>CM056057.1:143836784-144436784 GCA_029574335.1 Rana kukunoris | reverse complement strand
TTAACACGACTCATTTAAGGGGAGCAGGTGACAGAAGATGGTGGAAGCCCAAAATACATCGCCTGGGATGAGAGGAGACTTCCATCTAACATTGTCGCTATACAAGATAAGAATATTTCTGACATATACAGAAGTGTCTCTTGCGGCAGGAATAATAGAAATGTTTTCACTGAATTATCTGTCTCGCCTTTACAGACCAGATCAGTTTACGGTCATTGCTGAAATAGACCAAAAGATCAGGGCATGCTGAGGGGGCCAAGACAGGACTTCACATCCCGGATGTAGCCATGAACTAGGAGCCCCATGGCACAACCGAATACAGCCAACCGGTATACCACATATGCCAGTCTATAACAGACACAGCATTTGTCTGACACTAGTGCTGAGCTATATTCACATTCACCTGATCCTAAACACACACACATTGTCGTTCCATGATGCTGAATTCTGCCACAATCTGCTACTGTTCCGTAACACTCCAGATTAATTGGTGATGCTGGAATCTGTGCGCAATTGACTGGCAACTAACGAGAATCTGAACGGGTTCATCAGAGGAATAAAACGTTGGTGTGAATACCGTTATTTGTCCATGTCCCAGCACCCACATCCATAGTCTGGTCTGAATCCAGACCACCCAGATATAGGAAACATAAGCTGTCAGTCTACTTACTGCATTTTATTTTAGGAATGTAGTTCTTGCTCTTATTTCCTTGTATTGTTTTTTGATCATTTTCTCCTGGTGGCAGTTGGTTATGCTGTGTGACTTCCATTGCCTGTAATGCTGGGTGACTTCCATTGCCTGTAAGGCTGGGAGACTTCCATTGCCTGTAAGGCTGGGCGATTTCCATTGCCTGTAAGGCTGGGCGACTTCCATTGCCTGTAAGGCTGGGCGACTTCCATTGCCTGTAAGGCTGGGCGACTTCCATTGCCTGTAATGCTGGGCGACTTCCATTGCCTGTAAGGCTGGGCGATTTCCATTGCCTGTGAGGCTGGGTGACTTCCATTGCCTGTAATGCTGGGCGACTTCCATTGCCTGTAATGCTGGGCGACTTCCATTGCCTGTAAGGCTGGGCGACTTCCATTGCCTGTAAGGCTGGGCGATTTCCATTGCCTGTGAGGCTGGGTGACTTCCATTGCCTGTAATGCTGGGCGACTTCCATTGCCTGTAATGCTGGGCGACTTCCATTGCCTGTAAGGCTGGGCGACTTCCATTGCCTGTAAGGCTGGGCGACTTCCATTGCCTGTAAGGCTGGGCGACTTCCATTGCCTGTAAGGCTGGGCGACTTCCATTGCCTGCTGGGCGACTTCCATTGCCTGTAAGGCTGGGCGACTTCCATTGCCTGTAATGCTGGGCGACTTCCATTGCCTGTAAGGCTGGGCGACTTCCATTGCCTGTAAGGCTGGGCGACTTCCATTGCCTGTAAGGCTGGGCGACTTCCATTGCCTGTAAGGCTGGGCGACTTCCATTGCTTCTCCTCCTCACCATAATACTGATGACCCAGCCTGAACCGCGCAGAGGAGCACAGACAAAACCAAGTATTGGCGTTCTCAGATCATGGTCAGGTGACAATTTTAGGGCACCCCCATAACACACAGCCAGTCTGGGGAGTTTTCCATTGATACATATGTGGCAGCTGCAGCTTAGTAAGTGGCGTCTGTTTTTAATGCCGCAGTGTCATATTTAGCGATGTCACCTACAGATTGTGTAAAGTGTGTAAAGTCAAACATCCACGTCTTCTTCTGCACTGGTGACATTAACCCTTCACAACATACGCCCTCTGCTGTGCACAGTAGTAGTAGATGTCTGCCTGTGATTTTACTGCAACACAGGCATTGTGTTCTTCACTAGGAACTGCTGATATCTCAGTGGCATGAGGCTTAGAGCGCCCCCATGTCACCACAGTCCTAGTGTATATAACAGCAGTGGAGCTCCCAAAATAGCTTCTGGCTGTGATATTCATACAGGTGACCAGTAGCCAATCATCTGCAAATATACAGAAGCAAAAGGCACCTTATAAACTGCCAGTTAGCCGAACCCAGGCTCCCCATTCCAGCCCGCAGAGAGGTAATGATACATTTGTCATTCTTAGATTGCTTTATGTGTCCTTCTGAAATAAGTTTCTAACAAGTAGGAAGTATATAGGGCCCTAGAAAGAATAATGATTGCATTAACCTTTAACATAATAGACTGAAGAATTCCTGTGATCACAGAATGAACAGGCTGCATGGCATATGATCTTTCCCCTCTCCGATACACATCTCCCTACAGCCTCCCCTCCTCACTCTGTGATAGTTTTACAACATGAGGGCAGGAATAGAACTGTCTTTTGGCATGCTAAAAATGAGCACTGTGTTCAGTGGATTGGAATTCGGTGATGTTCCTGTGGCATAAGGTGCCACATGTAGGTGATGTCCATCTAGATTATTTGTAAGTAGAAGATCTTACAGTCCAGAAAAGGTTTGTGGAAATTTAGGAAAACATTGATAGCAAAATGTCTATGCAATAAATGAAAGACACCAAACCTCTGCTACTTACCCAGCCAAAGAACAATTCCAGCATGGCTGTGTACTAAAGGGCATAACAAAACACTGTTCTGCAGATAGAGTTTGTGATCGTCTAGAACAATGCCATGATGTTTCCCTGAAGGTATAAACCTGAAGAACTACAAGACCCAGAACTCTCTGTGAGCTGTGCAATACTTTCACAGATGGTTTTCTACTGCTACTGCAAGAGTCGTGCTGCGTTTTGTAAATGGTCCGGCCATCTTCTTGGACCCATGTGTGTCCCAGGAGGCAGCGGGGGAAAGGAAGAGGGGCCGGATATATTAATAGATCTTACCCAGATGTGGGAGCGGGTACGTATCAAAACCAGATACATGTCCCCCAAAAAATTGACAAATGTGGCAGTGGAGGGCACAAACAAACAGAGCTCATAAGATATGATGGAGCTCTGGACACATAAAATAACATTAACTGCTTCTACAGTCAAAATGCTAAACTAATCTAGAAGCAGCGTTTAAGCCAGTGTGTATGGACCCTTTACAGTATGACCAGAATGGACCCTTTACAGTATGACCAGAATGGACCTTTTACGGTATGACCAGTATGGACCCTTTACGGTATGACCAGAATGGACCCTTTACGGTATGACCAGAATGGACCCTTTACGGTATGACCAGTATGGACCCTTTACGGTATGACCAGTATGGACCCTTTACAGTATGACCAGAATGGACCCTTTACAGTATGACCAGAATGGACCCTTTACAGTATGACCAGAATGGACCCTTTACAGTATGACCAGAATGGACCCTTTACAGTATGACCAGAATGGACCCTTTACAGTATGACCAGAATGGACCCTTTACAGTATGACCAGAATGGACCCTTTACAGTATGACCAGAATGGACCCTTTACAGTATGACCAGAATGGACCCTTTACAGAATGACCAGAATGGACCCCATGGACCCTTTACATTATGACTAGTATGGACCCTATGGACACTTTACATTATGACTAGTATGGACCCTTTACAGTATGACAGAAGTTTACAATTTGAATCGGCAAAACATTAGATTTCCTAAAAATGGCTTTCAGACAATAGAAGGCACCCAGTGTACCCACTGGTAGCAGTTTAACCTTTACATATGAATTGTACAGCCACCAGGAGAAATTTAAAAAGATTTATTAGGAAATAGGAGCAGAAAAGAATGTAAAATAAAATGTATAGTTTAGATGAGACATACCTGAACCTTGTTACCTCCTCAAACCCGAGTGTGCAAAATTGGAGATAAACACTACAAAGACAAAAGTATCACAATGTACCAGAGGGAAATGTATTATATTCCACATACTAACAGCAGTACAGAGCCTGGTGGGACTAAGCAGATGACTGGGGTCCTCAGAGGATGATGGCAAGGAACCACTACAGAATGATTAAAAATAAAAAAGTAAAAAAACATGAAAAGCAAAAACTGACAGATGTGCGCATCACTCAAACCATATAAACACAGAAACTCTCCTTCTGGATTATCAATGTAATAATTGCTGAGTGTTGATTGCATACATTATCATTGCCAAGTCACAAGGAGAGTTTACTTCCATCCCAATATAGAAATGTGAGGTCACCCTTCCTCTAAGCCATTTGTGTTTTTTCCTGTGTTGAAACCCTGATTAAAGGAAACTAGTTTGGCCCCCAAAACGCGGAGGATGTTTTTATTTGACCTACTTACCAACCATTAAAATTTCCTTGGGTTCTTTCATCCATCCGTATTTCTATGGTTTGAGTGACTGTCCAATCCCCATTGGAGGAAGCCTTGCTGTGTGACAGCTGCCCAGTCAGAACTATTGGGCTTATTTGGAGTTTCCCTCTAACAGGCTGCAAGCACAAGTATAAAAAATTCCAAGGGACTACTGAATGATATAACTACTAAAATACTAAACTTCCTGAGGAAGTCCAAGTATACATTTAGCATTTTTGTCCCTAAGCACTAAGCATCTGTGGTTCACAAATACAAATACTAGAAAGGAAAAGTGTAAGGCTGGGTTCACACTACGATTTTCCCATCCGTCAGCCGCATACGATTTATATGAAAAAACGTATGCGGCTGAAACTGATTGAACCGTACGTAAACGTATGCGTTTATAAAACGTATACGGTTTCAAAAAGTGCGTACGGTTCCATCAGGTTTTGATTAAAAAAACGCATACGTTTTTGGAATTAGTGTCATTTAATAAAAAAAGATTTTCTTGTTTTGAAAATGCGCATGCGCAGACGAAAAACGCATACGGTTTATACGTATGGAACCGCACATATGTGCGTTTTCCATTGACTTTAATGTTAAAAAAAAACGTATGCGTTTGCCATACGGTTTCAAAAACGGACTCAAAACCGTGGTCGAACACGGTTTTGTGTACTGTTAAAAAACGTTTTGCCAGCAAATCGTACACACCCGGATGCATCTGAGTGCATACGATTTGCAATGCATTGTCTATGTATGAGTTTTCCCGTACGGGCCCGTACGTTTTCAAAACTGAAATCGTATGCGGCTGACGGACGGGAAAATCGTAGTGTGAACCCAGCCTAACAGAGACACAGACTGGGAGAGAAATACTAAAACTGCCACATCTGTGTATAGTAACCAATCAGCTTCTAGGTTTTGTCAAAGCTATAATAATATTTTTTTAAATGCTCACCCGTCATTGTTAGCACTTCTTATGTAGATTGGCATAATGTTACTAATGTTTCCCTATTCTTTCTTCAAAATCAATAACATCTAACCTGATCTCGGAAGCAGGCAGGGGCCATTGAGTGTGGGCATCTGAAGCCCGCTTGTCTTTATTTCTGAAATTCGGTGCCGTTTGCTACCCGGCATTCACCTTCCGATCTTGCGCCTGTGCACTAATGACACTGCGCCACACAGCTTCTTCATGACAGGTTGCCATAGCAATGGTGACAGAAGTTCCCACCCCATTGTTATGACATCCCAGTAATTTTCAGTCTTCAAATAACGCAATATTTCAGTATTTGCCGATTCCTATGGACTCCTGGCATAGTAGACGCCATTATCTCAGGAATCCAAGGGAATCGCCTTACAATGACATTACCTAGGCAGTCGGACCAAAAGAGCCGCCACATAAAGGCATCAAAATAAGGTATTTAGACATATAAAAATTAGCCATTTAGAAATGCACTGCGGATGGCTACATTGTTAAAATGGGTACAACTCCGCTTTAAATGAACAAGCTGAAGTTAGAGTTGGTTCTCACAGGGGCAGCACGACTTTGGGAGGCAACATGGACACGACTTGAGTATGAATCATCAGGCAACTTACAAGGCAACTTCAAGTCGCCTCCAGGACAGGAGGCTTTCCAGTGGCCAATCAAACAACAATCAGCTCTATGGGAGGGAGGGGGAGGGAGGGGTTTGCCTGGGAAATGTATGTTATCTTCCTGGAAAGTTGCTTCAGTTAAGACAGTGATCAGACTTCTGAGGCGACTTCCATTGAAACCCATTGGTACAAGTTGCCTACAAGTCGGATTGAAGTCGTAAAGGAACCTTTTCTGAAGTCGGAGCGACTTCAGTAGTGTACATTAAGACGGCTTCATTCACTTCCATTGATTTTCTCAACCGTACGACTTGGGGAGACTTCAAGTCGGATCCCAGGTCGCCCCTGTGTGAACCGGCTCTTAGGCATTGATTGTTTACTATACCACAGCTACACCACATTCTGAGTGTACCAGTTTTAGTAAATCTCCCCCAAAGACTGTTTGAATACTAATATGTTTTTGTGAATTTTTAAGTTTCTATTTGAATATTTACCATTTTATTTTGTTTTTGGCTAAGAGAAGTATATAGAGGAAATAATACAGAGCTATAAAGAAGTGGGAACGAAAAACAATGGTACATGCATCAACCAAGGACTGAGGTGCTTAAACTGCTTACTGAACATAAACTGCATATTACATACACACCTCTGTATGAATATTACAGAATGACCATAAAATATTAATAATGAAACACAGCAAAGTACCAACAGTGGCAGCAGAGACCCAGGATGATGTCAGTGTCACTCCTGTGAACACAGACAATGACTCTTACACCCTATGCGAGTCAGATTCCTTTGTGTCAAAGACAAGAAATTTTATATTTTTTTAGATTTCCCTGCCTAGTAATAATCCAGGTGTTTGATAAAAACAGTCTGTTGATTTCACAGATGCCCTGCGGGAACACCTGCTATCATGCATTATGCCCCATGGACAGATGTGTTTATGTCCTCCAATGTGGAGCACCAATCAGACCTGAGCACAGGTGTTGCCAGGATACAGGGGCGGTCTCAGAGGAGAAGACACTATACACTGGGTCCAAAATACATCTGACTGGCATCTCTGAATCTCTGTTGATATCTCTGCTCAGGGCGCTTGGCTTCTCACTTAATATTCAAACTAGTGGAACTAAATGTGCGGAAAACTGCCCTCGCTGTGTTGTCCCTCATGATGGCCATAGCTATACTTCCAAATTTAGAATAAAATAAAAAATACAACAGGACCTCTGGGGTAAAAAAGGTTGCAAACAACATTATATTGCAGCATACTTTAAAGTCTCTAAAGCCAAAACGTCTTATTTAATTTGGGTTAGAGTAGGAAATGGTTAAATCACGTCAGTCTTTTTCACTGTTGGGGAGCAAAACTCTGATCCCCTGTCCTATAAAGAACTGGAAATCTCTCTTATAAAGGGGATCCCTTGTTAGACAAATGTCCCTATTGGAAGATTCTTCTTCTATTCTAGTTTAGGTGACAACCTACATTTTTTGGATTTTCTCTCACGTTACATCCCAGTGACAGTGGTTAAAGTAGAACTATAGAAGAAAGAATATCTGGCGCCAAAATAAATAAAAATAGAAGCTGCTCCCCCAATAATCAAATAGATTACAAACAGTGAAAAATATGGGGGTGGGGGCGCTAAATAAGTGTTAACTTAATATAGAAACTTACTGAATAAAAAAACATACTAAGTTATGTGTATAGATTTCAAAAACACCAATCCCTAAGCAAAAACACCATAAAGCAATGTGCCAATATATGGAAGATAATAAAAAACATATGTGACCAGTAAGTAGTACAATCACAATCCTTATAAAGAGGATCCCACTGGATACAAACACTGAGCGGTATATTGTGTAGAAAAATGCTAATGAGCATGAACCAGTCCAACAAAAAAATAAATAAATAAACATTCCTAGATCAGATGAATATTGTGCCGTTCCACCTTCACCAAACATGGATATAAACACCTAAAGTGATATATATATATAGATGGCTCCTTACCAGATGGTGTTGACCCTTGATTGGTATCAAAAAATAGTCAAATTGGCTTTAACAAGTAAACCTGTATGATTGGACGGATCCTTACACCAGAATCCCTTATTGGCAGATGACTCCCAGTAGGATATGTAAGAATGAAAAGGATGCCAACATAGTGTAAAACTGTTGAATTATAAAAAAGGGTAACATCAAAAAAGCCAAGTGGCTGCTTACTTTAAAAGTGCCCTGAACCCAGCAATGAGGCTAGATCGCATGTCAGTGAGTAAGATCGAGATCTTGGCTGTTCGTCTGAAGTGGCGCGCGTGCGTTCCACTTGGCTGACGTCTCAGACTTAACGGTACAGGAAGTTGCAATGGGTATGTGCGTGACCAGGTGCCGCCTCGACGTACGTTTCGTAATTATACGTCCTCAGGAAACGATTTAGTTCGCATGTGCTGCACTATATAAGTTCTTCACTCACTCGCTCACTCATATACTTGGGTGTCCATAGCCGCCGAGTGTATATCTCAGCCCTGCCCCCCGGCGGCCACGTCATTGGATTTGATTGACAGCAGCAGGAGCCAATGGCTGAACTGCTATCAATCTATCCAATGAAGAGTCGAGAAGCCATGAAGAGATCAAGGCAGGATCGCTCCCAAGAAATTTGGGGCTCAGGTAAGCAAAACGGGGGGGCTGGGGGGCCGGACACAGCAAGGTGTTTTTTTTAACCTTAATGCATTAAGGTGAAAAAACACGAAGGTTTGCAACCCCTTTAAAGTTGACCAGTGTAAGCACCCCTGTCCGTATTACATTTTTTTTTTTTGTATTCTTCATTTTCGTACAGACATTGGGTGTCCAGGCCATTATATTTATAGAAGAGGAAAGGGAGTTTGCAACATCAGCAATACAGCACAATGAAAGCATGGTCAATGAAGATTAACATTCTTTCCATATTCTGTACATAATAAACACATGGGTTAAGCAACGGCATGGCTCTTTTCAAGTCTGTAGCGCAAGTGCAAATTACAACAAAAAAAGTCAAGCTTCCCGCCTATGGCAGGAGAGGAATAGAAAAAGAGGGATATGAAGAGGGTACTGGAGTATGTGTTAAAATGGTTTGTCACAACCCCCTGAATGCTACATCTGCAGGACAGCTTGTTTTTTTGAAAAATAACAGCCTGTCTGGCTAGATTAGCAGGTGAAAATAAAGGAAAGAAAGTAAAAAGAAAAACAAATGCAGCCTTTACTTCTAAGAACCTTCCAGATTACATGGTGCTACCGAGAGAAACCAGGAAAACAAGAGAGCACACTTCTATATATAATATTATGAATTTTAAGCAGTCCCTCCCTGCCAATAAACCTTTCATCAGCAAAGCCCAAAATTCCAGGAACCATTTTGAAGCAGGGTGGTAAAGTGGCTTATTTTGACAAGTGACCAACCAATGTCTGGATCTTACTGGTGGCTGAGAAAAAAGTCAAAAGATTGACAATGTCAGCAAGCCTTGTACAGACAGGGATACAGGCCGGAGGAATGTGCTGGGACCACGGATACAATTCTGCACTGTTAAAGTGTTGCTAATCCCACAACAGTAAAATCATAGTTACATAGTTAGTCAGGTTGAAAAAAAACACAAGTCCATCCAGTTCAACCATAAAAAAATTTTTTAAAAATAATATCGTACAATCCCATATACCCAATTCTATATCCACAATTGATCCAGAGGAAGGCAAAAAAAAACAGCAGAGCATGATCCAATTTGCTACAGCAGGGGAAAAAATTCCTTCCTGATCCCAAAGACGCAATCAGATTTTCCTTGGATCAACTTTACCTATAAATGTTAGTACTCAGTTATATTATGTACATTTAGGAAAGAATCCAGGCCTTTCCTAAAGCAATCTACTGAACTGGCCAGAACCACCTCTAGAGGGAGTCTGTTTCACATTTTCACAGCTCTGACGGACCATTTTCATTAGACAACTCGGAACTTGTCTGATGTGCGTACACACCATCGGACCAAAATCCGATCAGACCAGAATGCGGTGACGTAGAACACAATGACGTGATGAAAAAACTAAGTTCAATGCTTCCAAGCATGCGTCGACTTGATTCTGAGCATGCGCAGGTTTTTGGTCCGATGCTTTTGTGTACTAACCATCGAACCTGTCCGACGGACAGGTTCCATCAGACAGGTTTTAAAGCATGTTTTAAAACTTTAGTCTGACGGACAACGGTCTGATGGGCCGTAGACACCATCAAACTGGTCTGATGAAACTGGTCTGCAGACCAGTTTCATCAGACATGTCTGATCGTGTGTACAGGGCCTTACTGTGAAGAAACCTTTCCATATTTGGAGATGATTTTTTTTTTTCCTCTAGACATAAAGAGTGCCCCCTTGTCTTTTGTGTTGACCGTAAAGTTAATAACTCAACACCAAGTTCACTAGATGGACTCCTTATATATTTGTACATGTTAATCATATCCCCCTTATTCTCCTCTTCTCAAGAGTGAATAAATTTAGTTCCTCTAAGCTTTCCTTATAGCTGAGCTCCTCCGTGCCTCTTATCAGTTTGTGTATGCAGCAAAGCATGCCCATTATACTCACTGTGGAACGTAAACGGTTAATCCTCTGTAGTGTGTAAAAGGGCTGTTTGAACCTGTAAGCACAGATCCCCCCTCCTGCACTGTCTATCTGGGGAAGGCCAGCTAACACACGGAGGGTAGCCAACCTGCATTTATATTTGATTGTTCTCAGAGCTAGCAGGTCACATGATATTGGCATCACACATGTGGACGTGTATACAGGCTGCAGTGGAAATCTCCTCCTACCTGGGCCAGTTTGTTGTTGGGCAGATTACAAAACACAAATTGCCGCAAAAACACATTACATGCTTTTCTGCAGCTTCTCCATTCAAGTATATTGAACCAAAAAAAAAAGTAGCACCGATTTGCGTTAAAAAGTCCTTGCCCTTTCCAAATACACAGCAGCTGAAAAAAAATCATGGATGTGAACGTGTCCCATAGGAAAACATGTAAATGAACTGTAGTGTGTTTCTGCAAAAAGCACCAACAAACAGAGGTGTGAACCCAGGCCTGAGATGTTTAGTAACATAATGGGGTTAAAAAAAAAAAAATCAAAAAAGAGAAAATAATCGCTCCTGTAAGGGGTTCATTTTTTTTACTGTGGGACAGTGAAAGTTATATTTTCAGTAGCGATTTGCTTTATGTTACTGGCCGATTATTCGATTAGGAAAATTGTAATTGATTAATTTCATAATCGATTAGTTGTCGATTAATTGTTTTGGTCCTAGTGGCAATATTTTAATATATGGAAAAAGAGGGGGGTTTTCCGTGCCAATAATTACATATAAACAATTAATTGTATATTAATTATAAAATTACTTGAACAAAAATGGCTGCTCCTCTAAAAAAAAAAATATTAGTGTGAAAAACTAGTATTGCAATGTGATGAAATTGTGGTAGAGGGCGCTCTAGGAATATAGTGACACATCAATTTATATACATAACTATATATCAATTTATATTGTTTATAGTTATGTATATAAATTGATATGTCACTATATTCCTAGAGCGCCTTCTACCACAATTTCATCAATATTTTAATATAAAAAGAAGATGTATAAGCTGTGGGCACTGTGGGGGCAGATGAACTATTTTCATATTACTGGGTTTATTAACACTTTAAGCCTCAAACAAACGATCACATTTTCGGAGGACCATTTGTCCGTTTTTTGTTGCATGCTAGTCTCATGTTGAAATTGAAGAGGTTACTCACCATACGAAAATTCTCGTACAACAGAATACTACTTCAGAAGTGACGTAATGTATTCAACATAGTTTTGTATGTATTCTTTCATTTCTGAGCATGCGTAGTCTTGCTCTTACTATTTTCTTCGGACCAAAACTGTACTAATTAAAAGAAAATCGAGTTCACGTACAACAAAAATGTTATAGTCTGCACACCCAGAAAGAGATTGAAAAGGGTATGGGGAGAGAGGGGGGGGGGGTAGGGAGAGAGAGGGAGGGAGAGAGAGAGAGAGAGAGAGAGGGAGAGAGAGAGAGAGAGGGGGGGGGGGGGTAGGGATATAGATAGAATGGGGACGGACAGACAAAAAGTGAGCAGAATTTTAGGAAAGAGGGATTTATAAATCGGTGACTTTGATCCAAATTTTACACTGAGCTTGCAGGGGAGTTGCAAAAATCCTAAAAGTATAATCCGCCCAACCGTCGAGCATCTGCATATTTCCTGGATTTTAATCAACATCTGTCAGATTTGTCATAGACCTCAAGGAGCGTAAAGCGATATTTAAGCTGGGGTGAAGTGTGGTAGAAGAGGAAGTCAGCGAGTTTTGTAGGGAATAAAGAGTGTGATATGTCTCATCAGACGGATTAGATTCTGTCATGTTAGAAAACTCGTTTTCTGAGAAGCAGTGCGCAACTACTTATTCCATCACGGTTCATTGGCTGCCGTCTCCTCTCTCGCCAGAGAGCGATGGATGGAAGATAACAGAGGGATAAAAAATGATAAAAGTAATAAAATTAAAAGAACTGAGAGCTGGTTGTATGACTGTGGCATTGTCCTTTCCAACAAAGCGGATCCATATTCATTTCCCACTATGGCAATAAAGAAACCTCATCAAAATAGTTCATAGAATAGTAATCAGTGGTCTGTGCTCCAACTAAGCGGAACAAAAACCTATATCACACACACAACCTGACCAGTCTGAGTTAGGGTCCTTTCACACGGAGCGGACAGTTTTTCGGTCCGCTCTGTGTGTGTCCGTCGGC
Organism: Rana kukunoris; assembly: GCA_029574335.1. Classification (NCBI taxonomy): domain Eukaryota; kingdom Metazoa; phylum Chordata; class Amphibia; order Anura; family Ranidae; genus Rana; species Rana kukunoris. Next base: position 144,424,172 of record CM056057.1, on the reverse strand, counting down.
TCAGCGGGGGGTCGGGGAATCGGATGAAAACGGACCGTTTGTCCGTCTTCATCCGATCCGTTCCGCCGGACGGAAGAAAAATAGGGTTTTCTTCCGTCCGAAAAACCGGATCCAGACGGACGCGGATCTTTGCGGACGTTAGCGGATGCATCATCCGCTAACGGACGCGACCCCATAGACGTCCATTACAAGTCCGTAAACGGACTTGTAAAAACGGACGAACGGAGACGGACATGTGAAAGGGGCCTTAACCTTCTACTCCCATCATTGCTTAAATGTACCTGCTGATTACCAGTGACCTAGAGATCTGGGAACTCCTAATCTTAGGCCTATCATTCAGGAGTTCCCAACTCCTCCCAGACTAATTATTAATGATCAAAAAGAGGTATACATGGGAGTAAAAGAGGAGAGGGCTGTAGGAAACATGGGTCTGGTTTCAGAGTGAGGTTATACACACAGAGAATAAAGTGTTAGGTGGCTAGGCATGCTGGGGCTTTTGGTAGTTCTGCAGCACTATGGTAGGTTGACACGGCAATGATAGCAAAGGCTTCATTAATGCTGCACCAAGCACAATTCTCCAGTGTGCCATCTTATTACATACTAAATCCGCCATCTCCCCCAACAATACGCTTCAGGATTTACTTTTTGCTTTCTTTCACAATTTATACATTTAAATAAAAGTCGTTGACACGGCAGAACGATTTTTATCACCGCAGATGTGTGGCCGTCTGTTAAAATATAGAAGCCAGTGTAAAACTTCCCGGAGACACCGCAAACAAGAGGAAATATTTACATCTTCCTGGACAGACAAACGACATACTAAGCTCCACGCTGAAGAGTTGTCTGATAGAAATAAAGAGTGTGTAATAATCCAGATCACAGCCCAAGAGTTCCTGAGCTGAATTTGGATGAGATACCTGCAGCTGACAAAGTTTTTAAATAGATTTCCAGGGACAAAAATTCTCAGCACTAAAACTACATAAGCTAATGGCCCATACACACGATCCGAATATCGGCCGACGGATCGTACGACTTTTTTCGCTTAATAATCGCGAGTAAAATAAAATAGGTTTTTAAACTCACGAAAATTCTCGTACGATAGAAAAAAACGATCGGAAGTGATGTCACGTGTTGTAATGTATTTGTATTGTATTGTCGGACGACGGCTGTACTGACTAAACAAAAATCGTACGATCGGACATCGGACGAGAAAAATTTTCGCGCTTGTCCGATCGAATTTAATCGGATGAACGGTAGTGATCGGCTGTCGAAAGTAGTGTACACACGATCCGAAAATCGTACGATCCATCATCGGACGATCGTTTTCGTCCGATATTCGGATCGTGTGTATGGGCCATTAAGGTGTCAGGATATTAGGCTGCAAACTGCGGCCTCCATACAAGGTAGGTCATATGGCAGCTAAAGTGGCTGCAGATACAGCCTAATGACTGTCTCTGTCTATGAAGGCCATGCTCAGGAGTCAGGACCAGTCCATAGAGCTTTCACTTTCCTGTTTACTGGCCCAATAATGTGATCTGGATGATGGCGTTTCATAGGAGCACTAGCGCCTGAAAGATTCTGGAACAGATTATACTGCTCATTGAAGCAGGGAAGTCAGAACTGTGAAAGCTGATTGGTTGCTCTGGGTTACAGCAGCCTGCACATAGCTCTTTATATTCTTACATGAGAGACGCAGCAGATGATACGCTGGACTGCCACCATCTCGCTGTATATTATCTGCCCATAAACCATGGCCAGCTGGGAATGGAGACAGATTGTGGCGTGCCATGAAAGGTCGCCATCCCCGAGGGGGCCAGCGCTAAATAATACTTACTAAGGAAAATAAGCCAATCTGCATCAGATCATTGAGAAATAGGCATTCATATGCTGAAACCTGTGCAATGCCAGGAAACTGCCATGCATAGCTCCACTCCATTTATACAAATACAGGCTGACACAATTTGTGTTTTAATATTCATTTATAAATATATATGACAAGCAACTTTATTACTGCATATGCTCTATGCCAGGGGTAGGCAACCTGGGGGCCTCCAGCTGTTGTGGAACTACATTTCCCATGAGGCATTGCAAGGCTAGCAGTTACAATTACTCCCAGAGGCATGATGGTACTTGTAGTTCTGCAACAGCTGAAGGGCTCCAGGTTGCCTACCCCTGCTCTATGCAATCCAAATTAAGATAAGTGGCCTTCCTACCCAGGGGAAAAGTCACATCCCAGCAGAGCAGAAACAACAGATTTTTAATGTTGTCCTATTGGTAAATGATCCATCAATGGGATCAGGCATTGTGCAATTCATGGTGTTTAGAAAGCAGAAGAATTGCTGCAAGACGGTCATTATATCACAAGTGTTTGATCACCACTAGTTGCTGTGAGGAGCTCTGCTATGCTAGACACATTTGTTGGTCATATTAGGTCAACAATATCACAAGCATCCTCATCCCTTTGTGCACGAGCAACTGTGAGGTGGGAAGAATTTGGCTGCAGTGAGCAGGAGTGATGGCCATAGATGGTTCGAATTTTGACTGGTTTAGCAGGGACCGGCTGAGATTCAAACAAGCTATTGGCATGCTGAATGTACCCAATTTGATCCATTCATCGGCTTGGGTACAACCAGTGTGGCAAACCTAGCCACTTCTGGAACGCTGGACGTTACATGTCAAAAGGTTGTCTGTATTCTGCTGGGTCTTATGTGGGCATAGTAATTGGTATGCTGGCAGCCGTAAGCCACTAGCATTCAAGTACTTAGTTTTATGTTGCCCAATCGGTGTTCGGCAGTTTTAAACCAAACTCCCACAACACATAACCCCAGACCCCAGCTCTCAACCGACTTTTCCCTCATGCAGCAATGCCTGATGGGAGAATTATCCAAACTGTTAAGTTCCCCATCTGGTCCTCCCTGTATTACCCCTGTTAAATCTATTTGGCTGTTTGGAAACCCCTTGCATGGGGAATTCTATAAATATGGAAGCCTGTGAATAAAAAGTCAGTTGACTCTCAGAGCTGTGTGTCGTCTGGTTACTGAGGGAGATTTGGGACATTGCCTTACTTGTCAATGCTGACTGTGGATTTACCCTGGTTACCAGCGGAGATCGTGGAGTTTAATATTGCTCTCCGCTACAACCAGCATGTCGGATTTTCAGCTTTCAGCAATAATCACTGTGGTCTCCCGGAAAGGATGGCTCCCCACGCCACCAGCCCTGCCAGGAGAAAACAATAGAAAGAGATCACCCTATCTCTTGCCGGCCTTATGGCTTTGGTCCAAACCCAAGCTGGGACCAAACTATTGCATCCCTATCATAAAGTAAAGCAAAGAATAGAGAGAATACAGGAAGAATGGAAAATGTACTTATCGTACAAATATATATGCCAATCTGTTTTCTGTAATTAGTATCACACGTCTTCAATCTGGTAATAAGTCAGTCTAATTAAAGCGGAGCTCCACCCTAAGGTGGAACTACCTCTCATCGGAACCCTCCCCTCCAGTGTCACATTTGACTCCTTACAGGGGGAGGGGGGTGCAGATACCTCTCTAAAGACAGGTATTTGCACCCACTTCCGGCCACACAGTTTGCGGTAGACTGCGGGCAGGACGTCCGATCCCACCCCCCGTTGTGTTCTGGTAAACACACAGCTCCCAGAACAGTCAGCACGGCGCAGCGCGACTCCCGCATGCACCGTAGGGAACTGGGAAGTGAAACCGGAGCGTTTCACTTCCTGGTTCCCTCACCGAGGATGGTGGTGGGAGCAGCAGAGTGACGAGCAAACGCTCCTCCTCTGCTGCGGACGGCGCTGGACTCCAGGACAGGTAAGTGTCCTAATATTAAAAGACAGCAGCTGCAGTATTTGTAGCTGCTGGCTTTTAATATTTTTTTTTTTGGCGGACATCCGCTTTAAAAGGAGAAAAGTAGTAACTCTGCTGTCTAGAATCAAAGTGTGCACCACATTTAACATGGAACAGAGAAAGCAAAGGGGATCACAAATACTGTAATGGTGAAGGCTAAAAGATCATGTCTAAGCAGCTTGGTGCAAATATTATCGGGAATTGAAAAGGGGTTGTAAAGTTTTGTTTATTTTCTAAATAGGTTCCTTTCAGCTAGTGCATTGTTGGTTCACTTACCTTTTCCTTTGATTTCCCTTCTAAATGTTTTTTTTCCCTTTGTTTTCTTTGTCTGTCTGAATTTCTCACTTCCTGTTCCTCCTCAGTAAGCTGTTCTGGCTGACTAACCCCCAGCCAGAACAGCTCGGATGATGGGGACAAGCTTACTGAGGAGAAACAGGAATTGAGAAATTCCTCAAATTCTCCTCAAAAAGGAAAAAAACATTTAGCAAGGAAATCGAAGGAAAAGTTAAGTGAACCAACAATGCACTAGCTTAAAGGAACCTATTTAGAAAAGTAAAAACAAACCTTTACAACCCCTTTAGGCTGCATTCACACCTAAGCGCGGCGTTTTGTACCACGATTTGCCGCGACAAATTGCAGTGTTTTGTACCGCGTTTTGCCACGACAAAACGCGCCGTTTTTAACTTTTTTTTTTTTTACAGTTCATTGTCAGCTATGCCGAACGCCAAAGCCGCCTGACTTGTTTTGAGCTTCAGGCGTACGGCGTTTCGGCGTGAACCATCTCCGTAGAGAACAATGTTAAATCACTCCTCCAGTGTATTTTAGGCTGCAATAGCGTCGCGCTTCAGGTGTTAAAACGCCTAGGTGTGAATGGAGCCTTAAATCCATGGGAGTAAAGGCAACCTCCCTGGACCTGGACCTGGCCACAAGAGAAAAAGCAACGGATCAAACAAAAGTATAGTGTGAATGGTAAACGAACAGCAAAGGAAAGGTTCCAAAAAGATAGAGACTGAACTTCAAGGTCAAGATACATCACTGTCTGGTCGCACAATCCATCATTTTTGAGCGACAGTGGGCTTAAAAGAAGAAGACCTAAGAGGACTCCACTGTAAAATAAAAACATAAAAGAGCTAGACAAAAATGTACTAAAATACATATTGACACGGCACAATGTCTCTGGGAGAGTGTTCTTTGAACAGATGAGACACAACTGTTATCATGCCGCGTACACACGGTCGTTTTTTGCGATGAAAAAAAAACAAAGTTTTCTGTGAAGTAAAAAACGACGTTTTTGAAACGTCACTTTTCAAAGACAATTTTGCATACACACCATCGTTTTTTTCACAAAAAGCGAGGTTACGTTCACCACTCTTTTCCATTGAAGCTCGCTTCATAACTAGCTTCTGGGCATGCGCGGGTTGAAAAACGTCGTTTTGAACGACGTTTTTGCTACACACGGTGACTTTTTGTGAAACAAAAAACGACGTTTTGAAAAACGACACAAAAAATTCAAACATGTTGGAATTTTTTTGGGTCGTTTTTTTGAAGACAAAAAACGACGTTTTGCCCACACACGATCAATTTAAATGACGTTTTAAAAAACGTCGTTTTTTTTCATCGCAAAAAACGACCGTGTGTACGCGGCATCACAGTTCAAAAAATATAGATTTACAGAAACGAACACCATACCCACTGTGAAACATGGGAGGGGGGTTAGTTGTGTTTTAGGGGTGCTTTGAATTTCTGAAGGCCACAATGAAATTTTAAGACTATCAAGGAAGTCTGGAGTGAAGCGTACTGCCCAATGTCAGAAAGCCCTAAGTTGCAAGTCATGGGTCTACCAACAGAATGATGACCCAAAACATACATATAACACACCCAAGAATGGCTGAGGACAAATTACTGGACTAAACTGGCATTCTATTGGTCCTAATCTGAATCATACTGATCTATGGAAAGTGCTGAAACATGCAGTCTGCAGAAGGCACCTTCAATCCTGAGAAAGTAGTCTGTTGTCTGCAGGTACAGAAATTGCTTGGTTGCAGTGATGAACCTTTAAAGGTTGTGCAACCCAACATTAGGTTAACGTCCCATAATGTTTGCACACCGTTTTCATTTCTTTTATTATTTAACATATTCTGTTTTAAGATATTTCAGAGAAAATCATGTTAGTACCGCAGGTAGATTATATATATATATATATTTATATATTAGTAGAGATGGAGAAGGTTAGACCCCATCAGCTTTTTATTTCTATGTCCCTGTTGCAGATTTCCCCTCACTCCCTGTCAAGAGAAAAGAAAGTTAGGCCCCTTTCACACTAGAGATCTGATCGGGTCCGGCTGTCTGTTTTTCCCTCCGTTCTCCTCTATAATGTAAACAGACTTGTAAGCTGGCCGGATCAGGGGGAAGTTGGGTGTAAACATAGGCTGCCCATAGAGCAGAGCGGACTGTGTCCGTGTTCACCCTGCATAAGACAGATGGCCAGTCCATGCCCATTCCTCTCAGCTCTCCAGAGGATCAGTGGACAGATCCCCACTGAGCAAAAATAGATATGGCCTGTGTGAAAGGGGCCCATGTAAAAAAAAAACTAATAGGGGTTTTACCTCTTCCCCATTGCATCCAAAAAAAATGTTTTGGCTGGACTTACACTTTAAGGTCATTCCAGCACACAAGTGTCTACATAAGTGTCTAATAATAACAGACATTTTGTCGTCTTGTTTCAGGTTGCCAAGGAATTGATTTGTACAGTACATGGTTCTGTTCCCAGGCCCGGCACTCTTTACTGTGTGACATTGGGCATTGCAGTGACCTAGATCTGACAGAGGCACCGAGCGAAGCTGCCACAGCTCCAGTTCTGGATGCAGAGATTGGGAAATGTCAGTCTGCCAGGCTCAGTCCACATCACTTCCGTGGCTTTCCACCGCTGCAAATAATTACTGGAAACAAACAAAGCCTTGCTGCCAGCAGGGAGAAAACAGCTAACGAGCTGACACAATAAAAACAGGCCTTGCTGTATTATGAGACAGAGAGGAGTCTGCTGCCCCTGACACAAATGACAAGCTCCTCAGAAAAGCTCAGTTAAAGCTTCCATTTCACATTCAGAGAACTACACAATCTCCAAATTTCTGCACCCATCTCTGCTTTATCAGCTCAGCAGAATGGAGCATATGGTGAAAATTTCCAACCCACACTACTACTTCCAATGCTCTATGCCAAAATGATTGCTCATGCTTTGAACAGGAAGACAGTCACCGAAAATGTTAATAAAACACTTTGATTCCATACATGACCAGCATATGACACCTCTATAACTGAGAAAGATGAAGACACCAGCCACAGAGAAGAGACATACAAACATACATTTCTCACCCAACGTGAAAATTGATTTCTACAGAGCAGTCCAAACACGAAAGGTTTGTTTCCTGCCTACATTGCGATCCTTCATAACATTTAGGATGGGTTCACACTGGTGCATCGTTAGACATTGCATGTGATTCGCACCACACTGCTGTGCAGATCACATGTGATGTCTGTGCAATGCGAATCCAGCCATACAGATTGTACCAATCAATAAACGCTTATTGCGATTTTTTTTTACGAAAAATATGTAGAAGAAGCTTAAACTGAGGAAAAAAAATAGTTTTTATATATTTTTGGGGGATATTTATTACAGCAAAAAGTAAAAAATATTCATTATTTTCAAAATTGTCGCTCTATTTTTGTTTATAACGCAAAAACTAAAAACCGCAGAGGTGATCAAAAACCACTAAAAGAAAGCTCTATTTGTGGGGAAAAAAGGACGCCAATTTTGTTTGGGAGCCAAGTCGCACGACCGTGCAGCTGTCAGTTAAAGCGATGCAGTGCCGAATCACAAAGTGCTCTGGTCTTTGACCAGCAATATGGTCCGGGGGTTAAGTGGTTAAACCCTCATCCTCACGTTTGCATAACAGCATTAAAAGCAGGTGTGCTCCAGCTGTTGCGGAACTACAAGTCCCATGAGCTATTGCAAGGCCGATACATTTTTAACATGCGTTTGTAATGTTGTAGATTGACAATACGCTGGAAATATCCACAAGCATATATTTAGGAGACTTAGGCTGACCATACATTATATAATTTTCCTTTAGGTTTACCAAAACCATATAATATGAGGTCACACCTGAACACTTTCAATTATCATGCAATTAGGCAAGTCCTTGCACTACATAGTTGTAGGTAAATCTAAAGAAAATGTAATAATGTATGGCCAGCCTTACAACTGAGAAAATATTTCTGGGTCAGATATACATATTATACTTTCACTGCATACGGAGAAAACACAGCCCATAGTGAAATATTATAAGCAGGAAAAGTGGGGCGTGTAGTCGGATATTTCCAGGGACAAACCATTAGCAGTTTGGTTTGTTCCCTGGAAATCAGCGAGCTGTCAGCTCTAACAGTAAGAAGGAAGAGATGGCACTAATAACTTTGGAAGCCCTTCCATGGCGGCAGGCTTTCCTCCTCCTTGTATGGCCAGGTCTCCTACAATCTGAATCTTGGCCCCCTGCCCAGGTCCCCTGGGGCCTCCAGGAAAATCTCTGGCTCTGCAAAGTCCTCTGGGAAAAAAAAAAACTGACTCTTTATAAACTGTACAGCTGGTACTGCAGCCACTGCCATCCCTAATCAGAGCTGAGCACAATTATTCTACAGAATCTGATTTCCCTTTACCATGATCACCTACACACTGTATTACTGTATAGAAAGATAAACTTTTCTACATACATTACAGGACACCTAGGACTTCTCCACACCACATGGAAAAGGGTACCACGCCATACACAGTGTGTGAATATATGAAATGGAATATACTATAATATATACATATACAGAGCTCAAGTCCTCCGGGAACGCGTGGGAATGGAGTTCCTGCACTTTTTTCACAGCAGGAACGCAATTCCCTTAACAGGACTAGAGCAGCCGAGCCGCCCGAGCCAATCCTTCAGTAAGCGGCGATGCCCAGCTCGAGGCACAGTCAGGGGCAGGCGAACCTTAGTAATCCTTTATGTTACTGGCCACTTCCTGTATATGGATTCATCGGGTAGTGTGCGGGTATTCCGTTACTTCCTCGATGCTGCAATGTCTCCTGGGAGCTTTTGTCATTGTTCCCAGGAGACATTGCGGATTTAGAAAGAACTTGCTTAAAAAATAAATTAAAAAAAATACGGTTTAGAAATTATGCATATAAGCGTATCATTTTTTTTTGGGGGGAGGGGGGGGGGGTGGATCTTGGGCTGGAGTTTCTCCTGTATGTAATCTTGGCGCTAGTCACGCCCCCTCCCTGTCCCCTCCGCAGATGCAGATGGGCATGGATCAGCTGCACTGATGGCAATGGTCAGGCTGCATTCATGGCAATGGTGGGGCTGCATTCGTGGCAAGGGTGAGGCTGCATTCATGGCAAGGGTGAGGCTGCATTCATGGCAAGGGTGAGGCTGCATTCATGGCAAGGGTGAGGCTGCATTCATGGCAAGGGTGAGGCTGCATTCATGGCAAGGGTGAGGCTGCATTCAGGCAAGGGTGAGGCTGCATTCATGGCAAGGGTGAGGCTACATTCATGGCAAGGGTGAGGCTGCATTCATTGCAAGGGTGAGGCTGTATTCATGTCAATGGTGAGGTTTATTCTTTTTCCTGAAACTTCCCTCTTAAAGTGAAGGTGCGTGTTATATGCCGGTGTGCGTTATACACCGATAAATACTGTATATCCAAATAACACGCCAAGCTCATCCTTAGACTCTTCACCACACACAGCCACAGCCACAGAGGCAAGATAATTCTTGTTGGGCAGTGTATTAGTTCATTTGCATTTAATTTTAATGGTTTAAAGAATGTCAGGAAAAATGGTCGGCCCTTGCGCATGTTCTAAGGATGAGCTCCGGCGTGTTTGCACAGTTCACGTGCAGAGCCCACTGCGCTAATCACAGGCAGGGAGACATTGTCCCGATGCTTTGCTGCAGAGATCGGGAAATGTCCCTCTGCCAGTGATTAGCGCAGAGCGGTGCCGACTTCCTGGTAGGGCTCTGCACGTGGATTGTGCGAACACGCCGGAGCTCATCTTTAGCATGTTCACTTTATCAAATCTGGCCCTTTTTTGGAAAAAAAGTATGGACACCCCTGAGTGATAAGGTCTCAGGCTGAGAATGTTTCTTTGTCTCTGAAGTACGGTATGTTGTGACTTGTAATGTTTGTTATATGTTGCCCCAGACACTATACTCAGCACTGAGGAATATCTGGCTTCAAGGAGGGCTAAGGGCTCATTTCCACTGGCGTTTTTACAGCCACTTTTCTGAGCGTTTTTTGCAGCTTAAAACGCCTGTCCATGTTAGTCTATGGCCTCATGCCCACCATGACGTTTTTGAGCTGTAGATGGCTAAGCTGCAAAAAAAACGCGGGACCAGTGCGTTCTGAAGCTCCAGCAATAGAGCTGTAAAAACGGCAGACATTAAAAAACGCTCAAAAACGCGCATAAATTATTATTATTTTTTTTTTTCTAAAATAAACATGGACAGGCGTTTTTAAGCTGTAAAAAACGTGGCTGTAAAAACGCCAGTGGAAATGAAGCCTAAAGGATAGAAAAGTAATTTACATCCACCATTATGAGTATAAGGGTGTCAGATAGCTAATACAGCTAATGCTCATTCTTGTGCAGCTACTGCTCATTCCCATGCAGCTAATGTCCTTGCACCTAGGTGTATCAGCACACAGAAAAGCTTGGGCTAATATCCAGCGTGCATTGACATGTAGGCGCATTTCTATGCCCCAGCGCACACATCCAAGCACATTAGCACCAAGCTGACCATTTAAAGGAGATTTCGGTGTGTTTTAATCACTGGATGTTCTTCAGCTTTCCTGTGACCCATGTTCCTGATGCTGACTAATCTTCTATTGCTGACCTGGCTCGTTCCCGACCTTACTCTGTGGATTCTGGATACCGACCATGGTTTGCTTCTGATTCATCTCTGCCTCCTTCCCTGGTAATGACCTTGGCCTGCTCCTGGACCTTGCTCTGCCTGCTTCATATCCATGCTGCTGCCTCACCTTGTCTAAATCTCTATCTGTGGCAATCACCTGCTGCCAAGTTAACAGCACCTGAGCTTCTTTGAGCCTTGTACCTCTGTCATCACATTCAGGGAATTAAAGCCGCAAGGGAAGCCCTCTCGTCAACTCGGCCTTCAACCATACTAAGTGACAAAAGGCCTCCCATCCCTGCCTTTCCCTGCTCTGGGGATCCACCACTTTATGTACCATCTGACGCTGCAGGGTGTCCTGTGAGATCTGAGTACTACAAAGGAGTCACATCCACCCTGGGAGGTTTCATCACCTGTGATGTGGGCATTAATCAGAGAGTCACAATGAATGACCTCATCCTGACTTGGAAACCTCCCCAGAAAAGGGATCCAGAGGATGACACAGGATTAAAGTTCTTACAATATGGATTACAGCTCTATTGCTGGCCACAGGATGTGAGTCAACAAACATGACACAATTCGAGTGCCCAGGAAATACTTCAAACCACACATAGAAGCATCTCTCATTCCCTAGAAAGTCAGTCTGATGGTAAATACACACTGTACAATCCATCCCAGACCAGCTATACAAGAGGATGTGTGCCTGGGGGTAGTGTGGCACTCTGCATCTTCTTCAGCCATACCAGAACTCCAATTCCACCAGGGCTCTGTGCAAAAGTGACACATCCCTGGGCCTTATTATCTGAACCCTTCTTTCTACCTGTGATATATTGTAAGGACACTACACATCATCATCTATAGAGGTTATATAGTAATTATAAACATGCAGTGTGATGATTCTATACATCCCATACATGGGGTATATGCTGAAGTACCTACACAGCTTCTATACGGGGTATATGCTGAAGAACCTACACAGCTCCTATACGCGATATATGCTGAAGAACCTACACAGCTCCTATACGCGATATATGCTGAAGAACCTACACAGCTCCTATACGCGATATATGCTGAAGAACCTACACAGCTCCTATACGCGATATATGCTGAAGAACCTACACAGCTCCTATACGCAATATATGCTGAAGAACCTACACAGCTCCTATACGCGATATATGCTGAAGAACCTACACAGCTCCTATACGGGGTATATGCTGAAGAACCTACACAGCTCCTATACGGGGTATATGCTGTAGAACCTACACAGCTCCTATATGGGGTATATGCTGATGAACCTACACATCTCCTATATGGGGTATATGCTGAAGAACTTACACATCTCCTATATGGGGTATATGCTGAAGAACCTACACATCTCCTATATGGGGTATATGCTGAAGAACCTACACAGCTCCTATATGGGGTATATGCTGAAGAACCTACACAGCTCCTACACAGGGTATATGCCGAAGAACCTACACATTTCCTATATGGGATATATGCTGAAGAACCTACAGAGCTCCCATACAGGGTATATGCTGAGGATCCTACTCAATACCTATATGATGTCAATTGTGATGATCCTACACATTACACATATGCAATAAATCACATATATATGAGGTATATTTTGAGGATCCTACACATTGCATAAATGAGGTGTACTGTGAGGATCCTACACATCACTTATAAGATGTATATTGTGAGTGTCCCACTCAACACCTCTATGGGGTATAGTGGGGGGATTATACATGACATATATATGATGTATTGTGAGAATCCTATACATCACATATATGTGTTATACAGTATTTTAGGGATCAGCTGAGGTAAATTGTGGGGTCCCATATTTTACATACATGAGTTATATTGTGAGGATCCTATACATTACGTATATGAGGGATATTGTAAGGAACCTACACATCACATCCAGTATATGGGGATATAGTGTGATGACCATACACTTTAACTACAGTGGGTATTGGCTGAGGATCCTATACATTATCTAAATTTGAAGATCCCTTATATCGCCCATATGGCATATTTTCTGAAGATCACCTATATGGGTTATTTGCTGGAAATCCCATGTGTCATCCATTTGGAGCATATCGTGAACTCCCCTAGATCAGGTATATAGGGGTTTCATACTCAAAGAAAACATTTTGTTTTCTGCAGAATTTATAACAACTTTAAAAGCAAAACATCAGAGAAACATCTCGCTGAAACAGTATGAGAGCAATAAACCAATCAGGGCTCATTTCCACTGGCGTTTTTACAGCCACTTTTCTGAGCGTTTTTTGCAGCTTAAAAACGCCTGTCCATGTTAGTCTATGGCCTCATGCCCACCATGACGTTTTTGAGCTGTAGATGGCTAAGCTGCAAAAAAAACGCGGGACCAGTGCGTTCTGAAGCTCAAAAACGCTCAAAAACGCGGCCGCGGCGTTTTTAAAGCTCCAGCTCCAAAAAAAAAAAATAAATTTTTTCTAAAATAAACATGGACAGGCGTTTTTAAGCTGTAAAAAACGTGGCTGTAAAAACGCCAGTGGAAATGAAGCCTCAAAGTGAGAAATCAAGATGACGGTCGGGCCAACAACAAACCGGTTCCAGCAAGTCCTGGTACTAAGCACAGCTTCTAGAAGAGAAGCCGCAATACCTTTATTACCTCCGACCAGCAGAATTCTCCATTGTGGTATTGTGTCATACAAATAATAAATTAATTAATTTCCTTGCTGGGGTATACACAACTCTAGAAACGGTAAATTAGCCGCTTTCCTCCCCAGAGCTTTCAGCTTTTTATCATTAACACACCACAAACAATAGCAACACAATGTACAATCCGCTACTGATACAATGGCGCATACTTCTAAAATCACAGGCCTTTGTCTTTACACAGCCCAGGCTGCTAAGGTGGAGCATCTGACATTGCAGCAGAAATATGCCATTTTGTTTTTTGCATGATAATGAGAAGAAAATTGCAGATGTATGAATGTTTCATTTAAAAGGACATGAAGGCCAAAAATGTTCCTTCCTATGTATGTCTGGCACAGGATAATGAATACACTGCACAAGTTTTATCCTCGGCTTGTCTACAGATTATAGTCAAAATTTATGTCTGCTGCGGCTTACTTTGATTTCTGCTATACTGCACCCAAAGACATCACAGCCCCAGTAATGACACACACAGATGAGCACCAGGGCTCATTGCACCAACATGGTAGAAGGCTCATTGCACTAACATGATTCACAGCCGCAGTAATGGCACATACAAATGAACAGAGGGCTCATTGCACTTTAATGGATAGAAGGCTCATTGCATCAACATATATAGAAAGCTCATTGCACTATCATGTATAGAATGCTCATTGCACTACCATGGATAGAATGCTCATTGCACTACCATGGATAGAAGGCTCATTGTACTATCATTAATAAAAGGCTCATTGTATCGACATGGATAAAAGGCTCATTTGCACTACCATGTAAAGAATGCTCATTGCACTACCATGGATAGAATGCTCATTGCACTACCATGGATAGAATGCTCATTGCACTACCATGAATAGAAGGCTCATCATAGCCAATTCACAGTGATCATGCAGGCCAACAGCAGTAAATAACACAATTGAATTTCAGTATCCGTAGAGGCGATTGGAGGATAATACAAACCATAATCAGTATAGTCGAGTACCCACAGGGTTCTTGATCGATACACATAATCAATCACCAAACATTCCATCTCCTGTGGAGAAATAGCAATCACCCGTAAACTGCATTGTCAGCCAAGCAAGTAAAGGCAAATTACCTTCTGATAATTTTTCTGGGACAAATCCAAAACAGCTCTGGCAACACCAGTTGTAACATGAGGTCCTACATCAGTGGTGCACAACCTTTCCAAGAGCGAGGGCCACTTTAGCAACTTGATAACCAGTCGCGGGCCACAACTAGCAGATTCTGCTTATGCAGAGGGGACAAGGACACAGCCCGCTCTACTCTATGGGCCCTCCAATCTGATCTGCTCAGACGGAAAAACGGATCCCCTTCTGTTTTTTGTTTTTTTTGCGGATCGGATTGGAGGTCGGCGGGTGTAAACAAACAGAAGACAGTTTACATCTGCCGTTCCAGAAAGGTCTGATTGGGTTGGACCGATTGTGTGAAAGGGGCCCAAGGCTGCTTTTAAGCTGATGTGATGGGGTTTTCCCGCAGCGCAGTGCATCTCTGGCTTTCCTGCAGGTTAGCTGCACTTTGCCTTAGGCTTCTATTATATCCTGCAGGTGTGGTGCACTTTCTGAAAGCACACCAAACCTGCAGGTAATAACAGAATTCTTTGGCACAGTGAAGGTAACACGCAGATGCACTGCGCTGCACCTGCAAATCCATTTGAAAGCAGCCTAGTAACCACTGAAGAACAGATATACCCAGATATATACACTGTGAATTTAGTAATACATTTACCTAAAATAACAGTCTTACATTCATGTATCGTCCTCCTGTGACAGGAGGCAGCGCTTTACAGGAGGCAGCGACTTATGCCTCTCTGCTTCACAGATGCTTGCGTCCCTTACCACCTCCTTCATTCACAACACTGATGCTCTGAGATTGCCAACCAGTCATCCTAGAGCAGGGGGTCGCGAGCTACATCAGAGGGCTCCGCGGGCCACTGGTTGGTTACCCCTGTCCTACGTAAACAATCCACTTATAAAAGAGCTCCAGTAAATGTTGTGTTTATATAAAATCAGCAGCTACAAAAACTGTAGCTGCTGACTTTTAATAAACAACCACTCACCTGTCCCAGGATCCAGCAATGTGCCTCCTCCAGCCCTCGCTGCTCTGTCCCCGGCGCTGTAAAAAACAGCACTTTGAAGGCGATTTTCGAGCGTTCAGAAAGAAGTCCATAAACTCCACTGCTGAAAAACTTCCATGTGTGCATGGACATATAGGCTAACATAGAGTGGAGTTTATGGGCTTTTAAAAAAATGCCCAAACTACAATAAACTGCAGTTTATCAGCTCCAGTGTAGAGCCTAAAGCCCCGTACACACGGTCGGACTTTTGCCCAATCAACATCAAAATTCCGAACTTTTCGCATTTGTCCGACCGTGTGTACGTTCCATCGGACCAACTTTTTTGGCTTTCATCGGACAAAAAGTTGGGTCTGCGAACGGACCAACTTTCAGGCAACAAAAGTCCGATGGTGCAAAGTCCGATCGTGTGTACAGCAAACCATCGGACTTTTGGACAAATTACAAATGCGCATGCTCAGAACCAATGTTAAAATCAACCAACAATAGCAGAAGTTAACCAAAGGGTGGCAGTAAAGAGCAGAAAAGAGCAGAAAAACCACGTGATGATGGAAACGTTTTAGAAAAGTTTGCAGAAAAGTCGGACTGTGTGTATGCTATGGGTGTGATCGGACAAATCAATTAGGGCAAAAATCCAAGGGAAGTTTTGTTGGATGTCCGACCGTGTGTACGAGCCTTAAAGGGGTTGTAAAGGTACACGTTTTTTTACCTTAATGCATCCTATGCATCAAGGTAAAAAAACATCTCACAGCACCGCCCCCCCCGAGGCCCCGTTGTACTTACCTGACCGTTCGAATCTCCCAGGCGCGTCCACGTCGTCCTCTTCGGTTCCCAGCCTGGCCGTTGATTGGCTAGGCTGGGCGGATTGATAGCAGCGCAGCCATTGGCTAGCGCTGCTGTCAATCAGAGCGGATGACGCGGCGCGCCGGGGGCTATGGCCGCCGCTGTATCACGGGAGCGCGCTCGCAAAAGCTTTCCTCCATGCGAGCGCCCTCGCATGAAGAGGGAAAGCTTTTGCGAGGAGGAGCCCAGACAGCCGCCGAGGGACCCCAGAAGACAGCTTTCCGGGCCACTCTGTGCAAAACGAACTGCACAGTGGAGGTAAGTATAACATGTTTGTTATTTTTTTTTTTTTAAAAGCCCTGACTTTAGTGTCCCTTTAACTCAACAAATTATGAATCTAACAGCAACAACCACCATCATAAAAGAGGCAACTCCACATACTTGCAGAAGACATCCTCTGTCAATACAGTATGCCTATGCTGGGGAGTTCCTGGAGGACAGGCTCATATATTTTACATCCCTGTCCCTCCATACATTACACAAGACATTGGTGCAGAATTCCGAGACTCTGCCATAATGGTGTCACATGAGAATAGAATATTTCAGCCTATCTGTATACAATTACACATTATTTTGTAAGTGTAGTTATAGGACAGGAGAGCATTCTATAAAAAAATATATTTTATAGTAGTATTTCTATATCACACTGTGCTGGTATCATAGAACCACATTAAGAATTGTTGTAGCAGTATATTAATTCATACACCTTACTGTAACAGTATTATACAAGAATAAACTAACCCATATCACGTATTAGAGCGATATATCCAAATGTATTCATACCACTGTAACAGTATTACAGGAGACCACAATATCCTATAATGTATGTCACACCATCTGTACTCATACACCCTGTTCTAATGGTATTCTGCAAGAATAGACTATCCTATATTATGTATTCATACACCCCACTGTAGCAGTATCATACAAAAGCAGATATCTTATATTGCATATCACAGCACCGCGCTGCAGCTTACAGGAGGGGTGGGCATTCTGTACAATTTATAGCTGTATATGTATTCCTATACCTTGCTGTAACAGTATTATAGGGGGAGATGGTGTTTTATATATTATTCTGGCCCAATGTGTGATCACCTTGCTAATGACATTTTCATTTGAGGTAGGTAAATTATTAGCCGAAATTTGGGTTATTCGTGTTTTGCCGATAAAAAAAAAAAAACGATTGCAATAATGACCGCTGAAAAACCTGAACCATTTTGCCACAATTTGTGTGTTTTTCATAGGTCATGTACCATCAAAACTGCATTATTTAAAAATAATTCTCAATTGCAACAAAAGAGATCAACTTTGTTTGCATCAAATGCCTATACATACCCGGATATTACCTTGTAAAATTGTCAGTGGTATAATCACTGTGCTATACATAGCCTGAGCAGAGCTGTGGGAGTGACCCAGCTGGCCAAACCCACTACAGGAGAGGGGCGGAGACCAGACAGGTTACCCTGCACCAGGAGAGAGCAGCAGTGGCATGAAGTTCCTGCACAGATAAACATTTCACTCTGGATTAGTGCACAGAACTGGAAGAAATACACCAAGAAGGCCAGAATTTAAGGAAGAATACACATGACTCTTGTACCAATGCAATAATTTAGGCACAAAAACAAAACCAATGACTGCAGTGGCTGCCATTAAATTCAACCAGCAGCCATCCACATTATCTTTTACTTCAGTTGCTGTTTTTAGAGTCAGAGGGAGTTTGTGTCACTTCCAAGGAGGACACAGAGGACGCGCTAATCAGCACATCCGATACACCTAATTACTCAGATTGTAGCAGACAGGAAACCTAACAATATGCAGATGGGGCTAATTTCTACATTAATTACAATTTGTCCTTTCAGAAAAGAAAAGCCAAAATTTCAGCGTAAAATAATCCAACAACCTTCTGCTGTCTGCAAGTGGGAAAACTGGTGAAGTGTGTGACACAGGAGGACAGGATTTGAGGTTGGACTCAGCAATGTAGATCCCGTTAGAGAAACAACAAATCTAGCAAGCCCTGTAACTGTGATAAAGGCAAACAGCTCACTCCTTTTACCCAAATATAATACAATCCACAACAGGCTCTTCCCTCTACAGCCTCATGTCACATGATTCTGTGCATCCTCCATCTTTTACTACAGTGGGCTCAAAGAGGCAGCTGGAACCAGGCTGCATGTTGCCAAGCTCAGAATTGATCCAATAAGAAGGGATAGTGGTAATCATAAGGATATGATGTGCAAGGTAGCCAACCCCAGATGAACATTAGAGGTGCTAATTCAATGCCAAAAGAACATTAGAGGACCGCCCGTGTCCTAGCTGTGCATTTAAGTTTCCAAGTTCAGCTTTAAAGAAAGCACAAAACACACACACACAGCGCCCCTCAGAGGCCAAACCACTATGTTAATCACTTCAAGCAACCAAATAGTCTCCAGCAACAAAGACAAACAGCAGCAGGCCAGGAAGAAAAAGTTGCAAATCAGTTGGTATCAAAGCCAAAACGGAGCAAGTTGTGTGCAGATCCTCATCCCAGACAAAATCCCTCAGAAACCAATTAAATATTCTTCCCTGGAGCAGAAAACATGCCCATAATTAGCGCAATATGAAAGCCATGTTGTTGTTTAGAAGAGCTGCAGCTGATGTGAAGTGCTAAAATATAAAATGAAGGTGATTTCAGAATAAGACAATTTCTTCCTTGTGAAGGTGATAAATAAACATTAGATATTTATCTACAAACTGGGAGCTGGCATCATTCTGACATTTTGCACACAGACTGCCGCAGTCTCCTCTACCACCGCTGCTGGTGACATCACAGGGATGCTAACTGTATAAGTTATATTGATCAAATAATACGCTGGCAACAACTGGACAGCGCACATATTTGGGCTCCTATGAACATTAGCAATTATCCTTTATATTTTGCACAGCAGTCCATATGTCAGCACTCACAGAGATGGGTTGGCTTGCCAGAGGCAGCATCTAATGGAACACACTGATGCTCTAGTCTACTTAAAGCCTATTTTCAGTCAAATGTTCCCAGTCAAGAGAATTTTGTCCCAGAAATGATGTTCTAACAAGAACAGAAAGTGAGGAAAAGTGTCCCCAGTGGGACATGGATTAGCTATTAAAACCTGACCAGTGAAAAAACAAAGGATGTCCAAATGTCAGATTTGGAGTCACAGTATCTTCAAATTACGGCTCAATATAAAATAGCACCCTAGTCCTACATCTAAACCAGGGGTCTTCAAACTTTCTAAACAAAGAAAGGGGCAGACTTTTTGCCCCATTGTTTGTTTCAGTGGGAGTCATTGTGCCCCATTGTTGGTGTCACTGAAAGAAACTGTGCCTTATTGTTGGTGTCACTGGCATGGAATTATGGCCCACCATTGATGCCATTGGGCCCCATTGTTTGTGTTGTTGGTGTCATTGAAAGAAATTGTGCCCCATTGTTGGTGTAATTTGGTGCAAGTGTGCCCCATCTTTGATGGCATTGACATAAATTGTGTTCCATCATTGTAGTCACTAGGAGGAATTGTGCCTCATCATTGGTGTCATTGGGAGGAATTGTGCCCCATCGTTGGTGTCATTGAGTGGAATTGTGCCCCATCATTGGTGCCATTGGGTGGAATTGTGCCCCGTCATTGGGTGGAATTGTGCCCCATCATTGGTGTCATTGGATGGAATTGTGCCCCATCATTGGTGTCATTGGATGGAATTGTGTCCCATCGCTGGTGTCATTGGGAGGAATTGTGCCCCTCCGTTGGTGTCATTAGGAGGAATTGTGCCCCATTGTTGGTATCAGTGAATGAAATAATGGCTCAAGGGCCGCATACAAGAAAGCAAAAGGCTGCATCTGGCCCCTGGGATGCAGTTTGGAGACCACTGATCTAAACAATTGGAATGAGTGCCACAAATTGACCTTCTTTTGACAGATAAATCTGAGAAGCAGATTAGCTGGTATAAAATAAAATAAAATTTTACCTTAAGGATAATAAACCGGACTCAGTGTTAGCCAATTTTTTGTGGAAATCAGAGACCTTGTTTAAAAACCCATTTGCTTAATATTGGTAATCGAGCCCACTAGTAATTCATCAAATACAGCGGATCCTCGGATAATGAGCATAATCTGTTACAGGAGAATTCTTGTAATCCAAAGTACTCGCATATCAAAGTGAATTTCCCCATTCAAGTCAATGGAAACGAAAATAATTTGTTCAGCATTGACTTCAATGGCATGCAATACCGCAGCGGTCAGAGGTGCGGGGGGGGGGGGGGTGCGGGAGAGCCTTAGAAATGACCGGAAAGGCCTTTCTGAGGTTAGCCGAGCTGTCCTCGGGCCTTTTCGTGCATTTCCAAAAGGCGCCGATCAGCGCCTCCCACCTCAGGCCAAACGTAGTACTGCACACCTCTTTGGCCTGAATCCTGCTCATTTTGTGAGAGAAAACACTCACAAACCGAGATTTTTTTTAAGTGCTCGTATTGCGAAACGCTCGTTAACAGCATTACTCGCAATCCGAGGTTCCACTGTATAGTAAATACATTTCATAAACATTTAAGAGCACTGTACAGGTCTACTTCTACCCCTGTATTCACGCATGAAAATATGTCTGCCTTCATGCCCTTAAGGGACGTACACACGGGCTGAAAATCAGGCATCCTCCGGATCCATTAGAAACTTGCCGACATTTGGCCCCTGTGTGCGGCAGCCAGTCCGTGGCTCTAATCTCAGAGGATGCCTATTATGGAGAAATGCATCGGGCAAAGCTGAGACGTCATCATGCACGGACGTGTTGGCTGGTCCCGCAGACATGCTTTTGGCTTATGCATACTGCATGTTCCTATTGTTTAAATGTAAGTGCAATACTTTTTACTTTCAAGAGGATTATACAGTAAAACCTTGGATTTTGAGCATAATTCGTTCCAGAGACATGCTTGTAACCCAAAGCACTGGTATATCAAAGCAAATTTCCCCATAAGAAATAATTGGAAACTCAGATGATTTGTTCCACAACCATTTATTCATAGGTCCTTCAGTTTATAGTCCATATAAAAAGATCACAGCAATGTGATAGGTTGTGTAACTGTAAAATGTCCATCCACAAATGGAAACCTCCACAAAGGGGTTTTGAAGCAAAATCCAGCAGGAGCTACAGAGTATAAAAGAGAAGAGAGGCGCCTCTGAGGCCTCGTACACACGAGGGGATATGTCCGCTGAAAACGGTCCGATGGACCGTTTCAGCAGACATCTCCGCTCGTGTGTATGGGCTAGCGGACAGATTTCTCCACCCGACAGATTTCAAAGCATGCTTTGAAATCTATCCGGTGGGGATCTGTCCGCCCGACATGTCTGCTGGTTAGTACACTTACCAGCAGACATGTCGGCCCCCACCGCCGCCGCGCCGCTGCCGAATGGATTCGGCGCATGCGCGGAAGTGTTTTACTTCCTGGTGCGGTGACGTTGCGGTGACGCGGCGGCGTCAACGTCACCGCCTCGTCACCGCGCCTTCCGGCGGTGGGGAATTTGATCCGATGGTGTGTACACGCCATCGGATCAAACTCCCGATCGGACATATCCGATGGAAATGGTCCGCGGACCGTTTTCATCGGATATATCCGATCGTGTGTACGCCGCCTAAGTGTAGAAATATGTTTCTAAATGTTGTACCTTCATTAAATGTAACCATATTGCTACACTTAGAGGAACCTCTCTTCTCTTTTATACTCATTTGTGACATGACACTAGTTGTATATCAGGACATCGCTTGTATATCAAGTCAAAATGTATGAAAAAAAATAGCTTGCCTTACTCTCAAGGTTTTACTGTAATTTACTACACCATGAAGCTTCTCCTTTTTTGAGCTTGGACTACATCTGATTCCTCCTGTATTGAATTGTATTGTAACTGTACTGTCTGCCCTAACGTTGTAAAGCGCTGCACAAACTGTTGGCACTATATAAATCTTATATGATAAGAATTTGATTGCTGGTGAGAGCTTCTTGGAGAAAGTAAAGGCATGCTTTCTTGTGGTGGGGACACCCTTTCTACATCCCAGTGGCGGGGTCACAGAGCTACTCGGAGAATTGATAGTGAGAGCATTGGCCATCTGTGGATTGAGAATGCGCTTATGATCTCTGGCATTTTAGTGCTAGAAATAGCGCATGTAAAGCGCCTGAAAAGTGTCTCCCATTCATTTCAGTGTGACTTTTCACATTGGAGCTATGAGCACTGTTTAGCCATATGTTGGATCCTCTGTTTTAGACCTCAAATATGGGAAACTACCACATGGGTCAGTAAATAGGTTTTTAAGCTCTTACTTGGATGGTTAATGGTACCTTTTAGAATAGCTAAATTTGTGCAGGGCGCCTCAAATCATTGCTTTCGGGGTGAGGTTCAGCTGGCATTTTGGTGCATGTGAGGTGGGACTACCCAAAAATGTAAAGATTTTGGACAAGGCCATACCAACTGATATATACAGTCCTAGGAGACCGTATACTCAAAAACCTTGATAAATCTTTGCTTAATCTCAAACCTTCTAGCGAATTTAAATTGATATTTTTCGTATTCACGGTAGCTAAACAAACCTTGGCTAGAGCTTAGAAATCAGGGGTCCCAACTATAGCACAGGTCAAACAAATGTTGTGGTACCTAGACACTGAACAATTGTCCACGATTTTACATGGCAAAATAAAAAAAAAAAAAATTCTTTCTTTTTTCACTACTTTTATGTAAATGATACAATTTCACAACTGTTATGGGGTTCTTACTAACCTTCTCTAAACTAGGAGACACCTCCCATGAAGTCATATGGAGCCTTTTTGAGGGGTCCTGTCCCCTTACACATTGTAATCCCGAGTGTGCAGCCTACACTTTTACTACCCACCTCGGTTGGGACGGGTGGACTTTATATGTTTTAATGTGGTGTTTTAAATAGTTCTAATTAGTTTTAAGGCTTAAGCCTATTACACTATTAATAAATTGTTGAATATGTGTTGTAAGTTGAAGTTAAACTATGTACTGCATTGAAACGAGTACTTAATTTACACATAAAAAATTCTCTCTAGGTAAAAAAAAAAAAGAAAAAAAAAGTTTTCTCTAGGTCCAGTCTCAAGAAAGAAGGAGTGCCTTGTGGCAATAAAAAACAATATTATTATTTTGGACATTTGCCAGCATGTTGGAAAGTTTATGGTGGGGAGAGTAGTTCATGGTTGGGTTCACTGATGGAACATGCAGCTCTTGGATCCTTTGTTCCAGCAGCACAAGTTGCTGTTTGTATGTTATCAGTGGAGTTAGGCACTGTTGGCAGTCATTTCCCTTGCCACATGCTTGTATTTAATGAAACACGAAGATTGTTTAGACCAACCAATTCACTGCTGAGGAGCTGTATCACCTTACAGCAAAACCTCTTCTTTCTGGTGTACCGAGCCTGAGGACCGCCCCCCCCCCCTCGCCCCCTTTTGCACCCAAGGTCTGGTGACTCAGCTCTCTCAATGGTCTCATTTCCTTTAAGCTGAACAGGAAACTGTGAATCTGTGGAGACAGAAATAGGGAATTCTTTCCCATCTGGAAATTATCCAATATCCAAACATAAAAAAAAGAAGGAACAAGTCATTGCCAAAATGATCATAGTTCAGTGGTGGGGCACAGGTGCCACCCAGCTCCAGGGACTGTAACAAACAGGGCACACATTTACACCAGGCAGGGAAATGTCCGCACTGCCAACAGCTAATCAGATTTATTTTGTGTATTAAATACAGCAAATACATACTGCAGCACAGAATACAAAACATTATACATAGAGTCCTGTTGGGAAATGGACCCAGGGCTACCTGTGCTACTATTTCCAAAGCTTAGGGGTCCTTCAACTTCAGGGCTACGGTGTATTCCTGATTTACACTGCTTGGTCTGGGTACAGGGGTGGGTTAGGCTAGGCAGTATATCTCAAGGGATCACAGTAAAATAAACACTGTGTTTGTGTATAGGTGTACCAAGGCCTTCTGCTCAGATTTGAGGACTGCAGACCAACATCCCCTGCAGAAGAAGAAATGGCCTACCACTGAGTGTTACAAATAAGCCCTACAGCCTGCCATGACAAGTCTTAACCTGCGGATGGCGATCTGCAATTTCCTTATCACGTCTTTGTATTGGCTCATTGTGTTCCCATTCCTGGGATGTGGTCATTCACAGAAATGTAACAATCAGTGAGGCAGTTTCCCGGCAGAATCCTTAACTTCCATACAGGGCATTTTCACCCCCTTCCTGCTCAGACCAATTTTTAGTTTTCAGCGCCGTTGCACTTTGAATGACAATTGCGCGGTCATGCAACACTGTACCCAAATGAAATCTTTATGTCCCCCCCCACAAATAGAGCTTTCGTTTGGTGGTATTTAATCATCTTTGCAGGTTTTTATTTTTTGTGCTTTAAACAAAAGAAGAGCAACAATTTTTAAAAAAACACCATATTTTTTACTTTTTGATTTAATAAATATCAAAAAAAAAAAAAATCCTCAGTTTAGACCAATACGTATTCTTCTACATATTTTTCGTAAAAAAAAAAAATAATCGCAAAAAGCGTATATTGATTGGTTTGTGCAAAAGTTATAGTGTCTACAAAATAGGGGATAGATTTATGGCATTTTTTTTTTTTACTAGTAATGGCGGCGATCTGCGATTTTTATTGTGACCATGACATTGGGGCGGACATATCGGACACGTTTTTGGGACCATTCACATTTATACAGCGATTAGTACTATAAAACTACACTGATTACTGTGTAAATGTGACTGGCAGGGAAGGGGTTAACACTAGGGGGCTCTGAAGGTGTTAATATGTTCCCTGAGAGTGATTTCTAACTGTAGGGGCAGGGGGACTCACAAGGGGAGGAGACCGATGTGTGTTCCTCTGTTCTGGGAACACACATCGGTCTCCTCACCTCTGACAGGAGGTGGATCTGTGTGTTTACACACACAGATCCAGACTCCTGCCGTGATTGGCGGAAATCGCGGGTGCCCGGCAGACATAGCGACATAGCGACCGCCGGGCAGCGCGTTGCAAGCTTTGCAGCCACGATGCACAGGACGTCATACGACGTCCACCCTGAAGGACAGACAGTTCCTGCCGACGTCATATTATTATGGCTTGGTAGGAAACTGGTTAATTTCACTGGTGATCTGTGGTTTTAACTGCCGCTGGCAATGGAGAGAAAAAAAAAAATCCAGGAATCACTTATCAACTAAATGATCCTCTGAGGGAAAATATTCATCTGCTTGTTGCTATAAAAAGGATGGGAAACAAACTGTCCATACATTTTTTGGCCACATTGCTGTGATGTGAGCGGGTGGATGAATGGCAGACGATGGCGATAACTTATCATTGGATCATAGAGGCAAAAAAGCAGAAAGTGGAGTGGAGCTCGGTGTGCGACTGTTTGCAGCGACAAGATCCTTATCTAAGCAATGAGAGTCAACAGAAGATTGAAATCAAAGCCACATGGCTGAAAATATAATGACCACTATGGCAAGTAACACGGTTTATAGCTTTGTGAATGTAGACAGAGCTGCCCCCACATCTAACCAATCAGTTTTTAGCTATTAAATCTGAAGGATGAAATAAAAGATCTGGCCGCAATAAGCAGTTTAACATTTCACTTTACATTAAACCTGGATAAGATAACAGCAAAGCGCTCGCGGCAGATTATCTTCCATAAATATTGGAGAGTGCAGTGACACATATTGACCCATCAAATTTACTCCTCAAGGCCAGACCAGTCCACAATGGGCTATGAACGATTGCAGTAAATGCACTCTGTACAGTATATGGTGGTTTACCGTTTGCGCTATAAACCCCCTCTTACAATCGCTGCGATACAGGACGTCAGGGAATGTCACCACTTTTACCCCCAGCTTCAGCACTCCACTTGGTAATTGGAAACCAAAGAAAAAAGCAGACTTGTGAATACTGTTAATTCATAACACATCTGTGTGACCATAGAACGTGCATCCACTTTGTGCTGGTCTTGTCCATAACTGACTGTGATATTCTGAACAAAAATCAGGAGATATTTATTGCACACATTGGATGGGGACAGGCAGTTTAGTGTCAATAGAGAGCTGAACAGATTTCTAGCATGCTGGATGCTTTCCCCTCCAACGTCAGCCATCACTTACCTTAGCTATAGTGAGAAATAAACCATACAGTCATATATAAAAGTCACATATCAGATAGGAGAGTTACCGTATACAAGTGATCATATATTAAATTGCCTTTTGTTGCCTGAGGATGAAGACTTCCTGTGTGGGGCCAGAAGAGTGCTGTGGAACTGTGGGAAAAGGCCTCTTTCACAGAGAACAAACATCTGGAAGCATTTGTCGGAATGTTGGCAGACAGCGGACTAATCTGAGTGACCAAGGAAGCAAAACACAACAATGACTTCCACAGCTCTACCCAGAATTCCCTGCTCCCTCCTGTCCATATCTGAGGAGCCATAGACTAGAGGCTCACAAAAGATTTCTCTGGAAAGTAAAGTCCAATAACCTAGGAGAGCTGGAGAACTCAGATTGGAATACAGATGTTGGGCCAGGCTGACCACTTCTTGTCTGGACTAAATGGTGTGTAGAAATGAGCCAAGATCTATGTCTGTACAATCTGCAATGTACCACCAGCCTAAAATCAGAGAGGAAACTGCAGTGATTTATAATTATCTGGTCACCATTGCTAGAAGGATAATGGGGCAAGCTGGAAAATGCAGCCAGACACTTCTACTATATTCAGACCACCATGAAGGAGTACGGGCCCACAAAGGGGGCCAGTAACTACTAGTGATGGGCTCAGGCGTGTTCGGATCGAACCTGCCAGGAAGCTGTCACTGCACAACGCCAATCATAGGCAGTGAGATATTACCCGACCCCCAGCTGCACATACACCCGCTGCCTATGATTGGCGGCATGTAGGGCCAGCTTCCTGGCTGGTTCGATCCGAACATGCCCGGGCCCATTCTTAGTCACTAAATATGTGGGTGACTAAAGATGTATGCAGACCAACTGCAACCAACCACAATTCAGTTCACTCCAGGCTGGAGAGTCAATCTAAGGTTTCTGGTTGGCTGTTGTGGATTACAGCACTTTGCACATGACTATTACTCTATTCACTTTGTGAAACAATCTTACCATGTCTAAAGATGACTTGTATTTCCTGTTCCTAAAGCGGTAATACACTCAAAAGCAAAAATGTACTATATTGCAGCTTACCCAGATCCTCCTCGTACTTCTCGGGTACCTCTTCGGCACTCCTGGCTCTCCCTCCTGCCGAGTGCCCAACAGGAAGCAAATTGCTATTGGGGACACCCGACCTGAACCGCAGCTTTGTGTGTTCATTCAGACACAAAGTTGCGGTTCGGCCCTGTCTCCTCTCTCTCCTGATTGGCTAACTGACTTTAATTGACAGCAGTGGGAGCCAATGCCACAGGTGCCAGACGGTACAGGCACTTGTGCATATTGCTGGATAGAGATGGGGCTCAGGTTAGTATTAGGGGGGCTGCTGCACACAGAAGGCATTTTATCCTAATGCATAAGATAAAAAAAAAAAAACGACCTTTACAACCACTTTAAAACTGCTTATACCAAAAGACTTTACTAGAGCCCCACATCTACCCATTGTAACCTAGGATAGAGTTTTGGACTGCCTGCAAAAGCAATTAATGATAAAAAACACGTTAGATTTTCTTCAGACACAATATTTACTGTAGCAGACAGTTTAGAAGCTGATGGAATACATTTCTTGTGTGGGGAGAATGTCCCACGGAGAACTTTGAGAAGTCCTATCTGGCAATCATGAAGGTGGTGACACTCAAAAAAGAATACAATTGAAAATCCGTTATTAAATATATCCAAGCAAAAATAACAGGAAACACACACTACCCCAGGAAAGGCAGAAAACGCGTTTCACACATCAGTGCTTAATCATCAAGTACCGGTAATCATTAAACATGGATGTGTGAAATGTGTTTTAATTGCTGTCCTGGAATAGTGTGTGTTTTCTGTTATTTTTACTTGGATATATTTAATAAAGAAGTTTCAATTTTATTCTCTCTCCTTCAATACGGACCATGGCTGCAATTCTTGTAGATATGGCTATGGGCTGTTTGGAGCAGTGCACAGTTGGTTTGTTTTTCTTTTGGAAGTTCTATCTGGAGTTTATACATTAATAAGGCTCCTCTGATAAAAATCCAATCCTGGAACATGAGATCCATCAAAGCAATGCACTTGTCTCTGGCTGCAACTAAACAGCCAGGTGAATTCCTTTAAAAGACCTGGGCGTGCTGACAGGTAGGTCCTGTAATCTGGGGAGCAGGCAGGTTGGATCTGCTGGAAATAAGGTTTGTCAATATTGGAAATGGGAAAAGTGTGCATCTTTGTGTCTCACCAGAACTAGGCTTGTCCAGCAAAGTTAAAAGGGTTCGTAAAGGTTCATCTTTAATTTTCTAATAATAGGTTCCTTTAAGCAAGTGCATTGTTGGTTCACTTACCTTTTCCTTTGATTTCCCTTCTAAATGTTTTATTTCTTTTTTTGAAATTCTTACTTCCTGTTTATCCCCAGTAAGCTTTCCACCATCATCCGAGCAGTGGAAAGTCATTTAGAACAGCTTACTGAACACCTTACTGAGGAGGAACAGGAAGTGAGAAATTCAGACAAAGAAAAAAACATTTAGAAGGGAAATTGAAGAAAAAGGTAAAGTGAACCAACAATGCACTAGCTTAAAGGAACCTATTTAGAAAATAAAATACAAACCTTTACAACCCCTTTAATCTTGTTAGTGAGTTTGGGGGGGGGGGGGGGTAGTTGCAGTTCTGGTTTCCGGAAACTCCCAGAATGTTGGAATATTGGCGTTTTCTCTATGTCCTCTCGCTGAACTCTCCATCTCTTGCTCTCCGTGTCAGGGACTTTTCTAGTCGGGTAATTCAGTTTATTGCTCTGTGCCTCAGGGAGGAAAGTTTGTGGTGGGTGACGTCCTGGGCACAGCAAGGAATCCGAATTGCTTTTCTGTAGATATTGACACTGTGGGAGTCGCAATGAAGGGATCACAATGGAAAAAGCAAAAATATATTTCTATCACAATTACTGTCTTAGCTGGAGACCAGCTAGCTAGATATTCGGTTTATACAGATGTATATAAATAGAGGGTCTCATAATAGTCATTCCTCACATCTGAAAGCTGAAAGGTCATGCTGGCACTTCTAGTTCCATAGCAACTGTAGGCCTACCAGTTGCCCCCCCCCCCCCCATTCCAAGATTGCAGGAAGAACAATGATTACCATGGATTATGATCCAAGGTCTACACCGATTTATGGCTCTTCCACATTTAAATTTCTATAACTAGACATAATCCAAAGCTGAATATTGTAGGGAAGGGTTAGAACCTTTTTCAAGTTTTTATTGCTGCCTGTGCTTCCCTAATTTTTGTCCCCTCACATTTTTCCTGTAATGAGTGTCACATCCCAGGGACAGGAAAAAATCCTCCACTTTTTTAGGGGAATGAGGAAAGAACATATGTGAGCTGTCATTGTGGTCTGCCTCCCCGTCCTCTTGATCCTAGTGTGAACACCATTTTTTGTTGACCTGCAGCCACTGGGATGAAACATGAAGGCAAATCTCTCTGACATAATTAGTAACCCTTCCCCACAATAGTTGGATCTAAAAAAATATATTTATATTTTGTCTACAGTTGGACTACATGGTAGAATGTCAGAAATATACACAAAATTTGATTTTTTTCTGTGTTCATCACACATGAAATGTTGTGCCTTTTGTAGGACATGAGACTCCTGTGTACTCATAACTATGCATTACATATGATGCAGGTTTGAGCAGGGACCAGGTAGTGGGCGCTATACAGCTTGGGAGGGCAGCCTTTAAGGGGCAGTAAGACCAGTCCAGTGGCTTCTTGCAAACAGTAATACGTTTTATTGGTGCCATTTACAAAGGCGCTGTACAGTGCTCCACATAAACAAAACACATAAAAACCTACCCATATACTGTACCTGGATGACAGGAAATATTTATGGTCATCTAATACCAAAGAGTCTGAGATTTTATGGTCAGACAATGCTTGTCATACCAACGTGACAGTTCAGGGATGTTCATTGAGGGCCCATTCACACCAGCAGTGTGTGATACCATGTAGCTGCTTGTGTGCGCTGTGAAGGTGCAATACATTGGGGTTTATTTACTAAAGACAAATCCACTTTGCGCTACAATGGCACTTGGAAGTGCAGTCACTATAGATCTGTGCAGGGCATGCTAAGGTAATAAAAAACATGATTTTTGCTTGATGATGCAATTAGCTGAGCTTCTCTTGATTTCAGATCTTCCCTTCAGCTGTACAGCGACTGCACTTCCTAGTGCACTTGTAGTGCAAAGTGAATTTGCCTTTAGTAAATCAACCCCAATGTGTTGTTAGAAAGCTCAGCACCCTTTACTTTTTTTTTTTTTCTTTTTTCAGCAGGTCCTACTTTTTTTTAAGGCACTCCACTGCAGCGTAGTGGTGTGAACTAAACGAACTGGACTCAAGGCAAACTGCTGTGTTGGGACTGCATTGGGCAAGGCTGTGAATGGGCCCTGAGAGTTCAGTAACTGCACTTTCCTTACACGGCATTGTATCAGTGGCGGCTGGTGCTCAAAATTTTTGGGGGGGCGCAAACGAAAAAAAAAACATTGCAGCCTCACTGTGCCCATCACATGCAGCCACTGTGCCATCAATTGTCACCACTGTGCCATGCCATCAAACGCCACCACTGTGCCATCAATTGTCACCACTGTGCCATGCAACACAGCAACTGTGCCATCAATTGTCACCACTGTGCCATGCCACCAAATGCAGCCACTGTGCCATCAATTGTCACCACTGTGTCATGCCATCAAACGCCACCACTGTGCCATCAATTGTCACCACTGTGCCATGCCATCAAACGCCACCACTGTGCCATCAATTGTCACCACTGTGCCATGTCATCAAACACAGCCACTGTGCCATCAATTGTCACCATTGTGCCATGCCATCAAACGCAGTCACTGTGCCATCAATTGTCACCACTGTGCCATGCCACCAAATGCAGCCACCGTGCCATCAATTGTCACCACTGTGCCATGCCATCAAACACAGCAACTGTACCATCAATTGTCACCACTGTGCCATGCCATCAAACACAGCAACTGTGCCATCAATTGTCACCACTGTGCCATGCCACCAAATGCAGCCACTGTGCCATCAATTGTCACCACTGTGCCATGCAACACAGCAACTGTGCCATCAATTGTCACCACTGTGCCATGCAACACAGCCACTGTGTCATCAATTGTCACCACTGTGCCATGCCATCAAATGCCACCACTGTGCCATCAATTGTCACCACTGTGCCATGCAATCAAACGCCACCACTGTGCCATCAATTGTCACCACTGTGCCATGCCATCAAACGCCACCACTGTGCCATCAATTGTCACCACTGTGCCATGCCATCAAACACAGCCACTGTGCCATCAATTGTCACCACTGTGCCATGCAACACAGCAACTGTGCCATCAATTGTCACCACTGTGCCATGCAACACAGCAACTGTGCCATCAATTGTCACCACTGTGCCATGCAACACAGCCACTGTGTCATCAATTGTCACCACTGTGCCATGCCATCAAACGCCACCACTGTGCCATCAATTGTCACCACTGTGCCATGCCATCAAACGCCACCACTGTGCCATCAATTGTCACCACTGTGCCATGCCATCAAACACAGCCACTGTGCCATCAATTGTCACCACTGTGCCATGCAACACAGCAACTGTGCCATCAATTGTCACCACTGTGCCATGCCATCAAACACAGCAACTGTGCCATCAATTGTCACCACTGTGCCATGCCACCAAAAGCAGCCACTGTGCCATCAAACGCCACCACTGTGCCATCAATTGTCACCACTGTGCCATGCCAAACGCCACCACTGTGCCATCAATTGTCACCACTGTGCCATGCCATCAAACGCCACCACTGTGCCATCAATTGTCACCACTGTGCCATGCCACCAAATGCAGCCACTGTGCCATCATTTGTCACCACTGTGCCATGCCATTAAATGCAGTCACTGTGCCATCAATTGTCACCATTGTGCCATGCCATCAAATGCAGTCACTGTGCCATCAATTGTCACCATTGTGCCATGCCATCAAATGCAGTCACTGTGCCATGCCATCATATGGAGTCACTGTGCCATCAGTTGTCACCACTGTGCCATGCCATCAAATGCAGTCACTGTGCCATCAATTGTCACCACTGTGTCATGCCATCATATGGAGTCACTGTGTCATCAAGTGTCACCACTGTGCCCTTTAATTGTCACCACTGTGCCCCATGCCACTGTGCTCATTGTCGCCTCTGTGCCCTTTGTCACTACTGTGCCCCATGCTACCACTGTGCCCCATGCTGCCACTGTGCCCCATGATGCCCCTTTCCCTGTTAAAAAAAACACTTACCTGACGCTTCCATGTTCTCCCTCGATGTCTTCTGCTGCCGTGGAGAAGCTTCAGCCAATCAGGTTCCTGATAACCAGAATCTGGGAACCTGATTGGCTGAAACGGCTGTCAGTCTAATGCAAGGACCGCAGATTGCCTGCGCTCCGAGCATAGACTTCCGGGAGCTGGAGGGCGGTACTGGAAAAGCCTATCAGAGCCACTGGCTTTGATAGGCAGTTCCCCTCAGCCAACCAGCTGCCGCTATTCAGGTAACCGGCGCCCTATGTCTGGTTATAGGAATAGACCAGGCAGCTGGCAACAACACACGTTCAATGCATTGAAGTGTGTTATTTGCGAGAGGGAGTGGCGCTGCAGCGCTGCAGTGCCCTCTATAGACAGCCGCCAGAACTTCGGCTAAAATGTCAAAATGACATTTTAGCCGATTAAAAGTTCTTAAAGGGCCCGGTTTTTCTTTTTGACTGCGGGAGGGGGGGCTGCGCCCGTGCGCCCATATGGGCGAGCTGCCACTGCATTGTATGTGAACCAAGGAGAAGCAGATCATCTGCCTGTCTACCGTGTTTCCCCGAAAATAAGACGTACTCCGAAAATAAGCCGTGGCAGGATTTCTAAGCATTTCTAAAATATAAGCCATACCCCGAAAATAAGATGTAGTGATGGGCGTGACTATGCGTAGCAGTAAACAATACGTGATAGCGTATGTACCGTAGTGTACTGGTGCGGAGCTGTAAGTCGTGCAGCCCTTCTTATCTGCTCCATTGTGACAGCTGCTACGGTATCTCTAGGTGACCGGAGAGGTGTCGGCAGCCCCATCAATAAGGTCAGCTCCCCCTGTCAGGTCCTGCTGAAAGTGAAACTAAAAAGTCTCCTCAGTGAAGTGAGGAGCAGGACGCTGTTTCCTTAGGGCAGTGCTTCTCAAATAGTGGGGCGGGCCCCCCTGGGGGGGCCCGAGGCTCCATGAAGGGGGGCTCGAGCCTTCTTCCGGACTGCAGCGATCGCGCCATTTAGAAGCCGCTGTCCCCAGCCTCCTGCGCTAGTTAGAGGAGCGGACGGCGGGAGGCGGGACATTGTTGAACTGACAGGTGGGACCAGAGAGGTAGCAGCCTATCATGTTGGACGGCAGGTGATTGGCTGCTAGGAGGTGGTCCTAGCAGCCAATCACCAGTTCGCCCAAAAGTCTCCCCGCCCCGCCCAGTGCTGCTGCGGCTTCACTTGACGAATGTCCCGCCTCCTGCTCTCCGTGCTGAAACGTTACAGGTAGGAGTGGAGAGGGAAGGGAGGAAAAATATATGGAAATGTTAAGGACGAGGAGTGGGGGCTGTGCTGTGGGGGGTTATGTGATGGGGCAAACTGTGTGCAGGATATGTGATGGGGGTCATGTAAAGGGGGAAATACTGTGTGGGGGGGATATGTGATGGGACAATACTGTGTGGGGGGATATGTGATGGGACAATACTGTGTGGGGGGATATGTGATGGAACAATACTGTGTGGGGGGATATGTGATGGGACAATACTGTGTGGGGGGATATGTGGATACAGTGTTATGCAGAGGTGTACTTATAACAATTTTATAGACAAATGATACTATTTACAGTCGCGCGGGGGGGCGCGAAATGTTTTCTTCTTCCTAGGGGGGGCATGACAGAAAATAATTGAGAAGCACTGCCTTAGGGGAAGAAGTAAAGCTGCTCCCCAGCACTGACCAGCAACAGTCTCTCACCCCACACAAACACCAGGGGATAGGGGGAAAAGCTTCAGCAAACAGTCTGCTACTGAGCCCAAAGAGATCGGATAGGGGGAAAAGCTTCAGCAAACAGTCTGCTACTGAGCCCAAAGAGATCATCCCAGCTCCACTGTGCAGATCCCTGATAAATAAGCCACATCAGCTTTGCTGGTCTATCTCTGCTTTTCTCTTTCTGTACAACCAGACAAGATGAGTGCAAAAAAATAAATACAAATAAGACATCCCCTGAAAATAAGCCATAGTGTGTTTTCTTGAGGAAAAATAAATATAAGACAGTGTCTTATTTTCGGGGAAACACGGTATGGCATTAATCACCCAACTATCAGCCTCTGAATGTGATATGTAAAATCACAACACATAAGGACCATCTCTCTCAAACAAGAAATTTGGTCCAACCACCATTTTTTTCCCCCCAATCACAAAATAATTCCAGGAAGGGGAGATCAAACAAGGCCAAGATATATCTAATCCATCATAAAAATGTTCATCGTCTGTCAATAGAGCCTCTTTAGGGACAAACCTCACCCGTCACAAACACAAGAATTAGACGCCTGGAGCTATGACTTCCTATGAGAGAAGCGCCACTCAGGAGACAGAAAATGGGGAAAATTAGGTGTCCTGAGGTTCCCTGACCCCACCAACACTTCCTGAGCAGAAAAAGACAAAAGTCTCCTATTAGCCTGAAGCTAAACCTTTCCAAAACTCCACTGTCACCTGCCCTCACTGCTGACCCAGGAATGTTCTGAAGTGAAAAATTAAACCTGGATATGAGGCAAGTGTTGTACAGCATAGGGAAACAATGTAGAAACAACCCTTTCCATTCTGCCAGCCAACATTAACGCTCTGACTACGCGGATGGGTGGATTAAAGTGAAAACGTGAAACAATGCACAACTTTCCCTCTGTGTCATAATGCACAGTAAGCTATAAAGAGAGCGGGAGGTGCATCAGATTTTCCTTCCTGCCCGTGTGTGAAATGTGTGGCCCCGGGCCATGAATTTAAGTGTGGCCCCGGCAGCTGGAAGTCACTGACATGTTCCAACTCATGAGAAGAAGAATGCAAACACACCGAGCCTTTATTACACAAAGAGGATAAGCCTGTTACTCAGCCCAGAGAATGGAGAGCTGCCATGACACCCCTTGTGTGCCAGACCCGACAGAAAGAACACAGGGGAGGAAGATAATAAACATTTGCAGCAAATAAATATAGTTTTTCTTTGCTTGCCTCTTTCAGGGAGGCCCTGACCTAGAACATGTATGGATATCAGGAATAATGACATTTCACTGCTTGCTTGTCCTTAACTGTGACTAGAAGTACTGAAGCCCAAGAATGGTCCTGACAGTCAGACAAATAGCATTTTCATTAGCAGACCAGCAATGACAGCTTCCCTGCTTCAATCTTGACACGTATATGGCAATTGCCCTTTTATTTAAGTAATAAATATTACTGATAACATGAATGTAAATGACAACAATAACTATTAAAAATTATTGTGTTACTTTTGGAAAAAGATATTGTATTGGGTTAATATACAAGGGTGCAAAGAGTTGTACACTGAAAAGCGAGTGTATCTCGGCGCCCGGGAAAGACAGGTGTTTGCCTACAGCAGCCTGTACAGACCAATGACAGGCCGTGACTGTACGCTGATAACCAAACATCTGAGGGTTTACTTGTGGTCTGCATCCAGGGGTAAATATCTCTCATAAACAAACAATCATATGTGTGTTTATCAGTGTACAGCCACAGCCTGTCATTAATTTGTACACAAACACTTGTCACTCCTGTGTGCAGAGGTATGCTTGTTTTTCAGTTTATTTTCAAATCACACACATGTGCAATAAGGCAGCGATGTCATGTGCAATCAGCATGCAAATATCAGCTCAGTGCTCTTTTTCTACCTGTGATACAGCCACAAGCATTAATGCATCATGGTGTAAAAATTCCAAGCAAAGAAAAAATATGCATCTCATTATTGTAAACAAGAAACAAACAAAGGAAATATCTCCATTGCCCATTCTACTTCTATATAGATATCCCTCATCTACATAATCTGCCTAGGAGCAGCCATCACCTCTGTGGAATCACTAAACACAAACGTATAAAATCTATACCGAATAGTGCAGCGCTCCTCAAAACAATTTTGTGCAAACATTTAATACAATTATTAGCCGATACGTAAAAGCACACTAATAAAAATATATATAAACCAAACAGGTAACCTTAAAAAGTCTGTGTGAATGTGAAATCAGGGATTATCAGAAATTCAAATAAAAAAATGTACATATGATGTGCATAGTTAATCCAATAGAAACTCTTTTGTGCTTCATAAGATCCCAAATGCTCGTCGTGAAGCACCATTTAACATGGAAAGCTTCCAGTATCAGAGAACAACAATTTCCCAGTGTGCTGACTTCATCCACTTAGGTGCACTACCAGATGTGCCCTGACCTATAATGGTGGACCTCAGTGTTAAAAGGAGGTCATAAACAGCATTATATCACAGCCTCCACCGGTCTCCTTCCAAGTCTGGATCCGCTTCCAAGAAACACTGAGGAACTCAGATGCTCATTTCATCTCTTTCACACGGGCGCACCACCCAGCAACAAAGAGAAAAGGTGGCACATCCAGAGATGAAGAAAAATGTGTTGGTATATTGTAGAGTCAAAGGTTTAATAAACATGACACATGAGGGATCCACACTGTTCAGCAAGCAGTGTAACAGTCTGCCACCCAGCAGACTCCCATTTGCTCAGTGGGGATCGATCCGCTGATCCCTGCTGAGCAGGCAGATGACAGGTCCTTCTCCGCTCACTGTACAGAGACAGACCTGTCAGAGTCCCACCCTCCTCTATGGGGAAATCGGATAAAAATTGACCGCCTGTCTGTTTTAATCCGATCCAATAGACGGATGGAAAATAGGGTCTCCATCCATATGAATTTACGGACAGGATCCGATATCGGCTAATATGTCACCGCTGACATCCGCCGCTCCATAGGTGAATAGCGCGTCTGATCAGGTCCACCTGAATAACTGACAGGTGGGCCTGATCAGAAAGCCTGTGTGAAAGGGGCCTAAGGAAAATATAGAGAAGTTTTTATTGGCTAGAATAATAATTTATTCTGGCCATTGAAATGAATGAAAACTAAAGCGATAAACGCACCAAACCCTAACAAGCGCAAGAACAAACAATTTCTTCAGCGCTCAAAATGACAGACGCCAGACCGGGATGTAATGCAAGGTCTATGTAACCTCTAGGAATATGCTTCAGCGGTGCGGCTCTGCTCAGAGAGCGGAATTCAACTATACACTATAAAAAAAACGACAATCTCCAATTGGACACTCGTCACCATGTTGATTGACAAACAATGGGCGTTGTTGGCAGGCTGCCGTATTTCGGGGTACGTATGCCCTTCCTCAAGGCTCCTTAGGTCCTAGCGTTAACAAGCGTTTATATATGTGTTTTCAAGAGTCAAGGTTTTTTTTCTGCCAAAACGTTGCTGCTCCTGAACGCATTGACAGTGTTTTCTTCTTTTTTTTCTACGTCTAAAAGCCCCTGCCACTAAAGACACATAGGCTAACATGCAGGAACAAAAAACATCTGACATCCCAAGGAGCAGCTGCAAAAACATCCAGTGTGCATGAGGCCAGTGTTGCCGGAACTCCTTAAAGCGGAGTTCCGGCAAAAATTTTTTTTTAAGTCAGCAGCTACAAATACTGCAGCCGCTGACTTTTAATATATGGTCACCATATCTGTCTCTCGGCTCTCGGGTGGAGGAGGCCACCATCTTCGGTAAGGGAATCAGGAAGTGAAGTCTGGCGGCTTCATTTCCTGGTTCCCAACTGCACAAGCGCAAGTCGCGTGCACGATCCCACTGGTCCCTGCTGTCTTCTGGGACCTGTGTGTCTCCCAGAAGACAGCCGGGGGGGACGGAGTCGGAGCCGGACCTGGCGGTGATCTATGCCCGGAAGTGGGAGCAAATACCTGGATTACTTAGGTATCTGTTCCCTTCTCCACCCTGAAAGGTGCCAAATGTGACGGAGGGGGGGATGATTCCGAAAAGTGAAAGTTCAATTTTTGGGTGGAACTCCGCTTTAAATTTTACTCACATTGGTATGCAAAACTTGTGCATTAGAATAAAATACTCCAATCCGCGATGCTAACAGACAACAAGTGCTTTCCATCCCACAGTGAGTCTACATTCTAAAGGGATGCAACGTGTAAGAGAGGAGGAGCCTATTGTCATCACGCTGAGTAGACCCGCTGTGGCATGGAAAGAGCCCTTATGTAGATAAAAACAAATTGTGCAGCTCTGACTAAAGTTGAATAATACCCTTGCTATAGGTGTAGGCCATTTACATACCTCCCAAAGCCTGACTGGAATACTCCCAGGACATTGCTAAGTGAGGCCTAGTTATTACTGCTCACCTCCACCATCACAGGACTGAGCTTTTCCTCTGATTTAAACCCCCTCTCATGCTCTTTCTCTTAGGCCTCGTACACACGATAGGTTAGCCAGAGGACAACGGTCTGATGGACCGTTTTTATCTGACAAAACCGATCGTGTGTGGGCCACATAGGTTATTTAACATTGCTTTAAAATTAACCTATGGATTCCTAACCGATAGGTCAAAACCGATCGTTGGTAGGCACGACCACTGGTTAAAAATCCACGCATGCTCATAATCAAGTCGACGCATGCTTGGAAGCATTGAACTTCATTTTTTTCAGCACGTTGTGTTTTACGTCACCGCGTTCTGATACGATTGTTTTTTTAACTGATGGTGTGTAGGCACATCAGACCATCAGTCAGCTTCATCGGTTAACCTAAGACAACTGTCCTTCAGACGGTTCTCATCGGATGAACTGATCGTGTGTACAAGGCTTTACTGATGCAGTGGCTCTGAACTCAGTGTTTGAGAGCTTACTTCTGTGAGAAGTTGAGAAATAATGACTAGGCCTCACTTAGCAATGTCCTGGGAGTATTTTGCTTTAGGGCATTATTTAACATTAGTCAGAGCTGCACAGGTTGTGTGCATCTACAGACACCCCCTATCTACATAGGCAGTTTCTGGTAACGATGAACTAACCCTTTAAGCTTTGAAAGATAGAAGTGGACTGGTTGCTATGCACATCTGCTCCAGTTTCCGGCTCCTCCAGTTTTGATAAAATCTCCTCAATGTGTAAAAGAACTGACACAGTCTTTTCATCCCTTTAAGGTTGGTGGCATAGTGGGCGTTTCTCTTCTTGTTTTACAAGCCACCTACAGAGTCATTGGCTTCCCATAAAGCCACGCGTCTTGTAAAACAACAGAAATGCTGTATGCAAGTCTCACCCCTCACTGTATACAACTTGTTTTCCTTCTACTGTGGGAAATTTATGGCTGTGTTAATGAACTGATAAGCCATAATTCAGAGGGCTGGAGACTCGGGACTTCATAAAGCGTCAAATGGGTGTTCAGGGACTGCACACTCGCAGTGGCTTGTGTGAAGTAAGCATCTTCTACACTGTCAATCCACATTCTATAATGAAATGAGATTAGAAATGATACAATAGAAGATTATATAGTGATCTGACAAAACACATCATCCACTGCCATTTAGCAGGATATATAATCCTTTATTGGCCAACACTGCAGGCAGTAACCCATGACAACCAGACACAGCAGAGACACGGCCCTCAAAGCACCAATATTTTACTCCGTCTATCCACATACTTGAGCACAGAGAGTTGTCATGACCACAGTTACAGAGCTCAAGAGGATTATTGAAAATCACTTTTCCTATTTGTCATAAGCAGTGAAAGACACTACTGAAAGGGATCATATCGATAGAATTGACAAAGACAACAGACAAATAAAGATTACATATCTCGTCCACATGATTATCTCACTTATGGAGGAAATGTATTTGTCTGCAAAAAGAGAACATGTCACAGTACAATATAGATTGAAACTCTGCTGCCAAGTACATGGTCCCAAACACATGCACTGTCAGCCCAGGCTAACGTCCAGCAATCAGTGGACAGAACTACGTCTCTTCTCTGCGGACCTTGTAGAATTTCCCAGTACAAATTATTGAACAGTAATGCCTCATACACACGATTGGTTTTCCCGACAAGAAAACTGCCATGTTTGCTTTTGGTTGGGAAAACCGGCCGTGTGTATGCTCCGTAGCAGTTTTCCTATGGGCAACACTGCAGTGGAGCATAAACACGGCTGGTTTTCCTGACCAAAACTGTCATGGCAGTTTTCCTGTGGGGAAAACCAGGCGTGTGTACACGGGGAAAAGCAACCGAGCAGGTTCTCGGTTTTGCCGGCGGACATTTGACCACCGGGAAAACCGATCGTGTGTACGAGGCATTAGGGATAGAAAGGAGGAGTGCAAGCAAGAAGTATGTATGATACCAGAGTGAAGCTAAAGCATAGAGGTGGGATGATACAAGGTGAAGCAGAGGAAGGGAATAATGTTAGGGTAAAGCAAAGGAAAACAATGCAGCAAGAAGAGTAGACTTCCAGCTAGAATGAGACAGTATTGCCAAAAGAGACTTTGAGGGAAGTAAACAATCTAACCTTCCAGCATCCAATCATGATGGATATATCAGTTTAGGGCGGGCTTGGTGTTTAGTGCAATATTTTAACATGATCAATACAATCCTGGTATTAATGCAAAGAGTTGCTGTACGAATATTTTTCCTGTCATCTTCCACAGCGTCTAGCATTGATAATGCTTGTACATTTAAGGGGCCACAAAAGTATTTCAGAGGAAACAGGAAACGAGTTTATGGCCAGCAAGAAAAGCCATCTGCTGCTTTGGATGGGAGGAAACGTTGAATGAGAAAAAGTCTGCAGGACAGACACAATACAGGGGGAGACCATCGTGCCAGGGATAACATGACAGCAACGTATATATAAATACATTATATCTATATGTTACTAGGTGTCTGCCTGTCATGTGATGAAGAATTGTTTCTATATTTACTCCAATGACCACCAGAAACTATCCACCTTCCCAGGATGGCAGTCCCCATAAATGTTCCTTCATGGCTTGGAAGCCTTAAAAGATACAGAAATTCCAGTTACAACCAGACACTCTTGTGTCCACTGCTATTGGCTACTGGGATGTCAGGATAAAGAGCTGGAACAGCAGCACTCAACTCATGCAGTACCCTGTTAGTATAAAACTGGATGCACACTATACAATTTTCTGTAGATTTACCAAAGCCATAGAATATGAGGTCAAATCTAAACACTTTCAAATTGTATGCAATCAGGCAGGCCTTGCACTACATAGTAGATCTAAAGGAAGTCAAACAACAAAAGTTGTATAGTGTGTATCCAGCCTAACACTATCTGAGAAGTCTGAAATACCAAGGAGGGAAAGTAACAGCCAATTAGATGTTTGCGTTCACTGTCCACTCTGCCCTTGAAAAAAAAAAAAAAAAATCAATCCCAGTTTAAGTGGTCTGTGTGTAGAATCTCCACTTTCCTCCCGTTTCACTAAAAGCACAATGGCCAGTCATCCAATTGTGCATGTCCATCTGTCTGTATATGACCAATGCCATTTCATTGTGTCACCAGGTCCATCTGCTAGGCCCTAAATCACCACTAGATATACCAAATGAGGACCAGAAAAAAAAAATGTAATACATATTGTCATGGAAGTGACTTCAAACATCACAATGGTAATTGTCTGTATAGAGGCTCCGACACTGGTAATCCTCCTGTGGGCCCCTTTGCACACCTCCCTATATGCGTTATATTCATACAACCCTGCCCAGTCTAATGATTAACCTTCAACATGATAAGCCAGGTCCAGGAATTTCCGATCACCTGTGTTCTGCATTTGATATCAATAACTGGCTAAGCTAGGCCTCTTGTTGGTTGAATAGACTAAATGTACAAGTCTGGTAAGCACTGAGGCCTGTTCTGTAGAACCATATGATACTCGACTTCAAAAAGTAATAATCGCTTGTGCCACACTTATTACACAATAGTGTCAAACGAGACAGCAAAATACCACTACAATAGTAGTTCCATATGATGAGGACAGCCTGGCACCATCTCTGTGCCCTGCCTTCATATACAGAGCACAGCCTGGTACCATCTCTGTGCCACCCCTATATACAGTGCACAGCACCATCTCTGTGCCACCCCTATATACAGTGCACAGCACCATCTCTGTGCCACCACCCCTATATACAGTGCACAGCACAGCACCATCTCTGTGCCACCCCTATATACAGTGCACAGCACCATCTCTGTGCCACCCCTATATACAGTGCACAGCCCAGCACCATCTCTGTGCCACCCCTATATACAGTGCACAGCACCATCTCTGTGCGACCCCTATATACAATGCACAGCACCATCTCTGTGCCACCCCTATATACAGTGCACAGCCCAGCACCATCTCTGTGCCACCCTTATATACAGTGCACAGCCCAGCACCATCTCTGTGCCATCCCCCTATATACAGTGCAGAGCCCAGCACCATCTTT
The DNA here is from genome assembly GCA_029574335.1 of Rana kukunoris. Lineage (NCBI taxonomy): Eukaryota > Metazoa > Chordata > Amphibia > Anura > Ranidae > Rana > Rana kukunoris. The sequence continues at coordinate 144,380,970 of CM056057.1, read as the reverse complement.
GTGCCTGCCCCTATATACAGTGCACAGCTTAGCACCATCTCTGTGCCACCCCCTGTATACAGTGCATAGCCCAGCACCATCTCTGTGCCATCCCCTATATACAGAGCAAAGCCTAGCACCATCACTCATTATACAGAACTCTACTCAGCACCATCTGTGGGTCATCCTCTCCATATACAGAGCTCAGCCCAGCACCATCTCTGTACCACCCCTCAACATACAGAACACAACCCAGTACCCACTATGCCGTTCCTCCCTATTCAGAACACAGCCCAGCACCATCTCTATGCCATCCCTTACATACAGTGCCCAGCCCAGCAACATCTCTGTGCCATCCCTGATATGTAGGGCACAGTCCGGCACCATACCCCCCATATACAGATCACAGTCTATCCAGCACCATCTATGCCCCCCCCCCCCATATACACAGCACAACCCAGCACCATCTCTGTACAATCCCCCGATATACAGAGCACAGCCCAGCACCATCCCTCCATATACAGAGCACAGCCCAGCACCATCCCTATGCCACCCCCCATATATAGCTCAAAACCATCTTTGTGCCATCCTTCCATATACAGAACACAGCTTAGCATCTTCTCCATATACAGAGGGTGACGCAGAGTCACTGGCTGCTCTAATACCATATACACCACCCTGACCCTAAGCTTCTGCAGTAGGGATGGTAAGGGGTTAACGAGAGCCACAAAGACATGTCAGCTATGAGCGTAACCATCCACAGCTGCTGCACTAACTTTGCTGAGCCCAGACCCAGCTCACTGTATACACTATATACCATCCACATTATACTGTACAGGACACGGTCCACAATACACAGTCAGTATATGAGAGCACATAGAGGACAGGCGATCTGTATTATACAGAGCTAACACCCAGCTGACATTCTGTGTGTTCCAGAGTACACAGTGCACAGCCAGCACACAATCCAGACAATGGTGCACACAGAACAATGAGCCATGCACAGCTCAGACTATTCTGGTGTTGTACAATCAATACATTTTCAGTATCTAATCTCCCCCATACATCAGAGCCCCCCTACACTTACCCCACTTCCCCTCCAGGGGTTCGGATCCAGTGTAGCAGATCAGCAGCAGCAGCAGTAGCATATTGTGTGTGTCTCCAGCCTGGGAACTGAGCTCACATCCCCCAGTGTCTCCTCCCTGCACAGAGTGCCAGTGTAGAGCAGTGTGCAGCTGGATATGCTGCTGTTACATTGTAGCTGATTATATCAGGGTGAAGTCAGTGTTACAGTGTATCTGTGTATCCCAGAGTGCAGGCGGAGTGCTGCCCTCTACATCTCACAGCACACTATCCTCCACCCCCCCCCCCCTCCTCAGGGATCTGGGATGGGCTCTGGCAGATTCCTCCCCATCCTGCACATTGCTCTTTGTCCAGTAGAGTGGATCAGGTGCTGCATTCACCAGGATGACTTTATTCTGGGGCCCCACATTACCAGCACAGGGGCCCCTCCTCATTTGAGTGTGAACTGTCAATTCAGGCCATGTACACAGCTAAATCTTCCACCCCCTACTTCTAGAGCTGTCCTGGGAGGGAGCACATTAAATCTCTCTGACTCCTGGCAGTAAACAAGGTACAGAGGAATACTGAAAATGTAACTTTGCTCTTCTGCCTTGAAGCACTGGTGTCCTTGGTTCAAATTCTAACCATACTACCTGCATGGAGTTTGCATGTTCTACCCCCAACTTTTGTGGGTTTCCATAGTGCCCAACAGTCCCTGAATTCTAGGAACTGTCCCTCATTCAGAACAATGTCCCTCTTTCCTCCTTATTTGTCCCTCATTTTGGTCTGATCCAGGGCTTTTTTTTTTTTTGCAGAAACACGAGGGAGCGCAGTGCCGGCACCTCCCGAACTGAATGTATGTAATAGAAAGAGGTTCTGGGGTGTGCTGGAGAGTCTATTGATGCTGGCTGCTGGGGATCGATTGTTGCTGGAGGGGATCCATTTTGCGAAGGAAGGCAGTCTATTGTTCTTCTGTTGCTCATGGTGGATCTATTGTTGCTGTGGGGTCAGTCATTGCTAGGAGGGATGTACTGTTGAGGGAGGGGTCTTTGTTGCTGGCTGCTGGAGGGTCTATTGATGCTGGCTACTGGGAAATCTATTGTTGCTGGAGGGGATCTATTTTTGCATGGGGGTCTATTGTTGCTGGTGGGGGATCTATTGTTGATGGGGTTGGGTCTTATGTTGCATGGGGTCAATTGTTGCTGGGATCTGCTGGCTGCTGGACGGCCTATTGATGCTGGCCGTTGGAAGTCCATTGTTGCTGGGGTGGGTCTAATGTCGCTTGTTTCTGATGATACTTGTTTCTGTATTCTCTAAAAGGGGTGGTACTGGGAGGTGGGTAAGGGGTGGAACCAAGGAACGTTGCTCGGAGGTGGGTAGGGGGTGGATTCAAGGGTTACTTGGAAGAGAGGAGGTCCTGCGCCTATTCTCTGAGAAAAAAAGCCCTGGTCTGATCTAAATAGATGTATATAAAATGCACTTTTTATCTATCAAATTTTTTTTTCCAGCACTAAACCTTTCATCTGATTTCTAAATTGCTGCATTTGTAAATTCCAAAACCCAATATAAATGAATAGTAGTGGTAAAAAAAGCACTTGTGGGTTTATCCAATCTTGTTTTTGTACAATTCTCCTTTAAGTAGGAGTGGCAAGGGGTGTGTCCTATGCCTGCATACTTTTGCTGATAGCTGTCCCTCATTCCCATCTCAAAAAGTTGGCAGGTATGGGTTTCCGGTGAGTACCCTGTCCCCGGACACTCCTATTAGGTGCATCATGTGCGTTAGGGACCTTAGATTGTAAGCTCCTTAATGGCATGGACAGATGTGACTGTACAATATGTAAAGTGCTGTGTAAATTCCTGCAATAATAAAAATAATAATGATGATTTTAAACCGACTGCAGAGCTGTTAGGTCACAACCATCCAATGGCCCAATAACACTGACACTAATGCATTGTGTTAATGCGCACACATTCACACCTACTGTATCCAGTGCAGCGCATTGCATTAGCAGTATGTTACATGCGTTAGAGCAGTGGCCCCCAACTTTTTTGGCACCAAGGACCGGCGTTGTGGAATAGAATAGCGCTTCAATCATCACAGAACAATGGCTGATATGGTGTTGGGATGATTGAAGCTCATTATTTCTGTCATTGCATTGTAATGTAAAATGAAATGGTTCAAACTCACCATAATGCAGAATGTGCCACCAGATGTGGTTTGTCACTTGCCACGTCGCCTTCCACCAGGTGTGGATTGTCGCTTGCTACGTCACCTGCCACCAGGTGTGGATTTCCATGTCATCTGCCACCAGATGTTGATTGTCACAACACCTGCCACCAGGTGTGGATTGCCATGTCGCTTGCCACCTTGTCTGCCACCAGATGTGGATTGCCTCATCACCGGCCACCAGGTGGGGATTGCCACATCATCTGCCATCAGATGTGGATTGCCACAACACCTGCCACCAGGTGTGGATTGCTACTTGCCATGTCACCTGCCACCAGGTCTTGATTGCTATTTGCCATGTCACCTGCCACCAGGTGTGGATTGCCACATCACCTGATGTGGTTTGCCACCTGCCACTAGATTTTTTTTTGTCACCTGCAGTGGTGGCAGCACAGGCCATTGAGGGAAAACAGCGGTATTGCAGCCCCACTGTGTGGGCGGAAGTGCCGTGTTCCGGGCGGGCGGCAAGAGATGATCTCATCTCTCTGCTCCCGCACCTCGCTGCAGTGTAGCAGCCCCGCTGTGTGGGAGGAAGTGCCGTAATCCGGGCAGGCGTGTCATCTCTCTGCATGCCCCCCTGCCACACCTCACACAGTGCAGCCTTTCGCTGCCTGGCTGCAAATAGGCCACAGCCTGGGGGTTGAGGAACCCTGCGTTAGAGCATTGTTATTCATTTTCAATGGTACCCCAATAACCAAACCACATGCCTTGTAGCTCACCAAAATGCTTGGTAACGTATTACCATGTGTTCTGGTGAGCTGCACAGAAAAAATGGTGCACATCCTATTTTTGGTCCGTTTTGGACCAGGAACCAGTGTGAGTGGCCCTAACACTGACCGTTTATTTGCACCTATATTTTTTTCCTTTAATGTGTTTTTTTTTTATTGAAATTACTGGGAACACTTTAACCACTTGCCTACTGTGCACCTACACCCCCTTCCTGCCCAGACAAAATTTAAGCTTCCGGCACTGCGTCGCTTTAACTGACAATTGCGCGGTCGTGCGACGTGGCTCCCAAACAAAATTGGCGTCCTTTTTTTCCCACAAATAGAGCTTTCTTTTGGTGGTATTTGATCACCTCTGCGGTTTTTATTTTTTGCGCTATAAACAAAAATAGAGCGTCAATTTTGAAAAAAATTCAATATTTTTTACTTTTTGCTATAATAAATAACCCAAAAAATATATAATTTTTTTTTTCCCTCAGTTTAGGCCGATACGTATTCTTCTACATATTTTTGGTAAAAAAAAATGCAATAAGCGTTTATCGATTGGTTTGCGCAAAATGTATAGTGTTTACAAAATAGGGGATAGTTTATGGCATTTTTTCTTTTTTTTTCTTTACTATTAATGGCGGCGATCTGCAATTTTTTTATTGGGACTGCGACGTTATGGCGAACACTTCGGACACTTTTCTGACATTTTTGGGACCATTTATACAGTGAACAATGCTATAAATATGCATTGATTACTGTATAAATGTGACTGGCAGTGAAGGGGTTAACCACTAGGGGGCGGGGAAGGGGTTAAATGTGTGTCCTATGAGTGTTCTAACTGTAGGGGGAGGGGGGTGACTGGGGGAGGTGACCGATTGTGTCCCTATGTACAAGGAACACAATCTGTCTCCTCTCTCCCTGACAGGGACGTGCAGCTCTGTGTTTACATACAGCGCTCGGCGATCGTTGCCGCCGGGCACTCGCACCGGGATCCCAGCAGAGCGGCGGGTGCGCGCGCGCCCGCCCCCGCGGCTTTAAAAGGACATCACGTCAGGATAATGGAGTCCTCCGCCCGCCGTCATTTGACGGTGGGCGGAGGACAATTGGTTAAGAAGCATTAAAATGCGTGGTTACACATTTTTAAGCATTGGACTTTGTATTGAATGTCACAACGCGCACTAATGCACATGTGTGATGTGTGTCATGATGCGTGTTGATGTGCATTTTGATGAGTGTGTTGACATGCATTTTAAGGAGTTTCCATTGATTTCAAAGAAAAATTCAATCAAGAATGATTGTGAATCTAATGTTAAAAAAACTCTGGGCTAAACAAAAGGCATTTATTTACTTTTAATGGCAGGACTGTTTATACATCGTAGGGGCCCATTCACACTGGTGTGTTGCAATACCGCCGTCTATTTCTTTAAATGTGTCAGAAACACACAGAAAAATTCACCTAAAGCACTTGTTGTGAGGTAGTGTACCACAATGGTAGTGCATTACCGTGAACTGGGTGAAGGTGTGCTGCATGCAATTAAAAATAAACGTCACTGTATCATACAAACATGTTGTCATGCACTATAGTATGAATAGGCCCCAACTAGAACCTAGTAACAATATTGTCCAAGTTTCTTGAGCTGCAAATCAGCTGATCTAATCCATTCACAATAGTTTTTTGCCTATCATTTTTTTTTCAATACAATTGGCAGGTGAGCAATATCTGTGCCCTATCCTTACCATTACAGCTCCGTAACCAGTATAAGATGCACCTGGGACCACAGAGTTTCTTTGTCCTTAAGGCCGGGTTCACACTTGTTCCGAAAACGCTCCTACATTGGGAGCTCATGTAGCATGACGTGTGAAAATCAATGTTTCCCTATGAGAGCCGTCTTAACTGATCCGACACAAGTCGGTCCGACTTTGAAAACACTCCCTGTTCTACTTTGCTCCGACATTCATCCTACTTCAGCCCATTGAATATCATTGAAGTCGGACCAAAGTAGGAGCCTTGTCCTTATCAGACATCCGACATGTGATTACAGCAGCAGTAAAAGGAATTTATCTCACCCTGGGATTGTTTTGATTGGTCAAAGAACAAATCAGACTATCACAAAGTCGGTTCAAAGTAGTATCCTGTTCATGAAAGTCGGATGGATGTAGGACCAATGTAGGATGAATGTAGGATGAATGTAGGACAGATGTCGCAGAGCAAAGTAGGATGAAAGTTGTACTGCTGTCGTGTAGTATAGTGTGAACCCAGCCTGAGGCTGGGTTCACACTTGTTCCGACAACGCTCCTACATTGGGAGCTCATATAGCATGACGTGTGAAAATCAATGTTTCCCTATGAGAGCTGTCTTAACTGGTCCTACACACGTCGGTCCGACTTTGAAACTACTTCCTGTACTACTTTGGTCCTACATCGATCCTACTTCAGCCCATTGAATATCATTGAAGTAGGACCAAAGTAGGAGCCTTGTCCTAACCATCCGACTTTTGCCATCTGACATGTGATTACAGCACCAGTAAAATAAATTTATCTCACACTGGGATTGTTTTTATTGGTCAAAGAACAAGTCAGTCTATCACAAAGTAGGACCAAAGTAGTATCCTGTTCATTAAAGTAGGATGGATGTAGGACCAATGTAGGATCAATGTAGGATCAATTAGACCCAGCCTAATTCAAGCCTATTTATATAGCTCACGCTGAGGAGGATTGCTCAGACTCTGATCTTAGGTTGTTTTTTGTTTTGCTACATATGCCTGACTGGAGATAAAATAAACAGCAAGTTTTTTTTCTCGATTTTTTTTTACAGTAAAGTTAGCAATTTCCTGAATGAGGCCCGTTTAGATACAAATAGTGCACAGAATTCTTTACATATTTGTGATGTCCTTTAAAGTAGTTGTAAATTCTCTACAAAACACTCATATGATAGGTTGCCTTATGGGGAAATAGTAATGGCAGTGTGTTTTTTTTCCAGCAATATACAGGTGCATCTCATTAAATTTGAATATCAGCAAAAAGTTACTTTATTTCAGTAATTCAATTCAAAAAGAGAAACATATATTTTACATTACATTACACACGTGATATATTTCAAGTATTTCTTTCATTTAATTTTGATGATTATGGCTTACAGCTAGTGAAAACCCCAAATTCACCATCTCAGAATATTACTACATAAGACCCATAAAAAAAAAAAAAAGTTTTGTTTTTTAAACAGAAATGTTTGCGTACTGAAAAGTATGTCCATGTACTGTATGCACTCAACACTTGGACGGGGGTCCTTCTGCATGAATTACTGCATCAATGCAGCGTTGCATAGAGGTGTTTAGCCTGTGGCACTGCTGAGGTGTTATGGAAGCCCAGGGTGCTATGATAGCGGCCTTCAGCTCATCTGCATTGTTGGGTCTGGTGTCTCTTATCTTCCTCTTGACAATACCCCACAGAGTCTCTATAGGGTTTAGGTCAGGCGAGTTTGCTGGCCAATCAAGCACAGTGATACCATGATCACTGAACCAGGTATTGGTACTTTTGACAGTGTGGGCAGGTGGCAAGTCCTGCTGGAAAATGAAATCAGCATCTTCATAAAGCTGGTCAGCAGAGGGAATCATGAAGTGCTCTAGAATTTCCTGGTAGAGGGCTGCGCTGACTTTGGACTTGATAACACACAGTGGACCAACACCAACAGATGACATGGCTCCCCAAATCATCACTGACTGTGGACACTTCAGACTGGACCTCACGCAACTTGGATTCTGTGTCTCTCCACTCTTTCTCCAGACTCAGGGACGTTGATTTCCAAATGAAATGCAAAATTTATCACAGTCCGTGATGATTTGGGGAGCCATGTCATCTGCTGGTGTTGCTCTGTGGAGGGGGCAAGAGTGGACAGCTCAGGCTCTCAGCAGCTCGCTAAAAGGCTGAGCCGGGTGCTGGTCCAGGCATGTGGGCAGATCCCGACCATATTTTGGCACCAAAATTTCCATTGGGTGCACCCCTATTGTCTTTTGTTAGGCTGCCATACATAAGCTGTGACTCAGTACTTTTCTTATAAAGTATTTCTAGTTAGAAAGCCATCTGTGCATGGGGTATTTCCCCCCCCAACCACCTCTGCATTGCCCCAATGTCTCTATAGACAGAGGCTGTAACATGGTCTTTCATAAATGTTGTCAGAGCCCATTTGTAGATGATCTTTATTGTTCTGGTATAAATGATATTTTCGCCCCTACAAAATGCCTGATTACAGTTAATGATCGGTTAGTACAGCTGGTTGAAATGTGTGTCTACAAGTCTCTGCTCTGTAAATGTTCAGTGTCTGATTTATCCTCCAGGTACGCCATCAATCTCCTGTCAGTGATTGCTCTATGTAAAGCAGCTACTTAAATCTGCATTAAAACCTACAATGCTGCGGCCCAGATCCCTCGCACTCCCCCCATTATGAACGGAGAACAAATATAAGACATTGACAGATTGTGTTTCCCCCGGCAACATCTCTAGAGCGTGATGCTCCTCTCAATACCATGTTTACCCAGAATATCCTGCTAAAGAGACACCCCAAAGCAATTAATGGGCGATTGACAAGAGTCTACAGCCCGGGGATGAGCAGCGCAGGGTGGCGGGAGGCAGTGGGAAAATACTGACCCACTTCTATACGTTCTGTAACTTCCCAATAATTGAATTTAAATGAATGCAGGATGACTGCAGCCTCTGGCACAGAAAACAAATCTAATGTGCTATCTGATGGTGGCAGAAAATTCCCAGAACCCCCCAGTGAAGAGGCGCCAGGAATAGGGAAATTTATTGGGAGGGAAAGCGCACAGAGAGGCAGACAAATCCAATCAGAATTGGATCACAGAATTCACAGCACCTTCCAACTGATGTATCCAAAGTGTCTGGCTACTAGAGCTCATACATATTGGCTAAAAGGCAATCAAAATGTACATTATATTGTATTGTTGGAGGTGGGCAGGTCAGGTCACTCAGTGCCTTCTTGTATATTTCAGGTGCTCTAGTATTGAGATCTTTATGCCATAGATTTCTGTTCCTGCAACCAAAGTATAGCCAAGTGAGAGAGTCTCTCTCCTTCTGATGAATTTTCAATAATGGAACAACAAGTGGTGAATGGGAGACAGTTTTGTGATGTTACATTGAGTATGCAACATTCAATTGCAGGGACAATGTATCCTGTCACCATCACCTATAACCGAAAGTGACTTGTTGATAGTTTGTGCTCTTCAATCGAGATTATTAGCCAGTTACAGCTGAATTTCTATTACTTTAGATATTTATATACATAAGGGATCACACACACCTCCAAAAAAAGTATTTTAAATTAGTTCCTATTGTATATGAACCTTATTTAGATTTCTTCCTCCTATCCACAGAGGACACAACCCAATGGATGATTTCCCTGCTTCAACCAGATGTAGCAACTGGCACATCACCTCCAAATGCATACCCACAAAGGAGGGGAGAGAGTCCTTCCCTCCGGGGGTACACCACACAGGGGCCAAAGATTCATCTCTGTAATAATACCAGAAAAGCTTGCCTTATACAGTGTCCGGATTCATGCGTGTCACTGAAATCTCTTCCATGGAACATCAATCTTTTCCATGGCTAAAAATATATATTATCTCTTTCTTGACACGGCGGCATTACTGTTACCACAGCAACCAGATCTCTCAGCAGGCGGATGTCAGCAGCCATCTTGTTTCTTAAGATTTTAACACTGTCTGACTTGTCTATGCGTGAAGCAGAGTAAAAAATAAAACTTGCATTGTTATAATGGTGAAGAACACTATAAAATCAATGCTACGCTGGATTTAAGCTCTTAAGAACAGTGCAGGTAGTCTCAGGGTGCAGAGAGTGAGGTCCTACCCAGAAGTCACCCTCACATTAATCCCTGTAATCCTATTAAGCACTAGTCTTCCCTATAACTCCAACACTTTCCCTACCTGTAATTCCAACACTCAGGTATCTAAGGTCTGGTGTGCCCATAGCTGGGAACTATGGTGCAGCACTTTTCCTAGTACAGAGCTGGGATTTCTGGAACAACACTCAATTCGATTGCTCTCTGGTGCAACAAGCAGAGCTGTATCCTGGCCTAGGCCAACAAGGCCCAGGCCTAGGGCAGCACTTTGCAGGGGGGGCAGCACAGAAAGTGTCCTGGCTGGCATGTGCTATACTGTTAGTGTAGTGCCAGTCTTATGGGCTGGACTGGCCCAAGAGGCAAATTAGTCCAGCGCCCCCCATAAAGTGTCCGCACTGCTTCTGGTATGCGGGCGGCCGGCATTCCGCAACTTTGTGTGGTGAGGGGGGGTGGTCGCTGCTTCTAATTTTGACTGTCCTATCATCCTGGACCACAAACCTCCCTCACTGTGCTATGTTTTCTGCTGCACCATTGGCATGGTTATATCTTCTTAGTCCTCTCCATCAAATTATCAGAAATTTGGGCTTAAAGTAGAACTATAGGCAACACCTTTTTTTTTTTTTGGATAGACTAAGGGAGGGTTATAGCCTCTGTCAGTTTATTTTCTTCCATCCCTGACCCATTGCAGTGATTTCCCTTCACTTCCTGCCCCATAGACAAACAGGAAGTGAGAGGAAATCTATGCAATTGAATCCATTGCCCTGCCCCCAGAACTAGTGTCCCCACTCGGGTCTTACACAGGAAAAGGTGTGGCCTTGAAAGGAAGGGGTGGGTCATATTTAAATTAGGGGGTGCACGAGTTTAGTCAGGCCTAGGGCAGCACAAAACCTAAATACACCACTGGCAACAAGCTAACTGGTTGGTGGAGCTGCGAACTCAGCGGTATACTGGTTGGAGCTGGGAGCTCTGATGTAGCAATCTAGTACTGAGTGTAGCTGAGAAGACTGCTACAACAATCTGACTAGTGAGTGTAGCTGAGAAGCTACTCAGCAAAGCTACTGAATCTTTCATGACCATACAAAATTGGACTTGACATATTTGGCATCTATGTATTCTACACAACCACGGAAAAAAAGCAGCAGTCAGAATCTGGAGTAGTTGTGCATGGCAGCCAGTCATCTTCTATGGGCCAGATTCAGGTAGAGTTAGGCTGGAGTATCAGTGATACTCCAGCCTAACTGTCACTTTAAGCCGGCGTTTCTGTTTTCTGTAACCAGAAAACAAGAAACGCCGGGTTGGAGTTCCGATGCGATCGGCGTAATTGAATTTTGCCATCGCATTGCAACTTTAATTTAAAAATGGCGCCGGGGGCGTTTGCGCTGATTTACGCCGAAAAAATATGTTAATCAGCGGGAATCGGCAATTCACGATCGTATTCGGGCGCGACGCAGTGACTTTCCAACGTTTCCGTAAGCGATACGCGGCGTAAAGATAAAGCAGCCCCCTAGTGGAGTATCCTATATTAAGTATAGGCGTCGACATCGCGTCGCTTGCGTAAAAAGGTCCATGAATGGGGATTTGACGTCATTGACGTTCACTGACAGAATTTGGAGCATGCGCACTGGGATGCATTGACAGTCGACGCATGCGCAGTGCGTTCGCCGCGGGATCGCGCTTAGTTTAAATAATACACGCCCCGTACCCGCCCAATTTGAATAACGCCGGCTCATTTTCGATACGCTGCCGCAACTTTAGGAGCAAGTGCTTCATGAATAACAGCACTTGCTCCTAAAATTTCGCCAGAGTAACGTAAATGAGAAACGTTACTCCAGAGTAAAGATGCTCCCATCTACCTGAATCTGGCCCTATATGTCATTGATAAAGTTTAACTGAACAAACTGAAGAAGCGGATTGGTTGCGATGCACAGCTACTTAAGATTATGGCTGCTCCAGTTTTGATAAATTCACCCCATAATGTTATAAAAATGGCTTCCTTTTTACAAAATAAAAATAACAAAAACACATTATACTTACATGCTTTGTGCAGTGGTTTTACAAAGACCAGCCCTGATCCTCTTCTCAGGTCTCTTGCCGGCACTCTAAGCTCCCCTCCCTTGCGGAATGCCCCCATAGCATGTCACTTGCTATGGGGGCACTCGTGCTCGCTCCCTCCTGAGCCACCTCTTGTGTGTCCATAACGCATACAGCGTTGCTTAGCCCTGTCCATGCACTCTCCTCACTGCCTGTGATTTACAGCAGTGGGAGCCAATGGCTGCTGCTGTGACTTTGCCAGTGGGGATGGGGAGCTGCTGCTTTGGTGCACAACGCTGGATCAAGATAGGAGCTGGGTGGCATGCTGCACACAGAAGTTTTTTTTACCTTAACCACTTTTGCTTCGGACCATTTGGCTGGCCAAAGACCAGAGCACCTTTTTGCAATTCGGTACTGCGTCGCTTTAACTGACAATTGCCCGGTTGTGCGACGTGGCTCCCAAACAAAATTGACGTCCTTTTTTTATTTACAAATAGAGCTTTGTTTTAATGGTATTTGATCACCTCTGCAGTGATAATTTTATAAAAAAAAAAAGCAATACTTTTTGCTGTAATAAATACCCCCCCAACATTATGCTGTGCCCCACCATGTGCCCCCCCCATTTTTTTTGGGCTGCCCCTGGAGTAACAGTCTCTCCTGAGTGAAAGAGCATCCCCAGTCAGCTCTGCGGGGCATTCCTCCCCCCTCCTGCTCACTGACACTGCATAATGCAAGTGTTCACACAACCACAGCCGCCCGATCTGCTCCTTCCCCTGCATCCTCATTGGCACGGAGAAGAGCGAGTTGCAGAAAGGACTCCATGAGCACTGTGGGGGAGGGGGGGCCCAAGCCTTCATCTCAGTTACTGAAAAAACAGACTGATTTCTCCCGTCCTTAGGACAGGAGAACCAGCCTGTAAATTCCGAGAGTGGTGACTGCAAGCTGAGTCGAGTGTCAGTCTATGACACTCTTTTACAGCCCAGCGAGTCCAGCCACCTCCCCCCCCACTCTCCTCACATACGAGCAGGGAGGAATACAGCTCCTCCTCCTCCTTTCAGTCCCGCCCACACTATCTCGGTGTGCTGTATCTGAAGAGAGGGGTTGTGTGTTCAGGAAATATAAAAATCAGCAGCATGTGTGTGAATGATGCCTGAGACTCTAGCCTGGACCGTGGGTAAGTGTGTGCACTGCAGACTGCAGTACACTCTAATCACTGAACTGCATTATCTCCATCCATTCTCTTCCCCATCTGTCTCCCTCCCCTCCTGTTCTTTCAAGACATTCACAATTTACTTTCTGTAACGGTCACTACCGTTTACGATATTCCATTCCATCGCCCCACGACAGCTTATCCGACAGACATCAGACACGACCCATTTCATTTTCCAGAATAACCGAGACAACACAAGCTCTGGTACTGGTTCCAAAATGAATGAATGAATCCTTTAATGGTAACTTAGCTTTCTTATATACAGTACAAGCATGTTACAGTTAATCACAGGGACAAAGACACACTCCACCCACACATCACACAATGGGGGGTTTCATACACATTCTTTTAGATAATGACATTCCAATGAGTTAATTACTACTCATTACCCAGACGGTCTGGGTCCGCATTTAGAGGGGTTAATTACTACAGCTTGACAAGTCACATTCCACATCTTAACAGTGTCATTAGCATACACAATGAACAGGTCTTAGGAGCAGACCTAATTAGCACAATGGACACAAAACAGTATTAGCATCACACAATGGAATGTCTAGGAGCAGACTCAATTAACACCTCAAAAGCATGTGTCCCCACATTGAATGAAAACACTCTATTGACCTGTCAGAGTCAGACTTTAACAACTTGTAATATTTAAAGATATCCTGCAAAACATGAATTATCAGTAATGTCCCATCTCATGTAATTTATCATTATCATTTCTCAGTCACCCTATGCCCAAAAGGGGCACACGCTGACCCTAGACCCAAGAGTCATTAGTGATGCTGGCACAGGAGTACCCCCTATCCTTCAAAAGTCTCTGGGTGTCACGGGCCATTCTGTTACACTTTCACTTTCAGTTAGGCAGGTAATATACAGTACAAATGTATTTCCTACATCCACAGATTGCAGGAAAGAAACTTGCATGATTCCCCCATCAACAGACAGTGCTGACAGGGGAATATCCCTCCTGCCCAGCAATTGTATTCTCCCGACAAACAGTGATTCTCACTAGTGGCTATACAGCAACAACTAGTAATAATCATAAGAGAATCTGCTCATTAATGGTTCAAATCTCAGCCAGTTCCTGCTGAACCAGCTGAGATTTAAACTGTCTATGGCTGGTCTTAGCTCTTAGGCAGTCCATGCATTGATCACTTTTTTTCATTCAACTATTAGGTTGAATGAAAAAAAAAAAAAAAAGAAATGATCCAATTCCCCCATCTACACATTATAGGTGGATGGGGGAATCCTCCCAGTGTGGACCAGTGCTAGAATAACCAGAGTTGCTGTCCTGTCCCGGCTATTCACAGCACTGGTCTCCGTCTCCTTGGCAGCGGCGGCAGCACATTGGAACCCAGTGCTGGTTACTTTATGGGGCTGATGTACAGGAGGGCCAGCACAATTTGTTGTTAGAGATGGGCTGGGCATGTTCAAAAATCCACATGCCAGAGCCTGCCAGGAAGCCCACACTGCACAGCGCTAATCACAGGCAGTGAGAGTTTTTCCGGTCCGCAGCTCTGCACAGATCAGGAAATGTCTCACTGTCTGTGATTAGCACTGTGGAGTGTTGGCTTCCTGGCGGGATTGGGCATGTGGGATTTCAAACACACCCGAGCCCATCTCTATTGGTTGTAGACAGTTGAGCTCCCTGCAGGTTGCTTAGCAGCAGTGGAGCCTTCTCTGACATGCTGATCGGGATGCAATCCAGATGATGCTCCCAGTCAAATCCTAGTGTTAAATATCAGAGATTTTATTGATCAAAGCCCACACTTTACAGGCATAGAGCCCACACTTTACAGGCATAGAGCCCACACGGCTGCAGATATACGTTTGATTATATATATATATATATATATATATATATGTGTGATTGTACTCTTAATGCTAATAAATACTGTATTTATTAGATCTGACTAGGAGAATTACCTGGATCACATCCTGATCAGCATGTCAACAGAGAAGGTTATACAGCATTACTGCTGCTAGGTGACCAGCTGGGGGCTCAGCTCTCAATAACCAATAGTGCCAGCCTTCCCCTGCATGCACCCATAATGTCACCAGCACTAGGTCCCAATGGACTGCCGCCGCTGCCAAGGAGACAGATGCCAGACCGGCGCTGTCAATAGCAGGGATAGGACAGCTGGGGAACCCCACAGTGGCAGAACACCAGAGCTCGGTGGCAAGACAACCTTTGCAACCCTGAAAGTTCTCCCACTGCTTTGGACCCTTATATTTTCTTGGTGTGCTGGTGACATATATCTCTTGTTTTCTGCCACCCTGGGGGGCCCCAGTATAGTAGGAAGGGAGCTCACTGCAGAACATGTAAAAGGGCCCATTGTGGGATCGTAGTAAAGGGCCCCAGGAGATATATATATATATATATATATAATTGCATTTTATAGTTGGCCCCCCTACTTTTGTCCCTGTCCCCTCATGTGCCCCCCCTAAATATGAAAGCTGGAGATGCCACTGTCGGCAAACGATTAATGCATAGATTGCATTAAGGTAAACACCTTCAGCCTTTACAACCACTTTAAGTGATCTTGAAGCCTAAAATGTGCATTTTAAAATGTGTGTCAAAAAAATAGAAAAAATGTCTCTGCCAGTGAAAGGGCTAAACAGAGGATATAATCACATCAAGTGACACACCCATGACATTTTGGGTAAAACCTGAAAGTGCCTGCAGTAGCAGGACATAGAATATTAACAGTGACTGAGGTAGATATGGGGGTTCAGATTGTGTGCAACTTCCACAGAACTGTGATTATAATTCGATGCCAAAAAGGTCTCAATATCTTGCAGCTCGCGTATACGCGGACACCATCTTTGACCATCAGCACAAAGTGATTAGATTGCAGAGCGTTACTCCAGATTACAAATGTTCACCGAGATTTCTGGAAGATAGCCGTCAAGCAACGCGATAGCTGCCAATACACAGCTTCCCCGGGGAGGTGAGAAAGGGGTATGATTGATGTCCTGAATCCCAAACAAACAGCCACGTCAGAAAAACCTGCCAATCTCCTCCACCAATCAAAATGCTGACATTTGTGTTTCCATTAAAGTCTGACAGATAAGATCTCCTTGATTAACAGAAGACCAAGACTGGACGTGCCCTTCCGTTCTATTCGAGGTGGTGAGTATGGCAGATTCATTTGTGCAAAAAAAATTAACCCAAACTGAACCAGCTGCAACAATACACTCTATAACTACGCACCAACCAATGGCAATGCTATGCTGAAACGCACCATCGCACAAAAGGCATTTTATAAACGATATACAATGTCAGTTGTTATCAAATCCAAAAGGCAAACAAGTATTATATTGCAGCTTACCAATTCTTAATTGTGATTAACTTTATTTTTTAGGCAGGGTACACACTAGTGCGAATTGGATGCAGCTTTCACCGCATCCAAATTGAATGACAGGAGATTGTGACCAGCTCTCATATCTCCGTTGCGGCTGTCCTGTGCATCTTTGGCTTCCATTTCAGGGCTGAATTCAGGCAAACATTCATCCCTGATTCATCCCTAAATTGGAGAACAGGGACGCACCGGACCCCTGCTGCGAGCCGCTTCCATGGGAGGTGTGAACCCAGCCTAAGGCTTTCTTTTCCTTTATTTTCATTTGGTTATTTGGCCAGTAAGTCTGTTTTTTAACAGACCGTGCTCTTCAGCAAATGTAGCAGTTAGAGTGTCTCGACAAACCATTTACCACTGCCAGGGGTGCTTAGATTGACAAACAAGACACTCCTGCGCTAGAGTCAGCTGACTGTGTAGTGTCACAAGTGCCGGATCAAACCGTGGATAATCTCATAGACGCCTTGCTGCCCTCTAGGACTGGAGTCATCATGACAGTGCTGTGAGAATAGAAAAAGAAAAGAGGGGGGGGGGCGCATGCGCGGAGGCGTCCAAGATGGCCGCTTAAGCCGGGAGCTCCGCTCTGCCTCAGCCATCCACCGGCCATAGCAGCAGTTTCACGGCGGTGCAACGACCCGTTTTTAAAGAAATCGACAGAGGAACGAATTCTCGTTACCCCTATGCATAGCAGCACAGCTCGGAGAAGCCTGGAAGCGAATTACACGGCGCTGGAATTTCTGGCCGAATCCAAGATGGCGGCCGCGCCTCAGCCGCAGGTCTCATATACTGAGGGATGCACTGAAGTGAGGCAAGTACTGGCTTCCACAACAATAAACTTCTCTTCACAATCAGCCCAGGGCACCTCAGGCACCACAATGACTGCTCAAGAAACCTCTTTATTACCCACATTACCCCTTCATGCTATTCCCTCACAGGATTCTTCTGTTCTCCTCAATACTCTTCCCCCCTCAGGAAATGCTGACCTTTTGGTCCCTCAGAATGCAGGGGAATTATTTCAAAAGTTCCCTGAGCTACTTGAAAGGGGCCTCGCACGAACAGCTTTGAAAATTACTAATGACATTCGCTCTGACTTTCAGAATTTGGGCTCCAGGATGGAGATAATAGAAAATAAACTTGATATCACGGTTTCTAGAGCCAACCAAAACACTGACCAAATACAATCTCTTCAAGAACAACTAGATGTGGCCCTCAGCAGAATAGATGACCTTGAGAACCGTTCCAGAAGGGACAATTTTAGGGTCAGGGGCCTCCCTGAGTCCATAACAGATGTCCCTAAAGCTGTCCAGGACCTCATTAAGAGCATGCTCCCCTCCATTGCACCACATAAGCTAGAGCTGGATAGAGCTCATAGATCCTTGGGCCCTCCGAGGAAGGATGGTTCCCCCAGGGATATAATTGTAAAACCTCATTACTACACGGTGAAGGAGGAGATTATGAGAATCTCACGTCAGCAATCCCGTATTTCTTTCCTAGGTCAAGATATACAAATTTTTTGCCGAAATCTCCCCCACAACTATACAACGGCGAAGGACTCTGAAACCTTTGTTGGTGATCCTGACGCAGAAGGAAATTAAGTACTGGTGGTCTTTCCCATTCGCTCTGAAATTTACATTCAAAGGCAAGACCTACACTTTCACCACACTGGCTGAGGGAGAAAAAATCCTGCTTGCCCTTCGGTTCATCTCATTGGAGTCAGAAATGGACACTTCAAATGCCCAAACAGGGTCTTTCAAACGTCCCACCCAGACCAGTCCTATTTCCCCTACGTGGAAGATGGTGAAAAGTAGACGCACTAAGGATCCTGCAAAAACCTGATCAGGGAACTGAGACTGTTGGTTTCTACTTCTTCCCTGATTAAAAACCCTTGGGGTATCTCTGAATTGGGCCTCCCATCTGTGATTAGGGACTCTTATGTCCTTAAATTCCTTCCACAAAACTACTCTTGGCTATTGAAGGCTTCTCTCCGACACATCTTCTCCCGCTTTGTTCCCCCCCCCTTTTTTTTTTGGAAACTAATATGTTTGCACCGACCGTGTTCTGTATAACTTTATTTTATGAAATGTTATAATTTTGGATTAAGTATGATTGTTGAAATGCTTAAATTTTCATTTGCTTAATCTGAAGGCTGATGGAGGCTGGGGCAGTTGCCGTGCGCCTCTGACCACTACTAGACGGTGGACTATTCACTGTCGAGGGGTGGTCTAGTAGCCCTTTTTAGGGGCTACCTTAGTGGTTTGAATGGCGGGGATGGTAGGATCCTTTTTTCCTCCCATTCTCGCTGGGTTACAATTTTTATCTTCATGATATATTTTCATCTCTGTTTATCTTGTCTTTCTGTTTTTCTCTCCCGTAACATTCTCTCTTTGATTGTCAGCCGGTTCCTGCAGTGCCTTACTCGCCACACCCTGGATCCGTCCGGAGTCTGCAGCCTGTGCTTCCCTCTCCTGTGCCTCACATTGATTAGGGTAAGTGATATGTTGATCACCTTGTCCTCCCACCATTATGGCTACGTCCAGTAACCCCCCACCTCCTAGTATTTTGAAAATCGCCTCACATAACGTCCAGGGACTAAACTCTCCCGTTAAGAGAAGGAAGGTCTTCCAGTCGTACCACTCCCAGAAAATTTCCGTGATTCTTTTACAAGAGACCCATTTTCCAATCAGCTTCACCCCAACATTTTTACATGCTCAGTACCCACAATTCTTCTTAGCAAATGCTGAGGACAAAACTAGAGGGGTAGCAATTCTCTTTGCAAAATCCTGTAAATTCAACCCCCTTCTAATACATAGAGACCCGGACGGCAGGTTTCTGCTGGTTAAGGGTTTAATAGATGAACATCTAATGTCCTTTATCTCTTACTATGCCCCCAATAGAGGTCAAAAACTATTTTTTCAATCTATGTTTGCCACTTTGGAACCCCTCTTAGAGGGATCAATAATATACGAAGGTGATTCAAATGTAGCTTTTGACCAGAGCCTGGATAAATCCAGACCTTTGGCCAGCAGACTGACCCGCCCAGTCAAAGCTAGCTCCCATATAGCTAAATTAATTTTCCAACAAAATCTGGTAGATATATGGCAGGAACTAAATCAGACAAAAAGAGATTATACCCACTACTCGAACCCACATCGCTCATACTCCAGGATTGATCATATCTTCATTTCTGCTAGACATGTCCCCATGGCGAATAAGGCCATTATCAAAGACACATCGCTTTCAGACCATTTTGATGGTAATCTGCTCATTACAAACACAAAATACAAACTCCCTCAAACCACACTGGAAATTAAATGAGTCCCTTCTGGATGATCCTAACGTAGTCTCGGAGATCAACAAAACAATAGAAGAATACTTCACGCTAAACGACGTTAATGAAGCCTCGGCTGAGATTCTATGGGCCGCCCACAAAACTGTTGTCCGCGGTAAACTAATTCAAATAGCCTCTAAACGTAAAAAGGAAAAGAACGCAGAGATAGCTAAACTTGAAAAGGAGTTTACACTATTGCGCAAGGAACATAAGAAGGACCAGACGAAAGTCCAGGTCGCACAGCTTGATACAGCACGGCTGGCATTAAACTTATCGCTTACTGTCAGGGCCGAAAAATCTTTGAATTGGAGTAACGCAAGATTTTACTTGCAGAAAGATAGAATGAACACAATGCTGGCCACTAGGCTTTCACCGAGGTTCCGTACGTTTGCACTCCCCAAAATCAGAACAGGTGATGGGACCACCACTCTTAATCCTATGCGCATTTTGCACGAATTTGAGGCTTTCTACTCCTCACTGTATCGAAAGTCAGGTACAACCAGACAATCCGAAATTAAATCCTTCTTAGACCAGCTAACATTGCCATCCTTGCAGAAATGCCATATAGACCTAATGGAAGGCCCAGTTTCATTTGACGAAACGTTGGAAGTAATCAGAAATCTGAAGGGAGGTTCAGCACCGGGACCGGACGGCCTCTCAACGCCATATTATAAAACCTTTGCTGAAACCTTGGGCCCCCACCTTACAAACTTCTTTAACTCAAAACGAGGAGGGGAAAGATTGCATCCACATTTGAATGAGGCTTACATTACGGTTATCCCCAAACCGGACAAGGACCCAGAACTGGTAGAAAGTTATAGGCCCATCTCATTAAAGGGGTAGTTCCCCCAAAAACCTTTTTTTTAACATTGATTGAGGCTCGTTATGTCAAGGGGAATCGGGTGTTTTTTTTTTAGAAATGAAGCTGTACTTACCGTTTTAGAGATGCATCGTCTCCGACGCTTCCGGGTATGGTCTCCGGGTCTAGGCGTTCCTATTTGATTGACAGGCTTCCGAGGTCGGATACATCGCGTCACGATTTTCCGAAAGTAGCCGAACGACGGTGCGCAGGCGCAGTATAGAGCCGCACCGTCGCTCGGCTTCTTTCGGCTACTCGTGACGCGATGTATGCGACCGTCGGAAGCCTGTCAATCAAATAGGCACGCCCAGACCAGACGATCATACCCGGAAGCGACGGAGACGATGCATCTGTAAAACAGTAAGTACTGCTTCGTTTCTAATAAAAAACCACCCGATTCCCCTTGACATAACGAGCCTCAATCAATGTTAAAAAAAGGTTTTTGGGGGAATTACCCCTTTAATTAATAATGATCTAAAGATACTGACCAAGATCCTTGCGAACAGAATGAACTCTTTTATACACCTTTATATACATAGGGACCAGGTGGGCTTCATCCCAGGGAGGCAGGGCCCAGATCAGGTGAGGAGAGCAGTGGACATTCTCTCATTGCTTCAGTCGGGATGGTCTGGGGACCCCTCTCAGGAAGGACTTTTCCTGTCATTGGATCTCCAAAAGGCCTTTGACTCCCTGTCTTGGGACTACCTCTTTGAGATTTTGCAGCGGTGGGGCTTTGGGGATTTTGCAGCGGTGGGGCTTTGGGGAAAGCTTCCAGGGAATTCTGAGATCTCTTTATTCTGAACCCAAGGCGAGGGTTAAACTGCAGGGACATTTTTCTGAACCCATTAGTATTGCAAGGGGTACGAGGCAGGGCTGTCCCCTTTCCCCTCTGATCTTTGCAGTGGCAATAGAGACATTGGCTATAGCTCTTCGTTCTGAGCCTGACATAAAGGGGGTGATCTGTGGATCTCAAGTCCACAAATGTCCTTGTTCGCGGATGATCTCCTCCTTTTTGTCACCTCTCCCACCACCTCTCTCCCTATTATCTGTAATTTGCTCAGGTCCTTTGGAAGGATCTCGGGTCTTAAGGTCAATTTCGACAAATCCCAGGCCCTAAACATCTCCACACGGCCCTCGGTAATCGACTCCCTGAAACCTCATTTTGATTTTAAATGGGCAGATACATCAATTTGTTATTTATTTGTTTAATTTGACCCCCAGGATTGAACAGCTTTATCAGGCCAACTTCCCTCCCATGTTCCGTAGATTGGAGACAGATCTTCAGTTGTGGGCTTGACTTAAAATTTCTTGGGTAGGTAGGATTAATTCAATAAAGATGACCCTCTTGCCTAGATTGCTCTACCTATTCAGATCCCTCCCGATTGCCATCAAGAAAGACCAACTGAAATCATTCCAGAGTAAGATTCTCAAATTTATCTGGGAAGGTAAAGGTTATAGATTGGCCCAAAATGTATTATATGGACCCAAGACACGGGGAGATCTGGGCCTTCCTAACCTGTTTAAATATTACCAAGCTGCCAGATTAGCTCAACTTTCCTCTATCTACTCTAAATGCGAGAAACCTGACTGGCTGGACATAGAGAGTTTGGCGGTCCCTGACCTATCCCTGGAGAACTTATTATGGATACCCCAAAAATCTAGACCGGCAATAATGTCCCCAACACTGTCCCAAGCGTTAAAGGTCTGGGATGATCTGAGACATCTCCCTTCTCTGATTTCTGGAACTAGGCCCCTAACCCGAATTTTCCAAAATCCCCAATTTATAGCAGGAATGGACGTTAAAGCATTTCAGTGGTGGTTGGACAAGGGGATTTACAGGATAGGAGACTTTCTTCTTGCTTCCGGACCACTTTCCCTGGAGCATTGCATAACAAGGTTGGGTATGCCTGACCACGAGAGGTCTCGGTATTCTCCCATCTTCATCTTTGTATCATTGTTCTGGAATGCTAGCTCAGGTTCTCGTGCCTTCACTGGTTATGAGCGCTGGTGCTCCCGAATGAGAGAACACAGAGGGGGAATTTCTACGATATACACATCTCTGTCTGAGGTTTGCACCAAATTTACATATATGGAGGCTTGGGAGAGGGATCTGCAGATGGACTGGGATCTGGAGGAGTGGCACAGGGTGGGAACCAAGGCCTTTAAGGGACTAGTCAACACGTCCCTGATAGAAGCCAATATAAAAGTTTTGATGAGGTGGTATTTGGTCCCTAGCAGGCTGGCCACAATGTTCCCAACTGCCTCACCACTTTGCTTCCAGGAGTGTCAAGCTCAGGGCACAATGATCCATATTTGGTGGGACTGCCCCAGAATTAGAGGATTTTGGAATAAGATCTTTAGTCTAATTAGAAAGGTCACGGGAGTGCCCTTGGAGAAAACTCCTCAAATTGCTTTACTAGGGGCTAACTTTCCCCAGGCTTCTAAACACAAGCAAAGGTTAATAAACTTTATGCTCCTGGGCGCAAAGACCACTTTGGCAGGGGCGTGGAAACAGCCTAGAGTCTCCTATCTTGCAGCCAAATGGAAGATATCCTGGGTCATGGCCCAGGAAAAAATGGTCAGCTCTATTTTGAACACCACGGACTTCTTTAGGGCGGTCTGGGAGCCTTGGGCCAGATATATGGGGGTTCCCCTGATGGCTGGAACCATGTCTCCCTCCATGAATGCTGGATATACAGGCTGTCAATCAGCTTAACCCTTTTACGTTCTTTCCTTTTTCTATACTCTACTCTCTGTTTTTCTCTATTTCTTTCTCATTCATATTCCTCCCTGTACTCGAGCTCACCTTACCAGTTCTTTTGCATTTAATAAGTCGTCTTTGATGTAAAGGTATAGGAGGGGAAAAAAAAAGAAATTCCTCCACATTAGTGCATAGGATTGCATGGGACTTTTTGTTTCTCGTTTCCTAATCTATCTTAATAGTAGGATTCTGGACTCTCTCAAGACGCAGTAACCGATTGTTACACTTTGATACTGTAGGTTTTTTTTTTTTTTTTTTCTCTTGGTTATTTTTTAAGCATTTTGTTGTCTTCTGACATTCTCTCGGCACACGGTCTCTTTAGAATATCAGAAGCCATTCGGATGATCTGATGACTCTGAGGTCAGGATTTAGGCTCAGGACATAGGTTCCTTTTTGACACAGTTTGTTCCCATTAGGGGTGTCGAGACACAATTACAAGCCTATTTCCTGTCCCAGGCTATCCTTATCCGATGGAAATTCATATGCAGACTGTGATAAGCTTATATTTCTCTTACAGAACATTAGCTTGGGTCCTAACCCTTACTCTATTTTCTCATCTTAATGTTACACCTATATACAGTATAATGTCTTCTCTGTTTTTTTTTTTCTCATATATCGTTATTCCTTTATTTTTGACAGTATTGGAGGAAAAGGTATGTTACTATACTTGCAGAATTACACTGTCTGTACCGCTTCAAGAATGTATTGAGAGCAATGATTGTATTTCTCTGATATTTAATTAATAAAAATCTTAAACTTAAAAAAAAAAAAAAAAGAAAAAGAAAAGAGGGCACACTGGCCTTGTGCATTAACCAACAGATTTATTAAAAGATATATGAATAAAATCATAAGGATGTCTACTCTCAAACATCATTTAAAAACACGCTCATCAGGCCCCATGAGTGGCAATCTCTCATCAGTTGCTCGAACCACCGAACCCCGGGGTGGGGGTCCTGAACAAGACCCATCACTGACGCATTTCGAGAGACTGGCCTTTTTTTCAGAGCCAAGCTCGAAATGCCTTAATTCACAATACTTATACCCTACAGATACACCCACGACGTGGGAGTCATGGCCCCTCCCATGAGATGAAAAGAGGGAGGGCTAAGAGGTAAAGTGAACCAATGCATAAGCACTATGTACCTCATACTCATTCACATTAAGGGGGGCTGGGATCTGGGGCCCCCCTTGTTAAAGGGGACTTCCATATTCTGATAAGTCCCACTGCCCGCAGACCCCCGCAACCACCGGCGAGGGTTGTGGGGAAGAGACCCTTGTCGTCATCAACCTAGGGACAAGTTGTTTTGTTGGGGAAGGCTGCCCCAAAGCACCCCCCACAATGAGGGCATGTGGCTTGGTATGGTTCGGGGGGGGGTGTGTTTACTCTACTTCCTTTCCTTTCCTGATCTGCCGGGCTGCATGCTCAGGTAAGGGTCTGGTATGAATTTTAGAGGGAGCCTACGCTGTTTGTTTGTTTTTTAAATGGTATGGGAATTCTCCTTAAAAATACATAGCAGACCCGAAGACCTGGTATGGATTGGGAATAGACTCCACGTTATTTTTTCAGCAATTTTTAAATGTCAGGAATTCTTTACAGTCAGCTGTTAGCGGGGTTTTGACTCAGCTGTTAACCACTCCCCGCCCACCAAATAGCAGAATGATGGACAGAAAGTGGTTGTATTATCCCAACTGGGCGTCATATGATGTCCAGTAGGATGAGCCGCTCATGGGCGCCCTCGGGGTGTGGCAAACGGTGGTGCAATGTTTCGATCCGACACACCACACCTCCAAGCTAGATAAAGAGTCTCTGATGTAGGCTCTGCACCACATGATCAACTGTGTCCAAACACAGCTGATCACAGTGGTAACTAGGAAGTGCCGTTTATCAGGTTTCCTCCATTCGCACTAACAAGGCTCGGGAGAGGAGGGCCAATCGGCAGCTCTCCTGACGGGGGGGTTGGGGGGTCTGACAATCAGCACATTGATTATCAGTGTAGACTCATCAGTAATGCCCACCAGTGATGCCCACCTGTACCCACATCATATGCCAATCAGTGCCCAAAAAGGATGACATTTAGTGCCCATTAGAAATGCTAGTCAGTGCCCATCAGTAATGCCTGTCATTGGCACCTCATCAGTGCCACCTATCAGTGTCTCCTCATTAGTACCCATCAGTTCCCCCTCATGTGTGCCGCCTCATCAGTATTCGTCAGTGAAGGAGAAAACATACTACATTTTATAACAGAAAGTGCAAAAAAAAAAAAACAAGTTGGTGATCAAATACCACCAAAAGAAAGATCTATTTGTGGGGGAAAAAAGAGCTGTATGTGTGCTGCACTCTCTCCTCTGACATGTATGGATGGTGTACTGAGCTGTATGTGTGCTGCACTGTCTCCTCTGAGCTGTAAGTGTGCTTCGCTGTATTTCCTGATATGTAAACAAATAATGCATTCTGTATGCAGTCCAACTAATCCTGATTAGTTGTTTCGGCCCCCAGTGGTTACTGCAATCATGGTCAGGAGACACGTCCACTAGATTTGACACGTTGACAAATATTTTGGAGAATTCTTGCTATATCTTCAAAGGAAACATTGTCAGTTTATGAACTTGACCCTTTTTACTGAAATGTACTGCTGATCGATTACCCTAAAGCCTTTTCTAGTAAAATAAGCCAGAGATGAAACCCTACCAGAGGTGCTGGAATGTTTTTTGTTTTACCAATCTAATTGGTGTAATCTTTACAGCGCAGTCTGACTGTGCAGCTTCTCAGGCACTTCGATACACAGAATAAAAACAAGTGAAAATTAGCAGCCAACAGGAGGAAGAGCGGCAAAGCAAAAAGCAATTATGTGGCCAATCTCTCTAAATAGATCCCATAGAGTCGCTGGAACTTCACAAAAAGATCAACCACCGCCTGACGTAACCCACTTGGGAGCAGCTAGAAAGAACAAGAATATAGATATATATTTATTACTCCAATGTCAGGTGTGAAAAAATGCTGCGATCTAGATGTTTCATAAACCGCTCTCACCTGACCACGCTCACTGACATCCCCAACACCCCCAGCTACTGGCCCTTATTGTTTTCTTTTTAATTGCTTTCAGTGGTATAAGAGTGTGAAGACGAGAAAAGCTTTACAGGTTCAATGGTGGGAATGAATTCCCAGGGCTGGGCACAATGGACAAAGCCTGCACTCTGTACAGCACAGCGTATATAAAATGTATACAGTGTGACTGGGGGTACACATTGGAGTGTAAGCTCATCTGGTGCAGAGACTCATGTGAATGGCTCAGTGTTCTCTATACAGCACTGTAGAATATGACAGTTATATAATATTAATGTGTGTCTGTGGAGGGCATACTAAAATGGAAAATCCTTTGTTGCAGACTTATTTGAATGGCTTGCTGTTTTCACCACCACTGAATATGGCAGAGCTACTATATATAAATATACAATGTGTACAGTTTGTGACTTTTATTCTGGATATTATAGCACTAAAATCTGTGCTGTACATGTTCTTCCATACCTGATGCTGTATGGCAGGTAGAGAGTTGCTGATTGAGAATGTTGCCCGGAGGGGAGGTAAAATTAAATGTCAGCCATATTTCATCCCATTCTGTCCTTACTAAATGAGGTAAATAATAGAACCAACATCGATCGTAAGTTCACAGCTCAGGAAATGACTGCAATCATTCTCTACCAAGAGATGCAACAACACTGCTACAGCAACTGCGGGGGCACTACAGTTTGTTGCTAAAATGCTCACTCCCAACCCAGCAATTTCATCCAGTGGCTAGAGTCTTGACAATAATAAGGGGCATTTGTGGAAGACTTGACTAATATAGCTACCCAATTTTTATTATGTTATTTTCTACACCTCACCATTTCCCTTCTGTCAGAACAGCTTCCATCACTTCCTGTCCTCTCATGTGGAACCCTGGTATCCCCTATTGTAGGCTCATACAGAAAAAGGACCGCTATCCCTTTTTTGTGACATCACTGGGCAGCTGATATCACTTTCTGTGACCTCGCAAGGACAACCGTAGGTGACATCTCTGGATACCTTGGTATCAACTGCTGAGGCATCACTGGCATTACCTAGAGAGGGAGCTCACACGCAGGCCCGTCGCTACAGGACAGGCAAAACAAACAATTGCTTGGGGCCCCCAACTTCCCTTTCCCAGGCTGTAGCGTGGCCAAGCTCCTCTTCCGTCCTCCTGGAGTCCTGTAAGTCCTGACATAAAGTGCACACTGAGTGCTCACTTCCTATCAGTCCGGCTGGGAACACAGGAAACTAAATCTTCTGTACCGCGCGATACCCGGGACGGGCACTATCTGATAGGGGACTGGGGACCCATAATGATAGAACACCAGACTGACAGGAGGAAGAGGAGCTCAGCCACGCTACAGTGGCAGCCTACAGGGAAGAAGGGGAGGTGAGAATAGAAAAACATAGGGACTAGGGGGGGGGGGGGGGAGTAAGAACAAGGGTGTAAAATATTAGTGTATTGCTAACATAGGCTTTGCCCGCAGAGGGGGGGTGCTTGGTGGCCCCCAAATTCCTTCAAATGGTCCTGCTCACAAGTATTAATGGGTCATAATGTGGGCAGCTGCACATCTACTAATCAGCATCAACTGGGAAGGGGGCAATGGAAGCAGTTAGTTGATCTGTTAGTTTACTGCACCCCCCACCGACAGCCTAGGTACAAGCGGACATGGTACCACTCAGATGGGTATGCATTTCCACATGCATGATGCATTGCATTGTGGTGCATACATTTAAACACAACATTCTGAGTTTTAGGTGGCACCACATGTCAAACTCTCCCATGTATCAAATGGGGCCACGCAATAGCTACAATTTAAAAGCTTGGCTCACAGTTTGGGTGCACTCCCGCAATACAAAAACCCCCTTAACTATCCTCTTAACCACTTAAGGACCGCCTCCTGCACATATACGTCGGCAGAATGGCACGGCTGGGCACAAGCACGTACAGGTACATCCTGTACTAGTACCCAGCCGTGGATCACGGTCGCGCTCGCGGCACGCTCCCGTGACCCGGTCCAAAGCTCCGGGACCACGGGACTCGTGGACCCGATCGTCGCTGGAGTGCGGCGATCGGTCCCCAGAGCTGAAGAACGGGGAGAGCCGTGTGGAAACACGGCTTCCCCGTCCTTCACTGTGGCGGCGTCATCGATCGCGTGATCCCTTATACAGGGAATTGCAATCGATGATGTCACACCTACAGCCACACCCCCCTACAGTTGTAAACACATGTTAGGTCACACATAACCCCTACAGCGTCCCCTGTGGTTAACTCCCAAACTGCAAATGTCATTTTCACAATAAACAATGCAATTTAAATGACAATTGTCACAAAAATGTGTCAAAATTGTCCAAAGTGTCCGCCATGATGTCGCCGCCACGAAAAAAAAACGCTGATTGCCGCCATTAGTAGTAAAAAAAAAAAAAAATTATAAAAATCCAATAAAACTATCCCCTATTTTGTAAACACTATACATTTTGCGCAAGCCAACTGATAAATGCTTATTGCGATTTTTTTTTACCAAAAATAGGTAGAAGAATACGTATCGGCCTAAACTGAGGAAACATTTTTTTTTTTATATATATTTTTGGGGGATATTTATTATAGCAAAAAGTATTGATTTTTTTTCAAAATTGTCGCTCCATTTTTGATTATATCCAATAAAAACCACAGAGGTGATCAAATACCACCAAAAGAAAAATTTGTGGGGAAAAAAGGACGCCAATTTTGTTCTATTGCTGTGACATTCGTTTATTTTTTAGACTTCTTTTATTTTCATATGGTGATCTGAGCAGTAACACACTTCCTGTTCTAGGGCCCGTTCACAGGGAGTGTTTTACCGGGTGTCATGGGGGCAGTGTGATGCACGTTCCTGTGTGCTGCGATAAAATGCAGAATGTCTCCATTTCATCACAATGTGTTACAGTGAGAACAGAACACATAGAAAACAAATGCTTTCTATGTGGCCTAGTGGTCACTGGCATTCTTCCAGTATAGAAAAATGCCAATCACCACACTAGTGTAAATAAGCCCTTAGAGTGGCTCCATTCTATGGAGAAACAACAGAGAAAGTCTCAGACAGCAGCATTGTAAATCTGTCGAGAGAGTAGTGTAAAGCTGGTCATACATGAGCTTTTTTTTTTATTTTTTTAACCAGCGGGTTGATTGAAAAAAAGGATCATATTCCCAGATCCACACATTCGATGTCGATGGTGGAGTCCTCCCGCTGTAAATTCTATAGCCAGTGAAACTGATCTTCAGGAAAAATCTGACAGGCTGGTTGTACTCAAATCAATCAAGAGATTAAGTTGTGACAACCAGCTAGCCCATACATGGAATGAAATTACACTACTGAACCATCCAAATTTTCAACCATGTATTACCGGTTTTAGATGCATTAGGAAATGTAGATGGGACTTGACTAAAGTTAAACTATTTTTTTTTTCCTTTGGCGATAAAGATTTTACATAAATCAATAAAAGGTGACCATTGTAAGCACCCGTGTCAGTTTTAAATGGTTTGTCTCAAACCTACATCTGTCACTTTTACTGGACAGCATAGTCTGTTAACGTAGTGAAAAAAAAACAGACTAATGCCCTGTACACACGATCGGTCCATCCGATGAAAACAGTCTGATGGATTTTTCCATAAGTTATCCAATAAAGCTGACTGATGATCAGTCGTGCTACACACCATCAGTTAAAAAAACGATTGTGTCAGAATGCGGTGACGTAAAACACAACGACGTGCGAAAAAAAAAAATGAAGTTCAATGCTTTCAAGCATGCGTCGACTTGATTCTGAGCATGCGTGGATTTCTAACCGATGGACGTGCGTACAGACGAACGTTTTTTTTTCTATAGGTTTTTTATTCATCAGATCATTTTAAAACAAGTTCCTAATTTTTTAACCGATGGATAAATAACCGATGGGACCCACACACGATCGGTTAAGTCTGATGAAAACGGTCCATCACAATGTTTTCATCAGACAAACCGCTCGTGTGTACGCGGCATTAAAAGCCAAAGCTCTTTTTTATTTTTCCTATGAATTACAGGAGTGCACTTAGTTCTGTTTTCAGGCTACAGCAGGCTAAAGTCCACTGTCAGCTGACATGATCCAGCTGGTCCAAGTGCTAAATCAATCCTGAATTTACAGTCAGGATTCACCCAGATGACTAGACTGGTAGTTGATGAGCCACTGGGAGACTGAACCAGCCACTCCCACCCCCTGCACAGCTCTCTGCTTTGCCGCTTCAGTGCTCACTGGAGCGGAAAAGCAGAGAGCCTGTGACGGACAGTCACCAGCTCTCTGCTCAGTGCAGAACTGAGCAACCAATGGTCATGTGATTGCTCAGTTCTCAGTCTAGAGCGGGGATATGCAATTAGCGGACCTTCAGCTGTTAAAAAACTACAAGTCCCATGAGGCATAGCAAGACTCTGACAGCTACAAGCATGACACCTAGAGGCAGAGGCATGATGGGACTTGTAGTTTTGCAACAGCTGAAGGTCCGCTAATTGCATATCCCTGGTCTAGAGGCAGCAGGGAACAGCTGCAGCTGGGATCAGTGCTGTAGCCATCTAGGAGAGTATGATTGTTTTTTTTATTTTTCATTTCTGAACTTCTCTTTTAACTACTTGCCGACCAGCCGCCGCAGTTTTACGGCAACAGGTTGGCTGTGCTGGGCGAGAGCGACCGGGCACCCACGATTGCTCGTTACAGAGCGGGGACCGGGAGCTGTGTGTGTAAACACACAGCTCCTGGTCCTGCCAGGGGAGAAAATGCCTGAACAATGTATGAACAACGATTAGTCATTTCCCTTAGTGAGTCCACCGCCCCCCCCCCCCTACAGTTAGAACACACCCAGGGAACATACTTAACCCCTTCCCCGCCCCCCCCCTAGTGTTAACCCGTTCACTGCCAGTGGCATTTTTATAGTAATCCAATGCATTTTTATAGCACTGATCGCTATAAAAATGCCAATGGTGTCAAAAGTGTCCGCCATAATGTCGCAGTACCCCAAAAAAAATCGCTGCTCGCCGCCATTACTAGTAAAAAAATATATTAATAAAAATGCCATAAAACTACCCCCTATTTTGTAAACGCTATAACTTTTGCGAAAACCAATCAATAAACGCTTATTGCAATTTTTTTTACGAAAAATATGTAGAAGAATACGTATCGGCCTAAAGTGAGGAAAAAAATTGTTTTTTGATATATTTTTGAGGGATATTTATTATAGCAAAATGTAAACAATATACATTTTTTTCAAAATTGTCGCTCTATTTTTGTTTATAGCGCAAAAACTAACAACCGCAGAGATGATCAAATACCACCAAAAGAAAGCTCTATTTGTGGGAAAAAAATGACGCCAATTTTGTTTGGGAGCCACGTTGCACGACCGCGCAATTGTCAGTTAAAACGACACAGTGCCGAATTGCAAAAAGTGCTCTGGTCTTTGACCAGCAATATGGTGGTGGTTAACCAGACCATATATCAATAATTGTTTTCATTCAACCAGGGGGTTGAATGTAAAACACTGGCTTGATATCCACACACTCAATGTGGATAAGGGTCTCATTCCCACTAAGCTATCGCATTGTAACAAAGAGACTTCCCCACCCTAGTGCTTTCTATTGGCCAAACAAAAAAGCCAGAAGCTGTAAAACGCTTCTAAAACGTTGTAGAAACGCTTGTAAAAAGGTCCAAAAATGTAAAAAAATTATGGAAATTGCTACGCTCAGGTGTGAATAGAGCTTTAGAGGGGCCTCTGCAGAAATGAGTAGTAAAGACCCTACCCATCCCCCACTTCTAGCCAAGTGTAAAATATAAACTTCCCCACTTTGTATAAACAAGTGCCAGTGATTCATGTGTCTGCTATTTAGATACGTGGATATATTACTGACCAGTATAAAACTCATGGCAAAGATCTGTACAGAAGTGCCTATGATCTGCACTGCCACACACAGCACACAGTCTCTGCACTAGAATACATCAAGACCACCATAATTTTCCTTATACCACAATACTGCACACCACCTTTGACAACAGAATCAAAGTCTCGGCCTCTAATTCACTATCCCTTAAAATGGTTGTAAAGCCACTTAGTACATTACATGCAAGCGTCCTATGCTGCTACAGTGTCTTTGCTTTGTAAAAAATATGCCCATTTCTACCTGAATTCACAGTCACTCTGCGTTCACGTGACTCCCTCTCCTGATCTGACAGCTAGAGCGGGAGGGACTGAGAATTCCCCGCTGACGTCAATCGGGAGGAGAGCAGGAGACACGTGAGCACAGACCCTGCAGCATAGGACGCTTTCTGACAGAGGGGATTGAGAGAATGGGGGAAAGAGGACAGAGCAGGCACGTAAACTGACCACAGTGTCAGGGCTCAGGAGCCATGATAAATCATGGTCAGTTTACAGAGGGGTGAACAGAACCAGGCAGGATCATCTAGGTATTTTCAAGTGGGGTTCCGGGCATCATTTTTATTTTTTGCAAGCTAAAATAAATTTACATTAAATAGTCCCTAAAACATATTAATAGCTCCCCAATCGTTCCAGAAATCATTTAAAACACTTGCCTAATAATATGCTTGGAATCTAGGAGCCAGCAAAAAAAGTTAGGAGCCAGAAACATGCCCCGTCCCACCGAGCTCACACACAGAAGCGAACGCATACGTGAGCAGCGCTGGCATATGAAAGCGGTGTTCAAACCACACATGTGAGGTATTGGCGCGATCGTTAGAGCAAGAGCAATAATTCTAGCCCTAGACCTCCTCTGTAAAACATGCAACTTGTAGAATTTTTTAAACGTCGCCTATGGAGATTTTAAAGGGTAAAAGTTTGTCCCAATTCCACGAGCGGAAGCAATTTTTAAGCGTGACATGTTGGGTATCAATTTACACGGTGTAACATTATCTTTCACAATATAAAAAATAATTAGGCTAACTTTACTGTTGTCCCTTCTTTTTGTATGGTATGGGGGTCATAAGGTGGTGGGATTTAAAGGGTTAAGAAATAGTTTTTTTCCCCCCCTTTCGTCCAATTAATTAATTTGGTGGGAAGGGCTCATAAGAATAGGAAATGGGGCCTTAAAGAGATGTCACAGGCACGAAATAAAGAACTATCAAGTTCTTCCTGGTTTACAGGGTGTTATTAAGTCCCTCCTTTTTGTACGGTACGGGGTCATAAGGTGGTGGGATTTATAGAGTTAAGAAATAGGGAGGCTGTCTCCCCCTTTTTTTTACCCCCTCTCCCCTTATCTCCCTCGACCTCTTGTAGGTGGAGGGTGGAGTTGGGAGGGAGTGGGAGGGGAAGAGAGGGAAGGAGAAGTAAGAGAATAAACTGAGGGTTCTCTTGAAAAGGGGGGACATTTATAAGTATTTTTATGTATTTATGGTGGGGTTTTTTTGTGTGTTGTAATGTTGTATGTATTGTGGTATATTATAATAAAGAAAAGAAGCAATTATATAAAAAAACGTTTGTCTTTTTTTTTTTATTCAAAAAGATGATTTTTTTCCCCAAAAAGTACGCTTTTAAGACCGCTGTGCAAATATGGTGTGACAAAAAGTATTGCAATGACCACCATTTTATTCTCTAGGGTGTTCGAAAAAATATATATATAATGTTTGGGGGTTTTAAGTACCGTATTTATCGGCGTATGCTGCGCACTTTTTTCCCCTTAAAATAAGGGGAAAATCGTGGGTGCGCGATATACTCAGATACCCGCACTCAGTTTAAAGTGAGCCGCCGACATATACCGAGTGCAGTACACTCGGGTACATTCGGCTAGGCTCGGCTTTGCTCGTGCTCACGCATAAACGCCACAGAGCGTGAGCACGAGCAAATCCGAGCCTGGCCGAATGTACCCGAGTGTACTGCACTCAGTATATGTCGGCGGAGGCGTTCAAACTGAGCGCGGGAAGCAGGGATTCGACTCGAGACATCGCTGGAGAAGCCAGGAGGACACCACTGGAGCCGAAGACGGGCGCCGGACCACACGATGGACGCCGTGCAAGACACCAAAACTGTAAGTGCTAAAAGTACTAAAAGTTTTTTTTTACAGGTCAACATTAGGGGTGCGCGCTATACGAAGGAGCGTGCAATACCCCGATAAATACAGTCATTTTCTAGCAAAAAATCTTGTAAACACCAAATCTGAAAAACAGGCAAGGTCCCTAAGTGGTTAAGCACGACTTTCGGAGTCCAGTTCCTCTTTAACCGCTTGCCGACCAGCCGCCGCAGTAATACGGCGGCAGGTCGGCACTCCTACGCGAGAGCCCGTAGCTCTACGTCGCCATTTTCGACGGCCACTAGGGGGCGCGAGTCCCGTGCGTGTGCCCGGCGGGCACGATCGCCGCCGGGCACACGCGATCCCTCGTTACAGAGCGGGGAACGGGAGCTGTGTGTGTAAACACACAGCGCTCGTTCCTGTCAGCGGGGTAAACGCTGATTTTCTGTTCATACAATGTATGAACGGAACATCAGTGATTCCCCCTAGTAAGTCCACCCCCCCATACAGTTAGAACACAAATAGGAACACACTTAACCCCTTCCCCGTCTCCTAGTGTTAACCCCTTCACTGCCAATGGCATTTTTATAGTAATCCAATTCATTTTTATAGCATTGATCGCTAAAAAAATGCCAATGGTCCCAAAAATGTGTCAAAAGTGTCCGAAGTGTCCACCATAAGGTCGCAGTACTGAAAAAAAACGCTGATCGCTGCCATTGCTAGTAAAAAAAATAATAATAATAAAAATGCCATAAAACTACCCCCTATTTTGTAAACGCTATAACTTTTGCGCAAACCAATCAATAAACGCTAATTGCGATTTTTTTTACGAAAAATATGTAGAAGAATACGTATCGGCCTAAACTGAGGAAAAACATTTTTTTTTATATATTTTTGGGGGATATTTATTACAGAAAAAAGTAAAAAATATTGCATTTTTTTCAAAATAGTCGCTCTGTTTTTGTTTATAGCGCAAAAAATAAAAACCGCAGAGATGATCAAATACCACCAAAAGAAAGCTCTATTTGTGGGGAAAAAAGGACGCCAATTTTGTTTGGGAGCCACGTCGCATGACCGCGCAATTGTCAGTTAAAGCGACGCAGTGCCGAATCGCAAAAAGTGCTCTGGTCTTTGGACAGCAATATGGTCCGGGGTTCCAGGCATAATTTTTTTTTTTGCAAGCTAAAATTAATCACTTGTTTTTTTATTTAAAAAAGTGTATTTTCCCCATTATTTGGGGGTTCTAATTAGAGGGAAGGACATGGCAGTGAAATCACAGGGGAAGCTCCATTAGTCTTGTCATGCCAACGGCCACCACAAAATGGCGCCACAGCACAGAAGGAAGCATAGGCCTGCAGAAGGCCGCAAAGCTGCGGCCTCAATTACCGGCCGGCATGGCCCAACGTTAAATCCACCAGCAGGGGAGTTGGGGGCGCACAGAGACATAGGATGGGATATCCTGTGTCTCTGTGCGTCCCCACCTCCCCCGCCATCGCGTCGGCCAGTAATTGAGGCCATGGCTTTGCAGCCTTCTGCAGATCTATGCTTCCTTCCCCAGGCACCAGGTTGCTAATTCTAGTCGCAATTGCGACCTGGCTCCCGGATTTTGTCGAGCCCTGCCTTATATCCTCCAGCTCATGTTGTGGCCGTATCCATCATATGTGTGGGCATCTGAAGCCCAGTTCATTTTTCTTCCTGGTTTTCAGGGAGAGGTGCATGCTGGGCGATTTTTAGGCACAGTAATGCCCAGAGACTTCTGGGAAATGAGTGTCATAATTTCCCAGGAGGCAATGGGGTCTTAGGACAGGAAGTTGAACCACCTAGGACCAGGAACTAGGCAGATTAAGAAATCTGCCTAGTAACAGCCAGATAGAAGTGAGTAAAAAATGTATTTTTTTTTTTTTTACATTAAAGACAAGCTATTAATAGAAAATTCATTTTTACGGTGGAAATCCGCTTTAACCACTTCAGCCCCGGACCATATTGCTGGTCAATGACCGGGCCACTTTTTGCGATTCGGCACTGCGTCACTTTAACTGACAATTGCACGGTGTGCGACATGGTTTCCAAAACAAAATTGACGTCCTTTTTTTCCCGCAAATAGAGCTTTCTTTTGGTGGTATTTGATCACCTCTACGGTTTTTATTTTTTGCGCTATAAACAAAAATAGAGCGACAATTTAAAAAAAAAAAGATATTTTTACTTTTTGCTGTAATAAATATCCCCAAATATATATATATATATATATATATATATAAAAAGTTTATTTTCCTCAGTTTAGGCCGATATGTATTCTTCTACATATTTTTCGTAAAAAAAAATATCGCAATAAGCGTTTATTGATTGGTTTGCGCAAAAGTAATAGCGTCTACAAAATAGGGCAAAGTTTTATGGCATTTTTATTAATATTTTTTTTACTAGTAATGGCGGCGATCAGTGATTTTTATGGCGGACACATCGGACACTTTTGACACATTTTTGGGACCATTGGCATTTGTATAGCAATCAGTGCTATAAAAATGCCACTGGCAAAGAAGGGGTTAACACTAGGGGATGAGGAAGGGGTTAAGTATGTTCCATGTGTGTGTTCTAACTGAAGGGGGGGTGGGACTGACGTGGGAAAATGACTGATCACTGTTTATACATTGTATCAACAGACGATCCGCCATTTTCCCCCCTGACAGGACCGGGAGCTGTGTGTTTATATACACAGCTCCCGGTTCTCACTCTGTAACAAGCGATCGTGGGTGCCCGGCGGTGATCGTGATCGCGCCCGCCTGGCACGTGCTTTGGCACGCGCCCCTATTGGCTGATTCACGAGTCGACGTATAGCTACGTGATCTATT
Source organism: Rana kukunoris (assembly GCA_029574335.1). Taxonomy (NCBI): domain Eukaryota; kingdom Metazoa; phylum Chordata; class Amphibia; order Anura; family Ranidae; genus Rana; species Rana kukunoris. The sequence continues at coordinate 144,343,662 of CM056057.1, read as the reverse complement.
TTTGCCACCCAAATGCATTATTTTAAATTTTTCTACATTAAACCTCATTTGCCATGTAGTTGCCCACCCCATTAATTTGTTTAGATCTTCTTGCAATGTTTCCACATCCTGCGGAGAAGTTATTGTCCTGCTTAGCTTTATATCGTCCGCAAATACAGAGATTGAGCTGTTTATCCCATCCTCCAGGTCGTTTATGAACAAATTAAATAGGATTGGTCCCAGCACAGAACCCTCTGGGAGCCCAGTCCCCCCCTGACCATTCTGAGTATTGCCCATTTATCACCATCCTCTGAACGCGCCCTTGTATCCAGTTTTCAATCCACGTACTCACCCTATGGTCCATGGTCTATGGTCTATGGTTAATAGATCGGTTTGACAAGAACGATTCTTCATGAATCCATGCTGATTACTGCTAAGGATACAGTTTTCATTACTAAAATCTTGTATATGTTCCCTTATCATCCCCTCCAATAGCTTGCATACTATTGATGTTAGGCTAACTGGTCTGTAATTCCCAGGGATGTATTTTGGGCCCTTTTTAACGACTTCCATACTGGGCACTTATACACCTTCCCGCCCAGACCCATTTTTAGCTTTCAGTGCTGTTGCACTTTGAATGACAATTGCGCGGTCATGCTACACTATACATTTTGTACCCACAAATAGAGCTTTCTTTTGGTGGTATTTGATCACCTTTGGAATTTTTATTTTCTGCAAAAAAAAAATTAAAAAAATGACCGAAAATTTTGAAAAAAAAACTTTTTTTTGTTTGTTTCCGCTATAAAACATTGTAAATAAGTATGTTTTCTCCTTCACTAAATGGCACTGATGGTACTGCACTGACTGGCACTGATAAGGTGGCACTGATGGGCACCGATGAGATGGCACTGATGTGGTGGCATTGAAGATGGGCACCAATATGCGGCACTGATGGGTGGCACGGATGGGCACTGATAGGCAGCACGGATAGGTGGCAGGGATGGGCACGGATAGGCGGCACAGATGGGCAGGGATAGGCGGCACGGATGGGCAGGGATAGGCGGCACAGATGGGCAGGGATAGGCGGCACAGATGGGCACTGATAGGCGGCATGGGTGGGCACTGATAGGCAGCATGGGTGGGCACTGATAGGCAGCATGGATGGGCACTAACGTATGTGTTGTATTGTATGTGTTGTATGTGTATATGTTGTATGCCAATCAGTGCCAAACAATGCCTGCCAATCAGTGATGCCCATTGTGGGCAATGATTGGCACCCATTGTGGCACTGATTGGCATCCATTATGTGTCATCCCTGGTGGTCTAGGGTGGCATACCTTTGTTTTAAATCCCTGGTGGTCCAGTGGGCATCCTCGGGGGGGGGGGGGCTGTGCTGATAATCGATCAGCACAAACCCCCCCCCTGTCAGAGGAGCAGCCGATCAGCTCTCCTCTACTCGCGTCTGACAGACGCGAGTGAGGAAAAGCCGGTTACCGGCTTTTCCTGTTTACATCATGATTAGCCGTAATTTTTTTTTTAAACGGTAAGTACTGCTATGATTCTAAAAAAAAAAAACACCCGATTCCCCTTGACAAAACGAGCCTCAATCAATGTTAAAAAAAGGTTTTTGGGGAACTACCCCTTTAAGGGTTTCAATTTGTATGCAATCAGGCAGGTGCTTGTACTACATGATTTTGGTAAATCTAAAGACAAAAATCTGCAGATAATCTGATGGTGTGTATGGGGCTTTACCGTCAACCTAGTAGTCCCTCACCCATCCTCTAAATTTGTCCTAACCAAACTGCTAACCTGCAAATGAATATGTTGGTACCCAAATGCAGTACGTCAATGTATCCTGTGCTATAATTTATGCTGAATACAGTGGCTTCCTAACTGGTTAAAATTGCACTTGTCACTGATGTTCTTAAAATCTAAATGGATCATACAGTCAGTATTTTAGGACAGAAAAATGTGCTTCATGAACAAGATGGATTTGAGCACTGGGCAACTGTATAAATAATTGAACCCTCTATTTCACAGAAATTCAGAATATAATAGCCTCACAGCTATAATAATGTTAATATTGTGATCTATAAAATTCCAGGCAGGATACGGTTCAGACTGCAACCATGGTGCCATCGCCTCTCCTCCCACTAAGGGGCTGATTAAGATGCTGAATTGATCATGTTTAATCAGCGGATGGTGACATTTATCCTGATTACCTCCCAGCATGGGAGATGTACATCTGAACGCACCACAGTTGTGCACTCTCCAGGTTTGTTTGAAGATGAGTGACCGACACACATACTCACTAGAGCTTATCCATAAATGCCAGGTCTTGTCACAGTCTGGAAAGTGGGGGATTGTTAGGTGGGGAGTGGGCTGCAATACATCATGTCTGTGGCAACAGTATCACATCTGTACTGCCTAGCATTTCAAAGTATTGTCACCTGTATGGAAGCCAAGCTATGGGTGCATCTCAGCGTAACTGCCAGCATCTGCACACCCACAAGATCCTAAGCTGCTGACCTTGGCACCCCCTATTAAGAGTCATTTTCGTTCTTTGTGTGGATATTGACATTTGCACAAAGCAAGAAGCTCTTATCTGCATGTCTGTCTACTTACCGGTACTTGCTCAATGCATTAAAGCCAGAAGGTAAGTATGAGAGCTGGGAAACTGGCATTTTCAGATGCAGCCATCAAGTTTCTCTCATGGAAGGCTTGGTCCTTGCCAGTATTAGTAGTGATAAACCTACCTAATAGCCAGGGACAAATTTTCACTTTACACTGTCCTTCTTTCCTCACAGGTCTACTGGGTAAGAGGTTGGCAGCGTGCTAGACTCAAAAACATCTACCCTACTAAGTGAGATGTCCTGACTGGCTTACACAGTTAGGTAATGTAATGGGTTGTAATAGTATTTTACATTTGGTAGAAAATAGTACGTGCTTACATAACAAGATACTGCAAATGATGACACAACCCTTTCCTTTTTGGTAAGTTGGTACCTTGACTGGCTTCTGCCAGATCAGCACTGGAGGGTGAATTTCTGCAGCAGAGATCACCTTATTATGGAAATGCCGATCTCAGAGAAAACAAAGTCATTTAATGCTTTCTAAATGGTAGAATTAGGTATGCAACTATTTCCGAAGCATAAACAGTCTCTATGGAATAAACTCCCCCATCAGCGGAGTTCACTGGGTGCTGTTAATAAATAATAATTATCGTGGCAGAACAAATACTGAAAGACATGAGAAACAGTCTATTTAAAAAAATAATCAGAGGAGGAACCCCACCGAGCAGGGCCAGTCTGTGAAATCTGGAAGGTAATACAGAGAGTGCTGCCTGTAACAGCCAATCAGATTCAAAATCCAACTCTTACACTGCAGGCTAAATAATGAAAGGAAACACCTAATTGGCTGCCAAATGTGTTACAGTTGTTTTCCTTTCTCAAGACAAGCCAGCTGTGCTTGAGCAAAGATAACAGATGCAGAAAAAGGATGTATCACCTCTTGCATAGCATTCTACATAGCGCCTGACAACAGCAGAAGCCGTCACCTACTGAAGAGTTAACAGCTGGACTCCAAGAAAACAATGTAATAAAATACCGTTATTGTCGCCCTGACATGTGAACACAGGCACATTAACATCAACCAGCCCTTGGGACAATCTGCGGCTTCCCATTCCGACACGCCTCTCATTCTCTAGGAGTGGGAAAATATTATAAAAGATCTTTTATAAATGAAAAATAAAAACAAGTTGTAGCTCCGGTTTTGTGCAGACAAGAAATTAAAGGTCAAATGGTGACATCATCATTTAAAGGCACAGTACACCTATTATTTTGGTTACTTTAACTGGTTAACGCCCGCCGCATGTACATATACGTTCACAGAATGGCACGTACAGGCAGATGGACGTATATATATGTCCTTGCCTTTGCGCGGGTCGGGGGTCCGATCGGGACCCCCCACTACATGCGGCGGTCGGAAAACCCGCGGGGAGCGATCCGGGACAAAGGCACGGCTATTCGTTTCTAGCCGCCCCCTCGCGATCGCTCCCCGGAGCTGAAGAATGGGGAGAGCCGTATGTAAACACGGCATCCCCGTGCTTCACTGTGGCGGCTGCATCGATCGAGTGATCCCTTTTATAGGGAGACTCGATCGATGACATCAGACCTACAGCCACACCCCCCCTACAGTTGTAAACACACACAGGGAACACATAACCCCTACAGCGCCCTCTTGTGGTTAACTCCCAAACTGCAACTGTCATTTTCACAATAAACAATGCAATTTAAATGCATTTTTTGCTGTGAAAATGACAATGGTCCCAAAAATGTGTCAAAATTGTCCGAAGTATCCGCCATAATGTCTCAGTCACGAAAAAAAACGCTGATTGGCGCCATTAGTAGTAAAAAATAAATAAATAAAAATGCAATAAAACTATCCCATATTTTGTAAACGCTATAAATTTTGCGCAAACCAATCGATAAATGCTTATTGCGATTTTTTTTACCAAAAATAGGTAGAAGAATGCGTATCGGCCTAAACTGAGGGAAAAAACATTTTTTATATATGTTTTTGGGGGATATTTATTATAGCAAAAAGTAAAAAATATTGAATTTTTTTCAAAATTGTCGCTCTATTTTTGTTTATAGCGCAAAAAAATATAAAACCACAGAGGTGATCAAATACCACCAAAAGAAAGCTCTATTTGTGGGGAAAAAAGGAAGCCAAATTTTATTTGGGAGACACGTCGCACGACCGCGCAATTGTCTGTTAAAGCGACCCAGTGCCGAATTGTAAAAACGCCTTTGGGCATTTAGCAGCATATTGGTCCGGGGCTTAAGTGGTTAAGGAAAGCTTAAAGCTACAGAATCAATATTGGGTTCATTTGTTTTAGGGCTTATTCAGATTAGTGCCGTCTTCCATACAAAGCTGCTGGCAGATGTGTGTGCATCCACCTTGGAGCTGCGTGCAGGCAACCCATAGAAGTGGATGCAAACTCAGTGCCAGCACAGACACAACAGTATGTCAAAGTTTGACATGTGTGCAGGAGTGGGTGCACAGATCCGAATGCTCAGTAGCGTTCCTGCATGCATGTCAAACTTGGAAATACAATTGCGTCAAATGCTGGCGCTGCATGTGCATCCACTTCCATGGGTTGCTTACACATACAGTACGGAAAATAAGTATTTGAACACCCTGCTATTTTGCAAGTTCTCCCACTTGGAAATCATGGAGGGGTCTGAAATTGTCATCGTAGGTGCATGTCCACTGTGAGAGACATAATCAAAAAAAAAAATTCCAGAAATCACAATTTATTAATTTTTAACTATTTATTTGTATGATACAGCTGCAAAGAAGTATTTGAACACCTGTCTATCAGCTAGAATTCTGACCCTCAAATACCTGTTAGTCTGCCTTTAAAATGTCCACCTCCACTCCATTTATTATCCTAAATTAGATGCACCTGTTTGAGGTCATTAGCTGCATAAAGACACCTGTCCACCCCATACAATCAGTAAGAATCCAACTACTAACATGGCCAAGACCAAAGAGCTGTCCAAAGACACTAGAGACAAAATTGTACACCTCCACAAGGCTGGAAAGGGCTACGGGGAAATTGCCAAGCAGCTTGGTGAAAAAAAATCCACTGTTGGAGCAATCATTAGAAAATGGAAGAAGCTAAACATGACTGTCAATCTCCCTCGGACTGGGGCTCCATGCAAAATCTCACCTTGTGGGGTCTCAATGATCCTAAGAAAGGTGAGAAATCAGCCCAGGACTACACGGGAGGAGCTGGTCAATGACCTGAAAAGAGCTGGGACCACCGTTTCCAAGGTTACTGTTGGTAATACACTAAGACGTCATGGTTTGAAATCATGCATGGCACGGAAGGTTCCCCTGCTTAAACCAGCACATGTCAAGGCCTGTCTTAAGTTTGCCAATGACCATTTGGATGATCCAGAGGAGTCATGGGAGAAAGTCATGTGGTCAGATGAGACCAAAATAGAACTTTTTGGTCATAATTCCACTAACATCCCTACTGTGAAGCATGGGGGTGGTAGCATCATGCTTTGGGGGTGTTTTTCTGCACATGGGACAGGGCAACTGCACTGTATTAAGGAGAGGATGACCGGGGCCATGTATTGCGAGATTTTGGGCAACAACCTCCTTCCCTCAGTTAGAGCTTTGAAGATGGGTCGAGGCTGGGTCTTCCAACATGACAATGACCCGAAGCACACAGCCAGGATAACCAAGGAGTGGCTCTGTAAGAAGCATATCAAGGTTCTGGCGTGGCCTAGCCAGTCCCCAGACCTAAACCCAATAGAGAATCTTTGGAGGGAGCTCAAACTCCGTGTTTCTCAGCGACAGCCCAGAAACCTGACTGATCTAGAGAAGATCTGTGTGGAGGAGTGGGCCAAAATCCCTTCTCCAGTGTGTGCAAACCTGGTGAAAAACTACAAGAAACGTTTGACCTCTGTAATTGCAAACAAAGGCTACTGTACCAAATATTAACATTGATTTTCTCAGGTGTTCAAATACTTCTTTGCAGCTGTATCATACAAATAAATAGTTAAAAAAATCATACATTGTGATGTCTGGAATTTTTTTTTTTCGATTATGTCTCTCACAGTGGACATGCACCTACGATGACAATTTCAGACCCCTCCATGATTTCCAAGTGGGAGAACTTGCAAAATAGCAGGGTGTTCAAATACTTATTTTCCGCACTGTAGGTCTTGCGGTGGATGCACACGGAGGAACTAATCTGCTGTCTGAATGAGCCCTAAAAGTTGAAGTCTAGGTATGAATATTTTTGCATAGTTACAGTGGTCCGGCTTGGCCCAATTCAAGTATGCACATGTCATATCTAGCAATCACTGTAGTAGGAACTGCCATTACGGTGATCACCTATAGGTTCTGTGTCCTGTGCTGAGTGGCTGCCCTGCTGCTTAGTGATCTGATCACAGGAGGCAGGGGCACCATGTAGGGTACCCTTTAAATTTTTTCAAGGCGTGCGAACTCCTGTATTCACTAAGCTGCAGGCAAGCTGCTCAGAACGTGACCTGGAAGACAACAGTGATCAGAGTAAGTAGCAGGGCCTACTACACTGATTTCCAGGTTCCACAAGAAACTAGACATTTGTGGCCACTAGATGGAGCTTGGAATATATTGTGTTAATATTTGAATAGAGAGGGACATTTTTACATTTCGGTCTGTTTTTTTTTTTTCTTTCTGTGACTCCACTTGGGAGATTTCCCATTGGTTCCTGTTTGACACCCATACAACAATAGAGGGGTGCAGTTGGTGCCCGATAGGGAGGCAAAGACTGCAATGAAAAAACATTTTCAGGCATTTTAACTATTTCTCATAACAGGAAGAGAAGAAAAATCTCCCTATTGGACATCATGCATACAAAAACTTAGAGCTCCTGTGTGCTGAGGCATAAAATCTTCAGTGCTTTCTGGGAGAATGCAAAAGTCATTGGCATTTAACCAAGCATGGCCATATACAGTACAGCCCTAATTGTATTGGTGGCTGTACACGGCACATACATCTCCCTGGGCACCAGAAATCGCAGGAGATTTTATGCTTCAGCGCACAAAAGCTGCTAAGCGTCTGTGTGCATGAGACCTAAAGTACACAATCCAAAATAAAGCTTGGTAGAGGAACCAAACCTTTCTCACTCTTCATCCAAAATGAAAAAAGACATTGTGGGTGGAGTGTGGCTGTAATAAATACTGAGACATAATATCAGCCACACAGGGGAGCATTGTTTTTAGAGTGATTAGTGGTTTGATTTTTCCATGATGCTGCCATTACCCAGGAACCAGCAGTGGGAAATCAGATGGTTTTGCTACTTTTTCTTTAAATCTCCTATCCAAATAGTTACATGGAGTTAAAAGGGTGCAGTAGGTAATTATTCAAAATGGTGACACCCAAAGTAAATTTTAAATAACATTGCTCTACAACAGAATAGGAGGGTCACCAGAACTTATGTTGAAAAAAATAATAATTGACAGGAAGTCAGCGGTGTGCAGGAAAATGCCTTCCCTCAATACACTTTTGAATGCGGCACAAACGCGATTTCGAATTTTTGAAATATTGATGGGACATATGACGATGAAGCACTGCTTGTCGCTGAGGATCATACACACGGCACCCTGTGAAATGCTGATAGATTGGAAAGTTGACCATTTGCTGTCCGTCTCATGGAGGCAATGTGAGGGTCAGCCGTGCGCCAAGCTGTTCATTAAAGATTTAAAATTGAAGTGCCCATGACTACCTTTCTGGCCTCCTGACAATAATTAGTAAGATTAAAAAAATTACTGCTGTCACCAAGAACCCTCCAGGATTTTGCTGCGTGGGCCCAAGACGTCTAAACTGTGGAAGTTTTTATTTCAAGGAAGTGACAGTCTGATGTCACACTGACATGTCTGCTTCTCAAACCTGACAACTCGCTAATTAACATGATAGAATTCCAGAACGCAGAAAAAGGCAGAAGTCTCATCTAGGACACCAATGGCAGAAACCTGGAATGCCATCGCAATCCGCAAACATACGATAACATGCAAAGCCTGCAGAATTTACATTAGATGGAACTACAAACAGGATATATGAGACAGTGACGTATGTATGTATGTATCTCACACAAAGACATACAATACAGTATATATAAACACTATGGGCCAGATTCAGGTACAGCGGATTATTTTTTTGCCGGACTTAGCCCATCTCATATGCGCTACGCCAACGTAAAACAGGGAGCTCAGAACAGTATTCTCAAAGCAGTTGCGCCAGCGTAGTGTAAATAGGCCGGCGTAAGCCCGCCTAATTCAAAGTAGGCAGGTAGTGGGCGTGCTTCATTTAAATTAACCGTGACCCCATGTAAATTAGCGGCCGAGCCAACGGCGCATGCTCAGAATCACGTCGAATAGAATGCCTAAGATACACATCGAACACTGCCTACGATGTGAACGTCACAGCCCCATTCACGTACGACTTACGTAAACGATGGCTGTTCCGACGTCCATACCTTGCATGGGATGCGCCACCTTTTTGGTGGTTTATCTTTACGCCGGAAAAACGCCTTACGTAAACGTCGTAGATTATTGCGTCGGGCGTACGTACGTTTGTGAATCGGCGTATCTTGCTCATTTGCATATTTATACTGGGAACGCCAAATGCGTCCAGCATAAATATGCACCCAAGATACGACGGCGTAGGAGACTTACGTTGGTCGTATCTTGGCAAAATTCAGGTGTATCTGATTTAAAGAATCAGCGCATAGATACGACGGCGCACATTTGGACTTACGACGGCGTATCAGTAGATACGTCGGCGTAAGTCTTTGTAAATCTGGCCCTATGTATTAAAGCGTTAAAGACAATTAATTTTTTCTACTAAAATAATATGTTATACCCTCATTTTAAACCTCTTTTACCACTTAATATGAATTCAAATATATCAAATAATTCAACCACCTTCTGAGCAGTCATAAAATTGAAACAGAACTACAGTATACCCCCCTCCACTCCAAAACTGCAGTGTCCCGTAAGGTGCTCCCTTATTGGCTGCTGACAGCTTTGGATGGTCTTCTTCTGGGTTCCGATATTCGTCTGTTTTGATTGACCAGGCCAAGATGATATCACTCCCATACATTCGTAGGGTTACATTTATATCAGCAGATGCTTTACTGCATTAAAAAACTGCAATTTGCAATTATTTTTAGGGGTTAAAGTTTCCCTTTAAACAGCTATTTAGAAGTGCTGCAGCTCTACCCTGAAGAGCCCTTGTGCAGAGCATTTGCGTGCAGCATGCGCATGCACAATGCCTGTGATCACGCTGTTATAAGACGGCAAAGATTACAGGCAAAATGCACAGTCAATCAGAGTGGCTCTGTTCCTTTATGATGGCCAATCATTGCTTGCATTTAAATTTGAGTGCAATGTCCTTCCTCTCACACTGGAGGAATTCAGAGGAAGGACGATGAAGGACCCTTCCACTTGGGGTGGACTCTGCTAGGATCTGTTCACTGATCCCCATTGAGCAGGCTAATCCGTGGCTTCCAAGCGGACCCAGACACAGTCCTATTTCCTCAATAGGCGGTCGGATGTAAACAGACCGTTTGTTTGTTTGTTTACACCAAACTGCTATCCGATAAAATCCACTACCATCCGTCTGTTTTTAGCGGGTCAGATCAAATTGGATGTTGGCGGGTGTCCATTTATACCCGCGGCTCCATAGAGAAGAATGGAGGGTCCAATTGGTCTGCTCACGTCAAAGGCGCCTTAGGGAAATCTAAAATCACAGCATACACTTTCCTATATTATACTAACATATTAACATTGTAATAGCAAACAATAGTTATTTTTGACAATCAAACATGAGTTTACTTTAAAAATCTCCTTACATGTTTTGAATTCTGCCTATCTGCCGCCAGTTCTCTTTTGTCACATATTCCTGCAGATCAGCTGGTATTCATTTATGTAAACCTTTATCCCAAAAGGGAAGACTATTGCTGTAACCTCTTAACCCCTTCCATACAGGGCATTTTCACCCCCTTCCTGCCCAGACCAATTTTTAGTTTTCAGCGCTGTTGCACTTTGAATGACAATTGCGCGGTCAGGCAATACTGTACCCAAATTAAATCATTATGTTTTTTTCCCCACACAAATAGAGCTTTCGTTTGGTGGTATTTGATCATCTCTGCGGTTTTTATTTTTTGCGCTATAAACAAAAGAGCGACAATTTAAAAAAAAACACAATATTTTTTCCTTTTTATTTAATACATCTCACAATATTTTTTTTAAAAAAAACTTTTTTTCCCCTCAGTTTAGACCGATACGTATTTTACGTATTTTTGGTAAAAAAAAAATGCAATAATCATATATTGATTGGTTTGCGCAAAAGTTATAGCGTCTACAAAATAGGTGATAGATTTATGGCATTTTTGTTTAATTTTTTTTACTAGTAATGGCGGCGATCTGCGTTTTTTTTTTTGTGACCGTGACGTTGCGGCGGACATATCGGACACTTTTGACACGTTTTTGGGACCGTTCACATTTACACAGCGATTATTGCTATAAAACTGCACTAATTACTGTGTAAATGTGACTGGCAGGGAAGGGGTTAACACTGAAGGGGTTAAAATGTGTCCTAAAAGTATGTTCTAACTGTAGGGGGAGGGGGACTCACAGGGGGAGGAGATCGATGTGTGTTCCTCTGTACTGGGAACACACATCAGTCTCCTCACCGCTGACAGGAGGTGGATCTGTGTGTTTACACACACAGATCCACACTCCTGCCGTGATTTCCGGAAATCGCGGGTGCCCGGCGGCAATCACGGCCGTCGGGCACGCGCGCGGGATCGCGGGTGGTGCCGCGGCGCGCGCGGGCGCGCTAGAACGCCGTGAAGACAGGACGTTGTGCAACGTCCTGTCTCATCGGCAAGGGGATCACCATGACGTGATTCCCCTATACGGCGGTAGGGAAGGGGTTAAAAAGTATTAGCTGGAAATTGGCCTCAATTTGTCATAAAATCCGATTGAGCATCTAATACTACCCTCACCTCACAGACTGACAATTTTGCTATCCAAAAGGTGTCTCTATTGCTCCTCAAGCCAGAATGCAGGCATTAGTCTCTAATATAGGTGGTGTGTTCCTGGCCAGATCACCAGAAAAACAGAGAGAAAAGAACCTAAAAAAGAAAACAAATACAGCCACCACATCTAAGGATTATTAACGAAGAAGAACTTCAGCTTTTTCTCCCCAAAATAACAAATGCATTGTGCATGTAAATGAATCACAACCCCACTGTCAGTTTGTGTATAACACACCTCCTTTAGCTGTATACAGTGGGTTTCTGTGTCTGTGATGTCACTCCTCCTCCTGGCTAAATTTCAGTTTGCTGACTTCCTGTTTCCTCCCTGTTCCAGTCCCGATACTACATGTCCCATGATCCTTTGAGTCTCTGTAGTTCAGAGCGGACTATGGGAGTCACCTGTAGCAGTTCTGGGAGTTGATGTGGGTGGTGAAGAAAGGTGTAAATGTGTCATACCTGTCTTCCAGCATGCCAAAGAATAATGGCTTTCCGTCGCCACCATCTTGCTACACCCCACACTCCTGCACAGTAATGATAGCGTGTGAAGGGTGCAAGCAGACATTTTGTTACACCCACCAAAGTTATTTTCAACACAAAACTGAGCTTATATGCTTATATACAATGGGCCAGATTCATGAAGAGTTAGGCTGGTGGATCCAGTGATCCGCCAGCCTAACTGTCACTTTAAGCTGGCGTTTCTGTTTTCTATAACCAGAAAACAAGAAACGCCGGGTTGGAGTTCCGATGCGATCGGCGTAATTGAATTTCGCCATCGCATCGTTACTTCAACTTAAAAATGGCGCCGGGGGCGTTCCCGCCGATTTACGCTCAAAAAATATGTTAATGAGTGGAAATCGGCAATTCACGATCTTTTTCGGGCGCGACGCAGTGACTTTACGACGTTTCCGGAAGCGATACGCGGCATATAGATAAAGCAGCCCCCTAGTGGAGTATCCTATGTTAGGTATAGCCGTCGTCATCGCGTCGGAAAAAAAAAAAATCGCGTCGTTTGCGTAAAACATTCATGAATGGGGACGTGACGTCATTGACGTTCACTGACAGAACTTGGAGCATGCGCACTGGGATGCATTGACACTCGACGCATGCGCAGTACGTTCGCCGCGGGATCGCGCATAGTTAGAATACTACACGCCCCGTACCCGCCCAATTTGAATTCCGCTGGCTCATTTGCGATGCGCTGCCGCAACTTTAGGAGCAAGTGCTTCCTGAATAACAGCACTTGCTCCTAAAATTTCTGCAGCGTAACGCAAATGAGATGCGTTACTCCAGAGCAAAGATGCTCTGATCTACCTGAATCTGGCCCAATATTTGTAAATCCGACTGACTGTTTACGTGTTAAATGTGAAAATCAGAGGTGTTCTATCACATTAGCAACCATGTGAGATCAGCAGGTTTGCCACTGCTTTTTAAATTTAACGTGTAAACAGTCCATAAGGTTTCCAAATACTGTATTTAAGCATATAAGCTCTGTTTTGTGTTTAAAAAAACTCTGGTGGGTGTAACAAGATGTCCGATTGCCCCTTCACACTCTGTCATTACTGTGCAGGAGTGTGGGGTGTAGCAAGATGGCGGCGACGGAACATCACTTCTGGAGCAATGGGGGGCTATTATGAAGGCGGTTAATTCTTATGTAAATTAATCTCTTTGAAGAGGGCAGGGTTCCAGGAGGGCAGGACCCGAAGGGTGGGACTCTCCCTGTTCACACTGGTCGGCATATATAACTGGGCAGGATTGAATTCTAATTCACAATTATTTAATCCTGCCGGGAAGGATTCCTTCCTGAATAATGCTGGGATCTATGAGGTGGGACTTGGGAGGTCTGGACAATTTTTATAGGTGTGACTGGGAGAGATTGATAATTATTTAGGATGTATTCAACCCCACCCACCATCAGAGCTGTAAGGAAGTTACATCATTTGTAGTCTGAAAGATTACAGGGGGGTGACTCTAGCTGCTGCAGGACCTGGCTGGGAAAGGACAGAGTCTATCAGCAGGATATACAGAGTGTCACATGATATAAAGCCACATTTTATTGTGCCCCTTAACCCGCTTGCCGACCTCATTTATAGGTAGAATGGCACTCCTCTGCAAAAGGACGTATATACTGTATATGTCCCCTCTAAGGAAGCGGCATTGTGGACGTGCGTGTGCCGCTGGCGCCGCACACCTGCAAACCGATCAATAAACGCTTATTGCGATTTTTTTTACCAAATGTAGACAAATACATATCGGCCTAAACTGAGGGAAACATTTATTTATTTTTATATATATTTTTTTGGGGGGGATATTTATCATAAAAAGTAAAAACTATAGATTTTTTTCCAAAATTTTCGCTCTATTTTTGTTTATAGCGCAAAAAATAAAAACCGCAGAGGTGATCAAAAAAAAAAGGACGTCAATTTTGTTTGGGAGCCACGTCGCACGACCACGCAATTGTCAGTTAAAATGCCACAGTGCCGGATCGCCAGAGTGCCCCCTAACATAAAATGTGCACATCAGCATGCCCTTTATTTTATGTTAAAGTTCACTCTGCTAGGCACATTTTATATTAAGGGACACTCTGATGGGCACAACAAAATGTGATCATTAACGCCTCTTACCGTAAATGTACCAGAATGCCCCTTAACATAAAATAAGGGGACAAGTCTCGCACAATTTGGGACTGTTGGGAGGTATTTAACTGTGTGTGTGAGATGGAAGTAAATCCTATCGTTTACAGCCAAGGAAAATCTTGGCTTCTGTTTAATGTGCAACTGCTATGATGCTGCACATGTGATCACATTGGATGGTTTGACAGTTTGGTTGAGAGCACAACCAATGTGACAGCTAGCATTTCTGGCATGACGGGAATGTTAACTGTTTTTTGAAACTCACTGGACTGCTGTATATTCTCAGCTGATTTGGAGTGAGATTTGGTGATGCCACTGCTGTGAATAGGACTCACTATTCTCCTTGCTGGAGTCTCTAATTTTATTTTTTTCAGTGTAAAAATTAATAAAATAAATAAAAATAAATAAGAAAACGTTCTGATGAGCTAAAAAAATATATATAATGTTTTTGGGTTTTAAGTAATTTTCTAGCAAAAAAAACTGTTTTAGTCTTGTAAATGCCAAATCTGAAAAACAGGCAAGGTCCTTAAGTGGTTAAGCACGACTTTCGGAGTTCAGTTCCTCTTTAAAGCGGGGTTCTGGGCATAATTATTTTTTATTTTTTTGCAAACTAAAATGAATCACATTAGATAGTCCCTAAAACATATTAATAGCTCCCCAATCGTCCCAGAAATCATTGCAAACACTTGCCTTATATCCTCCAGCTCATGTTGTGGCAGTATCCATCATATGTGTGGGCATGTGAAGCCCAGTTCCTTTTTCTTCATGGTTTTCAGGGAGAGGTGCATGCTGGGCGATTTTTAGGCACAGTAATGACCAGACACTCCTGTGAAATAAGTGTCATCATTTCCCATGAGGCAATGGGGTCTTAGAACAGGAAGTTGAACCACCTAGGACCAGGAACTAGGCAGATTACAAAATCCGCCTAGTAACAGCCAGATAGAAGTGAGTACACTTTTTATTTTTTTACATTAAAAGCAAGCTGTTAATAGAAAGTTCATTTTTAAACTCCACTTTAATGTCTACACTACAGTCTGGGTACAGTTGCACTTTAATCTGAAATTATTATTCCTGTGTGACTTCACTCTTCAACTGCTAACTTGGGGTGCTGGCTAGAGATGATGTTTTTGTGTAACATCTGCCTGTAACAGATAAGAAAAAGTGACACAAAACAATGTGTTACACACAGCACCGAAAAGGAAGAGAGATGATTCCTCTGGCTCGTCACTCTGACTCCATGTTGTCTAACAGACACTCTGCAACAAGCTCTGTGTGGTCAGAAAGGTGACGCAGGAGGCGGAGCATACCGACTCACTGACACAAAACGGCTGTTTGCCTGCCGACAGACACTGTAAATTCCCTCATTCCTGTCTAAAGTTCACACTGCTGTCATCTGTTGCCAGGACAACCGTCCTCTTTATGTGCTGGTGCACATGGCACAACAGACGGCAGGTAAGTCAACATTCCCCAACACAAATGCCGCTCGGCACACGCTGCTAGCCCATGGCGACATTTAAAGAACCCAATCTAGAGTTACACGATGAGTCCAAAGTTCAATAAATGTTAATAGTAGAGGACAATCAAAACTTCTCCAGTCTGTGAACTACGCACTTTTACTGAAGGTAATTAGACACACACCATTAGTAAGACTCAGAAGGGCCGAATTTCATTTGTTCAGGATTTATCCGCAGTATCAGATATATTTCTTACGTGAAGTGCATGCATGGTAAGTAATGTGTATAAGTAACACAGATCACAATACTTCAGCTTCATCTGTCTTCACCTGATTTTTTCTACAGAAGGACAGAGCTATCTACGTCCAGGCATTATCCAGGGTCAATGTTTACTTCCTGGGCTTGGATGCTGGCTCAGAGATGACGCAATCATGTAAATCACAAATTCACAAATGTCTGACACAGATCAGCCCCTGTTGCAGCCTCTTACAATGTAACGTACTATAAAGTAAGTAAGTAAGTGTTCTAAATGTCTTCACTAGGGTAATCTAAGATTGAGGAACATCATCTCAGCCTAGGCAACATCAATAAACAAGAGATCAAACAGACAAATGCTGAAAAATTACCCTTTTCTTTATATTGTGACAGATCCGGCTTATATTCAATTTGACTGAAAAGTCTATTTTAGTAAGAACACGTCACACGAGCAGACAGATTTGTTCAAATCGGTCGGACAGACCGATTTGAACAAATCTGTCTGCTGGGATGTATTGGTTTGATCGTGTACACACGATCAAACCAAAATCCCCGCCGGCAGACGGCGCGCTGACGTGTCGGTGATGTGGCGGTGACGTTGACGCCGCCACACCAGGAAGTGAATTACTTCCGTGCATGCGTCAAATCCATTCGACGCATGTGCGAGAAGATATGTCTGCTGGTTAGCGTACTAACCAGCAGACATATATCGGGCTGACGGGTTCCCAGCCGACAGATTGGAAAGCATGCTTTCCAATCTGTCGGCTGGCTAAATCCGTCGGCTCGCCCGTACAAACGATCAAATCTGTCTGCTGGGACGGTCGGGCCGACTGCTTCCAGCAGATAGATTTGATCGTGTGTAAGCGGCCTGAGAGGTGACTGGCAGGGTAAACTGAGGCTTTTAGTTCATACTTCTAAGGTCGATGGGTCCTCAGCCATTAAGGCTGAACACCCCCACATACTGTATATTCTTATTGATAGTGCCAATTAGCGCTTCTAGTAAGATCCTGAACAGATCTGAAATAAGAACCGTCTCTACAAGCAATCAAATTCCAGTTTTACATGTAAAAGGACTAAATGGTGAAGCTGGTTGGTTTCTACAAGGCCACGAAAAATGTGTATATCCAAGGCGCTCCAAGCATTTGAATCCTGACAGATAAAGTCTGTGTTGGAGAGGGTAGCAAATCTTCACACACTTTAGGCAGCACTCAGGAAGACAAGCAATCTTTAATGGAAACAGAAAAACAAACAAGGCGCCTCTAAGTGCAGAAGTATAAAACGTTTAATATCCCCTAAAGGGGTTAAAAACACTTACAAGATGGTGGATGAAACAGGCATGTAGCAGGTAAGTGTGTCCAGAATATGTTTCAGTGGCAGGGCAGTCCCAGTCTTTGATGGTAAAGTTTCCAGGGAAGTCCACGAGATAACAGCCAACTTGTGCTGTGGATGTTCAGGGGACACAATAGTGCCGGAGCCTGGGGATGATGTCAGAGGAAGCGAGACAAAAACCAGCATGGAATTGGAACACAAACTGGCTGAAGAAGGAACCAATGAGCTGTTCCGAAACGCATCCCGCCTCTATGACACACTTCCTGTCCACTTCCTACTTGTGTTCCATGCTGATTTTTGTCTTGCTTCCTCTCTTCTTCGGTTTCTATAAGGCCACACAAATCATTTGTATTTCAAACACTGGCCAAGCTTTAAGTGCCAGTCAATTCTAGAAAAGGATTATGGTGGATATTTTTGCCGTTGGTGTACAGAGGCACTAGGGGGCAATCATCCCTAATAGCTGCACAAGATCAGAACACACAGTCAGATAACAAATCGTGCCCAATCAAGACACAGCTTTATCAGGTGAGGATCAGGCTTTTTAGAGTTACATTGGGAGCCGTATTTGTAGTTTTGACCACCGGAAGTCCTTTTTGTGTACAGATATTCCAGCTTGATGAAGAGAACCTGTCATGAAGCGATGTCCAATGAACAGATGAGAATTGTAGCCACATATGACACCCATCAGCAGTCACAGGGGAATATACCGAGCAGATGGACATGCATGGTCCTACATCAGATAAAATTGTGAATCTTTGTTCAATGTGTCATATCACAACCAACACCCCTAAATGTGGCATATAACTGAGGCAAGTTTTACAATCATGCTTTTTTGGGTTATTAATAGCTCATTAGCGGCCTGTAATTTGTATCCATCTTTCTAATCATCTTCCTCCTTTGTAGACAGGTGTCAGTGGGAAGAATGTCAGCGGCGGGCGGAGGTCACAGTAAACACACACTGATACACACCAAGTGATATAATAGAGATTTAATTACACTTCTTTCAATGCCGCCGTCACTTCCATCCTCACACAAAGCAGAAAAAGGTAATTAAACTTAATCAGCCCAAAACAAACATTGCAAGTAATTAACTCCTGTAGAATAATGGGCTACGAACTGGCGGGAAGAGGGGGAGGGCACGTACGCCCCCCCCTACCAATTCCATGAGGCCCTGGGCATTACAGCACTGATACATAATAATGTGAGAGTACGCAGGAACGTGACATGGCCTTCTCACACAGAATTCTTATTTAGACCGTGTCGGTAAATCTGCATGTCTCAGATTTTAAAGAAATTCAGTGTGCAACAAATTTGCAAATCATGCCCAGGAGGTTAATTCTATTTTTCTGAAACGCTCACTACCGCTTTCCACTTTATTAGAAAACTTTATGTCCGGATGGAAGGTCTACAATGTACTCACAGTAACCATGAAGTGCGCACACACAGTGACAGGAAGGAAAATGCTGTGCTATTCTAGAAAAGGAAAAAAAGAGGGGGGGGGGGGGGAATTGCTTATAGGGTATAGACCACAAACAAACAATTGTGATAACAGGAAAGCACAAACCCAACTGACTATGAGAATTATTAGCAAAACTGAGTACAACAACAAAGGCCCTCCAGGAAGGGGTTCTTTTCACAGAGGAGCCTTTTCAGTGTTATAAAACCCTTGGCATAAAAGAGCATAGAGCTTTGTAATGTCTAACCCTTATATGATATCATCCAGGAATGGGAAAGATTGGATGTTATGAAAGAAAATATAAAAGTTGCCTATTCAGTTCTATAAGCAGCTATGGCAGAACTACCAGTCTGTCCCAGTTTTGGCTGATCTCAGATAAGGGCTCAGCCCATATACAGCCCTTAAAGAGGAAGTAAAAAAAAATGCAACCCTGCAAGACAAAGGCATAATGAGCTAGTATGCATAACATACTAGCTTATTATAAATTACTTAACTGAGATAATTTCTTGCACCTACAGGTAAGCCTTAATCTAAAAAGTGGTCTATAAGGGTTTGCAACCACTTTAATGCCAGTCATACATAGAGCAAATTTCTAACTATCCGATATTGGTACAGCAATATTCCCTTCTGTTCTGTTCTGATAGGGGGATAACCCTCCACCCCCCACGCCAGAACACTCTAGTCAGCGCTCTCAGCCAATGACCAGTTGATCGGGAGCCAATTGGCAGACATTTTTCAGTCATGCCCCTTCGACAGAAACCAGCTGACTGACTGCAGTACGCATGGGCGGAATGTCAGACAGTTTCTATTAAACCGACCGACGAGGCTCAACATTCAGCTTGTGTGTACTGGATAACTCTCCTGTAGAAATCGATAAGCTAAGGACTGCAGCCCCATCTGTGAGTAAAGCCGGGTACACACTACTGTTTTTTTCGTGCAACCCAAAAACTGACAGCTCTGGTTGGGAGCTGCTGTACTAACCATGCAAGGTTAGTTCAGCGATTTCCCCCGATGAGCTGTGTTCTGACAGGGGGGTGGCCCCTCAGCCATAACACTGCGATCAGCGCACTCTGCCATTGGCTGAAAGCGCCGATCGGGAGTTGGTCGGCTGCTGGTTTTCCAGCATGCTTGTCCGACATACACACGGGCAGAATGTCTTCCGGTATTTTTTGTACTGGAAAATGTCTCCCGACATTCTGCCCGTGTGGAAGAACTTTATCACCATTATACAATTTGTCTTCTTTGGAAAACAAATTCTGTCTTCTTCTGAGATTACTTTGTAGCAATAAACTTTCCCAAAAGCAAATAAGGGAGGTTCCCTGACACTACAATAATATCTTCAGAGTGATCATAGCTAAAGTGCAATATGCAGGCTATCATCCCAATACTGGCTTCACTTCCTGGTGCAAACCACTTTTTAGAAGATCAGCAAAATCCAGTGCCCGACACTTTTATAAACTATGGGGGGGGGGGGGGGGGGGATTTAACTGCCATGACTTGAGATCCAACTTGTGTGACCCCCCAAGTTGCAAGACATGTGAAATCCCATTTATGTCAATGAGAGTTGTCTTAATTAACACTACTAAAGTCACTCTGACTTTAGAAAATGTTTCTGTACTACTAAAAGGATACTTCTATTCTACTTGTGCTCATAGACTTTAATAGAAGTCACCTCCAAGCCTGATCCTCGTGTAAATTGATGTTATTTGGATCTGACATTACAGGAAGATTACACAGGCATTCCTTAAAGTTGCTTCAAGGTCATGCCAAAGTCGCCTGGCAAAGTCGAACTGTAAGTCACGTGACTTTCAGAATCCAAAAGTGTGAACCTAAAACCTAGAAGGTAATTGATTACTGTGCACAGATGCACCATAATCTTTGTTTGCTGGTTTTAGTAAATTCCCCCCTATGAGTTTGTTCCTAAATCCTCTATTACATTGTGCTAAGTGACAGCAAAAAGAATGCAGGGGCAGTGCAGAGAAAGTCTTCACTATATTTTGATATGAGGACATTATAAAAGTTTCACCCAGGTAAAAGTATGTAAATTCTCTGTAATAATCATGTAGCCATTGCATGTGAATGACACTGAGAAGAGTTCTTCTTTACTTTAATGCCAACACTCTGGTACTGAATGGCATTGATGGAATTATGTCAGGTTCTCTGGGCCTCAGGCCTCAGGGAGATTGACCACATCCAAAAAAAAGTGAAATAATATCCCCTTTTATCCCGGCGTGTAGGTATACAGCGGAGAAGCCATTTGCCGTGGGGCTTCAAGGTTAGAGAGGAAACAATTGTCTGTTCACAGAAGTTTGATTGAAGTGAAGAGCCAATTATTAATTTGCTGCTCAGATAAAAATGATTTTAATATTCAAGGACAAAGCACTTTACCGCAGCCATAACTGCAGATGAGAAGAGTTGCGGAGTGTCATTAAAACCGCAGAGATCATTCCGGCAGAGCGCTGACTCCCATTTGAAAGGATAATCAGACGCTAGAGCTTCACAAGAACAAAGCACAGAAAATGACCCGACCAACAGCGGAGAGGGGGTGGCATGGGGCTTTGAGGGCTCAGGCACCCAGTTATACCAAAAGCTATGCTGAGGGTCAAAGGACTCTACTCTGAGCATTAATCCTGATGCTCATTATTACCTGCCAAGCCTTAGTATACCGCTAAGCAGCAGCACACACTTTGTGAATGCTGTAGCTCAAGGCAAGCCAGGTTTTTACATCACTGACTTTGACTTTTTATTTATGAATAACACAACCTTTTTCTGTGTCTACAAAACTATAAACTGTTAATATTTTCTGGTATATCTGCATCTGACACTTTGCTAATTTTAACAACATGGTTACCATTGGTCTCTAATGTTAAAGGGGTGTTCCAGCCAAACTTGTGTTTATTAAAAGTCAGCAGCTACAAAAAGTGTAGCTGCTGGCTTTTAATAAACACTCACTTACCTGCGCCTGCGTTCCAGCGGCGCGCCGACCGGGGCTCGGCTCCGCTCCTCTCCCCCCCTCCCCAGCCAGCGTCTCCATCTCGACTGTGGGCACCCAGCCGTGACAGCCTTCGGCTTCACGGCCGGGCACCCACTGCGCATGTGCGAGCCGCACTGCGCATTCGCGCGTGGCTCGCCGCTGATTGGAGAGGCGATCGCATGGGACCTGTCAGTGTCCCATGTGATCGCCTACAGGGAGGGGCTGGTGTAGGCGATTAAGGCTTAATCGCCTAACCAGCCCCTCGGCGGAAGCAGGAAGTGGGACAGGAAGTCCCACTCCTACTGAAGCCCCCACTCCCCCCCAAAAAAATTACATGCCAAATGTGGCATGTATGGGGGTGAGGAGTGGAACAAGAGGAAGTTCCAAATTTGGGTGGAACTCCTCTTTAAGGACAGACACAGGTAGAGCTAAGCCAATAGATTGACGAGAAATACATTAAAAAAGAACTATAGGCACTTTTTTTTCATTTTGGGTATTTGGAGTAAGGGAGAGGGGGTTATAACCCCTGTCAGAATCCCCCCCCCTCCCCAATCTGTGACCCACTGCAAGAGATTTCCTCTCTTTTCCTGTCCTAAAGCCAAATAGGAAGTGAAAGGAAATCCCTTCAGGTTGAGACCCTTTCACACAAAATAGAGCCTGCAAACTGACCTGAAAAAGCGGCTGCTGTTTCTCCAGTGTGAAAGCCCGTCAGGAAAAAATTGAATCGAAATTTCCTATCGTAAGTACAAATTGCTCAGAAACAAATTCACGCATGCTCAGAAGCATAGAACTTAATTTTCTCGGGCTCTTCGTAGTCTTTTAACGTTTTGCGTTCTTGGCAGTCAAAAGTTCGCCGAACTTGTGTGACCGTGTGTTTGCAAGGCAGGCCTGAGCGGAATTCCGTCGGAAAAAAACATCCAACATTTTTCCGACTGGAAAACCAATCGTGTGTACAGGGCATTAAGCTGTAAACCTCAATTTGTAGCTGCATTTTGCACTGTGCCAAGCGATCGCCAGCAAACCAGGCAAGATAACACAGTCTTATTTTACAGCTTAGTAATTGCTTCCACTCATTAAATTGGATAAGGGGAACTTTAAATTGAAATCAGAAAGAGCTTTGTGAGTAAATATAGGTCACAATTTTTGGTGAGAACAATTGCTTCTTGCCCTGCAGTTCAGCACCTTGGGAAGCCATCTTAGATGACAAGCCTTGGGAAAAGAAAATTCTCCGTTTTATTAGGAAAATAAATCACTGCTCAGAATTCACTTTGCACTCAGCAGTTTATTTCTTGGTTATCGCCACATAATATGTGATATATGAAAGGTAACTCTCACTGCTATAACTTTACCTCTTCAGTATTATCTCCAATCACCTGTAAATTCCTGATGGAGAGGGATTTGCCCCCCGAAATGTGTTGGCCACACTCTTTGACCTCTAGCTTGGAAAAAAATACATCTTTACTGGGCTTGATCTAGAACTCTCATGCTTTAATATACCCTTCAGACTGCTCCAGGGATCTATGAAAACACCCCAGCTGACAGAGAGCAGCCTCCAAAAGCTGGATTTGCTGCCGGATTATACTTACCTTTGGAACCAGTGCCCTAATAATATGGTCTGTTATCTACAGGTGGCAGGATGACAATCTAAGGGTTTATGTGTGATGTTATCAAACATTCGGACCAGTTCAAATCTTTTAAGTATCGATAAGAGCAAGAACAACCTACAGTGGGTATATAAAATAATAACTCCCCTTTCAAATAATCACATTTTGTTGCTTTACAGACTGAAATGAAGACAGGCACAGTTTTTGTTTTACTACCAGCTGTATTTACTCAATGCCACTTATAGCATCCAAGTGAGATATAACACACCAATATGTCAGGAAACAAAAAATAAAATAAAAAAACAGA
This sequence comes from Rana kukunoris, assembly GCA_029574335.1. Lineage (NCBI taxonomy): Eukaryota > Metazoa > Chordata > Amphibia > Anura > Ranidae > Rana > Rana kukunoris. The sequence continues at coordinate 144,320,066 of CM056057.1, read as the reverse complement.
ATCATTGAGTTTGAAAAAGCATAACCCCCTTATGTCAGTATTTTGTTGGCCCACATTTTGCTTTAATTACAGTCTTTAGTTTGTTGGGATATGTCTCTGCTAACTTTGCACATCCAGATTTTGCAATATTTGCCCACTCTTAAATTTGATGGGAGATTATTTGTAGACTGCAGTCTTCAAGTTATTCCACAGATTTTCAATGGGGTTTAAGTCTGGGCTCTGACTAAGCCATGCAAGGACATTCACATTTTTCTCTATCAACCACTGTGTGGTCATTTTTGTTGAGTGCGTTGGCTCATTGTCATGTTGGGGGGTTAACTATCTTCCCATTGACAACTCTACTGTAGGAATGGCGTTATTTGAATGGTGAACTGTATTGGATTTCCGCCAGATTTATAGTTTGGTGTTGAGGCAAAAAAAATTAATTTTAGTCCCATCTGACCACCTTAAAGGGGTGTTCCAGCCCAAAAATGTGTTTATTAAAAGTCAGCAGCTACAAAAAGTGTAGCTGCTGGCTTTTAATAAACACTCACTTACCTGCTCCTACGTTCCAGCGACGCGCCGACCGGGGCTCCGCTCCTCTCCCCCCCTCCCCGGCCGGCGTCTCCATCCTGACTGTGGGCACCCAGCCGTGACAGCCTTCGGCTTCACGGCCGGGCACCCACTGCGCATGCGCGAGCCGCACTGCGCATGCGCGCGCGGCTCGCCTCTGATCGCCTACAGGGAGGGGCTGGTGTAGGCGATTAAGCTTAATCGCCTAACCAGCCCCTCGGCGGAAGCAGGAAGTGGGACAGGAAGTCCCACTCCTACTGAAGCCCCCACTCCCCCCCCAAAAAAATTACATGCCAAATGTGGCATGTATGGGGGTAAGGAGTGGGATAAGAGGAAGTTCCAAATTTGGGTGGAACTCCTCTTTAAATGCACTTTAAAGATTCTGTGGCTACAAAAGTGGTATGGCCAGATGAGACTAAAATGATTTGGCCTTAACACCAAACGCCATAACATAACACCATTCCTACAGTAAAGCATGGAGGTGGTAATATCCTGTTATGAGGGTGTTTCTCTACAGCAGGGACTGGAGCACTTGTCGGGATAGGAAAAAATTGGATGGGGCAAAATACAGTAAAATTCTTAAAGCGGAGTTCCAAAAACAATTAGCATTTTTTAAATGTATGTCCTTTCATCATCCCTTTTTTTTTACTATAAATCCGGTCACTTACTATTTTACAATCCGCCGCCGCTCTGCATAGTTATTTAAAAAAGATAGTTTATAAAACTATGTCTACACCGTTGTCATTTTGCTTGTGGGCATTGTGAAGCCAACAAGCACTTACTTCCTGGAAGTCTTGGATGGGGAGTGATAATTGGACAGCGCACTGCATCCTGGGAAATGATGACACACATTTCCCAGGAGCATTATGCCGCATACACACGATCACTTTTTGTGATGAAAAAAAAACGACGTTTTCAAAAACGTCATTTAAAATGATCGTGTGTGGGCAAAACAACGTTTTAGGTCTTCAAAAAAACGACCAAAAAAAAATTCGAACATGCTTGAATTTTTTGTGTCGTTTTTTAAAACGTCGTTTTTTGTGTCATAAAAAGTGATCGTGTGTGGGCAAAACGATGTTAAAAACAACGTTTTTAAACCCACGCATGCTCAGAAGCAAGTTATGAGACGGAGCTTCAATGGAACAGAGTGCCGTCGAACGTGGTGTACGTCACCACTCTTGGCAAGAGCATTTTGGAAAAACTATGGTGTGTATGCAACGTTGTTTTGGAAAATGAAGTTTGAAAAACGTCGTTTTGTTTCGTCACATAAAACCGTCGTTTTTTTTCATCACAAAAAGTGATAGTGTGTACGCGGCATTAGAGGGAGATGATGTCACAGAATCCTAGGTGATTTCAAAGGCAGATTTCGTGGGACCGCATAGCAACAGGCATTTCCAGATGAGTAAAAAAAATTTTTTTAGGTCTAATGAGCACAATAATGAAAAAAAAAAATTGGGATGGAAACTCCACTTTAAGAAAAATCTGCAATTCTCTGCCGGAAAGTTGGGAAGAAGTATACCTTCCAACATGACCCAAAGCACCCCATTAAAAATCTGTGGAATGATTTGAAGACTGCAGTCCACAAATGGTCTCCATCAAATGTTACTGAACTTAAGCACTTCTGCAAAGAAGAGTGGGCAAATATTGCAAAATGTATTTGTGAAAAGTTAGTAGAGACATATTCCAATGGACAAAAGGCTGTAATTAACCACTTAAGGACCGCCACACAACGATATACGTCAACAGAATGGCAAGGCTGGGCACAAGGGCGTACATGTACAGTACAGACCAAAAGTTTGGACACATTTTCTCATTCAAAGAGTTTTCTTTATTTTCATGACTATGAAAATTGTAGAGTCACACTGAAGGCATCACAACTATGAATTAACACATGTGGAATTATATACATAACAAACAAGTGTGTGTTTCACATAGGTCATATTCTAGGTTCTTCAAAGTAGCCACCTTTTGCTTTGATTACTGCTTTGCACACTCTTGGCATTCTCTTGATGAGCTTCAAGAGGTAGTCACCTGAAATGGTCTTCCAACAGTCTTGAAGGAGTTCCCAGAGATGCTTAGCACTTGTTGGCCCTTTTGCCTTCACTCACCCCAAACCATCTTGATTGGGTTTAGGTCTGGTGACTGTGGAGGCCAAGTCATCTGGCGCAGCACCCCATCACTCTCCTTCTTGGTGAAATAGCCCTTACACAGCCTGGAGGTGTGTTTGTGGTCATTGTCCTGTTGAAAAATAAATGATGGTCCAACTAAATGCAAACCGGATGGAATAGCATGCCGCTGCAAGATGCTGTGGTGGCCATGCTTGTTCAGTATGCCTTCAATTTTGAATAAATCCCCAACAGTGTCACCAGCAAAGCACCCCCACACCATCACACCATCACACCTCCTCCTCCATGCTTCACGGTGGGAACCAGGCATGTAGAGTCCATCCGTTCACCTTTTCTGCGTCGCACAAAGACACGGTGGTTGGAACCAAAGAACTCAAATTTGGACTCATCAGACCAAAGCACAGATTTCCACTGGTCTAATGTCCATTCCTTGTGTTCTTTAGCCCAAACAAGTCTCTTCTGCTTGTTTCCTTTCTTTAGCAGTGGTTTCCTAGCAGATATTCTACCATGAAGGCCTGATTCACACAGTCTCCTCTTAACAGTTGTTCTAGAGATGTGTCTGTTGCAAAAGGTGGCTACTTTGAAGAACCTAGAATATGACATATTTTCAGTTGTTTCACACTTTTTTGTTATGTATATAATTCCAAATGTGTTAGTTCATAGTTTTGATGCCTCCAGTGTGACTCTACAATTTTCATAGTCATGAAAATAAAGAAAACTCTTTGAATGAGAAGGTGTGTCCAAACTTTTGGTCTGTACTGTATGTCCCGTTTAAGAACCCAGCCATGGGTCGTGAGCGTGCCACCACCCGGTCTAAAGCTCTGTGACCGCGGGACCCGATCGCCGCTGGTGTCCCGCGATTGGGTCACAGGAGCTGAAGAACGGGGAGAGGTGAGTGTAAACAAACCTTTCCCATTCTTCTCTGTGGCTTGTCACTGATCGTCCGTTCCCTGTCAGAGGGAACGACGATCAGTGACATCACACGTCCAGCCACGCCCCCTACAGTAAAAAAACCACAATAGGACATACTTAACCCCCTTAGCGCCCCCTAGTGGTTAACTCTTTCACTGCCATTGTAATTTTCACAGTAATCAGTGCATTTTTATAGCACTTTTACCAAAAATATGTAGAATAATACGTATCGGCCTGTTTTTTTATACATTTTTGGGAGATATTTATTATAGCAAAAAGTAAAAAAAATTGCATTTTTTTTTTCACTCTATTTTTGGTTATAGCACAAAAAATAAAAAACGCAGAGGTGATCAAATACCACCAAAAGAAAGCTTTATTTGTGGGAAAAAAAGGACACCAATTTTGTTGGGGAGCCACATCGCACGACCGCGCAATTGTCGGTTAAAGAGACACAGTGTCGAATCGCAAAAAGGGGCCAGGTCCTTTACCTGCATAATGGTCCGGGTCTTAAGTGGTTAAAGCAAAAGGTGGTTCAACAAAATACTGACATAGGGGGGAGGGTTTTCCAACTCAGTGATTCTGTTTTTGATTTTTATTCTTTGTTAACCACTTAAGTCCCGGACCAAAATGCAGGTAAATGACCTTGCCCCTTTTTGCGATTCGGCACTGCGTCGTTTTAACTGACAATTGCGCGGTCGTGCGACGTGGTTACCAAACAAATAGAGCTTTCTTTTGGTGGTATTTGATCACCTCAGCGGTTTTTATTTTTTGCGCTATAAACAAAAATAGAGCGACAATTTTAAAAAAAATTCAATATTTTTTACTTTTTGCTATAATAAATATCCCCCAAAAATATATAAAAAAACATATTTTTTCCTCAGTTTAGGCCGATACGTATTCTTCTACCTATTTTTGGTAAAAAAAATCGCAATAAGCGTTTAATCGGTTAGTTTTCGCAAAATTGATAGCGTTTACAAAATAAGGGATAGTTTTATTGCATTTTTGTAAATTTTTTTTTTTTTACTACTAATAGCGGTGATCAGCGATTTTTTTCGTGACTGCGACATTATGGCGGACACTTCGGACAATTTTGACACATTTTTGGGACAATTGTCATTTTCACAGCAAAAAATGCATTTAAATTGCATTGTTTACTGTGAAAATGACAGTTGCAGTTTGGGAGTTAACCACAAGGGGGCGCTGTGACTTTGAGTTTTCCCTGTGTGTGTTTACAACTGTAGGGGGGTGTGGCTGTAGGTCTGACGTCATCGATCACGTCACCCTATAGATCGATGCTGCGGCCATAGTGAAGCACGGGGAAGCCATGTTTACACACGGCTCTCCCCGTTCTTCAGCTCCAGGGACGGATCGCCGCACTGCAGCGGCGTTTGGATCCGCGAGTCCCACGGTCCCGTTCCTGGAGCCTGTGACCCACGGCTGGGTACTAAAACCAACGTATATATACGTTGATGTGCCCAGCCGTGCCATTCTGCTGGTTCGAATCCCGACCACGACACCATCTGCCTGGAGTTTGCATGTTCTCCCTGTGTCTGCGTGGGTTTCCTCCGGGTACTCCGGTTTCCTCCCACACTCCAAGACATGTGGGTAGGTAAATTGGATCTCGTCCAAATTGGCCCAGTATACATGTATATATGTGTGTATGACTGTGTGTCCCTAGCGTGTCAAGATCCTACGGGGTAAAAATGACTGCACCAGCCAAGCAGACACTGGCTGGAAAAAGCGCCCAGAGGCGATTCAGTTCGCATGCGTTGCGCTATACAAGTCATTCATTCATTCACACATACTGTAGCTGCTGACTTTTAATAATAAAACACTTACCTGTCCTGGGGTCCAGTGATGTTGGTACCACAGCCAATGTCGACATCGTCTTGTCCGGTGCTGCCGTCGCCATTGCTGGTAAGGGAACCCAGCAGTGTAGCCTTTCAGCCTCATGGCCAGGTCCCTACTGCGCATGCACAAAGAACGCTGTGCTCTCTCACTCTCCCGGCAGAAAAGGTAGGAGGAGGAGGAGGGGAGCTGCCATGGCTCACTTTTAGGTGTAACTCCACTTTAAGGGGGTAAATACTTCCCGGGCTGAAGTGGTAAAAGGGGGGTGATTCTTTTCTGTATATACAGGGAGGTTGTGACAGGGGCACACTGCAATATAATATTGCATTGGCTCTGAATGATCACATTACACCATCACACTGCCAGCTTTCACTATATTGGCTATAATTGATCACATGCCTCACCACAATACCAACTGTCACTGCATTGGTTCTGAGTAATGACTTGATGACATTACAGCACCAGTTTTCATTACATTGGCTTTGAGTTATCACATGATGTCATCATGCAGACAGCTTTCACTATACTGGCCCTAAGTTATTACATTACATCACATCACATCAATACAAGGCCAGCTTTCACTACATTGACTCGGAATGATCACATGACATTGTTACATGGCCAGTTTAAAAACATTGGCTCTAGGGGACTACATGATATCATCATACCTCCAGCTTTAGCTTCACTTTCTGAGTGATTGATCAAATTGTAATGTGTACACAGCTGTGGCCAAAAGTTTTGAAAATGGCACAAATATAATATTTTCACGTCTGCTCCTTCAGTGTTTTTGGATATTTTTGTTAGATGTTACTATAATATACTGAAGTATAATTCCAAGCATTCCAGAAGTGTCAAAGGCTTTTATTGACAATTACATTAAGTTTATGCAATGAGTCAATATTTTCAGAGTTGACCCTTCTTTTTCAAGACCACTGTCATTCACACTGGCATGCTGGCAATCAACTTGTGGGCCACATCCTGACTGATAGCAGCCCATTCTTGAAGAATCAATGCTTGGAGTTTGTCAGAATTTGTGGGGGTTTTTTTGTTCACCCACCTCTTAAGGATTGACCACAAGTTCTCAATGGGATTAAAGTCTGGAGAGTTTCCTGGCCATGGACCCAAAATGTGAGGTTTGTTCCCCAAGTCACTTAGTTCTCTCTTTAGCCTTATGGTGAGGTGCTCGATCATGCATGAAAAGGCATTGTTCTTCACCAGACTGTTCTTGGATGGTTGGGAGAAGTTGCTCTCGGAGGATGTTTTTGTCCCATTCTTTATTCATGGCTGTTTTCTTGGGAAAATCTGTGAGTGAGCTCACTCCCTTGGCTGAGAAGCTACCCCACACATGAATGGTCTCAGGATGCTTTACTGTTGGCATGACATATGACTGGTGGTAGTGCTCACTTTTTCTTCTCCGGACAAGGGTTTTTCTAGATGCCCCAAACAATTGTAAAAGGGATTCATCAGAGAAAATTACTTTACCCCAGTCCTCAGCAGTCCAATCCCTGAACCTTTTTCAGAATATCAGTCTGTCCCTGATGTTTTTCCTGGAGAGTGGCTTCTTTGCTGCCTTTCTTGAAACCAGGCCATCCTCCAAAAGTCTTTGCCTCACTGTGTGAGCAGATGCACTCACACCTGCCATTCCTGAGCAGGCTCTGCATTGGTGGTGCCCCGATCCCGCAGCTGAATCGCAGTGGGCGCCCTGAATCCTTCTTCACAAATGCAGTGGAAATGTTTTTTTATGGGATTAAGTTCATTTTAATGGCAAAGGGGGACTTTGCAATTAATTGCAATTCATCTGATCACTCTTCATAATATTCTGGAGTATATGTAAATTGCCATCATAAACACTGAAGCAGCGGACTTTGTGAAAATTAATATTTGTGTCATTCTCAAAACTTTTGCCCACTACTGTATGGTCATCATTAATATGAAGCATCAATATTATCATAGCTAATTTCTGTTTACAGCGGTGCCTATACAGGCAAATCTCACAAGAACTAGAAAAAGAACACAGCAAACAGACTTTTCTATCCGATTGGTGATATACTCTACATTAAAATAATGTTCTTTCATTTGCAGAGATGAGAACATCCTTCCATACACAATGCTCTCCAGATGCTGTGAATGGAAGGTATAGATGTTACTACATAAACTGGGCCAATTTATTTAATTTTTTTTAACCCCTACACTGCCAATATCCAAATGTTCTCAAATATGCCCTATCCAAAGCGTAGAAGCCACTAAGCTCTTTGCTATGTTGAGCTATAAATATCAGACAGCACTTTATAAATTAACGAAGTACCTTTTCCAGAAATGCTTAAAAAGGAGAAAATGTCTTTTATCGTTCGTCAGCAATGGCTTTAGCCTTGTATAAGTGTTCATAAAAAATGCCATTGCAGGTGGCATCCCCTTTAACAGCTGCTGATCCAGCATTTATTGGTGCAGTATCAGGATAATGAGCTTTATTTCTCACAGATAGTGAGAGGAAGATAGTATTGCAGAGACTTCAGAGCAGGTGACTCAATCAAAGGAATACAAAGACACGTTTTAGAATTCCAACATGCCTCCACGAAACAAATGTCAAGCAGACGACAGATATATGAATCTTGGGCATGCACCAAGTGTGGAGGCGTACTGAGGCCAGAGTATCCATACAGACGCTTTGCCTTTAGTGCAACTGTGCTTCCTCCCTGCTGCTGCATCTGTCAGACCCTGCAGCGCTGGGGTGTCTGGGAAAGGGGGGGTAGACCCTTGTGGGGATTTACAGACATAAGCTCCCTGTCAGGTCTGCTTCCTTTCTTTTGATTGACGACGGGCAGGTTCTTAGCCAATAGAAAACCTGTCATTGGCTAAAGAATCTGCCCACTGCCAATTACAAGGCTGGAGCTGACCTAATGGGGGACTGGTGTCTTAGGTACCCCATCAGGCTCCACCCACTGAAGCACCACTGGTTGCTAGGAGGCTGTTGGCTGTGAAGCTGGCAGCATCCTTAACAACCAGTGACAGGGAGAGGGTAGTGGCAGCAACTATGCTTCCTTGCTACACTGCATACAGAGACAGGCACTCTACCCGTCTCTGTACACCAAGATTAGGTCTTAAAGCATAACGGATATCCTGCTATAACAAACAGCGAGCAGAAAGGATTTTATTGCAGAAGAGACATAATAAAAAATGCCCTTACCTGCCTGCCTGCTGTTCTCCCTGACACTGTACACTGACCTGCAAATGCACAGCTCAGTTTGCAACACTGGAACTATCCCTTCCCTGTGTGCTGGGATGAGTGAATCCTGTGCATGCACAGGAGTGATATCATTCCACGCTGGCCAATGAAGATGGCTGTAGACAGGCACACAGGAGAGGATACTGGCACTGGCAAGGGACCTTTGGAAAGGTCTCGACTGCAATGAAAAAGATGCACCTGCCTACCTGCTCACAATGATCCCCAAACTGAAAACTGAACTGTGCGAGTGCACCAGGCCAATCCTCTGTGCTGCGAAGACTAGATCAGGCACATGCAAAAGTGTGAAGTCATCTCACGCCAGCTAATGTGGCAAAGAAAAAGATGTGAAAATGTGTTTTTCACGTTTTAGGTGGTTTTTACACTTTACAACACGCAGCTCTTAATTGTAGTTTATTTGGCGCCTATATTTTCTTTTACATAGAAAAAGATGCCAGTGCAGGAGCGTTGGGAAGGTGAGTATCCTACCTTTAGTTCTATTTTGAAACCCATGCCCTAGGTAGATATACCTGCAGGGAATATACTTTCTTAGTGTAGATTAGAACATGGTGTTTCCTGCACAAATCAAAACAGATGGCAAAAGTCTCCAATATACTATTACAATGTATACTGTGTACAATGTTTTTATTATGACACAATATCTGAAGATATAAATTTACTGGAAGGTTGGAGTTGTGCGTTCTACACTCTTCATTTAGGCAGTGACAGATGAAGGAGAAAATAATAAAAACTTTTAAATGACACATTGAGAGAGTGTTTCTATCTGTTACATAATGTCTGTCATCCACATCATTCCTGATGGTGTTTCAATCATTCTCATTTCTCTGCATTCTCTTCTATATTCCACACGGTGTCTTGCGCTCTAATGTTCTGTGTCTCTCCTGGATTTACTGTACTGCCTGGATAATCCCAAGAACGTGACTGTGAATTGTCTCGTCCTTGGCTGTTTATCCTTATTTCACACAGAAATAATAAATGTATTTGTCAGGAGCTCGAAAAAACCTTTCTAGTGTCAAAGATATCACAGCAAAAACCATCAGCAAGGAAGGGGTGGAGGGAATCACCCACCTGTAATGTGCAAACAGCTCACAACAAGGAATGTGTGTATTACCATATAAACACTCTGCAGGACTCTGCTCCTTTCCACTATCTCCTCTCCCAAAACACTCGGAGCTGCTTGATGACTCTTCTCTTTTCGCTAACTTACGCACCTTTTCTAATGCACTTTGTGCCGATAGATAACTGTGTCTTCTGTTATCTAACTCTCCTTTTTAATATACAGTACATTGTGCTGCTGCAGGATTCAGCTCATTTCCCTATCGAACAATTTGCGCTGGTAAATTCTGCGCTCTTGGAGGACTCTGCTCCTTTCACGGACTTTACTCTCATGAAACACTCTGCACTGCTTGAGGATTTGGTCCACTTTTCTGTCCTAAAATGCTCTGTATTGTTTGGAGGACTGTTCTTTTTCCAGTCTCCAGTCTTTAGTCATAAAAATTTGGATTTCTAATGTATTTGTGGCTGAAAATTTACACTTTTTTTTATAGCAAGTGATAAATCAAGCAACAGATGCACTTATCATTTTACTACCATACATAATAAGTTCGAAGCCTTTCTGTCGCCATAGCTGATTTTATGTTCAAGTAAATGGGTGGTAATTTATACGTGATTTAGAACGTCAAGAATTTATATACTGGAAATGGGAAAATAAGAAAGATGAAACCGAATTCTCGCCACTGTGGGAAAAAAACAAACAAAAAAAAAACAGGAAATGCTGTGAAATATTTTCTAGTGTCCAGCAAATCATTGGAACACCTGGGAAGTTAGCTGGAGGGTGTCTTTATGGTAACTGAGATGAGGAGATTGTTGGTCAGGAATGATACGTTTGGCTTCCATTGGAAAGATTTCCTAACAATGTACTACTATGAGGGGCGAGAAGGAATTCTCTAGTATTAAATCTTTGTTACCGTTTCCTAAGATTCTTTGGTATACTGGAAAGTTTTCTTTGGTTTTCCCAGATTTCCAGTCCTGGTACCACAATACACACTCATACAAGCACACACAAAGTCCCCAGTATTGTTATCTCACTTCGTTCAATTTATCAGCAGCTCGGCCACCTCTAAGGCCGCATACACACGACGGACCGTTTCAGCAGACAAATCCGATCGTGTGGAAGGGACGAGCAGACAGGTTTTTCCAGCAGACAAGTTTTAAAGCATGCTTTAAAACTTGTCTGCTGGAAACCCGTCCGTCCGACATGCCGCTGGTTAGTCCACCTAACCAGTGGACAAAAATCTCCCGCATGTGCCAAATGGATTTGACGCATGCATGGCAGTATTTTACTTCCTGGAGTGGTGACGTGGCGGCGTCAACGTCACCGCCACGTCACCGCACTGTCTGTCTGCGGGGATTTTGGTTTGATCGTGTGTACACTGATCAAACCAAAATAGCCCAGCAGACATATCTGATCAAATCGGTCTGTCAGACCGATTTGAACAGATTCATTTGCTCGTGTGTACGGGGCCTCACAGTTGCTAGTGCTGCCAACTGAACTACAAAACCATCAAATGGCGGGTGTCATAACTATCCGACCGTTTTCATCGGATTTGTTTAGTCGTGTGTATACGCGGCCTTACAGTCTAGTAATTTAAAAAGATGTTGATATCAAAATGCATTGGTTTAGCTAATGTCAAGTGTGCACATGCTCAGTGACAGTCATAAGCCATGAATGTTTGAGAGGGGAATGGAATGGGGTTGTGCTAAATGGTATCGTTTGCAGACATAAGAACAAAGTAGACAGGTCTACAAGTAATACAGCATTCCGCTGACAGAATCCAAACTTGTAAATTGCTTTGGAAAAATAAAAAAAGTAAGATAATTAAAATTTAAAAATAATATTTTGATAATGCGGCTTTTATTGCAGAAAACTTTCCCAGAGTTGGCACTCCACTGGCAGCATTTATGATATTTTGATGGAACATTACATACACAGTCTGTTAATTAGTTGGCGATCATTTCCCAATTAGTGCAATCTACAGCTGAAATTTACACTTATTATCCAACAGAAAACAACATTAGGGGTATTACATCTGACATCTCTTATTACTCAACGTCCGATATTCACTCTGCAATGTCAGTTTATTCCTGACTTCCCAAATTTGATTTATACTGAAATACAGACAGCTGCTCATAAAAGGTTTCATAAACAGGCAAATCTTTCCACCAACTTTACCTTCATTTATTTTGTTTGGGCTAATTTTACTGCCACTGCTTAATTAAAGATACAGAGAAGGAGGTCGATAATTAAAATTTAGCTGAAACAAAAAGACTGTTAATTTTTATGAAGTCTGAAAACATTAAAAGAGGAAGAAATAACTGTTTGGAGTATCATTTTGTTTCTTCTGGCCTTCAAACAAGGCTGGGGCAAAGACCTAATCTCAGAACACAACAGGAAGTTAAGAAGGGTTTATTACAAAAAAGCAATCCTATGCTGCAATAAATAACCTGGCAATCAGCGTCAGAGGCTCCGCCATCACACTGCTGACAGAGAACTCTGCAAATCGAATCAGAATTTGCCCAGTGTTACCCGATAGCAATATAAAACGGATCAAAATACTGGCCTCTTACTGAAGTGTTTTTTGCAAGCCGAGAACCAAACTGCTTTAAACTGAATTATGGCCAAAGCAAATCTGGGCTATTTGCACAGTAAAATAAGTGTTTTCTAATGTTGTGCGCCTCATCTCTGGCTGCATTCTCCTGTTGGTGCCAAATGTCCCATGCTGAGACTTGTGGTTCCAGCTCCGGTACAGACAGCCCCCAAGTTACATACATGCAACGACTACTACTTACAAACAGAGGGAGACAATAGGAAGTGAGAGGAAATCTACCCTTAGGAAGGGAAATTCACTCCTGTAAGAGTTGTCAGGTGTATAAAGGTGTCCCCACTGTAGCTGTATCACCAATCCTTGTTTCCATGCACCCCAACATTTTCAAGATTCAATTGTCAGGGACAGGAAATAAGGTGAAATCTTCCCTGCGCTATCCAAAAAACGTAAAAACTTTTTTTTACCTGTTTCAACTTACATACAAATTCAACTTAAAGCGGTAGTAAACCACTGGCATTTTTTTTAACCTGATAGGCAAAGCTATAATGTGCTAGTATGCATCACATACTAGCACATTATGTGAAACCTACCTTAGAATGAAGCCCTTCCAGTGACGAGCTGTCCCCGCTGAAAGGGCTTCCACCTTCACCCAACTTCCTTTGGGATTTGCAGACTTTGGCTGTGTGAGTGGCCAGAGCCTGCGCATGCACGTGGGAGCTACCATTTTCGGCACAAGACTCTGAAGTAATGGCCTGTGTGGTGAGTTTTCATGGCTGTATTATAGGGATGCAGAACCCCTGATCCTCTGTCTGGACAGTGTTGATTGGCCCTGGGCTGATCACATGTACTCTCCCAAGAAATAAAAAAATCCTCTAGCAATACAAACCAAACAGAGCATGTGCAGCCTGCCTCCGGTAACTCTGTCTTATCTGGACATGTTTTGGAGTCAGTGGAAGAGGAGAAGGAGGATCTGTGCATACAGGATCAAAACAGCCTTTTTACACAACGTAGAAGATTAACCGTTTAGGTTCCACAGTGAGTATAAGGGCACTTTCACACTGGGACATCGGTGGTAAAGCATGGTTATCTTTAGCGGCGTTTTACCATTGTTTTAGTGGTGCTTTCCGGCAGCTAGCAGGACGCTTTGGCAGCACTGGCCATTGATTTCAATGGCAGGGGTGTTTTAGGAGCGAACCCGCAATGCCCCAAAAATGCTGCTTGCAGGACTTTTTTCCCCGTCCTGCAAGCGCATCGTTACAGTGTGAAAACACTCGGGCTTTCACACTGGGGTGGCAAAGGAGGCGATTTACAGGCGCTATGTTTGGCTCTTTAGCGCCTGTAAAATGCCTCAGTGTGAAAGTAGCCCAACAAGCATGCTTTACTGCATATACAAACTGATTTTACTGTTGTGGGTTTAGTAATAATAACAAATAAGAAGATTTTTTCCGGTGTTGCTCTAAGCCAGGGAGAACAGATGTGTCCTGAGTCTACTACCTAGTAGTTAAATTCCCAACAAATATTCTCCATTAAAATATAGTCTTTTGCACAAAAAGTTGTAGACTTGCTAGAATAATGTCACAGGCCCATGCTACATACAGTCGTGATTTCTGAAGTGCTAGTTTACATACCGCAGATGCAGGGCCGATCCTGGGCTGATCTTCAGCCGATGTTTCCACTTCCCCCTGCACCGCTGGCATCTCTTACTATATAGGGGAGGGGGGCGATCAGCAGCTTTGTGATGTCCCAAGTGTCAGTGTGTGTACAACGGAGAGGGGAGGAGGGGCTTCTGACCCGAGCAGAGACCAGATTTAATGCACAAGTTTGTCCCTCTGCATGTACACTCTGCAAACTTGTCGACACATGCTGGGGTCAGAGGCTCCTCCCCTCTCGATTGTATACATGACACTCAGGAAGTGACCTGTGCTGGATGGAGGGACATGCTGCAGACATCGCAAGGAAACATGTTCAAGAGCTGCTGCATTTATACTTCTTATGTAAGGTAAGCCTGACACTGACTGCCCCCTCCACTTGTGACACTGCCCCCACCTGTGACACTGCCCCCTCCACTTGTGACACTGCCCCCCCCACCTGTGACACTGCCCCCCACCTGTGACACTGCCCCCTCTACTTGTGACACTGCCCCCCACCTGTGACACTGGACCCCCCCACCTGTGACACTGGACCCCCCCCCAACCTGTGACACTGCCCTCCTCCACCTGTGACACTGCCCTCCTCGACCTGTGACACTGCCCCCACCCCACCTGTGACACTGCCCCCCCCCCACCTGTGACACTGCCCTCCTCCACCTGTGACACTGCCCCCTCCACCAGTGACACTGCCTCCTCCACCTGTGACACTGCCCCCCCACATGTGACACTGCCCCCCCCATCTGTGACACTGCCCTCCTCCACCTGTGACACTGCCCTCCTCCACCTGTGACACTGCCCTCCTCCACCTGTGACACTGCCCTCCTCCACCTGTGACACTGCCCTCCTCCACCTGTGACACTGCCCCCTCCCACCTGTGACACTGTCCCCTCCCACCTGTGACACTGTCCCCTCCCACCTGTGACACTGCCCTCCTCCACCTGTGACACTGCACTCCTCCACCTGTGACACTGCCCCCCTCCACCTGTGACACTGCACTCCTCCACCTGTGACACTGCCCTCCTCCACCTGTGACACTGCCCTCCTCCACCTGTGACACTGCCCTCCTCCACCTGTGACACTGCCCTCCTCCACCTGTGACACTGCCCTCCTCCACCTGTGACACTGGCCTCCCCCACCTGTGACACTGGCCTCCCCCACCTGTGACACTGCCCTCCTCCACCTGTGACACTGCCCTCCTCCACCTGTGACACTGCCTCCTCCACCTGTGACACTGCCCTCCTCCACCTGTGACACTGGCCTCCCCCACCTGTGACACTGGCCTCCCCCACCTGTGACACTGCCCTCCTCCACCTGTGACACTGCCCTCCTCCACCTGTGACACTGCCCCCTCCACCTGTGACACTGCCCCCTCCACCTGTGACACTGCCCCCTCCACCTGTGACACTGCCCTCCTCCACCTGTGACACTGGCCTCCCCCACCTGTGACACTGGCCTCCCCCACCTGTGACACTGGCCTCCCCCACCTGTGACACTGGCCTCCACTACCTGTGACACTGGCCTCCACTACCTGTGACACTGTCCCCTTGGCACATTACCCCCCTGTCATTCTGCCACCTCGTCACACTGTTCCCTTCTGTCATATTTACCTCCCTCCTGTCACACTACCCCCGCTATACTGCCCTCTCTTGTTACACAGCCCCCCTCCTTTCACAGTGCTTCCTCATTACACTGCCCCTCCTGTAATACTTCCCAGGTATCATTTTCCTGTCACACTGCCCCCCTCTTGTCACAATATTCCCTGTCATACTGCCCCCTCTTGTCACACTGCCCCCATCATACTGCTCCTTCTTGTCACACGGTCCCTCTTCTTTCAAACCCCCCTCCGGTCACAATTTCCACATACCCTTCTTTTGTCACACTGCCCCCCCTCCCATACTTTCACAATACCCCATCATTCTATTGTTCAGGGGCCCGTCATGGTTTCTTGTACTGGGGCCCTAAAGGTTATAGTTATGCCTCTGCATCTGCTCTTCCGGCTGCTACTCCTCCTCCCTTCCAGGTAACAGGCATAAGAATGCCTTTTTTCCTACTGCTTCTCTTCCTCCAGACAGTAGGCTCCAGCCCCCTGCAATTAACAACAGTTCCCACCCACCAGTCCAGCACAAAGGTGACAATCCCAGCTGAACTGGTGGCATGTGGGATGAGGGGGAGAAGCCAAGACCAGGGGGAAGTACCAGCAGGCACAGGATTGGGATCAGCTTGGTGATGGTACACTGAAGTCAATGCAAACAGCTTGCAGTGGATCTGCCCAATTTTTATTTTGTATGAAATGTATGTTTTTTTTTTAGGGAGCTGTGGTGGCTCAACGTGATTGGCACTGCGTTGACAAGCCATTCACCTCTGCAGCCAAGGGTTCGGATCCCGGTCTCGGCTACATGTGAATTGAGTTTGGTGGTCTCAGCCCGGCTCCCGGTGGGTGTGCTATGCAAGGTACGCCTGTGCTTAGTACGCCCACCCCCCCCCCAAAAACCACCACACTTGCACGCACACGAAATTGGTTTAAAACACACGCACTTTGGCCATGCGGTCTCTTAAAATAAAGAGAGGCGAAGGACCTACGGGGCTGGCTGGGTGGGCTAGGCCCCCTCACTCCCTCATAGGGGGAGTCCCTCTGCCCCATTGGGGTCCCGTTGGGCCCCAGTTGGGCTCCCAAGAGGAGCAGGTAGGGCGGGGTGAGTGGGAGGCCCCCCTTCACACCCGCCATTGCCACCAGGGGCATGGAGAAGGATGGCGAATGCCTCCGGGGGGAGGGTCTGCCTACTCCCAACTCCTGCAGTCCGGCTCCTCTCTCTCGAGTTCACGCACAAAAAAATACACTTTAAAAAAAAAAAAAAGAAATGTATGTTTTTTTTACATATTATTTATTGTGCTAGGAATGTGGAAGGTACATGTATTAACCATTTCAATACCAGGGCACTTACACCACCTTACTGCCCAGGCCAATTTTCAGATTTCAGCGCTGTCACACTTTGAATGACAATAACAACACTGTACCCATATAAAATTAATATCTTTTTTTTTTTTTTACACAAATGGAGCTTTCTTTTGGTGGTATTTGATCACCACAGTTTTATTTTATTTTTTGCAAAACTATTGAAAAAAGACTGAATGTTTTTTTATAAAAAAAGTTTTTTATTATAAAATTTAGCAAATAAGTAATTTTTCTCCTTCACTGATGTGGCTGCACTGATGGGCACTGATAGTGATAGGTGGTATTTATAAGGTGGCATTGATGGATACTGATGGGGTGATTGAACAGAGCGGATCACATGGGAAAGGGCCGATGTGATTGGCTCTTTACTGTAATCTGTGAACTCTGCTGAGTCTGATGTAAAAGGGGCACTGAGAACCTTGATTGTAAGGCCGAAATGTTAGGACCTTTGATGTGGTGGGAGTAGTGTAACAGAGACTCCTCAGAGGAGCATCTCTGTGAGTCGTTGCAATAGAAACATTTGTAAAGGGGAGGAGTTAGCAAGATGGCCACGCCCATGTGGGGGCGCCAGAAATATTTCTGCACCCAGGCGCCTGTGACCCTAGGATCGGCCCTGCGCAGATGAGAACAGCATGTTGAAGGTTTGTATTGGTGCTGGATGAAGACCTTGGAGTCTGTAGCCCCAAACCAGCCAAGTCTACAGGTTCTTAGCGTTGGTGTAAAATAGCACAGGGGGAGACTGTGTACAATAAAATGTCACCAAACAGTATAAAATGGTATGAAAGGAGGAACATTCCTGAAGATGAAAGATAATATTACCTGTCTACACTGCCTCAGAATATTCAATTCACACCAGAGGCATCAAAGAATAAAGTCTATTATTTGATCAAAAAGCCAATTCATCAGGAAATATTTCATCAAGTATATTTTTTATATCTTTTGATCTTGCTCTCCCATCTGAGCGCCAGTAAAGTGATTCTGTCACAGAGTGGGATACCTGTGTGATTAAGCTTTGCTAGAAGCAGTAATTCTTCCACTTGTGTTGCATACTTTTTCTAGAGAACTAGCACTATGGTGTATGTTTATTAAAGAATAAGTTCACTTTTGGAAACATGTTACATGTTCCATCCGATTTTAGGGAGAAGTTCCCCGAACTGGCTGTCACCTTTTGAAAGCAGCATGGCAATGCAGGGCTCCATCCACACGTCAATGTCATTCATTCACAAAGCTCTGTGTATGAATGAACTACAAGTCTCGACATCCTTAGCTTGTAGTTTTCAATGAACTACTATCTGCTGTGGTAGATCATTGAGTCTTCCTGTCAAAGAGTATAAGCTTACCTGTACAGGATGTATTTTTTTTTTCTTACTAAACCTGGAAGGCTTTGGAGCTGGAGCTGCCAAGGTTCGCCATCACTGGCCTAGGCTATAAGAAGATTGCCAAGATCCTGAAACTGAGCTGCAGCAAGGTGGCCAAGACCATACAGTGGTTTAATGGCTGTTTGTTCAGTTATTTTGAGGGGACAGCAAATGTACACTGTTATACAAACTGTACACTCACTGCTTTATATTGTAGCAAAGTGTAATTTCTTCAGTGTTGTCACATAAAAAGATAATAAAATCTGAGGGGTGGACTCACTTTTGTGAGATACTGTACATATATATATATATATATATACATACACACACAGTGTATATATATATATATATATATATATATATATATATATATATATATATATATAGTGGTGGTGGGACCCCGTGCTGCCTGAAAGATTGCTGGTTTATGCCAGATTCGGGAGAGAAAGGTACGCTAATTGCACAGCTGTGTGTTTGGCTATTTAATTCTGACCCGACTATGGCTCAGGGCCCCACCCAACAGACATGAAGTCTGTGTCGGGAGTCAGGTGGACTCCCATCCCTCTGAGAGGAGTCAGACGCTGCATGGGTGCAGCCAGAGTATGTCTGCAGGAGGCAGATGCCATTGGTGATTGAGCAACAAGACGCTGATCAGGAGTAAGCTAGGAGAGAGCTTAAAGTGGTTGTAAACCCAATTTTTTTTTTTTTTTAATGTCACAATGTAGAGTATAAGATTTCCCATCATCTGTGCCCAGTCTTGCCACACAGAGTTAAAGGGACACTAAAGTCAGGGCTTTTTTAAAAAAAAAATAACAAACATGTTATACTTACCTCAACTGTGCAGTTCGTTTGGAAAGAGTGGCCCGGAAAGCTGTCTTCTGGGGTCCCTCGGCGGCTGTCTGGGCTCCTCCTCGCAAAAGCTTTCCCTCTTCATGCGAGGGCACTAGCATGGAGGAAAGCTTTTGCGAGCACGCTCCCATGATACAGCGGCAGCCATAGCCGCCGACTGTATCACTCGGCTCCGCCCCCGGCGCGCCGCGTCATGCGCTCTGATTGACAGCAGCGCTAGCCAATGGCTGCGCTGCTATCAATCCGCCCAGCCTAGCCAATCAACGGCCAGGCTGGGAACCGAAGAGGACGACGTGGATGCGCCCGGGAGATTTGAACGGTCAGGTAAGTACAACGGGGGCTCGGGGGGGGGGGGCGGTGCTGTGAGATGTTTTTTTACCTTAATGCATAGGATGCATTAAGGTAAAAAAACGTGTACCTTTACAACCCCTTTAATCCAGTGCTAAGTAATCCTCTTTTAAAGTTCAGTGCAAATTAACAGAATTTCAGATACAAACTTGCCAAATTAGGTTAAATCCGTTTCTCTGTTATTGCTTTCAGTAACAGGTTATTTACAAATATAGCGTGGACATGTTTATCATAACAAGAGGTGATCCAAAGTTCATTGTATATTACTAGGATGTGTTATGATGTTATATCACCTCATGTTATTGTAAACAAAACATAACATATGATAAACATGTCCTAGCTAGATATGTAAATAACCTCTCACTCAAAGCAAGAAGAGAGAAAACTGACTTTTGCTTTAGGCAGGGTTTTATCTGGAAGGCTGTTCGTTTTCACTGAACATAAAAAAGGATTTCTCAGATCTGGATTAACTCTGTGTGGCAAGACTGGGCACAGATGATAGGAAATCTTATACTCTACATTGTGACATCAAAAAATAATAATATTTTTTTGGGGTTTACAACCACTTTAACTCAAGGAAATTCTGTTTGATCTAAGGAGCAGACCTAAGGCCTAGGCTGAAACAGCTGCATGGCAAGAATGAAAGCCAGGAGGCTAAAGTGTTGAGTATACAAGATACAGTAATGGTGGAACCCCCTGTGAGGGCTACTGATGTATTTTTGAATTGTTTGTGCTTTTAAATAAAAGTGGGCTGCCAGGCCCTTAAAAATTCAGTTTCGGACTGGCGTACTCAATAAAAACACACCTACCGCTGGAGTCTGATCACCCCAAACTTACTGTACGTTAATTTTTAGTCGCTATTTTTTACCTGAGTTTAAGGGCTCATGCACGCTGCATCTCAAAGCTTAAAGTTCCATGCACACTGAAGCTGATAAACTGCAGTTTATTGGCATTTTGGCTTTTTTTTTAAAGCCCATAAACTGAACTCTATGTGCCTATGTGCCCATGCACACCCGGGCGTTTTTCAGTGTTAATGAGCTTTGGAGTTTATTGGCTTTTTTCTGAACGCCCGAAATTTGCGTTTAAAGTGCAGTTATTTGGCGTGAAAAACCGCTAAAAAACGTAAAATGCTCAAAAATGCCGGTGCCAGCCTTTTTTTATCTATTGAAAAAAAGAAAAAAAAGCTGATAAAAGCTACACTGAAAAACGCTGATTAAAGCTATTGCAAAAATGCTAAAAAAAAACTTTGCAAGGCTCCCTTTAAAGCTACTGGCAGTTTTTTATAGCTTTTATCAGCTTCAGTGTGCATGGAGCCTAAAGAAGCTGCCTGGAAATCTCCTTCATGGAGGTTGATTTACTAAAGGTGAATATACTGTGCACAAGAAGTGCAATGCATCTTCTGTTAAAAAAATAAAGTTGCTCTAGATCTGAGGGGAAGCTCTGCTGATTTCCATCATCCAATCATGTGCTAGCAAAAATGCAGTTTTTTATTTTCATTGAATGCACCCCTCAGAACTTGCAGTGCACATAATATTTAACTTTAGTCTACAGCTGCTAAACTGAAGTTTACGAGCCGTTGGGCATTTTTCCAGCAGCCCCCAAACTCTCCTCTGTGTTATCTTATGTGTACATGTACACTCACTAGTTAATAGTAGTTACGCCAAATGCTTGTAACTGCGGTAACCTGAGTTTATGTGGGTTATTACTTATCAGCGTTTTTAATTTTTGAACATATAAAAAAACACAAATTTCACCACATGCTTTTGCCTGTATCAATGGATGAGTCCAGTAGCAACAAACTCTGGTCCTCCCAATTTTTGACATCTTTGGAGTCTCAGTAACAGCAACATCATGAGCATTTCCTCACACATGCACATGATGGGATCCATAACAATTAAAAAAATAAGACAGCTATCTGCAGGTACACAGCTCTATCTGCTTCCAGCAGTGGCAGCAGAGGAGTAGCCGATCCCTAGCCAAGCTTGCTTAACCGCTTGCCGATCAGCGTACGACGATATACGTCGGCACAATGGCACGGCTGTGCAAATGGGTGTAAAGTTATGTCCCCTTTATATCATGGCATAGTGGGCACGTGCGCCCGCCGCGTGCTTCATGACCGCGGGACCCTCGGATTTGATGTCCGCCGGTGTCCCGCGAACGTGTCACGGAGCTTGCTTTTATATACATTTGTTTTTGATGAACAGCGCACTATTTGTTCTTTTTTCATATACAGAGACTGAAGAAATGCCTTTTGCCTGTAGCAGGTGGTAAAAATCATCTCATCCCAGGCAAAGTCACATGATTGGTACTAAGAATTGCTTTCAAACAAGGTACAGCTTTTTCTTCAAATATTTTTTTTTGCTGCATTTTTTTTAAATGTCAACAATTTATTCACTTTAATTCTCAGCCAACCCCACCATAATCCCAGCACTTCACGTCCCCAGCATTAACCTCTTTAAGTCCAATATTAACTTAATTTCCAAATTAAGTTGGCCATACGCTGAGCAATCAAAATTCAAACCTTGGGTGACGTTACCGGCACTCACCCACTTGAAATCCTTTGACCTGAAAATTGAAGGAGCCTGGCAGAAAATTGTCATTCATACAGCAGCTGCATCCAAATAGATGCAGGCACTGCTTGGGTATTCTGAAATCCGCATGGGCCAGCTGACAAAACATATTGGCCAGCAGGAAAGATTCGTCCATCTGCACGGTTTGGGGAAATTGATAGAAATTGTGTAATGTATGGCCAATTTAACACTACTTCTGTTGCACACTCCAATTACACTGCCCCAGAATCAAGCTGTGCCAAGATCTGCAAGCCAGAATAAACAATTAATCCGATTTAGGCTCCATTCACACTTTTGCGACTTGTCATGGGACGTTGGACAACAAGTTGCATGACAAGTCCCGGTCCCATTCTTTTTAATGCCATCCATTCAGATTGGTATGACTTAAAATTGCAGCGACTTTAAAAAGGTGCCTGCACTACTTTTTTGCAACTTTTGACTTGAATGTGAACCAGTGTATGTAAAGTCTGATCACAGTCGCACTGGAAATCGTGTGACTTTGGAGTCACGCAAGTGTGAATGGAGCCTTATGCTTTCTTAAACTAAAAAGATTCAGAACAAGGAAAGATAATTTCTGAGTGCTCATTGTGGGAGAAAAGACTCCACATTTGGAAAGTCTTAAACCTAGTACACATTAGATGAAAGTGGGGCCACATTAGCCCCCTCAATAAAAAACGTCCGACTTCTGTCAAACGAGCATCTGACCGACTCCTGATCAGCACTCTCAGCTGATCTGAGTGTTCTGGCATGTGGGGGGCAGTCAGATCACAATGCAGCTCAGCCGGAGGGATCACTGTACCAATATTGGGTTGTTAGTATGGCGGGTCCGACCTATGCCGACAGTTAAACCTGCTGGGTTGAATGAAAAAAAAAACTGATAGGGAGGAGAAAGCAGAGAGGAAAATGTGAAAAATGAGTTTGTGAATGTAATCCCTTTCCACCCATCAAATTTTATTATGTTTTTCTGCTGTATCCATTAAATCTATGTAAATGAGGGGAAAAGTGGAACGCCCTCCCTCATCCCTGTACCTGTATCTCACTGTTGCGTACGACACCAAACTTACCAAATCCTGGGATAAGTGGAGGGCCGATATACCTGTAGCGCTACCCTTGAAAGAGACGCTGATTAATTTGTTGGGATCGGCACATTAAGTTACCCCAGCATTGTCTAGGGGTGTGATGCAGGAACAAAGTAGTGAGCGGAGGTCCAAACAGTCAATAAAGGTTTTTCAATTCTTTATTTCCAGGCCAACACAGCCAACATCAACTTCAGTTAGGAAGGAAAAAAGGTTGACGAAAGAAGAGGAGAACTTTGCGGTGTCAGACCTGGATAGGAACAGGGCAGTCCTGCCCTCAGTAGTACCAATTTCGAGACTCGTCGCCACTTCTGCTAAGTGGGTGAAGTGCACACGGACAGGTCCCTCTTGCAAACCCGGCAGCCGAGTCGTCACTTTGGATCCCTGGGAGGAACAAGCCTCTCACACAGACCTGGCTCTAGGGCCTCTGCCACAGGCCAATTACTTTAAATTAAATTAGGTGGATGAACAGAGCAAATCCTCCCAGCAGACTCGATTGATTCGTTCAAGCCCTGTTGGACAACCTGCCTCTGGGTTCCCCTCAAGCCGATCCTCCAATCGCATGACAGCCTGGGATCCTCTCAATAGAACTGGGAAGTCACTGGGATCCCCTTTCGCCCCTGGTTGAGGCTCGGTGAAGCCTGTAAGCTTGGCCAGGTGGGCCACGTTGGTGGGGTCCATGGATGCGCGCACCCTGAAGGTGGATGCTGCACCTGGAAGATTTTAGAACACATGACACCCTTCACAGATATATCCCTCCCCAGCATGCCCCGCAAGGGAAGAACTCCTCCAATTGGCTGCTGGGGAAGACTTGCTCTGCCAGAAACCCCTCTGGGGCCAACTGCCGACCAGAGATGACACCACATCCCCAGAACGCAGACTGACCCAGTGGACCTTTCTGGAATGACAGAGGTCACAATTTAGGTAAATTATGAATGGGAGCAATGTAACTCTCCCATTCCAACTAACTTTAGCATAGTGCCCATACTGAAAGAAAGAGGGCGCTACATACCGTCCCTGGACGAGGAGGGGAAGGAGAACAGCATCTCCTCGTATATTCCCTCCATTATTGCTGCAAAGGACAGGTTTATACAGTTCAAATTTCTCCACAGGACCTAATATACCCCGCAGAGGCTGGCCCGTATCTACCCGTTACGGGATCCTAACTGCCAAAGGTGTAAACAGGACATAAGTACGTTCTGGCACATGGTCTGGTCGTGTCAAAAAACTCTGGCCGTACTGGACGGCGGTCGCCTCCAGGCTGTCTGATGTGAGTGGGACGGACGTCCCGGTCAATCCAACAGTTTTGTTACTGAGCCATTTGGAGGATGTGGAGGGGGACAGGTACTGTAAACTACGCCTGACCTTCTCCCTATTTTATGCTAGACGAGAAATTCTCCTGAAATGGAAATCTGAGGACCCCCTCACCTGTGCCTCCTGGCAGCGCTCGGTGTATTCGGTACTGCCCTTGTACAGGTTGACTTATGAGAATAGACAATGCCCGGGGAAGTGCGACAAAATCTGGTCTGCCTGGATGGAGACCCGCGCTGCCCTTGGTCTCCCTCCAGACTGAATGAGCAGGCCATTTGGCCCTCCCCTGACGGTTGTTGTTTTGGTCACCCCCCCATAATACTGTTGTTGGTTGTTTGAAGTAGCCAGGGCGTATCTGATAAGATATATTTGTTATGTATGTTTGACATTTACCCAATCCTCATTGCTATCGATTGCTTGGGTTCTGCCCCTGCAAGTGAGGCCCACTCCTGACCGCAGCATGCTTTAGATGTAGAATCATCGTCTATTGTGTGCGCCATATCAAAGCAGCGGCAAGTGTGCCGGAAATTCGTAAAAAAAAAAAAAAACCCAGATGAACAGACTTTATTTAATTAGAAGACATATTACTAAAGACAAGAACTGCTGGTTAAGGGAACGACTAAGGAATCCTATACTACTTTATACCAGGCTTTTCTACATACCTGTCTACCTTGGCGCATTAGTTTGCGGTATTCCAGATCCAGATGGCTCAACAGCTGATTGGATATTGAGGTCTGCTTCGAGTGGAAAAAAGGAGGTGTTCCGTAGATCCAGTACTTACGAGTCCTTGGTGTGAACAAGCGTTGGTGATCCACCACCGTATGGTGAGTTGGGTCCACTCCGGAGGGTAAGAGTATTCATTTTTCTCCTCCTGCCCAAAGGTGAAGGCACTCCTGGGTGACATTTTCTATAGCACACCAAGTATATATCACTCGAAGTACCAAGTACAGTGTGACTTTGGACAAGTATCCCCCCACTCAGATATTTACTGTTGAACTGTCTAGTGCTCATAACTTTGGACTATTTGGCTATGTATTTTATGTACATTGTTTTATTTCACAGTGATCAAGATACACTATTTTTGGTGTTGTTTGGATTTTCACTGCTTTTGTGCTGAATTTTTCACATAATTTAAACATACTTTTCTTATTTTTGAATATATACACTGCTCATATCTGAGCATGGTTGAGTAATATATTTTTTTGTGCATGTTGGGAATAGTCACATAACCCAAGGTTCCACCCACATTATTTTGCATTGATGGTTTATTCCATATTTTCTCATTCACAGTGCTACACTTTATACTTTATATTACTAAAGGCTAGTACACACTGACTGTTAGTACAGCAAGCTCCTTGCGTGCTCCTCTGTTTTTTTTTTTCATTCAGCATTCTAGTTTGAACGAAAAGAAAAAACTGGCATTAAGGTGAAGAGGCAAAAAATTCAAATGATCTGATACAGCCAGTTCTTTCTTTCAGAAAATCTTTCAGATGCTGCCGACTGACAGTTCAAAGTGTCAACAAGTACACTGCAAATCTGACACAAAAGTCTTCTATTCTCACTTCCACAGTTTATAGACCGGATTTCATGATCCATCATTCTGTGCGTGCGATGCAGCAAAAGTAACCATGATGGAATGCAGGTAGCTGCATGGATAAATCACATAATATTAGACATTGCAGTGTGATCAGAAACACTAAATATTGGCACATATTCTAGACCTGTACAGAATAAACACAAAATATATTTATTTCATTGGATCAATACCGCCATGAGGAATAACTGATGAAAAGACAAAAACGCCTGAAGGAAACATTTGGGCCGCTACAAAAAGCTCTAATAAGAAGTTAATGTAGCAGGAGGTTAGCGGTAAAATAACTTCCAATGACATTTATAAATAGAAGATATTAAATGCCATTTACAATGGGAGATTTATCGCCAGGCCGCTTCCTGCCTGCCGCTATTTCTGGCTGTATTAATGGAATATATAATAGGCCGGAGGATGGCATATACTGCGCTAAGCTCACATTACACCGCATTGCTCTTATAATGGAGTTCAGTCAATATCTAAAAATATTTACAATCCAAATGAATATTACAGAGCTAATAAGACTGTAAGATGCAGACATGACAGAAAAGGATGACAGCAATAACAGCAGAGACTGCCAGACCAGACAAAAGGATTTAAACAGAGAACAGGGAGAGTTACATTTTGTCAAAGACAAATTTCAGAAAAAATGTCAAATTAAATCAGCAAATCACTGATTCTATCGAAGAGATAGTGCAGCTGCTCTCAAGTGCCAAAGCACCCTCCGTTTACCTACATGTTACCTTTATGAAAGTTGGAAAAAAAAAATATTTACTTTATTCTATTTTTAAAGAAATCCAATAAAATCAAATTTAATGTTGTCATAAATTTAAGCCAAAATGTACTCTGCTACATGTCTTTGGTAAAAAAAAATCCTGTTAAGTGTATAATTGGTTCGTGTGATCACGGACATATGTACGCAAATGATCATGTACAGATGTGCGCAGGTGATCACAGACTTATGTGTGCAGATAATCATTGGGATATATGATTTTACTGTTACATATGTGGGGGACAGGTGTTTTAACTGTGTGGGCACATGTGTGTTTTACATTGTGTGTTACTAGGCTGGTAATCAGTATGTAAAAAGCTGTAAAAAACTGTGCGAGGAGAGGAGAGCTGATCGCCTAGCAACCGGCTTTCTGTTTACATCACATGATGGCTGTTATTGGACACAGCTGTCATGTGATCAGAAGGGCCAATCACAGAGCCCTCCTGCCGATCTGAGATGCGCTGTGTCCGGGTGACACGAGCGCATCTGGGATCGCACCACTGCACGTGCACGCGCGATCCCCCTTCTTCTGAGGGACGTTTCTGAACATCCACTAAGGAGGAGAGAGCACCCACCCAGCTGTACATATGCAGTGGCCGGGTGGTTAAAAGAGTTGTAAAGGCAGAAGGTGTTTTAGTTCCGCCAACATTTTTTTTTTTAAAGTCAGCAGCTGCTGTCTTTTAAAATATGGACACTTACTCGCTGGACCGTGGAGCAGGTGGGTGCATGTTAATTAAAAGCCAGCAGCTACACTTTTTGTAGCTGCTGACTTTTAATTAACATTAAAAACGCCTGAAATTCCCCTTTAATGGGATTTTGCTTGTTGGGTGTTTTTTAGGCATTTTTCAAGTGTTTTATGAGCTGAAAACGCTCAGGTGTGAATGCAAACTAAACATGCTTGCCTTTGTTCACCTCCAATTCGTGGAGAGTGATGGGATTAGTAGTTTACACAAGAAAAATATCATTATTTTTCGTTCTTCTCAGGAAGTGACAAGGACACTGCATTTTTGGCAAGATTATTACTTATTTTCTTTACTTGTGCAGCCGTGCTGTCAATCACTATCAGAATGAGAGATGCAGCCCCTCCCAAGATCTGTGTACTGTGGATCTGTGAAAACTCTCCCCCCTCCCCTGGCTGTGCAGGATCAAATACTATCAGGGGGCAGGAGAAAGAGCCAATTAAAAAGCAAGAGAGAGAACTTGCTGGGCAGAGCAATGCACACAGGGATTTTTAGTTTCCTCAGAAGGATAGCACAATGCAAGTGTTTGGAGGACAGATGGTTGCCATACTACAGGAGGCATAATTCCCTGTTCTGAGAAGAGGAGAGTTTCATTGTTTTTCTCGGGGCGAACTGAGATCATCTGAGGCAGTCGAGGGCAGATTCGCCCAGCTGAGAAGACACTGCTTTGGGATGTGCCACTGTTGTATGAGAGAAAGACTGTGTAATGATGAAATCACACAAATTGATTACTGGCCTACAGGGTGTTGAAGTCATAGTTGATGATTTGCTGGTCTTTGGAAAGGATCGAATGGAACATGACAAAAACCTTACTGCTTTGCTCAATCGGTGTCGTGAGAAGAATCTCACACTCAATCCTAACAAAATGCAAATTGGGGTAGAAGAAGTTACATATTTTGGACACCTACTAACCAAAGAGGGTCTGAAGCCTGATCCAAAGAAGATTACAGCAGTTCTTAACATAAAAGCCCCAACCTCCAGAAAGGAGCTGGAGACATCACTAGGTATCTTCAACTATCTATCCAAATTCTCTCAGGGCCTTGCTCAACAGATAGCACCGCTACATACACTGCTACAGAAGGATGCTGTTTGGTGTTGGGATGCAAACATGGAAATGACTTTCGACAAAGTGAAAAAATTGACCGCTAATCATCCAGGGACAATACTGAAATATTTTGACGTATACTGTGACACTGTACTTCAAGTGGATGCATCCCAGTTTGGGTTAGGTGCTGTACTGACTCAACAAGGACGTCCTGTGGCATATGCTTCACGAGCATTGACCCCAACGCAAGTCAATTATGCCCAAATTGAGAAAGAGATGCCGACTATTGTGAATGGATGTGAGAAATTTCACCAGTACACATATGGTCGCCCGGTAGTTGTGGAAACAGACCACAAGCCGTTGGAGTACATCCTACAGAAATCACTAGCTTCTACACCTTCACGTCTGCAGCGGATGGTTATGAAATTACAGCAGTATGATCTCACAGTAAAGTATAAACCTGGAAAGGAAATTCCAATGGCAGATACCCTGTCTAGGGTGTTTCTAGAAGGACATGAAGCACGGGATGAACCTGAGTTGGAAGAACAGTTACATACAGTACTAGCGAACATTCCAATATCAGATGTACGGCTGGGGAAGATAAGACAAGACACCAAACAGGATAAAGTTCTAGAAAAACTAACTTGTGTCATGTGCAATGGCTGGCCAGAAAAACGAAAGAAGCTGTGTCCTGAACTACAGGGATTCTGGCCTATGAAAGATGAGCTATACATTAACTCGGACATCATATTTATGGGTGACTGTATTCTCATTCCTAAGTCACAACAGACAGAAGTACTGAAAAAAATTCATCAGGGGCATTTGGGCATCACTCTGTGTAAGCGCAGAGTGCGGGAGTTGGTCTACTGGCCTAATTTGGACTTTGATATTGAGACACTTGTGAAGAAGTGTGAAACCTGCCAGACATTTCAGAAACACAATGCAAAAGAACAGCTTACACCGTGGAATGCTCCTTCACGGGCATGGCAGAGGCTGGCTACAGATATTTTTAATTTTGAGGACAACCATTACCTGATAGTAGTAGATTACTACAGCAATTACTTCGAACTAACCACAGATCCCCACCCCCAGATCACATGACCAAAACTGTTAATTGTTTCCTAACATGATAAGGAACTGGGTATAACAATTGAACTTAAAGTAAAACAAAGCCTTCCATGAAATACCTAGGCGTCCAACTGACGGACCGTCTTGACTCCCTATACGCTCATAACTATGCCCCCCTACTGAAGAGAATCACTCAGGACTTCCAGACTTGGGACAAGGCCCTGTTCACTTGGGTGGGTAGGACGAACATTTTAAAAATGACAGTTTTGCCCCGCATCCTCTTTCTCCTACAGATGGTGCCGATACGCTTACCGAAAAGCTTCTTTGCATGCCTCCGTACCCTTTTTGTTAAATTTGTATGGGGAGGCAAGAGACCTCGGCTCGCCATGGCAACATTACAACGGTCCAGGATGAAGGGGGGACTAGGCATTCCTAATATACCCCAATATTATCAAGCAATAGCGTTACAACGCTTATCGAACTGGAAGTTTCATTCCTCCTATAAGTTGTGGGTGCCCCTCGAAAAGACGATGGCCGGACGGGACTTATCTTATGCGCCATGGGTCCCCTCGTCAGACAGGGGGCTCTCAGACTGGGTCTCCCCACTGACGATACACGCTTTGACTTTGTGGGACAGAACGAATGGCCGCCTGGCCCTGGCGCCGCAGACATCTCCGCTGGCGCCGGTGTGTGGTTACCCTTGGTTCCCTCCCGGGGAGGCGAGAGCCTCCCTTGGGTCTTGGGTGCGAGAGGGGTCTGTTAGCCTGGTAAAATTCATGGATGGGGGATCACTGCTGTCTCTGGACGCCTTAAGGAGTAGACATGGTAGCTTTCCCTTTGACTTCTGGAGACACCGCCAATTAGAGACTTTTGTCACGAAGTGCCGGAGACAGGGTGGGCTTCGGAATGCCCTGACGGAATTTGAAAGTATGTGGGCATCTGAAGACCCGTTAGCAAACATGATCTCTTCACTGTATAGGTTGTTGGAGGAGGCGACGCCTTGCCCCACTCCCCCCTTCATTAAGGAATGGGAGAGGGATCTCCAGCTTACTTTCACCGGGGAACAATTAAATACTTTATACTGCCTGACACACTCGAGTTCGGTAGACGCCAAGACCCAAGAAAACAACTACAAACTGATGTCGAGGTGGTACCGGGTCCCAGTCACCCTAGCTAGAATCTTCCCCACAGCCTCTGATAGATGCTGGAGGGGATGTGGACAGAGAGGCACGCTTCTCCATATTTGGTGGGAGTGCCCAGTGCTCCGGCCATTTTGGGACATGGTGAATAAACAAATATCTGATGGCCTGGGCATTGTCATGCCAGCGCAACCCCAACATTTCCTACTCCACGTCCCCCCTATGTCCCAGTCTCGCTATAAGCGAAGTGCTCTCCCCCACCTCCTCAACGCTGCGAAAAGACTCATCCCGATACACTGGAAGAGCTCGCATATTCCAAGCGAGCAGGATTGGTTGGGGAAGGTGGGGGAGATCATGGAAGCGGAGAGATGGTTGGCTGATTGCAGAGGCACCCGTGAAAAATTTGACCTTGTTTGGGCTGAATGGAGGACCCACGTACAGGACACTGTTGTGGTTTCGTCTAGCCTTGACGTTGCCCTACTAGCCTTGGCTGATCCGTCCTTTGAGCGGCTTGTCCAGGCGCACCGCCGACCTAATACCGCTAGCTCCACCTCATAGTGGCCCACTGTGCAGAATGCTCCGCATGCTTCCCCCCTTCTCAAACGACCCTCTTTATTTCTCTCTTTCACTCTAGCTCCCCTTCTGACTCCATCCCTCCCCTTTTTTTTATTTTTTTGATTTTTATATTTTTATATTATTATTTTTATTTTTTATTTTTTTTGGGCTCCCTGGACGGTACTTGGGTTACCATCCGTCCTGGGTACTCTAGATGCATCACTATGCTCGAGGCACGGGGGGAACTGCATCTGCAACTTTTTCTATTGCTCTTTTCAATGTTGCAGCTGCCTGCTCCGCCCTCCTCCAGTTCTGGGGGAAGCCTGACTAAATGGACCGAACGTCCGAGTCGGGCTACGATGGACGGAGTGCTTTGATGCCTGTAGGATGCGGATAGCGGTTCTCCCTGGCGAAATATAATAGTTGAATATGCTTAGACTATGCTAAAATTGTACTCTGCCCTTCCCCCCCTCTCCCGTGCCCTTTTCCTTCCCCCATCTACGATTTCCTTCTGTTTTCCCTCAGGCTCCTCCCCCTCCTATAACCCTGATTGTTGAGGCTTTGTTGTGAAGCCACTTTGTTTATGGTTATTTTTGCCTTACCTTGTTTTTTTTTCCGAAAATAAAAATAAAGATTATACAAAAAAAAAAAAAAGTAAAACAAAGCATACACATCATTACAGACTGCATCATTATTATTATTATACAGGATTTATATAGCGCCAACAGTTTGTGCAGCGCTTTACATCAGGGAAGACAGTACATTCACAATACAAATCAATACAGGAGGGATCAGAGGGCCCTGCTTGTAAAGCCACGTACACACGACGGACCGTTTCAGCAGACAAATCCGATCGTGTTTACGGACGAGCAGACAGGTTTGTCCATCGGACAAATTTCAAAGCATGCTTTGACATTTGTCCGCTACAAACCTTTCCGTCGGATATGTCTGCTGGTTAGTACACTAACCAGCGGACAGAACTGTCCGCGCATGCATCAAATGGATTCGACTCATGCGTGGAAGTATTTTACTTCCTGGAGTGGTGACGTGGCGGCGTCAACGTCACCGCCACGTCACCGCGTTCTCAGACTGAGGGGATTTTCATCCGATGGTGTGTACACGCCATCGGACCAAAATCCAATGAGACATGTCCGCTGCAAACGGTCCATCGGACATGTTTGAGCAGACATGTCTCATCGTGTGTACGCGGCCTTAGAGCTTACAATCTAGAAATAAAAAGGTCTTGCTGCTGGTGCCTAACTATCTACATCAGAGGGACAACAGACCAGCTGCTGATGCTACCAGAGACCACATGTGTGTGATTCAGCATTGAGAGACTGAGCCTCTGGAACCTGACATCTGGATCCCTAACTGCCCAGCATTCCAGCAGTGGTGAGAAGACACAGAGCTTTAACTTCTTGCTACACTCAGTTCACATAGACTGCTCCTTACGTGGTTTCCCTACAGCTATACAATACTTAATCTTAAATAAACAGACTATTGAGTGCCGCTGACAGAAGGGCCCCACCTTCTATTAAAAATGGCCTTGGTAACCCAAGTAATGACACATATTGTATGGGCAAATCAAAGCACACCGTTACATGACACCTTTAGAAATATTTAGCAATGGTTATCTACAAACAGATAGCTATAGATAATTGCAGGCTTTTTCTTCTTTGCATAACTTACCTTTTCTTTCCTCCCCATTCTGCTCATTTTGGCCATTTTAACTAAGGGCAGATTAATCAATCTGTCTTTACTTCCTGGAACCCTGGGTCTGCCTCCTGTAAGGCCTCGTACACACGAGGGGATATGTCCGCTGAAAACGGTCCGATGGACCGTTTCAGCAGACATCTCCGCTCGTGTGTATGGGCTAGCGGACAGATTTGTCCACCCGACAGATTTCAAAGCAAGCTTTGAAATCTATCCGGTGGGAATCTGTCCGCCCGACATGTCTGCTGGTTAGTACACTTACCAGCAGACATGTCGTCCCGCACCGCCGCCGCGCCGCCGCCGAATGTATTCGGCGCATGCGCGGAAGTGTTTTACTTCCTGGTGCGGTGACGTAGCGGTGACGTGGCGGCGTCAACGTCACCGCCGCGTCACCGCCACGTCACCGCGCCGTCCGGTGGCGGGGAATTTGATCCGATGGTGTGTACACGCCATCGGATCAAACTCCCGATCGGACATATCCGATGGAAATGGTCCGCGGACCGTTTTCATCGGATAAGTCCGATGGTGTGTACGAGGCCTAACATGTGACAGCGCACATTATCTGAGGGGAAAAAAAAAACCTTTCCCACAAGATCTTGTGAGATTCCAGATGAGGTTTTTCAGGAAGGCGCTAGTGCTGTAACTTTCTTAGGATTCATCTGATACATCTTTCACAAGGTTACCCCACCAGTGCCTAACTCAACCAGGAAGTGGAAAAACAGTTAGTTTAACTAATGACTAACTTATCAGCATGCAGAGCTGCACACAGATGTGATTTTTATTGCAAGGTCTGTATTAAACTGAAGAAATATTCCCTCCGCTCCGACCACCATATGATCATCAGAAGAGGGCACAGATAATGGAGAAAAAATACACTCCCCTAAACTAGTAGGAGCTGTGGAGCGGGGGGGTGTAATTCAGATTTTTTTTTTTATTCTGCACTGACAGTCTTTGAAATTGCCCCAGCCCCTGTTCAAATCCAATCTGGGGACAGACTAGGTCCGGGGACAGTGTCCTCAATCCAGGGACTGTCCCCGGAAACTGGGGATGTCTGGTCACCCTACATTAGATGTGCAATGATGGAGCTTACTGAATAAATGATAGCGCAGAATAGAGTGGATGGACAAGACACAATTGTGGCATTGCTCATGTACTGTATAATGGAAACCAGAAAATCTACAAAAAGAATCGGTCTGATGAGTCAGAATCTCAACACCAATACAAAATCAGAATCTGCTGGAATCTGATGTGTGAATTAGGCTGGCATTGGGAACGAAATAATGACTGTTCTTAATACTGACACAATGATACATGAGGTCCTTTGTGAACAATATCTGGCTTGGAGCAGTAATCAGCAAATCCTGATTCGCCCTAACACAGTATTTTCCATAAAATATAAAGATGCTTCTGGAGCTGAACAATGAGTGGCGCAGCCTGATGGAACCTGCGTAGGAGTCAGCTCTCATTTCCATTCTCCTGACTTTCTACTTCAAGTCTTCTGGAAATGCATTCCTGTTCTGGGGAGTTTTAATTGATTTACAATTGTGCGTGGCGTCAGACATGAACTGTGCTCACCAGATACTGCTGAGATAGTTATTTTTCATTCCTTATTAATGTCACATTTCATCCGTCACTCTAAATGCAAAAACACTAAATAATAATCAAACTTTCGTCATATTGTAAACAATTTCCTAATTAAAGCGGGGCTCCACCCTATTTCAAGACATTAGCTCATTCATACTGCAGCCTGTAATAGAAAGTGAAAACTGACTTTTTTTTGTTTTTAATCTGTACAGTACCTTTGTTTTTCCATAGCTTCCTGTCTGTACAATCTGCGGGTATTCTGCGGGTAGTGCGTCACTTCCCGTAACCACAGTGTGCCCTGGGAGCTTCTGTCATTGCGGAGCCTTGATATCACCCATTGTGGGATTTCCCATGAGTTAACGTCCCTGCTCGCCATTACGACTGAGCATGCGCGGGAACGAGCAGTGAATGCTGGGAGCAGCATTCACCGCAACAAGGAAATGAGTGCTTGTGGGCTTCTCATGCCCACAAGCAAAATGGAAACCACGGTCCACGACGAATAAAACTTTTTATTGTAGACAAAATCGGAAAGCGGGGGACTTTAGACAACTAACCAGTTAGTACTGATTAACCCCTTCAATACAGGGCTTTTGTACCCACCTCCATACCGGGCCTATTCAGGCACTTCTCTCCTACAGATGGAAAAACAAGGGGGGTGGTGTCTGCGCTGTGAAAAGTGGGTGAAATCCAAGGGTGGTACGGGAATAAATCCCTGGGCTGGTGAACGTGGGTGGACGGGGGGGGGGAGGGGAGGGGTGGTGTATTTAGAACAGAGTGATAGCATACATAAGTTCTGTGTCAATACGTAAACCGTCAAAATGTAGCACAAAAGATAATATTGAATACTAAACAATGGCAAGTGACAAAGAAGGAGTACAAATTCACAAACAGTAAAATGTACACAATGTGCTGGTCCAGGTAATGTGAAATCAGGGAGAACTTCCGCTAGGGGCGCCCCTGAGTGTGTAACACAGTGAAACATACAAATAATAATATATAAATCAGTGAAGAAATGCAAAAAATTCTCTGAAAATGTTTCCTAAGTGTCCCAGAAGACAGGGTCCAAAGATGTCCCAGAAGACAGTTTCCAAAAGATGGAAGAAATGGTGACGGGAAAGGACGTGGTACAGTGAACACCTCAGGTGGTCCCTAGCCCCTCACCTCACGGCTATGGCACTGATAGCCAAATAAAACCACCTCTGGCAGGGGGAGGAGGAATACACTTCAATGGACAGAAACGACATCAGCACTCCTCAGCAGTAAGGCATGAAGAGGATACAAAGCAAGTAGGATATGGTGTTATGGAAGTGTCTAAACAGGCAACATCATTCACTCATACATCCACTCACATGGAGGTGATGGATGGTGGGCCTATCTCCCACGAACACCGAGTTGGTCCTAAGTCCTGGATGCACACCTGGCTCCTCTTCTTCTGTGTCTGAGCTGGGTGGACACTTGGAGCAGATAGAGGGGACCCTCACACAGCATATAGGATGGGAGAAAGAAAGACCATAGTACAGCCCCGCAAAAATGGAACAGGTTTATTAAAACATATAGGTGCACTCACATTTGGATGATAAAAACTCGGCACAGAAACCAAACGGACAGCAGGGGGGTCTTGCTGCGTCAGGCGTGTGGATTCTGATGCTCCTCGATCCCTACGCGTCTCGTCATGTCACATGACTTCCTTAGGGATCCTAAGGATCCTTAGGGTTTCTGTCCATTGAAGTGTATTCCTCCTCCCCCTGCCAGAGGTGGTTTTATTTGGCTATCCGTGCCATAGCCGTGAGGTGAGGGGCTAGGGACCACCTGAGGTGTTCACTGTACCACGTCCTTTCCCGGCACCATTTCTTCCATCTTTTGGAAACTGTCTTCTGGGACATCTTTGGACCCTGTCTTCTGGGACATTTGGGAAACATTTTCAGAGACTTTTTTGCATTTCTTCACTGATTTATATATTATTATTTGTATTGTTCACTGTGTTACACACTCAGGGGCGCCCCTAGCGGAAGTTCTCCCTGATTTCACAATACCTGGACCAGCACATTGTGTACATTTTACTGTTTGTGAATTTGTACTCCTTCTTTGTCACTTGCCATTGTTTAGTATTCAATATTATCTTTTGTGCTACATTTTGACGGTTTACGTATTGACACAAAACTTATGTACGCTATCACTCTGTTCTAAATACAGCACCCCTCCCCCCCCCCCCCCCATCCACCCACGTTCACCAGCCCAGGGATTTATTCCCGTACCACCCTTGGATTTCACCCACTTTTCACAGCGCAGACACCACCCCCCTTGTTTTTCCATTTGCTACTTCTCTCTGCCCAGGACAGAGTGTCAGGTGTTTGCAGCAGTGACCCCATCCCACTCCACCACCCCCCTCGGTAGCACAGGAGCCTCTATCTACAATACTTCTCTCCTACATGTACAAATCATCATTATTTTGCTAGAAAATTATTCAGAACCCCCAAACATTATATATGTTTTTTTAGCAGATGCCCTAGGGAATAAAATGGCGGTCATTGTAACTTTTTATTTTGCACAGTATTTGCGCAATCATTTTTCAGAAGCCTTTTTTTTTTGGAAAAAAAATGGTTTCATTAATTAAAAAATAACATAAAATATGAAAGATGATGTTACGCCGAGTAGATACCTAACATGTTACGCTTTAAAATTGCGCACACTCATGGAATGGCGCCAAATTTCGTTACTTAAAAATCTCCATAGGCGACGGTTTGAAAAAATTTACAGGTTACCAGTTTAGAGTTACAAAAGAGGTCTAGTGCTACAATTGTTGCACACGCTCTAACGGACGCGGCGATACCTCACATGTGTGGTTTGAACGACGTTTACATACGTGGGCGGGACTTACGCGTGAGTTCGCTTCTGAGAGGGAGCTACCGGGGACAGGGGCGTTTTATTTTACTTTATTTATTTTTTACACTTTTATTCCTATTACAAGGAATGTAAACATCCCTTGTAATAGGAAATGTATGTGACAGGTCCTCTTTAACCACTTCCTGCCGGCCGTACGACTTTGTACGGCCGCAGTGTGGATGCCAATTGCCGGGAGGCCGTCTATATACGGCCTCCAGCCACTGGGGGGCGCACGCGCATGCCCGCTGCATCACCGAGATGCCGATGCGCGTGCCTGGCGGCCGCGATGTCTGCCAGGCACCCGCAATAGGCGGTTACAGAGACAAGGACATGGATCTGTGTGTAAACACACAGATCCACGTCCTGTCAGGGAGAGAGGAGACCGATCTGTGTCCCTTGTACATAGGGACACAGATCAGTCACCTCCCCCAGTCAGTCCTCTTCCCCCACAGTTAGAAACACTAGGCAGGGTACACATTTAACCCTTTCATCACCCCCTAGTGTTAACCCATTCCCTGCCAGTCACATTTATACAGTAATTAGTGCATATTTATAGCACTGATCGCAGTATAAATGTGAATGGTGCCAAAAATGTGTCCGATGTGTCCGCCATAATGTCTCAGTCCCAATAAAAAAATCGCAGATCGCTCCCATTACTAGTAAAAAAAAAAATAATAAAAAATAATAATTCTGTCCCTTATTTTGTAGGCACTATAACTTTTGCGCAAACCAGTCGCTTATTGCGATTTTTTTTTTTTTACCAAAAATATGTAGAAGAATACGTATCGGCCTAAACTGAGAAAAAAAATGTTATTTTTTTTAAACAAAATTGGGCTATTTATTATAGCAACAAGTAAAAAATATTGCTCTATTTTTGTTTATAGTGAAAAAAATAAAAACCGCAGAGGTGATCAAATACCACCAAAAGAAAGCTCTACTTGTGGGGAAAAAAGGACGTAAATTTTGTTTGGGAGCCACGTCGCACGACCGCGCAATTGTCAGTTAAAGTGACGCAGTGCCGGAAGCTGAAATTTCATCTGGGCAGGAGGGGGGTATTTGTGCCCAGTAAGCAAGTGGTTAAGGAGAGATGCAGGGTCAATAAGACCCCACATCTCTCCTCCAGGCTGAAAAGCATGAGATTGTGAAAAAAAAAATCACTGATCTCATGCTTACTAGCCGCAATTGCGGCTTTGTTTACTTCCAGGTACCCGGGCGTGACGTCATCACATCGTGCCCGGGCCTGTGACGGTCATAGAGATGACTGGTGTCTATGTGGTCACGAGTCATCTCTATGCTTCCTACCCGGCGCTGGGCGATTCTTTCTCCGGGCCCCCGATGGCACGGGAGAGCCCGGAGAAGCACTGGATGGCAGCGGGAGGGGGGGATGTCCCCTCCCGCCGCCTTTAAGAACGATCAAGCGGCAGAACTGCCGCTATGATTATTCTTATGGTGCGCAGGATCGCCGCCGGAACACAATGATATCTGAATGATGCCTCTAGCTGCAGGCATTATTCAGATATCACCGCACAAAGTACAGCACATCATATGACGTCCACCCGGGATGGGAGATCCCCTTTTGTGGACGTCATTTGTCTATGTGCGGTATTGAAGTGGTTAACTATGCTATAAACAGATTAATGATGAAAAAAAGGTATTAAAGCGGAGTTCCACTCATTTAAAAGTCAGCATCTACAAAAAGTGTAGCTACTGACTTAATAATCAGACACCCACCTGTCTCACGGTCCAGCGATTCGGGCTCATGAAGCCTCGCTCCTCTCCATGGTGCCGACATTTTAACTTTAGCTTCATAGCCGGGCGGACACTGCGCATGCTCGAGCCGTGCTACGAATGGTCGAGCAAAGTTCTAGGACATGTGACGTGCCCCAGAAGATTGTAGGGAGGGGGGGGGAGAGGTGAACTTTCTTCTGGCTCGCGGAGCCCGGAGAGGAAGTGGGAGCTGGGTATCCCCCCCCCCCCCCAATAAATATGACATGCCAAATGTGGTATGTCAGGGGGTCACCATCACTTAAAATGGCAATTTCATTTTTGTGTGGAACTCTGCTTTAAGTACCACTAACTATAGATACTTGAAAACTATCCAGAGGACAGAAAAAAAAATACAAAAATGAATTCTAGGCCTTATTGTTTTTAACCTTGCAGTTTAGGAGTTAACCACTAGGGGGCGCTGTAGGGGTTAAGTGTGACCTCATGTGTGTTTCTAACTGTAGGGGGGGTGCGGCTGGACTTGTGACGTCACTGATCGTCTTTCCATATATCAGGGAACAGATGATCAGTGACACTGCCACTGTGAAAAACGGGGAAGGTGTGTTTACACACACCTCTCCCCGTTCTTCAGCTCCTGTGACCGATCGTGGGACTCCAGCAGCGATCGGGTCCGCAGGCCCCGCAGCCGTGGTCACGGAGCTTCGGATCGGGTCGCGGGCGCGCGCCTGACCCATAGCCAATATCAATCCATGTGTTTAATGATTCTTAACAACCGTAACTGGTATTGACCCATTCCCCAGTCCCTCGTGTCCATCTTTGCCTCGGAACTCCAGGTACTTTGCACTGAGGCCTTCTTCACAAGCCTCATTGACAAGGACACTCTGGAGTTTCTGGTTCCCAAATTCCCCCGTACTCCTACCTTTTATTCCCTTCCTAAAACACATAAGAATGTTCAGACCCCCCCAGGCAGACCCATTGTTTCTGGGATAGGCTCATTGACTGATAATGCAAGCAAGTTTGTGGATACATTTTTGATGCCGCATGTGCGTAGTCTTCCCGCATGACACTACAGATCTTTTGAGACACCTTGAGGGGATCCAGATCCCTCCGGATGCCCTGCTCGTGGCTATTGATATCGAGGCCCTGTACTCGAGTATCCCCTCCCCCAGCAGGGCGTCCTGATGGCTAGATCCTTCTTGCAAGAACAAGAAAGGACTTCCTGGCCCCTCAATGGCTTTATCCTTCAACTACTACACTTTATTCTGACCAAAAACGACTTTACGTTCAATGATCTGTTGATCTGTGCCCCGGCCTATGCAAATTTATATCTGGGCAAATGGGAGAGACATATTCATGCAGACGAAAGATACACAGATTTTCTGGAAAATGTACTCGTACGGTACAGATATATAGATGATATGTTCCTGGTATGGACCAGGACCAAGAATGGACTACTACAATTTGTCCAAAGCCTGGATGATAATAATTTCAATCTGAAGTTCACTTTCCATTTTGATAAAGACCAGATCCCATTTTTGGATGTTCATTATCAAACAAACAGGCGATACGCTGGGTACCGATTTATATTGGAAACCCACGGCCGGAAACACATTGCTGTATGCAACCAGTGCTCACTCCAAGCCACTGGTGCCCAGCATACCCTTCACGCAATACTTGCGTCTCCGAGGGAACTGTATGTTGGAAAGTAACTTCAAAACCCAGGCCAATGCCCTACATCAGGGATCTCCAAACTACGGCCCTTCAGCTGCTGTGGAACTACACTTCCCATGAGGCATTGTAAAACTCTGACATTCGTAGACATGACTAGGCATGATGGGAATTGTAGTTCCTGAACACCTGGAGGGCCGTAGTTTGGAGACTTCTGCCCTACATGAACGACTTATCGAGAGGATACTCTCGTACCAACCTTAGAAAAGCCTTTAACAAAGCTTTCTCACGTCCCAGAAACTCCCTACTCTATAACTGCCCTAGGCCACAAACTACTAAGGATTCTGTTAGATTCATCACTACATTTTTGGCTCATCACAAAACATTGAGAACAATTTTATCAAATCATTGGCACCTACTTGCTGAGAATCATGTTTTGAATAAACATGTGCAACCTACCTCTGAGTTGGTGTTCCGTAGGGCCTGCTCGTTACGTGACCGTCTGACCCGTAGTCACTATGTACCTACTAACCATCCAAGACCAGGACCCAATGGCACCTTCAGGTGTGGTGACTGCCCCCGTTGTCCCTGGGTTCTTGAGGGGAAGCAATTCATTTTACCCAATGGAGAAAACGTCCTCCCACAAACCTTTGCAAATTGTGGCACCAGGGGGGTTATATACCTTATGGTTTGCAGGTGTAATGCCTTTTATGTAGGGAAAACCATCAGAGACCTCAGGGAGCGGATAGGGGACCACCTCTATTACCCCGGCAGTGGAAAACTTACCACTATAGGTAGACACATTGGACTCCATCAGTATGACACTTTGGTTGTCCGATTTTTGGTTCTAGAGGTGGCCCAACAAAACCCCAGGGGAGGTGACTGGGACAGGATAATCTTCTACAGAGAGAAACACTTCCATGTGCCTCATGAACAGGGTTGCCAACCGCCAGTAAATGTACTGGCAGTTTGTAAAAATCTGTGATTTTTTTTACAATTGCCAGTAAATATCAGGGGCTGAAAATTTCATGTTGTGTTGTAAATCAAGCAATGACTTTGTTCTAGGTAGTGTCAGTGTTTCCATATCATGTTTATACTGTTCAAATATTCACTGTGTTCGTTTTCAATAGGAGTTTCTCAGGTTGTCAGTAAAAAATGTGTTCCGCCAGTATATTTTTCATGTTTTGTCAGTAAAAAATACGGGAGGTTGCAAACCCTGCTCATGATGGAATGATGTTTTCTTTCCCATGTTGCCTACCCTGTCTGCACGTGATGGAGATGTATCCATGCCACTATTGTATTGAGTGACTGTGTTTAAGTCCGTTCCTCAAACATCAGCCAACCGCCCCCTCTGCTTGTACTAGGACGAATCTGTTCAAAAATATATGGGAGGGATCCATTATTTACCCGCTGTGGACTACCATCTACTACCCTATACATGATCCCAGGACAGCTTTGCACCAAGTAATTCGCTCCACACCACCTACATTCAAATGAGCCACCTGATCCAATAACCTCAATAGTTACCAAAACTGTGTTTGCTATTATTCCAGTCCAAATCAGGAAGGAGTTCTATATATACCACAAAGTTTCTGTAGTTAACTATTTGTTAGTGTGAGTGTATGTATGTGGTCAATGAATGTGCGATGGATGCACAGCTGCAAACTCCCCCATTGTAATCAATGACAATGTTGTCTTTTTAAATTTGTCTCTGCGGGCTATGCAATCAGTTTCTTTTTTCATTAAATTGTAGTGTGGTATTTTTCTATCTATTTAATAAATCAATTAAATCAATCACAGTGTCCTTTGCTTAGCCCTCTTGGGAGAACATTCTTCCCCCGTTTTTTTGTATCTGTATTTTGTATTATGTACCTGCTCTGAACAGTGGTTTTGCACAGAGTAGCCCTGATCCTCCTTTTCTCAGGATCCCCGCTGGTACTCCTGGCTTCTCCCTCCTGCCGAGTCACCCCAGAGCATACAGCTGCGGCTCTGTGGGTCTATTCGCACACATTGGCTCAGTCCCGCCCTCTCTCTCTCCTCATTGGTTCATTGGCTGTGATTGACATAAGCGGGTGCCAATCGCGCCTGCTGCTGTCTCAACCAATAAGGAGGGAGAGTCCCCAGGGAGTCTAACTTCTGGTGCAGATCGCTGGATTGAGATGGAGCACCGATAAGTATTAGGGGGGCTGGGGGGGGGGGGGGTTCTGCACACAAAAGTTTTTTTCATCTTAATGGATATAATGCATTAAGGCAAGAAACCTTCTGCCTTTAGAACCAATTTAACCCAACATGCAATCCAATACCCTCAAACCATGTGTCCATTCCTTTCACTAGCACACAGCTGTCACAGATCAGATTTTATTGCATTGAGGGAGCAGAACTTTTTTTTTTCCTGGTTCACACCGGATGTCATAGGAAGTTTACTTTAAAAAAAGGGGGAGAATGATTTTCCTGCATAATGGCATTCGTTATGTGACCATATTGTGTACATATTCCATACTCAAACGACTGATTTAATAAAATTGCTAGACAAACATGTCAGATAGCTGATGACTTTCTGTCACCCAATAGAAGAGATAATTAGTTGTCAGTTTGTTGCATTCTCTTACCCGCAGTGGCGGGGATATTATTATGTATTATTATCTTATTTATGTATCTCCTTTCCTTTACAGTGTATGGGAGGATTTCAAGTACCATAACATGTGGTTTGTTTTTAGATTTAGGATATTAGCGGTCTTTGAAAGTGCTGCTGTGCGTGTATGACTGGTTCTCTTCAATGAGGGAAGCGCAGAGGAGCAATAAACGCAGGGATATAGCTGCTTTGCTCTGTTTTCCTATTTATAGCCAGCCACTAATTAAGCCTTAAAGATTTGACATTTTTACATACTGGATTTGCCCCATTTCTCAGCAAAGCCCCAGAAATGACCTCTAGGCAGTAATTAGACACAAAACTAACGACGCAGCAGTAAAAAATTGTAAAATGTTTAGATCTTCAGGATGTTTGTTTTATGGGAATTATAAATAAAATCCCAAAAGAAATATGGCTGGTAATAACCCCCGCTGCTTACGCTGACCAGATGACCAATCCGGGACAGATTTCCATGGGTCACGTCAAGGCAGTTTCCAGTAACCGTGCTTATTAAGTATCTTATGGACAAATTGGGCAATTTGTTAAACACAGCAGAAATAC
Organism: Rana kukunoris; assembly: GCA_029574335.1. Lineage (NCBI taxonomy): Eukaryota > Metazoa > Chordata > Amphibia > Anura > Ranidae > Rana > Rana kukunoris. The sequence continues at coordinate 144,275,998 of CM056057.1, read as the reverse complement.
CTTTAATGAAACGCGTGTAATAAATATTGCATCGGGCTTATGGCGTCTCTCATTCCCGCGCACTGATTATAAATGTCACAAAGATCGAGCGTGAAATTAACTGTGCCTTATTAGTGGCCACTTAGAAATGAGACTTCACGGCCCAGCAACTCGCAGCCCTCTATCAGGAAATGCTGCATTATGACGTCTCGTCAAATAAGCTGTAATGACTGCCGGGTGGCGGGCCGGCTGTAGAGAATGCGGCGCTCTGTAATTAAACAGGCCAGGGGTCTAGGGGCAGGGTGCGGGTGGCAAAAGGTCATGACCTTCACAGACCTTGTCTTTGCAAGCTGTAGCCGGGAGACAGAGACATTTTTTTTAAATGGATTTAATAAATGCAGCACTGATGACTGTGATACAAGTGCACAGCGCACATACACTGATCACAAGCTCATTAACAAGCCTGAGACAGTCCAGGTGTGAGCACAAGCTAACATCTATACAAAGAAACTACAAGTCCCAGCATACCCTGGCAGCATGTATTTTTTTTATTAAAGGTCTTCACTACTTACAACTTCATTTCAGGACAACCCTTTTGTTTGAACAGAAGCCCTGTCCTTGGGGTGGGATCCATATGCGAGAGTCTACGGAAGCCATGTGAAGCCACTCCCCCTCCCTAGTATGACAAGGCTGTCAATAGGAGGTGGAACTTAAAGCAGGATGGGGAGACACTACATTTTTCTGGGCGTGATTTAGGAGATCAGCAACTCAGTCCTTTATATTTAAAGCCGAACCCCAGGCAGATATAAAAGTCACAAAAAATGCAGCTCTGTACTCATTGTTTCATTAAATATGTTTTTTGTTACTTCAAATCGTCCTCTTGCAGTTTCTGTACAGCAGAGCACAAATTGTGGAAGGAAGAAGCAGCACAAGAAGCCAATCAATACATGTGCCAACAAGGATTATGCTGATAGGAGGAGAAAGCATAGTGACAGAAAGTTGAGCTCATCACTATGCTGCTTCTCTTCCAACATCCAGTCACATGCTGAAAGAGGGTCAATAACAGCCTAGGTTTGGAGAAAGTGGGTTGAATGATACTAGATGTCATTCCACCTGAAACAATGAGGACATGTAATGGCAAAAAAGTAGACTGATGGGGACGGCTCTGGATTCAAGGGGAGTATTGCAACAAAAGTGGTTAATCTTTTTTTTTTTTTGTTCTATTATTTTTTGTTTTGTTTTTAGTTTGGGTAGATTTCTGATCTTAACAGCACCATAGAGACCATGAAAAGAGTTTTATTTATAACAGAGATCTTATTTAAGTGACTATTCTTTTTTTTTTTTTTTTTGACAGTAAAAGTTTTTTATTTTATTGACATACCAACAAGTAACAGAAAACAATGACAGTCGGAAGGAAATATGCACATTCAGTCACATAATGCAGTTATAGAGTGGTCACAGGAGTCAAAGGAAGTGTGATGTAGAGGCCATAAAGTCATACGGACGAGTGAGCAGAACCCCAACCAGCAGAACCCTAAGACCGGGGGGGGGGGGGGGGGGGGCAGCTAGCCCGAGGCATCAACCCAGCTGGACCATATCTTGTCAAACTTGGCCGGACAGTTCCTGCTCTCGTATGTGATCCTATAGAGCGGTAGAACCTTATCAATCGCCGCTCGCCACGAGGCACCCGTAGGGAGCTCTTGGCCCCTCCAGCGGAGGAGTATCTCCCTTCTGGCATAAAATAGAGCAAACGTGATGCACAGTTTGACATATCTGTCTCCCTCAATTTCACCCAGATAGCTAAGCAGGAATATGCGAGGATCCATAACCAAGTCCACTCCACACAAGGTAGACAGGGTGTCAGCCACCTCCTTCCAAAACGTGCTCAGCTTTGAACAGGTCCATACCATGTGAAAGAATGTCCCAGTGTCAAGCAGACACCGGGTACAGAGCGGGCTCCTAGAGGGATAAATCCCCGCCAACCTCTGCGGTGTGTAATATGCTCTATGTAAGAATTTCAGCTGGATAAAACGGTCTCGGGAGGCTATCATAGATGAGATATAGGAGGAGACACAATCCTCCCACACCTCCTCGTCAAGGTCAGGGATGTCCGCGTTCCACTTACTCAGGGCCCCGGTCGTGTCCACGTCATGAACCACTGTGAGTCGGAGGTAAAGCGAAGAGAGAGGGCTCCCCATCACACTTGAAATCAGCAAGCGCTCAACAGAGTTGGGCTCGAGGGTCACCGGGCTTGGGAATTGCGAGGCAAGGGCATGTCTGAGCTGCCAGTATCTAAATTGGAAGGAGAGGGGAAGGTGGTAACTCCTGGAACGTCACAATCCCACCGTTCGGCATCACATGCCGGAGGGTAAGGATGCCTTTTTTTGCCCACAACGCCGGATCCGGGATCTTGGAAAGGTGGGGAAGAAGGGGATTGGCCCATAGGGGAGTGTGGGGGGAAACCGATCCGGGCTTAACCATCTTGGCCCTGGAGGAGCGCCACACTGATAGGACAGTCTTCATGGGTACAGTAACTGACAGGTGGGCCTTGGGGCCCCTAAAAGCCAGATTGGAAAGCGCCGCGTATGAGCCCAATACCGCCGCCTCCAACGCGACGGCCGGGTTTTGTCTGGGTTGGGAGAACCACCATCGCACTGTGACCAGTACCGCCGCCCAGTAATATATCAAAAAGTTCGGAAGCGCCAGCCCCCCGCTCGATAATGGAAGGTAGAGAATCCGCCGCGCCACCCGGGGCGGACGCCCAGCCCAGACAAAGGTTGTGATTACACCATCCAGTTGTCTAAAAAACGACCGGGGGATAGGGACCGGGGTTTGTCTAAAAAAATATAGGAGCTTGGGTAGGTAGATCATTTTAATCAGGTTCCCACGCCCTACCGGTGTAAGGGGGAGGTTTCGCCATGTCGCGCATTTCTTAGTCAGCTGCTCCAACACCGGGAGGACATTCTTAGTAAGGTAGCTCCCCCAGATAGGTAAACTCCTCCACCCAGCGAAGAGGCGTATGCGAGTCCACCCGGGGCACCGACGGGTGGAGCGGGAAGAGTATCGATTTGTCCCAATTGATTCAGATCCCCGAGAACTGACTGAAATTATCAAAGTGGGCAAGGGCCTTACTCAGGGAGGCGGAGGCATCCGCCAAATACAATAAGGAGTCGTCCGCATATAAGGACAGTTTTTCCTCCAGGGGACCCACCCGGACTCCCCTAACCTCGGCGTCTCCCCGCAAGTGGGCAGCCAGGGGTTCGAGAGCAAGGGCAAACAGCCCCGGGGACAACGGGCAACCCTGCCTAGTCCCCCTCCCCAGGGAGAAGGAGTCCGACAGGGTGCCGTTAGTGCGAACGCGGGCCCTGGGGTGGTCATAAAGCATGCGAATCCAAGAGAGGAAACGGGGGCCGAGGCCGAAGCGAGAGAGGAAAGTCCAGAGATAGCCCCACTCGACCGAGTCGAAGGCCTTCTCAGCGTCGAGTGAGGCCACCACACCCGTCGCCCCCTGCCCCGCAATCGCCAAGTGCGTGTGCAAGCGATGCAAATTGATATCTGTACCTCTGCCCGGCATGAAGCCCGTCTGGTCCGGATGGACCAAGGCCGTGATGACCGAGTTCAGGCGGTTGGCCAGTACCTTCGCAAAGATCTTAGCATCAACATTGAGAAGTGAGATGGGTCGATAAGAAGAACAAAGGGCAGGGTCCTTACCGGGCTTGGGGATGACCACTATTACTGCGTCGCTCATGGAATCGGGGAGAGCACCGGAGTCCGACGCCTGAGAGAAGAGGGACAACAGTCTAGGGGCAAGATCCTCTGCATAATTCTTATAGAATTCCACCGGGAACCCATCCGGGCCCGGCGTCTTCCCCCCCTGCATCATCTTCAGTGCCCGCTGAATCTCCTCCAACTTGATCGGGGTATCCAGTTTCCCCGCCGAAGAGGAGGTGAGGACAGGGACATCCACAGCATCCAGGTATTCAACCAAGGCAGACTGGTCATACGCCACTCTGGAGCTATAGAGTCTCCGGTAGTATGCGGCAAAGCATGCATTAATCTCCCCGGGAGTAGAGTGGGGGGCCCCATCATGACCCACAATTTGGGCAATGGTGGTGACCCCCGACTGTATCCTAGACAGCCAGGCCAGGAGTCTACCAGTCCTCTCCCCCTGTTCGAAGATGCGCTGTGACTGGTAAAGCATTCTCTTCTCCGTCAGGGCCGTCCGTAACAAAAGCGTCTGTCGCGTCAATAGCTGTAGCTGTTCATAGTGGTGAGGGTCCCGAGTCCGAACATAGAGGGCCTCCTGTCTAGTCGCGTCCCCCTCAGCCTTAACCAAGTCCGCCCGACGCTCCCGCCGCACCGCGGCAATAATTGATTGATATTGTCCCCTGGAAGAGGCCTTAAAGGCATCCCAGACAGTGTTCTCAGTCGCCGTACCCGGGTTGTCAGACCAGTACTGTCGGAGAGATTCATGAAACCGAGGCTCCACCTCCGCATCGGTGATCCAGAATCGGGAGAGTTGCCAGAGTCTGTCGGACGGGTCAGTCGACACGGTCAGAGATAGGAGAAGTGGTGCATGGTCTGAAATCCCCCTAGGGAGGATGAGGACATCCCGGACCCTAGGCAGGACCGGGGCCCCAACATAGGCCAGGTCTATTCGAGAAAAGGATTTATGAGTAGCGGAGTGGCAGGTAAAGGCCTTGGTGGTCGGGTGTCTCCACTGCCATACGTCAGTGAGGCCATACGTGTCAGCCCAGGCCGCCAGTCCCCGGCGGGTCGTGCCAGGTCCGGCACAGCGGTCCATGTCAGAGTCCGGGACAAGGTTAAAGTCACCCAAGAGTACTACATTATCAGAGGGGAACTGTGCTAATTTAGTTGCAAGCAGAGTCAGGACCCCTAGGGAGGCAGGTGGTGGCAGGTACAAGCCCACCAACACCCATGGTAAACTATGGATCAACGCATATACTATCACAAACCTGCCATCTGGGTCGAGAACCAAGTCAAGTAGCTTAAAGGGGAGTGATTTAAGGACAAGGATACTGACACCCCTAGCGTAGCTCGAGTAGGTGGAATGGTAGTGGTGCCCCACCCACGGCTTCTTCAGGCTGAGAGTCCTACTCCCTATCAGGTGCGTCTCCTGTAACACACAGACATGGGGGTGGTACTTCTTAATAAATTGAAACACCAAGGAGCGTTTGATCGGGGAATTTAGCCCCCGTGTGTTCCAGGAGAGGATGTCAAGGGTAGCCATGTGGGTCAGTGTGGGGGGTGTGGCAAGGATCAACAAGGGTCAGGGGACGTGGGACAGCCCCAGCAGCCAATGTCGGGCTGAGGGGAGCACCACGGCCCCAGGCCAGTACATCTACATACAATGAGGAAATTACTGTCATACAACATAAAATCAAAACACGGGAGCCAACAGGGCAGCCCAACATAGCTTCCTTTACCTTAGTGCAGTCCTCCTTCACTTACCTCATCCTCCGATTTTGCTTTTAAATGTCCTTATTTCTTCTGAGAAATCCTTACTTACTGTTCTTCTATCTGTAACTACACGCAATAATGCAAGGCTTTCTCCATGGTGTGGAGAAAGCCTCTTGAGGCGGGAGGGGGCGAGCAGGAGTGTCAGGACGCCCACTAACACACAGCTCCTTTTTATATCTGCAAAGTAGAGAGTGTCCTGACCCTCCTGCTCGCCCCCTCCCCTCTCAAGAGGCTTTCTCCACACCATGGAGAAAGCCTTGCATTACTGTGTGGAGTTACAGACAGAAGAACAGGTAGTGAGGATTTCTCAGAAGAAATAAAGACATTTAAAAGCAAAATCAAAGGATGAGGTAAGTGAAGGAGAACTGCACTAAGGTAAAGGAAGCTATTTAGGGGGAAAACAAATTCCTTTACAACCCCTTTAAGTGATATTGTGGGTAAGCACGCTTATACTGCCCATTTTTTAGAGCATCCCCTGGCCACCCGCCGCATGTTCATGTAACCTATATGTTCATATTCTACTTTATGTATTGTTTTTTAGTCACTCTATGGCTAATTTGAATATTTTCTTTTACTTAGTTATAATCATTTGAACGGATATTGCTTTCCCCTGAAGAAGCCAAAATCGCGAAACATGTTGGGAACATGCGATCTCTGTGTCCTTTAAACTGCAACATTGTTTATTGATGACCACCATAAATTATAACTTTGACTGGACCATGACTTTATACATATTTTGTATTTAAACTATTTTGTAATTTTTTTAAGACACATTCTTTCTCATCATTACTGCATTACTTACTGCACCGCAAAATATCCCCTCTCCCTTCATATGTTTGATTAGTTGCTAAGCACAACATAACCTGTTGCTTCTGGAAGTGTTTTATAAATAGGATCAATGGAGAACTGGGTTAAAACATTAGAGCTGCTGAGCACAATTACAAAAATCTGCACAAGTAAAAAAAACATACATGTCTGGATAACTGCGCTGTATTTTGCCACGTGCCTGGTCTTTTATTCTGCATTTCTACTATTGATTTGTCTACATTAAGGGGCTCAACCTCATTCCTGCCTGAAATAATGTAGCCAAAGACATGCCCTTTGTATGAGGAGGAATTGTGTACTTGTCTCTGAAAGTTTCTGAACAGAAGCTTTTACCAGAATCAAATGCCTGAAGAGGCAGAAATGACCGAATGTCAGGGCGTCCCCACCGTCCGCTCCATCACATACAAAATTGTTCTAAATCAGAATCAGAATCAAACGTTTGGATGAATTTTAGGTCGGTCTCAGAATTGCCTTTCATCTTGTGGAATAAAGTGACGATCTCTTCTCCTCCCGTGACTCCAGCTCACAAAATTCTCTTTTAGTCTCTACAGCAATGAAGTGAAATGTTTGGTCTGTCGATGGACTCTGTGCTAAAAATGGTAGCGTTTTTTCCTGACTTCCTAAGACTGAATAGATGTTTCCAGTTCAGCCCAGATAAAGGTCATTTTCCCACAAAAGATAAAAAAAACTGTCGGGTTTAGTGAGGGGAGCATAGAATTCTCTGAGCATCTGCAATGTATCCAAGGAGAGGGACAGCAGACAGAAATCCAGAAAGAAATAACATTCCTGAGATTATCATCAGATATAGAATAAGACTTTAATATCAGGAAATGTATTCTGGTACCTCTACAGCAGGGGTCTCAAACTCAAATTACCTGAGGGCCGCAAGACAAGTTTTCATATCCCATGGGGGGCCGCATGCAAACTTTCAAACTTCAAAAACAGTACTGGTGTCAGCGAACGTATTAATAACCACCATCTCTGTGTCAGCGGACGCATTATTAACACCCAGCACTGGTGTCAGCGGACACATTTTTAACCCCCAGCACTGGTGTCAGCAGACACATTATTAACCCCCACCACTGGTGTCAGCGGACACATTATTAACCCTCAGCACTGGTGTCAGCGGACACATTATTAACCCCCAGCACTGGTGTCAGCGGACACATTATTAACCCCCAGCACTGGTGTCAGCGGATACATTATTAACCCCCACCACTGGTGTCAGCGGACACATTATTAACCCCCACCACTGGTGTCAGCGGACACATTATTAACCCTCAGCACTGGTGTCAGCGGACACATTATTAACCCCCAGCACTGATGTCAGCGGACACATTATTAACTCCCAGCACTGGTGTCAGCGGACACATTATTAACCCCCAGCACTGGTGTCAGCGGACACATTATTAACTCCCAGCACTGGTGTCAGCGGACACATTATTAACCCTGACCACTGCACTGCACACACATTATTAACCCTGACCACTGCACTGCACACGGACCACTGCACACGGACCACAGCACACGGACCACTGCACTGCACACGGACCACTGCACTGCACACGGACCACTGCACTGCACACTGCCGACAGACCACTACACTACCGACAGACCACTACACTGCCGACAGACCACTACACTACACACTGACCACTCACCATCATGGCACAGCACATCAAGGCTCACAACCCAGCAAATTAGGGCACAGCACATCAGGGCACAGCACATCAGGGTACAGGGCACAGCATATCAGGGTACAGCACATCAAGGCACAGAGCCCAGCAAATAAGGGCACATGGCACAGCACATCAGGGCACAGGGCACAGCACATCAGGGTACAGGGCACATCAGGGCACAGCGCACATCAGGGTACAGGGCACAGCACATCAGAGCACAACGGGGTACAGGGCACAGCACATAGGGGTACAGCACAACAGGCCACATCAGGGTACAGAGCACAGCACATCAGGACAGGACATATCAGGACAAGGCACATGGCACATCAGGGTACAGGACATGGCACATCAGGGTACAGGGCACATGAAACAGCACATCAGGGTACAAAGCCCAGCAAATCAGTGTACATGGCACACATCAGGGCACATGGGGCATATCAGGGCACATGAGAGCACATCAGGCACAGCACATCAGTACAGGGCACATGGCACTACAGGGCACAGGGTACCCTGATGTACAGAGCCCAGCACATCAGGGCCCTTTTAGGGTACATGAGGCACATCAGGGTACATGGGGCACATGGCACATCAGAGCACATCAGGGTACCTGGGGCACATGGCATATCAGGGTACATGGGGTACATCAGGGCACAATCAGAGCACATCAGGCATACCTCAGAAACGAAGTTGTTGAGCCGAGGGGGGTCCGCAGATCATAGTTGATAAGCGGGGGGGGTCCGCGGATCTGAGTTGTTGAGCGAGGGAGGTTCCGCGGATCGGAGTTGTTGAGCGGGGGGGTTCGCAGATCAAAGTTGTTGAGCGGGGGGGTCCACGGCTCGGAGTTGTTTAGGGGGGGGGTTCCACGGCTTGGAGTTGTTAAACGGGGATTTACCGCGAATCGCGGGGATTTAACGCAAATCGCGGGGATTTAACGCAAATCGCGGGGATTTATCGCGAGTCGCGGGGATTTACCGCGAATCGCGGGAAATTTACCGCGAATCGCGGGGATTTACCGCGAATCGCGGGAAATTTACCGCGAATCGCGGGGTTTTATCGCGAATCGCGGGGATTTGCCGCGGGCCATTTATTACCGCTCCGCGGGCCGTAAATGGCCCGCGGGCCGGTACTTTGAGACCCCTGCTCTACAGTCACATATCTAATCTGATACTAAGAGCATTATTCTATACACCAGCAATTTCCAGATTTAGATTTAGAGATTAGACCTTGGAGCATCCCCTTCCTCAAAATGTACTATCTACACTTTAACATCTTCCTTTTGTGGATCCCAGCTTTGCTGTCCACCATCTAGAACAGTGTTTCTCAAAAAGGGTTCCATGAGAGGACCCCAGGGGTTCCACGGTAATCTGTAGTCGCAGGCAGCGGACAGGTAGATTCCATGGATGGATTACTATTGGCTGTAGCCCGCTGGCCCCTCCTCCCTGTTCATCCTGGGTGCTTGTATGTGACATCATCAGGGACGGACAGGATAGGAGGCGGGGAAGAGGAGTCAGCAGGGAATAGGGGCAGTTATGAAACCCGCCTCAGAAGCCAGAAGAAGAAAGACAGTACTGTAGAGTGCCCAGCTGTGTCCCCCACAATGTGCCCAACAGTCTGTCCCATGCAATGTGCCCTGCTCCCACATAATATGCTCTGTCCTCATGTAATGTGCTCCGTACACACACACACACAGTTTATCTCAAGTTGGACCCAGAAGGCAGCATCTCTGCAGAAAAATAAAGCACAAGCTTCACATTAAATCGGTACATTTTAATATTTCTTCTTCTATTTAATGCCATTTCTTAAAATAATTATTATCAACAGCTTGCTGATCATACCAATTTTGTCACCAGGTCTTTGTTTACCTGCCAGATAATAGACAAGTAGACCTCTAATCAAACCGATCTGTGTTTGATTTGCTGCCTTGGAAGGCAGAGGAGGGATCAGTGGTTTAATAAAGCCTGCATCACTCCATAAAGGGGACCTGTTACTGCCCAAGCTATCACAAGGGATGTTCTTCATCCCTTGTGATAGCAATAAAGTTTATATTTTCTGCACACATATGTAAACAGTGATTGCAGCACACATGTGAAATATTGCCATGAGCGTCAGAGGAAGAGCAATAATTCTAGCACCAGAGCTCACATTAACCACTTAAGACCCGGACCAATACGCTGGTAAATGACCCAAGGTGTTTTTGCGATTCGGCACTGCGTCACTTTAACAGACAATTGCGCGGTCGTGCGACGTGGCTCCCAAACAAAATTTGCGTCCTTTTCTTCCCACAAATAGAGCTTTCTTTTGGTGGTATTTGATCACCTCTGCGATTTTTATTTTTTGCGCTATATACAAAAATAGAGCGACATTTTTGAAAAAAAAAACACTATTTTTTACTTTTTGTTAAAAAAAAATCAAATAAACAAAATTTTAGTCAAACATTTAGGCCAAAATTTATTTAGCCACATGTCTTTAGTAAAAAAAAAAATTGCGATAAAAAAAAATAGCTACCTAGCGGGAACAGCGACACTAATACAGCGATCAGAAAAATGATCGCTTAGTGACGCTGGCAATAGGGAGTGAAAGGGTTAACTAGGGCAGTGATCAGGGGGTTAAAACTTTATTAGGGGGGTGGGGGGGCTATCCTGAACCTAACACTAACTGATTTTACACTGCCTGTCACACTGACACTAAATGCAGTGATTAGATCACTGCATTCGGTGACACTGTGACAGGGGGGGTGGGGGGGCAGATCGCAAGGGGTTAAGTATGCCTATGTGAGTGTGTGTCAGTGTAATGTTGGTGCATACTTACTGTGAGGTGTTTCTCCCATCGCAGCGGTTGGAAATACCGCTGCGATGGGAGATTACATCACTTCCCTCTTCCTGTGTTTACACAGGAGGAGGAAGTGACACAAAGGGGGAGCGCGCGCATTGGCTGGGAGCGATCGCGGGGGGGCGGGTAAACGCTCCCGGAGCCAGGGGGACCCCCGCACGCCGCGGAGGGGGTCCCGATGGGACCCCCGAACCGCACGAAGGCGGGGACGTAAATTTACGCCCTTGTGCCTGTACGAGCCATTCTGTGGCCGTATATGTGCGTGCGGGGGTCCTTAAGTGGTTAAAGGGTCACTAAAGGAAAACATTTTTTTTGCTGAAATTACTGTTTACAGGGTATAGAGACATAAAAGTTAACTGATTCTATTTCAAAATGATTAAAAATAGATAAAAATCAATCATATAATGTGCCTGCAGGTTAGTTTCACTTTTGAACTGGCTTCATGTTTCTGCAAAGTAGAAATAGACACACAGAACAAAAACAAACAAATCCAGGGCAGTGTTTTGTTTTTAAAATTAATCGGATTGGTTCTGGGAAGTTTTAGACACACAGTAATGACAGCTTAAACCATCGTGAGAAAGCTCCCAGTATGGTGGTTATAAGGAAACAGACAAGCAGGAAGTGTGGAGAACAGAGCAGGATTACAGCAACTTCAAAGCAAAAACGAACAATAAGGACATGAAACCAGTACTGCAGTAAGGTAAAGGAAGTTATTTAGCTAAAAAAAAAAAAATCCTTTAGTGATCCTTTAACTCAAATCTGGTAATCTGTTAATGCTTTGAAAGCTTTGCCTATGGACAATTTTTTGTACCATAGTTTGACACCATTTCATTGGCATGCGCAATTGTAAATGTTGACATCCTGGAATTTCCTCAACACATATTTTACCAAGATTTGGGTTATTATATTGTGTTTTTATGTACTAAAATGGTCATTAAAAATGGCTGCACAATATGGCTGCAATATATAAGGCTTTTATCAAAAAATTCAGGTTTTGACATGTATGCAAAAGATGTCAAAACTGCTGGCCTGGACAGCAAGTGGTTAAGAGAACCTACTAAATGTAAGAAAGAATATTTGCGTCAGTAATGCCTAGAGACCTTATGGCACAGTAATGCCACACAATTATCAGCTTGCTATCCAAAGGAAAATTATATTGTTTATATATACTAGCTTGCCAACACTATTGGGACACCTGCCTTTACACGCACATGAATTTCAATGGCAACCTAGTCTTAGTCTGTAGGGGTAAATACTGAGTTGGCCCACCCTTTGCAGCTATAATCGCTTCAACTCTTCTGGGAAGGCTGTTCATATGGTTTAAGAGTGTTGTTTATGGGATGTTTGACCATTCTTTTGCCTGGCTCGCAGTCTCCACTGCAATTTATCCCAAAGATAAATTAGAGTGCAGGCCAGTCAAGTTCCTTCACCCCAAACTCGCTCATCTATGTGTATGGACCTTGTTTGTGCTCTGGTGCGCAATGTCATGTTGGAACAGGAAAGGGCCATCCTCAAAACTGGTCCCACAAAGTTAGGAGCACAAAATTGTCCAAAATGTCTTGGTATACTCAGACCTTAAGAGTTCCCTTCACTGGAACAAAGGGGCCAGGGCCAAGCCCAACCTCTGAAAAAGAATCCCACACCATAACCCCCCCCCCCCCCCTACCAAATGATTTGGACCAGTTCACAAAGCAAAGTCCATAAAGACATGGATGAGCGAATTTGGGGTGGAGGAACTTGACTGACCTAACCTCAATCCGATAGAAAAACTTTGGGATGGATTAGAGTGGAGGCTGTGAGCCAGGTCTTTTCGTCCACAACAGGTAGCTGCATAGGATGGGCCAACTCAATATTGAACCGTACGGACAAAGACTGGGCTGCCATTAAAGTTCATGTGCGTTTAAAGACAGGTGTACCAATACTTTTGGTAATATAGTGTATTTTAAGACTCTGGGACCCACAAAGCCCTATGTGGGAGATGGACGTCAGAGGTCCAAAACAATGAAAGAAGGAGACCTCTGAAAAGCACCGAGTTTTTAAAGCCACAAGGCCAACCAGCGGCTCATTTGCAATAAACCAGGGTCAGCTTCAATAAGGTAAACAATTCTACAAGTGGTTCTGATTTATACTGTACAGGATGTGCAGGGGTGAAGCAATAAGGGAGGGCGAAATAATGTGCGGGTCCTTTGATTTCAGGGCCCCGGGGACAGCTGCACCCCTTGCACTGGCACGTCATTAGCCGTCAGTAAAATAATTCACCATGACATAAAGATACACAGTATTTAATACTGTGATCTGACGTCATTCTGCTCCCATTTGTGTGTGGTGGCTGTAGTATTACATAACAATAAGGTTTGATCACTGTCACTCTGGGGCCATACAACTCAGATCTTTTTTCCCCCTGAACAGTAAAAAATATCAAAAATAGATGATTAACTGTGTTTAAAAATGAAAAGGTAACATAATCACAGCAAGAACCTGAATTCACTTTTAGGCTAGGTTCACACTGGGCTCCCGGAATGAAGCCATGGGAGTACAGCTGAACTCGCACAATTTCACTCCTGCTGGCATTCCCGATTTCGGCCGCGATTATAGAGACATCTGTGTTTATGCACAGATGTCAATGTAAATGGTGGACTGAAATTGCAAAAAGTAGTACAGAAACTACTTTTAGAAATCGGTGCAGCGCCGCAGATGGAGCATCGCACCGATTAGGACGGTGCCATTGCCGGCAATTTGCGGCAAATACCGCTGTTTTTACATGCGATTTGACATGCCAAATCGCACCAGTGTGAACCAGGGCCAAGAGATGTAAAGGATGGTGCATTTATGGGCAAACTAAAGTGGTATGATAAGCACTTATCAGGGGATTGTACTGTATGGTGTTTTTGTACCCATTTGTTTATTATTCTCACAGCTGAACAAGTAATAATGCATACACACGATTATTTTTTGGGTTGTAAAAAACAAGGTTTTTTAAAAATGTAAATTAAAACGATCCTGTGTGGGCTTCAGAGCATTTTCCGGGTTCTGAAAAACAGGCCAATTTTTTTTCGAGCTCTATTTTTTAACAACGTTTTAAACAATGTCTTTTTTTGGGTTGTAAAAAATGGTCGTGCCTCGGCTTTAACGACATGAAAAACCCACGCATGCTCAGAAGCAAGTTATAAGACGGGAGCGCTCGTTCTGGTAAAACTACCGTTCGTAATGGAGTAAGCATTAATCACGCTGTAACAGACAGAAAAGCGCAAATCGTCTTTTACTAACATGAAATCAGCTAAAGCAGCCCAAAGGGTGGCGTCATCCAAATGAAACTTCCCCTTTATAGTGCCGTGTTGTACGTCACCCCGCTTTGCTAGAGCATTTTTTTGTAACGATTGTGTGTAGGCAAGGACGTTTTAATGATGAAGTTGAATTAAACATTGTTTTTTCAAGAGCCTGAAAAACGTTGTTTTTTACAACCCCGAAAAATATTCGTGTGTATGCGGCATTAGAGCTGAGATTCATATAATTAGCTTTTATTTTGGAATTCAGCAGCTTAACCACTTCCTTACTGGGCACTTATAACCCTTCCTGACCAGGTGAAATTTCAGCTTCTGGCACTGCGTCGCTTTAACTGACAATTGCGCGGTCGTGCGACGTGGCTCCCAAACAAAATTGGCGTCCTTTTTTTCCCACAAATAGAGCTTTCTTTTGGTGGTATTTGATCATCTCTGCGGTTTTTATTTTTTTGCGCTATAAACAAAAAAAGAGCGACAATTTTGAAAAAAAGTCAATATTTTTTACTTGTTACTATAATAAATAGCCCATTTTTTAAAAAATAAAATAAAAAAAATTCTCAGTTTAGGCCGATACGTATTATTCTACATATTTTTGGTAAAAAAAAAAAAAATCGCAATAAGCGACTGGTTTGCACAAAAGTTATAGCGCATACAAAATAGGGGACAGAATTATTATTAATTTTTATAATTTTTTTTTACTAGTAATGGCGGCGATCTGCGATTTTTATTGGGACTGCGACGTTATGGTGGACACATCGGACACTTTTGACACATTTTTGGCGCCATTCACATTTATACTGAGATCAGTGCTATAAAAATGCACCAATTACTGTATAAATGTGACTGGCAGTGAAGGGGTTAACACTAGGGGGGCATGGAAGGGGTTAAATGTATTCTGGGTGTGTTCTAACTGTTTGGGGGGAGGGGGGTGACTGGGGGAGGTGACCGATGCTGTGTCCCTATGTACAAGAGACACAGATTGGTCACCTCACTTCTGACAGGACATGGATCTCTGTGTTTACACACAGAGATCCATGTCTTGTCCCTGTAACCGCCGATTGCGAGTGCCTGGCGGACATCGCGGCCGCCGGGCACGCGCATCGGCATCTCAGGAATGCAGCGGGCACGCGTGCGCCGCCGGCGGCGCTCGCGCGCCCTCTAGTGGCCATTAAAAGCACAGGGCGCATATATGCGCCCTGTCAGAGATTCAGGACAGCCCGACGGCCGCAAATATTCGTACGGCCGTCGGGAAGTGGTTAATAAATCCAAAGCAATCCATTATCTTCTGAAGCTAATACTGTATTCCTTGCTGTCCCTTTAAAGTCGTTTTTTTTTTTCCTCTCCTTACTCTGACATTTGTTATGTGGCAGCAGATGGTTAATTAGCTTATAGCTTGCTAAAAGAAAAATAACAATAGTGATGTGTGGAAACAAGTGTTTAATTCATGAATAAAGAGTGCACAGCCTCACAAATATAGAATATAAAATATGCGGCTATTGCTGGCTCATTCCTCAATGTGACAGATGCAGGCAGAATTAGATGGTGCCTATATTTCAGTAGTCTCTATAGAATACACCGAGATTGTACGCACCAGAATAACCCAATCCTATTTACATTCTGTAATTACTGTGATGTCACAGCCCAGTCATGTAGACTGTGTAGTGGTGGTTCAATGTGACACTGGATGGCGGTGTCACAGAGTAGAAGATAACCAGACAGACCGGGGTTGAGAATTCCACAGGATAGGAGAGGCTCTGGAGAACTCCTGAGAGACAGCATGGAAGGAGGTAATGCAGGGTCTAGAGAGCAGGAGGTCTTGGGAGCAGCAAAAAGGATGGTTCAGGTGATATTTTAAGATGAGGTTGATGATGTAGCCCAGAGCAGAATTGAGGACCACTTTATATGTTATTGTCATTGGTATTTTTTATTATCATTATTATTATACAGGATTTATATAATGCCAACAGTTTGTGCAGCGCTTTACAAAATGGGGGCAGATGGTACAGTTACAATACAAGTCAATACAGGAGGGATCAGAGGGCCCTGCTTGTTAGAGCTTACAATCTAGAAATATTTAGAATTTTATTAAGTGGGCAAACAGAAGCCAGTGGATGGAGGTGGCAGACAATGAACAGTTGGGAAAGTAGATGAGTTTGGCAGCAGCATTCATAATAGACTGAAGGAGAGAGAGCCTAGGTAAAAGTAGATCAATGATAAGAGAGTTGAAATATTCGAGGCAAGAGACGACAAGGTAGTGAAATAGGAGCTTTTTGGTGCCATTGGTTGGGATGGGGCATATTTTGGAGATATTAATACGATGGCAAAATTTGAACAGCAATTGAATATGGGGCTGAAAAGAGAGGTCTTTAAAGAGTAACTGTAATTTCTGTCCTGCAGCGGCTCCTCCTCTGACCTGCTGTTGACTCATTGACAGTCCCATTAACTTTAACCACTAAAGCCCCGGAGCATTATGCAGCTAAAGGACCTGGCCCCTTTTTGCGATTCGGCACTGAGTCGCTTTACCACTTAAGGACCGCCGCATGTACATTTACGTCGGCAGAATGGCACCGACAGGCACATCAACGTATATATACGTTGGTGCCTTGGTGCGATCGGACCCCCCCCCCGTACATGCGGCGGTCCGCGCAGCTGTAGGAGCGATCTGACAAGAGGGGGCGGCTATTCGTTTTTGTCCGCCCCTCCGGATCGCTCCCAGCCAATGCGCGTGCCTGCCCGCCCGCCCTGTCACTTCCTCCTCCTGTGTAAACACAGGAAGGAGGAAGCGATGTGATCTCTCCCTCGGCGTTTTTTTCAACCACCGCTGAGGAGAGATCACAACACAGTAAGTCCTGCACTAACACTACACATAGTCACATTTAACCCCCCCGATCGCCCCCCCCTCCCCCCCTGTCACCGTGTCACTGAATGCAGTAATCATACATGTATGATTACTGTCTTTAGTGTCAGTGTGACAGGCAGTGTGACAGTCAGTTAGTGTTAGGTCCTGGGTAGCCCCCGTACCCCCCCTAATAAAGTTTTAACCCCTTGATTTCCGCCCTAGTTAACCCTTTCACTCCCTATTGCCAGCATCACTAAGCGATAATTTTTCTGATCGCTGTGTTAGTGTCGCTGTTCCCGCTAGGTAGCTAATTTTTTTCAAAAATGTCGCTCTATTTTTGTATATAGCGCAAAAAATAAAAATCGCAGAGGCGATCAAATACCACCAAAAGAAAGCTCTATTTGTGGGAAGAAAAGGACGCAAATTTTGTTCAGGAGCCACGTCGCACGACCGCGCAATTGTCTGTTAAAGCGACGCAGTGCCGAATCGCAAAAACCCCTTGCGTCATTAGGCAGCATATTGGTCCGGGTCTTAAGTGGTTAACTGACAATTGCGCGGGCGTGCGATGTGGCTCCCAAACAAAATTTTCGTCCTTTTTCTTCCACAAAATAGAGCTTTCTTTTGGTGGTATTTGATCACCTCTGCAGTTTTTATTTTTTGCGCTATAAACAAAAATAGAGCTACAATTTGGAAAAAAAAAATGCAATATTTTTTACTTTTTGCTATAATAAATATCCCCCCCAAAAAATATAATTTTTTTTTATAGCGTCTACCAAATCGGGGATCGTTTTATTGCATTTTTATTCATCTTTTTTTTCCCTAGTAATGGCGGCAATCAGCATTTTTTATCATGACTGCGACATTATGGCGGACACATCAGTCACTTTTAACACTATTTTGGGACCATTGTCATTTTTACAGCGAACAGTGCTATAAAAATGCACTGGTTACTGTAAAAAGGGGTTAACCAGGAGGGGGCGCTGTAGGGGTAAAATGTGCCCTAAGGGGGGTGTTCTTACTGTGTGGGGGCATGGCTGTGCGTGTGATGTCACTGATCGTCGTTCCCTAACACAGGGAACAAACGATCAGTGACAGCCACACTAGGAAGCACCTTTACACATGTTTACACTTACCTTTCCCCGTTCTTCCTCTCTGTGACCCGATCGTGGGACACCGGCAGTGATCGGGTCCGCTGTTCCCACGGGGAAGGTCACAGAGAACAGGATCGGGTCGCGAGCGTGCTGCCGCTTTCGCAACCCACAGCTGGGATCTTAAAGGGGACGTACATGTACGCCCTTGTGCCCAGCCGTGCCATTTTGTTGACGTATATCGTCGTGCGGCGGTCCTCAAGTGGTTAATGGGAAAGGTGAGGAAGGTGGAGGCAGAAGGTGAGTGGATGCCCACTAACAGGCACTGCCATGATAGATCTGAAATGACAGGTGCTCTTTAAATGTAAGGACTTCTTGCTGGTAGATAGGAAACCTTCATTTTGCTTTCAAATATTAAAGATTCTATTTAGAATATTAAGCTGTCATGTTAGTAAAACAGCGATATCAGAACAGATTCAATCATACAGTTTGTAGATTAGCAAAACAATGAGATAAAGGAATATTACTGATTTTGTTTTATCTCATGGTTACTGTGAAATTGTGTGAATGCATCAATACAGTGCATGTTATATTGGCTTGCAGAGCTTGGATTCATTGAAGGAGTTTACCAAAAATTTAAATATTGCAAAATATACAGCCTCATGCTACATAACTAAGCTCCATTTCATGCTAAATAAACAAAATTATTAATGTATCTTAAATAGAAAACTATCTTTTGATAGACTTGTACTCCAAAATCATTTTATTAAAAAAAAAAAATAAATTGATTTAAATAAAAAGTATATCGGATTTTTCAGAATAAAAATAAATAAATTGATTTAATATCCACCCTAATTGAAAGTCAGCTGACCCAGGGGGAGGTATGGATAGGGAATAGAAGTAGTCCAAGAAAGAGCAAAGAACAGTGCCTTAAAGGCCAAGGCAGTGGAGTTTTTTTTTGGAGGAGGAACAGTTGGTCAACTTTATCAAAGGC
Organism: Rana kukunoris; assembly: GCA_029574335.1. NCBI lineage: Eukaryota > Metazoa > Chordata > Amphibia > Anura > Ranidae > Rana > Rana kukunoris. The sequence continues at coordinate 144,257,003 of CM056057.1, read as the reverse complement.
AGCAAGTAGGGTAAAAGACAGGAAAAAAGTGAACTTTTGAGGGAAGGACAGCTGGAGGGAAGAGTCAGATTCTTAAAACCAGGTTCTTGTAACAGAAAGTAGGTTAAAGGAGTTGTAGACATGTAGAAGGTCAGCCGGTGACTGGATGGTGATGTCACATAGTGTACACAGTGCTGTCACTCAGAATATGTAGCAGACTGACAGTGACCAGCTGGGCTGGGAAAAGGGGTGGGCAGGAGGGGGCGGCTGCCCTGGGTGCAATAGTTTATTGCAGGAATGTGGGCACAGTTTGCCATCTTTGCCATGGGCGCTGGATGGCCTTGTCCCAGCACTGGTGACAAGGGCATGCTATATTAGTTGTGGAGTGGGAAAAAATGAAGCTGTGCAACATGTGGACTTCAGTAATCATGTTAAATAAATTGTTTCTCACAGTGGTCTGTTGGTCTCTTTCCTGGCTGGAGACATAAGTGATAGATTATTATAACAATGTGATGAACGCAGTATACAATAAAGATGAGTCTAGCAGAAAGTGGGTCATAGAAATAAATGTATTCAAAAGTAGTAAATCAGTGAGATTTTTTTTCTGTACTGTATCAGAGAAAGAATCTAGTTCCTTATGTGTAAGCAGTAGAAAAACTGAGTTTTGGAGCTTTATCTAGTTAGGGTTAGCGTTTAAAAGATTCAAGGGAATCTAAACCAGGAGCAATGAGTTGGGTGACTACCAAACAAAGGGAGGAAGGGTAAATGTAGCAAGATGGGTTTACTGGTATATTTCTGCTGTCCTATACATTTTCCTGAAATTGTTCTATATTTTTAGACGCAACTTTTCTCAGATTGGTGAACCTCTTCCCATCTTTACTTCTGAGACACTCTGATGCCGCGTACACACGATTGGTTAAACCGATGAGAACGGTCTGATGGACCGTTTTCATCGGTCCAAACCGATCGTGTGTGGGCGCCATTGGTTATTTAACCAATTTAACCGATGGATACCTAACCGATAGCAAAAAAACGATCGTTTGTAGGCATGACCATCAGTTAAAAATCCACGCATGCTCAGAATCAAGTCGACGCACGTTTGGAAGCATTGAACTTCATTTTTTTCAACACGTCGTTGTGTTTTACAACACCGCGTTCTGACACGATCGTTTTTTAACCGATGGTGTGTAGGCACGACTGACCATCAGTCAGCTTCATCGGTTAACCGATGAAACCGGTCCATCAGACGGTTCTCATCGGATGGACCGATCGTGTATACGCGGCATGACTCTCTAAGATGTTTTTTTTTTACCCAGTCATGTTATTGACCTGTTGTTAATTATCCTCATTGGTTGCAAAATGTTCTTCTAGCTCTTCATTGATAGCACCACTTACCATGCCAGCTTTTTTGTTGCCCTGTCACAACTTTTTTGAGAGTGTTTTTTGTTGCTGTGTTCAATTTAAAAATTACCCTTTTTTTTTATTATTGTGCATTTTCTCAGTTTAAACACTTGATATGTTTTTTTATTATTTTGTATTGGGAATAAAATATGGGTTTATGACATTTGCAAATCATTTCTGAAATTATGCAGATTTTACACAGCATCACAACTTTTTTGGAATTGGGGTTGTAAATGCATTTTTTTTCCTTTTCATTATTTTTAACATCATGCAATGTACCTTTGAATTTTCTAGAAAATATGACTTCTCTGGGAGGAGTCCAGAATAAGGAAAATGGCTATAGAAATTCACTTGAGTAACAGCTCTGAGTATATTGCCACTGCTGAAATTTTAATCCAAGATGGTAGTGCCCAGCATTTGTTTTGAAGATTTTGGATGTACTTACATGAGCACATATTATGGGTAGATATATCTAGACATAGTCTTCTGACGTGGTCTAAAGCAGTTTGGTCCAGAGGTTGCTAGGGTGAGCAATTAGCAATTTCTGCATCTCAGATACATTTCCCACAGACACCAATGATCTTTTTAACCATCTGTAAGGTACTAATTCTTCCCAATGACCACAAGTATGAGGAGCATTCTGCCCACTGCCCATCACACTAATGTATCAAGAGTTGTAGATATAGTATTTTTTTAGCAGGGACCTGAGACCAGAAAGTTATTACAAGGAAAGGCTTGGATTTCAACTGTACCACAGTCAGGGTTCCTAACTCCAACTATGTATGTCCATAGAATGACTAGGAATTCTAGGCCTGATACTATATTTTCCCTTGATAAATGACAAGAAATTTAGGAGGCATCAGAGAAATTCTAAATGGAAAACTGGTGCCAAAATTGTTTTTGGGCAAAATGACCAACTTGGGGGTATTTATCTTGCCAATCTAACAAATATTATGATTTCACTAGGTCTGAATAAGCGTGATAAATTCAGGGTGTCAGTCTTTTCAAGGAAACTGTGATCCCACAGCACACAATAAGTTGTGACTTTGTTAGAAGGTAAATGTTATCACTTATCCAAAGAAATAACTGCATGTGTGGATGTTAAAAGGGACCCAGCTCAGCGAGAAGACTCTCTCCATGATTGTACATAGGTAGGACACCAAGGGTGGATTAGTTACCATGTTATTCGATGTATTTATTTTTTTGAAACAAATCGCTAAAAGGATTGTAGAAAAAGGAGTGCAAATTATGTAGCAAAAGTTGGTTCCTGCTGGAAAATGAGAGGCAGAAATAAAGGTAAATAAAAGGATGAGGGTTCTCTCCTGGACTTGGGTGGGTGAGGGAACTGTTAGTCTGGCAGGATTCGTGGAGGGGGGATCATTGATGTCACTAGATGCCTTGAGAGGAAGATATGGTAGCTTCCCTTTTGACTTCTGGAGACACCGACAATTAGAGACTTTTGTCACAAAATGTCATAAACAAGCACGGATTAGGAGTACTCTGACAGAATTTGAAAACATGTGGGCGTCTGAAGACCCGTTGCCCAACATGATTTTGGCACTTTATAGACTGCTAGAGGAGGCGACACCTAGCCCCACTCTCTTCTTTATTAAGAAATGGGAGAGGGATCTCCAGTCCAACTTCACCGGAGAACAGCTGAACCATCTATACTGCCTGACACACTTGAGCTCGGTATATTCTAAGACCCAAGAGAACAACTACAAACTGATGTCGAGGTGGTACCGGGTTCCTACGACCCTTGCCAGAATCTTTCCCACGGCCTCCGATGGGTGCTTGGGGGGATGTGGACAGAAAGGCACATTTCTCCACATTTGGTGGGAGTGCCCAGTGCTGCAGCCGTTCTGGGACATAGTTAGCAAACATATATCTGATAGTCTGGGCATTGTTATGCTGGAACAGCCCAAACATTTTCTGCTCCACTTCCCCCCAATGCCCTTATCTCCTTATAAGCGAAGTGCTCTCCCCACCTCCTTAACGCAGCAAAACTACTCATTCCGATACACTGGAAAAGCTTGCGTATTCCAAGTGAGCAAGATTGGTTGGGGAAGGTGGGGGAGATCATGGAGACGAAGAGATGGTTAGCTGAATGTAAAGGCACCCGCGAAAAATTTGATCTTGTTTGGGCCGAATAGAGAGCCCACGTCAGGGATGTATTTAGGTTTTGTGCTGCCCTAGGCCTGACTAAACTCGTGCACCCCTAATTTAAATATGACCCACCTCTTCCTGTCAAGGCCACACCCCTTGCTGTTAAAGACCTGCCTTACCTTACCCTTACTCTATCCAAAATTAAATAGAAAAGTGTTCCTAAAGTTCTACTTTAACCCCAACATTCTGATTATTTTATGGAGAGGACTAAAAAGATATAACCATGCCACCATAGCACAGTGAGGAAGGTTTGTGGACCAGGATGATAGGACAGTCAAAATTAGAAGCTCCGCCCCCCCTACAGTTGCGGAATGCTTGCCTCTCTGCCCAGTCCGCCCCATAAGACTGGCGCTACACTAACAGTGCTACACTAATAGTGCAAGCCGGCGGAGACTCTTTCCATGCTGCCCCCCTGCAAAGTGCTGGGGTGCCCTGACATCCGCACATTACATAGTTACATAGTTACATAGTTAGTCAGGTTGAAAAAGACACAAGTCCATCCAGTTCAACCATAAAAAAAATAAACAAACAAAATAAAACACAGTACATCCCATACACCCAACTCCATACCCACAGTTGATCCAGAGGAAGGCAAAGAAAACCAGCAGAGCCATGATCCAATTTGCTGCTGGAGGGGAAAAAAGTCCTTCCTGATCCCCCGAGAGGCAATAGGATTTACCCCAGATCAACTTTACCTACAAAACTTAGTACTCCGTTATATTATGTGCATTTAGGAAAGAATCCAGGCCTCTCTTAAAGCAATCTACTGAGCTGGCCAGAACCACCTCCGGAGGGAGTCTGTTCCACATTTTCACAACTCTTAGGCCCCATACACACGATCGGATATATCCGATGAAAACGGTCCGCGGACCATTTCCATCGGATATGTCCGATCGGGAGTTTGATCCGATGGCGTGTACACACCATCGGATCAAATTCCCCGCCGCCGGACGGCGCGGTGACGTGGCGATGACGCGGCGGTGACGTTGACGCCGCCGCGTCACCGCTACGTCACCGCACCAGGAAGTAAAACACTTCCGCGCATGCGCCGAATCCATTCGGCAGCGGCGCGGCGGCGGTGGGAGCCGACATGTCTGCTGGTAAGCTTGCTTTGAAATCTGTCGGGTGGAGAAATCTGTCCGCTAGCCCATACACACGAGCGGAGATGTCTGCTGAAACGGTCCATCGGACCGTTTTCAGCGGACATATCCCCTCGTGTGTACGCGGCCTAACTGTGAAGAAACCTTTCCGTATTTGGAGGTGAAATCTCTTTTCCTCCAGACGTAAAGAGTGCTCCCTTGTCCTCAGTGTTGACCTTAAAGTGAATAACTCAACACCAAGTTCACTATATGGACCTCTTATATATTTGTACATGTTGATCATATCCCCCCTTATTCTCCTCTTCCCAAGAGTGAATAAATTCAGTTCCTCTAATCTTTCCTCATAGCTTAGCTCCTCCATGCCTCTTATCAGTTTAGTTGCCCTTCTCTGCACTTTCTCCAGTTCTCCGATATCCTTTTTGAGAACTGGTGCCCAAAACTGGACTGCATATTCCAGATGAGGTCTTACTAATGATTTGTACAGGGGCAAAATGATATCTCTCTCTCTGGAGTCTATACCTCTCTTAATACAAGAAAGGACTTTGCTCGCTTTGGAAACTGCAGCTTGGCATTGCATGCCATTATTGAGCTTATGATCAACTAAAACCCCCAGATCCTTCTCCACTACAGATCCCCCCAGTTGTACTCCCCCTAGCATGTATGATGCATGCATATTCTTAGCCCCTAAGTGCATAACTTTACATTTATCAACATTAAACCTCATCTGCCACTTAGTCGCCCACTTAGACAGAGCATTGAGGTCGGCTTGTAAATTGGAGACATCCTGCAAGGACGTTATTCCACTGCATAGCTTGGTGTCATCTGCAAAAACAGAAATGTTACTTTGGATCTCAGACCCAATATCATTTATAAATATATTGAAAAGTAAGGGACCCAACACCGAACCTTGGGGTACACCACTGATAACCTTGGACCATTCAGAGTATGAATCATTAACCACAACTCTCTGAATTCTGTCTTTCAGCCAGTTTTCTATCCATTTACAAACCGATATATCTAATCCTGTAGACCTTACCTTACACATGAGCCGTGTGTGTGGAACTGTATCGAACGTTTTTGCAAAATCCAAGTATACCACGTCCACTGCCACGCCTCTGTCCAGGGTTTTACTTACCTCTTCATAAAAGGAAATCAGGTTTGTCTGACAACTTCTGTCCTTCATGAATCCATGCTGTCTGCTGCTTAAATAGTTTGTTTCCAGCAAGAACTCATCCATGTGGTCTTTTATTAAACGTTCCAGTATCTTCCCAACTATAGAAGTTAAACTAACAGGTCTATAGTTACTTGGTAAAGACTTTGTTCCCTTTTTAAATATGGGCTCCACATTGGCTTTATGCCAATCCAGTGGTACTATTCCTGTCATTAATGAGTCCCTAAATATTAGATACAGTGGCTTTGAAATTTCAGAGCTCAATTCTTTTAGGATCCGTGGGTGGATGCCATCTGGTCCAGGTGCTTTATCCACCTTTATTCTGTCTAAATATTTGTGGACCATATCACTTTTGAGCCATTGTGGATTTGGGGCTGTGTCACTCCCACCCCCATTATGGACATGAGCTCCCCCATTCTCCATTGTATACACAGAGCTGAAGAAAGCATTTAATACATTTGCCTTCTCTATGTCCTCAGTCACCCAGTCTAGATTATTTTGTAAAGGGCCTACATGCTCAGACTTGACCTTTTTACTATTGATATATTTAAATAATTTTTTGGGGTTTGTCCTACTATCTTTTGCAATCTGTCGTTCATTTTGAATTTTTGCATCCTTGATTTCCTTTTTACATATTCTATTATATTCTTTGTAACATTTAAACGACACTAGTGTTCCTTCATTTTTATATTTTTTAAAAGCTATTTTCTTATTGTTTATAGCTTTTTTAACTTTGACCGTGAGCCACATAGGTTTTATCTTTAGCCTTTTAAACTTATTGCCCATGGGAATATACTTTGCAGTGAGGTTCCAAAGAGTCTTTTTGAAGAATTACCATTTCTGTTCTGTGCTCATCGGTGCCAATATTCCCTCCCAGTCCAAGCCCTGGAGAGCAGTCCTCATGCTTTGAAAATTTGCTCTCTTGAAATTAAGTGTTTTTATCTTTCCTGTATGTATTTCTTGCTTATAGTTTACATTAAACAAAATCATGTTATGATCACTGCTACCCAGGTGCTCCTTTATCTGAACATTAGTAATAAGCTCTGCATGGTTTGAGATTACCAGGTCCAACAGAGCATCATTCCTAGTTGGGGCCTCAATAAACTGGACCATAAAATTGTCCTGCAATAAATTTGTCCTGTTTTTAAATTGTCCTGTTTTTAAATTGTTGTCCTTTAACTGTCCCAGAAATTCCATTATTCCAGTCAATTTCTGGGTAGTTAAAATCCCCCATTATTATCACCGTCCCAGCCCTTGCAGCCCTTTCCATCTGTACAAGGAGCCGAGTCTCCACCTCCTCATTAACATTGGGTGGTCTATAACAAACTCCAATGATTAACTTTGAACTACGCACATCTGTATGCAGTTCCACCCATAATGCTTCAACTTCATCACACTCTCCATCAACCAGGTCCTCTTTCACATTGCAGGTAGCGGTTCTCCCCTGCGAAGTGTGATGGTTGTCTATGCTATGGCTATACTAAACATGTCCCCTGGTGCCTCCCCCTCCCCTCAGTACCCTTCCCTTTCCCCCATTTTTGTTTGTTCTCTGGCAGTGAAGGGGTTAACACTAGGGGGCATGGAAGGGGTTAAATGTGTATCCTGGGTGTGTTCTAACTGTGTGGGGGGAGGGGGGTGACTGGGGGAGGTGACCGATGCTGTGTCCCTATGTACAAGAGACACAGATCCATCACCTCTCTCTCCTGACAGGACATGGATCTCTGTGTTTACACACAGAGATCCACGTCTTGTCCCTGTAGCCGCCGATTGCGAGTGCCTGGCGGACATCGCGGCCGTCAGGCACGCGCATCGGTATCTCAGGGATGCAGCGGGCACGCGCGCGGCGGCGCTTGCGCACCCTCTAGTGGCCAGGAATCTCACAGGGCGCCCTGTCAGATTCAGAACCACCCGACGGCCGCATATATTCGTACGACCGTCAGGAAGTGGTTAAAGATTCTATTGGAATAAATAAAATGTAAGCATCATAAGCTCTGATAGGGATGCAACTAGCACAGTGGCCAGGTGGTTAGCACACGTCTACCTAGCAGCACCAGTAGGGCCGTCTGAATCCAAACCATGGCACTACCTGCCTGGAGTTTGCATGTTTTCCCTGTGCCTGCATGGGTTTCCTTCGGGTACTCTGGTTTCCTCCTACACCCCAAAGACCTGATGGTACATTAACCACTTAAGACCGGACCTTTAGGCAGCTAAAAGGACCCAGCCAGTTTTTGCGATTCGGCACTGCGTTGCTTTAACTGACAATTGCGCGGTCGTGCGACGTGGCTTCCATACAAAATTGGCGTCTTTTTTTTCCCACAAATAGAGTTTTTTTTGTGGTATTTGATCACCTCTGCGGTTTTTATATTTTGCGCTATAAACAAAAATAGAGCGACAATTTTCAATATTTTTTAAGTTTTGCTATAATAAACATCCCCCAAAAATATATAAAAAAAAATGTTTTCCTCAGTTTAGACCGATACGTATTCTTCTACCTATTTTTGGCAGTGATCAACGTTTTTTTTTGTGACTGCGACATTATGGCAGACACTTCGGACAATTTTGACACATTTTTGGGACCATTGTCATTTTCACAGCAAAAAATGCATTTAAAATGCATTGTTTATTGTGAAAATGACAATTGCAGTTTGGGAGTGAACCACTAGGGGGCGCTGAAGGGGTTATGTGTGACCTCATTTGTGTTACTAACTGTAGGGGGGTGTGGCTGTAGGTGTGACATCATTGATTGTGATTCCCTATGTAAGGGAACACACAATCAATGCAGGCGCCACAGTTAAGAACGGGGAAGCTGTGTTTACACACGGCTTTTCCCATTCTTCAGCTCCGGGGACCGATCGAGTGACTCCAGCGGTGATCGGGTCCGCGAGTCCCGCAGCTTCGGACCTGGTCGCGTGCATGCGCCCGCGCTTGACCCCACGGCTGGGCTTAAAGGGCCACGTACAGGTACGTGGATGTGTCCAGCCGTGCCATTCTGCCGACGTATATCGGCGTGAAGGGGTCCTTAAGTGGTTAATTGGCTCCTGTCTAAACTGGCCCTAGTATGTGTATGTATGAATGTGAGTTAGGTACCTTAGATTGTAAGATCTTTGAGGGAAGGGACAGATGTAAATGAAAAACATATACTGTATTTATTGGCGTATAACACTCACTTTTTTACCCTAAAAATAGAGGGTAAACGGTGCCTGCGTGTTATACACAGGGGCTGTGGAAAGTTTTTTTCCTGAAACTTCCCTCTTAAAGTTAGGGTGCGTGTTATACGCCTGTGCGTGTTATACGCCTATAAATACGGTATATGTTTAGCCTCACAATTACAACACATAGTGTGCCTGCTGCAAGAGCTGCAATTAAACTTACTGGACTCTTCTGCTAAGCTCCTTCGTTTTACGACAGGGATGGGGGTGGAAGATGGTTTGGAGGCCCTGCATTTTAGCAAATCTAATAAACTTTAACCAACCTATGCCCTTATGCGGAAGGTTTGTAATAAGGTTAGGATGATGCAGGGGGTCCATGGATTTACTTAATATAGCTCCATTTAGGATAACCACTATTTTCCCAAAATAGCGAAACTGCAATATGGCAGAAAATGGAAACAATTTGGCATTTCTCATCTGTCCCACATTTTCCGAGATGAGACGCTGGGGTCATTCTCGGTTCTTAGAGAAACCTTCCGATTCCCCTCCACTATGCACTTCTATTATATGCAACTCCAACATGCAGTCAGAGCCCAGGGGGGAACCAGTCTTTAACTGGTTTCCGTCTGGCTCACGCAGATTTATTGCGGCACAATGGCTCTCCTGGGCAAAATCCGATATATATATATATATACAAAAGTTTCCCTTTAAGAGCTGTCAGAGGCTGCGTGCGTGTTGCATGGCGGGGGAGACACAATGCACGTGGCCTGCGGTCACTATTCCCACCAGCTGCTCGCGATCAGGCGTACGATTGTGCTGTTAGAGGAGATGTGGTTTATTCCTAGTAAGTAGGAACAGCAAAATGTCTCCTCTCTTACTCAGTCCAATCCCCATACAGTTAGAACACAGTGAGGAAACACACAGTTAACCCTTTGATCGCCCCCTAGTATTAACCCCTTCCCTGCCAGTGACATTTACACTGTAATCAGTGCAAATTTATAGCACTGATCGCTGTATAAATGTCAATGGTCCCAAAAATGTGTCAAACGTGTCTGATCTGTCCGTCGCAATCACGCTAAAAATCGCAGATCGCCGCCATTACTAATAAAAAGAAAATGCCATAAATCTTTCCCATAGTTTGTAGATGCTATAACTTTTGTGAAAACCAATATACACTTATTGCGATATATATTGGCCTAAACTGATAAAGAAATGTGTTGTTTTAAAACATTTTTGAGGATATTTATTATAGCAAAAAGTAAAACATTTTTTTTTTTTTAATTTTTGTTTATAGCGCACAATATAAACCACAGATGTGATCAAATACCACCAAAAGAAAGCTTTATTTGTAGCAAAAAAGGGACGCAAATTTCTTTGGATACAGCGTCGCACGACCACACAATTGTCAGTTAAAGCAACGCTGTGCCAAACTGTAACAAGGGCTCTGGTCAGGAAGGGGGTAAAATCTTCTGGGGCTGAAGTGGTTAACTACTTGTTTGAAGTCACCACCTATAAAGGATTCATCTCCTGTAGTTATGCCATGATACTCAATCTTTTAAACTCTTAAGGTGCGACCTTGAGGCCTTTTGAGGAGGAGCAGAGGGAGGAAACCCTACAGATTGTTCTCCTGTGCTTTTTGAATGTGGCTCAGCGCCTGTCACAGTTGTATATACTCCTGAGGGTTAATTATACACTGGCCAGGCTGGCCCAAATGGAGGTAAACTCTGACTCCACCTGTGCTAGATGCTGTGAAGATCATGTGGGATTTGATACACCTCTTATGGAGATGCCCAAAGCTCCAAATATATTGGAAGAAGTTCTTAGACACTCTTATTAGGGCCTTCTGGGTTGAGATCACGGTGGACCCTAAACATTCCTTGCTGGGTATTCTAGACACACTCCCGATAGAGGCTATCTCTAAACAGGCTATTGCTAGAGATCTCTTTCAGACCCGAATGATTCTGAGACACTGGAAATCCACAGAGCCTCCCACGGTATAGGAATAGATTACCCAAATGGGTGACACCAGAGAAAATCATTTATAAACACAGGGGTAACAGGAGCAAATTTGATACACTGTGGACCCCATGGTTAGATGCCCCTGGTCTAGCCACAGTAGATCTGATATATGACCGAATATTCTAGCATTCAGGAACATTTTTAACCTGCATTTGTATATATCTAGTTGGTCAAGTATACTGTTGTACCATTTGCTGATGGGAAATGTTTTATTTTAATGCATGGGCAAGTGGGTTATCAATCTGCAAAATGTTATGTATAAATGTACTGACATTTTTTGCGCTGAAAGCTACAGACCCAAAGTACTTGTATATATATGTAAAGCGCTACATGAATTGTCGGCACTATATAAGTACCTGTAATAAATAATAATTTTGTATTTGTCACTTACATTATGTAAAAGTTTAATAATTTAAAAAAACAAGTACACAGTGAAAAGGCTATGACCACAGGCCACGCCAAACAAGACTGCCTCTGTGGGGGGGAAACTTCTGTTACATTATTTTGAAGGTCTGTTAATACATGAATGATCCATGTTGAAATCAATCTTCAGAGGGCATCTGACAGGGGGTGAGGAGGTGTTAGATCACTTCCTAACCGCCTATTTTATTCCCATTGCACACAATTGCAGGGTGCACCCATTCAGTTGAATAGGTCACGTTTAATGGATGGTATCACCTGCCAAATTCATCAGTCAGGATTATTTTTGTGGGTAGTTTCAAAAAAGAAAAAAACAGAGATTGAGACAAGTTATCTACACTTGCTAATTCATTGTGCAATGATATGAAATTGTTACCATCACAATCCACACATAAAACAATTGGTAATCGACTATTACTTTTTTTATAAGAATTATGGATTGCTGCACATGAACTATAGAAACAAAATAGGGTTCTGCTTAACTGTGTCTTATAAGTTAGAATATTTCATTTTCTCCTCTTCACTCTGAAGTGACCCTGTCCTCTCTGCTGCTGTGTAATAATCCTGGCTTGGCCATGTGCGGTTTGTACTCTGCGTCTTTCAAGATCCATTTGCATGCCTTCTCATAACACACATTTAAAAGTTCATTTAATTTCCTATCAGAGGAGCTAATCTTCAACAAACACAAGAAATGGGAAACATCTGCATTACTGCTGATGCTCAGAATAAATATAAATCGCAGACGGAGCTGTAAAAAAATCTAACTACGGAGAGATCAGCCGTAAGGGGCGCACATAAACCGAAACTACAAATTATGCCACAAGAAGATCTACAGAGTGAATGCTTGGCAAAATTATTGGTAGAGGAGATTGCAATACAGTATTCACTATAGGGGAGACATTTCCTTTACATGGTTTACTTCCCGTGTCCAGGTCTCCCTACAGGAAGATTTAACATTACATTGCCTGTTACAAACTGGGCTGGAGAGTTAAAAGCTGATGTCCAGGCAGGATTAGACACAAAATAATGAAGCTCTATATTTAAGAATACGTCAAATGTATTTTTATATGCAAGAAGTTGAAGTACCTGAATGTGGCCTGTTATCAGCCTCTTGCAATCCTTGTACAGCAGTTCTCAGAGTTGGGGAAGAAAATGCTGCACAAGGAGGAAATTGGGTGTGCTGCAGTGCAAAGAACATGCTGATAGGAACAGCGAGTAGAGTGACAGATTTAAGCTAGTCAGTCTGCCAGTCAGTCTGCTGCTATGTAAAGCTGCACGATTAATTGTACTTTAATCATGATCTCGATTCACCCCATCTCCAGCCTGGATAAGCTTGATTTTTCCAGGATGTAGCCCGGTCCGGAGGAGAAGCCGTGGAACCACCGTGAAACTCCACTAGTGCCTATATCAGAACTGACGTCAGCAGCCGGAACTGACGTCAGTCAGCAGAGAACGTGAAGCGCCGCTGAATGGATGCCTGGTCATGGGCGGTACCACGTTTCTCGACCGGGAAACACCACAGTGAGTGTACACTGCACACCAGCATTGATCCAATGTCATTGCCAGCCTCAAGGCATTCCCAACACAAATGTGAGCATACATACTATGTAAATATTACTACCGGTACTTACTGCTTGACTGCTGCAGTGCTTGATTATATCCAGAAAGAAAAAACTATATCAAATTTAAACTCAACAATATATATATATATATTTTGTTTTTCTTTTTTCTGCGCAGTCTCGTTAGTGGTGTTTTTTGAGCATCGTGATCTTTATTCTAAGCAAAATGATCGTGATTCTCATTTTGGCCAGAATCGTGCAGCTCTACTGCTTTGCATTGTCCATTCACATGCTGGGGGGTGGGAACCTGTGCGTGTTACTTAACTGCAGCAGAGAAAAAACAGCTATTCTGCCCTGTGTGGATCTTAGGGCTGGTTGGATAACATTTACCTAAAGTTCAGCTTTAAGAGAAATTTTAAGAGAAATTTTAGAAGAAATTTTAAGATCATTTGTTGAAATAATAAGCCAACTCAGCATCTAAGTGAAGGACAAACTCCACCCACTCCATAGAGAAGCGTGGACCTTTAGGTCAGACCACCTGGGACTGATACCAAGCTCCAATTCTGATGCTGTACCCATCAGGTATAACCTCTTCAAACAGTGAGAAAAAACAAAATACTAATACTTTATAGAAAAAAGTTTATGTTCTCTAAAAGCATCATTGTGAATCTTCTGCCATATGACTGTCACTGCCATTGAACGAGGAGCTGCTGAAGGATGCGCCAATGTGGAAGGAAGACAAACATATGAACAAACGTTTCTGCCAGGCCAATATTTAGGTGAGCATGTCTTGTGTGTAAATGTGCCGATTTCAGGGAAAGGATTTAAACGCCAACAACATCTGCTGCCTCCCACTTCTATGTAGAGAAATATTTGTTCTGTGACTTTATCAGATTGCTAAACAAAGAGGGCCGAGCATGCCAAGCGGCAGGAGCAAAGATATACAAATAAAATGCATACACTAATGCGTTTTCCTCTGTAATAAATAATTGAGAAGTGCAAGAGTAGATCTCCTCCACCCACCATCCCAGAACTCACAGACCCAGCAATGGGTCAATAAAGGGCAGTTGGGGCTGTGAAGATGAGAGTCTTCGGGAGAAATCTGGGCTGAATAAGAAGGAACGCAGCCAGAGATTGTTTACAAGCGATGAATAATGCAGACACACATTATATTCTGCCGCTGTTTCAGCAGCATCGACTTATTTCATGCTTATCATTCCGCTGGAGTAACCCGACATTGTAGAGGTATTTGTACGTTATCTGCAGAGAGCCGCCATCTGATGGAGAGATAAAGACTCTGGAATGCGCTGCTGATCATCCAATTTCACCGACATGTTCCACTCCAGAAGAGAGGTGAGAAATGTAGGGACCGGACATTTCAGGCACTTGCCTCTAATGTCGTAACACGGCTGGATTAGCCATCATCAAATGTGAATTAGGTCCAAAAGTCCTTCCAGAAAACTTAAATGGATGATGATGAAAAAAGTAGGCCAGCCTGTGGGCCAGATGCACCCTCAACAGTACATGCAAAGGATCAACAGAGGGTGGGCCTGGTGCACCATGACCAATACCCAATATGCATGAGTGATGCATCACTTTTAAATGACAAATGTGTTAACAAGAGAGACATCAGTTACAATGCCCATACACATGTCATTGCCTGATCTAGGTTAGTTAAATATGTAAACCCAACATTTCACATTCCTGATATGTTTCTACTGTACCAAGTACTTCTATAAAAAAAAAACATCCTGTTCTCTTTGGATTGCTTCCTTTGTAGTGAAATCCCTGGTAGTCCCTCTGCTTTACTATTAAAAACTGACCACACTAAGCAAAATAACACACTGTGGTCTGTTCTCTAGCTATGCTGGGAACTCACCCTGCTCTCCTTCAATTATCAGACTTGTAATGGCACCCCCCCCCCCCCCCCCCAGACATTTACTGGGAAGTTTTGTGTACCGCTGTTTCTACTCCCCCAGCTCTTATAAAGCTGAGAACAGAGGGTATGTGTTCACTTATAAAAAAAAAAAGGGGGGGGGGGAAGGAGTTTATAATATTTTCATATCTATACACAAATATTTTGCCTTTCATTTCCATTTTAAACTGAATGGGTTGTTTTACAATCGTTTTAAGGCTAAGTTATTAAATGTAATATGTTGTCAGTATTTTATGGTTTGAAAAGCTGTCTTTTTAATGTCTGTAGTTCTATATATGTCCCAACGTGCCCATATACTATTATATAAATGTATACACCTGTCAAAGGACACTAGAGCTGGTAAAACACATTTCACAGCCAATCCATTTAGAAATTCACTAGAGAGAATACTGCACCAGGCCACAAACTCCTTCAAGAATCTGCACACAGAAGAGGGAGAAAAACGTAAAATGTTTCTACATTCACCCAATATCTTGACTTCTAAAGCTTCTACAGTGGTCCAATAAGCAGTAGAACCCAAAGCAATCAATCCATTGGCATTAATGTAGAATTAAGTAATGCAGCTGGGAGATAAGGCGTATGGACAAATGGCACTGTGCCAATCTTCTTTACATTGTGAAAACTGGCAGCCATCGACCACAATGATGAGCTGAAAAAATAGGACGTACATTACCGGTCTCCTGGGAGTTTCATTATACAGAAATGAGTATCAAGAAAACACTCATATTGACAGAACAGAGGAATCACATATGATTGGAGGACGAGGTCATTTATCATCCACTTAATTGTCGCAGAAAACAGACACAAATTCCACAGAGACAAAGCAGGATAAAGCCATTAAATTAAGGCGTAACTGCATGGCTTCCTAGTAAAACACTACATGGTGGCACGATGGCAAAATGGTCAAACCGACAAAATAAAAAAGATCTTATCTGTTTCACATAGGTCCTTTAAAGTGCATATTTATTAAGTAACATGAGTTACTGTTTTTTTTCTTTTCCAATGCCTAATGGTAGGTTGTTTTGCTTGCTTTATAAGGCCCCTTTCACACTAGGCGGACTCGGTCTCAGCGGAGTTCCCCAGCTCCCACCAGCTCAGTGGGAGATCTCTCCGCAGATCTCCGCTGAGTCGGCGGCTGACAAGTCCCTCTCTGCTCACTGATGTTCTGATTCTCTGCTCTCTGCAGCAAGCAACCAAGTCTGAGTATCAGCAGGCAGTCGCCACTCCACTTGCACATAGCATCAGAGGCGGAACGGTGTTGGAGAACTCTGTCTGTGTCCCGTCTACTGAATGAATGGAAGTAAACATTCATAGATGGGCGCTTGTGATGTTGCATTAATGGGCGCTTGTGATGTTGCATTAATGGGCGCTGGTGAGGCTGCATTTGATGGGCGCTGGTGAGGCTGCATTTAATGGGCGCTGGTGAGGCTGCATTTGATGGGCGCTGGTGAGGCTGCATTTGATGGGCGCTGGTGAGGCTGCATTTGATGGGCGCTGGTAAAACTGCATTTGATGGGCGCTGGTGAGGCTGCATTTGATGGGCGCTGGTGAGGCTGCATTTGATGGGCGCTGGTGAGGCTGCATTTGATGGGCGCTGGTGAGGCTGCATTTGATGGGCGCTGGTGAGGCTGCATTTGATGGGCACTGGTGAGGCTGCATTTGATGGGCACTGGTGAGGCTGCATTTGATGGGCACTGGTGAGGCTGCATTTGATGGGCGCTGGTGAGGCTGCATTTGATGGGCGCTGGTGAGGCTGCATTTGATGGGCGCTGGTGAGGCTGCATTTGATGGGCGCTGGTGAGGCTGCATAGATTTCAATATATATATATTTTTTAAGCACATGATTAGAGCTTGAGGTTTTAATTGGTCACCCTGCACCGATCCGCCGACCACGGTGTTGTCGTCGCCCCCCCCCCCCCCCCCCCCCCCGGGGCCAGCTTGGCTTGCGGGCTGAAGCCCCTGGTCTTTTTGGCACCTAGCAACGCCCCTGCCTACAGGACATGTCCCCTCCTCCTCCACTGATAAAAGTTCTTTCATTGATTACACTGTTTAACACAATCTGAGAATCATGGGACTGATCAGACACTCTCACATTCAGAAATCCTATTAGAGGCAGTATAACTGAAGAAAGAGCTTTCCATTTAAAGATGGTCGCTCATACATGAGCTTGAAGCTTTTGGCCCAAAGCTTAAAAAGTACACAAGCTTCTTTTGGGGCAGAGTCACATGTTGTTGGCCTCTATAGACTTCCAAGGAAGCGACTCGAACACGAACACTTTTATGCACAGTTTCTTGCTTTTCCTCGCCTAACTAGCTTTTCAAAGGCTAAAATATTAAATACAAACCTGCAAATTCTTGAGAACAACGTACAAATGCACAAAAAAAGAATGCTTCAAAATCACCTGTGAATTGGGGGGGGGGGGGGTGTCAAGGTTTTCGTTAATACTTTGCATACCGCCCTACCATTTTAAAATAGTACTAGTTGTGTGTGTAGCCATCGCTCATGCAACGTCTGTGATCACGCTGTCATTAGAAGCCCCCCCCCTGTCAAAATAGAGAAGGGGAGGAGGAGGCTTTATTGAACAAAGGGATCCGGGGGGGGGGGGAGTATCAGAAAAATAGTGAAGCATTTAATAAATTTCATTGTGGGATCCACCCCCCCTTTCACCCTTTCCTCCTCTTTTCTACATGTCACCCCCCATCCTGTCTCTGTAGTGCCTGTATATTAACACCTACACCTTCCTTGTCCCTAGCTTTAAGCCCCTCTTTTTTATCCTCCCATTGTATGGGACCTATACATTAATCCCTTCACCTTCTCCATCCTCTGTGTTTGATCTGTACATTTTTGATGGAGATGAATCTAGTACAGCACTATCAAGCCTTTGTGTTTTAAACACTAAGTTCACCTTAACTACAAAATAATAAATGCACATATTTTTGCATGGGGAATTTTTTTTTACATCTTTTTTTTCTTTTCTGCATGCTTTCCCTTTATGGGCTTTCAGGTTGAAAGCTGAAGGAAAAGTGACTGGACTACGAGCACACTCAGAGAACTACAATCTGTCCATTGCAGTGGCAGACTGGACTTGTAGTTTATTCAGTCACAGAGGAGCTCTTGCCTGCTGTCACAAGGAGGGGGGGGGGGGGGGGGGCTTCTGGTGGAGGACCATTTTGTAGCTAAAAGGGCCAGGCCACCATTTGCGATTCGGCACTGCGTCGCTTTAACTGACGATTGCGTGTCCCTTTTTCCCCACAAATAGAGCTTTCTTTTGGTGGTATTTGATCACCTCTGCGGTGTTTCTAACTGTAGGGGGGTGGGGCTGGACTTGTGACATCATTGATCGTCTTTCCCTATATCAGGGAACAGACGATCAGTGACACTGTCACTGTGAAGAACGGGAAAGGTGTGTTTACACACACCTCTCCCCGTTCTTCTGCTCCTGTGACCGATCGCAGGACACCGGCGGGATCAGGTCCGCGGGTCCCGCGAACATGAAGCTTCGGACCAGGTCGCGGGCATTTACTCAGCAAGAAAGCTCTGCTCTTGCTGGTTCTTGCAGAGAAAACCGAGCATGTGTAAAAATAAAAAATAAAATAAAAAATGAGTGAGGCTTAGTATCAGAAGAGAGTTACAAATACAGCCAATTAAACATCTACAGTATCTATAACTCTAAAGTTTTTTTTTATTGGTTGAACTAGACCTGTGTCTTTTTTCAACCAGACTATGTAACATACAGACTAGTACTCAAGTGGTTAAGGTAAAGGAATAAACATATTCAATATGCATTTCTGGTACTTGGATTCATTGTTCCCATAATATCTTCCGCTATCATTTGTGAACTATGCAGCCAGCAGGCCCAATTCAAAGTTCAAACATGGTGGTCCAAAACCCTAGAGAAAAAGTTCACGTACTGTACACGTCAGAAACAAAACACAGATAACAATGTACTCTCACACTAAGAATAATTCCACCATGCTGGCGAAGGGTCCATTCATTTAAAACAGCTCAGGACCCAAGCGAAAATGTAACCAACAATGCTTGGGAGTCCTACTATCTTCTGGCTTTCTTATAGCCTCTGAGTTGGTAATGCAGAGCAAATGTGCATTACCAGTTCTGCAGTTCATGAATGTGTCAAAGATTCTCAAAGATCAGTATGACATGCAGGGAACTAACATTTTCAGAGGGAGGTTGGCAAATGGCAGCCTCTGTATATCTCCCACGACAGCTAGGTAAATCCACAGATATAACACATAATGCTACAGTTTTTTGTGCCTGCCAATAGATCTATAAATTCATGTCCTTCTTCCTGGGATCCTGCATGCTTTGCTGTACTGTATGGCTACATAACACAATGACAACTCTTGGCTGTGATTCTGCAGGCTAGACGTACTGCTTGCCCCCTGTCCGAAAGATTCATTACATTGCTACAATGACACCATGGACACCTACCCTGTGGTCTCTCTATGCCTTCCCTTTCAGCCCATCAACATTGCATATCAGTCACCCCCTCTATAAGACCCATTTCAGCTCTTTCAGCCAAGATACACTATCTCATTTTCAAGACAGAGTTAAAGTGAAGTTATAGTGGCTGTGGCAGGGCTAATAACAGCAGACACTGGGCTAGTTGCTGTTGGTTACTGTATACCAAAGAGACCTGGTAATCTCTGGAGGATTTAAGCCTTTTGTGCTAGTCAACAGCAGTAGGCTGGCTCCTGGACCAATGCACAGCCTTTGTAGAGCTGTCTGTAGTTAGCAGGAGCCGCTATTCATGCCAACATCATCCTGCCCTCTTGTTCATATGAATATTCAACATGTACACCAGCAACATAGCGCTGCTTCGATATGCAACAACCAATTACCTGGCAGCTGACCGGACCTCTGATTAGAAATGCGCAAGTGACAGAAAGCGTAATCCTAAAGACATTAATTAGAGCTTGTGGGGGAGAGAGGGATTTTTAATTCCAATATTCTGGCTCCAGTACTAAGTAGATGGGTTACACAGAATCTTTAATTTGATAAGAACAGCAATGACTGCAATGTGTGATAACTCATAGCAACCAGAACTTACCTTACCAATGTCATAAAACATGACAGTCACTATGGTTTACAACACATCGCTTATACGATTAAATAAAATAACACAATTGAAAGTCAGTCTGTTATGTTAAACAGAGAAAGAGAACAAAAACTGTAGCATGAAATGACCACATATGACAGAGGAGATCCAAGTCAGAAGTGAACAGGTTAATTACTCTAATAACAGTCCCAGGAAATCCACAATTGCATATCTCACCATCATACTACAGTACAAAATGTGGTGACCCAGAGTAACCAATCTGCATTAATGTTTTCACCGACCTGACTATAGTATACCGATATAGGACTAGTTGCTATAGGGTGCTGCTCTACTAAATGAGCCCACTAGGCTTCAATCTGGCTCTTCTCTGTAAACACCAACACAGCAAATTCTCAGCTTGTCCACAGAGCTGACAATTCACAAATCATGACAATAACACAAGGAAGGGACACATGCAGAGAATTAGAGCCAGAGGAAACCCAACACTGAGATTAAAGTTTTACATTTCAGAGCAATACAATCGTGTAAATGGACCAATAGAAAGATATAGCAAGTATGGACAGACAGACAATACAAAACTCAATAATGCAGAGAACTAAACATTGGCCTCCAGCTGCTGCAATAAGACACAGCAGCATTTTAGCACAAGGTATTCATTTAACATCACATTTGAGCTTTTTCTACAGAAAGATAAAATCAGATTTTCCCACACTAAAAATCAATGTTCCCTTTAAGGTGTAAAGCTCTCAGGGTAACTTCCCTGGAAATCTGATGGGAATTCTTCTCCAGACTTGAAGTTCTGTGTCACCCCTGACCATGCTTAGTGCAGCAACCAAGATACCTGTCTTATGGCACTGGATACACTTAGGTTTGACATTCCTGTACATCGCCAATCTGTCACCCCTCCCACACCTGAAAAGTTGCCGTCACACAGATGACATTTACAGTTATTCTATGGGGGGGGGGGGGGGGCAGTTACATGGGCTGTGACTGTCGGGTTGTACAGGTAATGGTGAAGGGTAACAGGATGCTCAGAGAAAAGGATTGGTGTGGACTTCAGCCACATATACTGGCACTTCTCTGTTATCCCCAGCCATGGATCCAGGCAGCAGATAACAGGAACTGATACAATGTGACAAGCTATTGCAGGAAACAAGTCTCCCTACGCAGTTACATTATATTCATTCACACAAGGATAAATCCATCACCTTACCGGTCATTGTCAATGCTTCGGAAGCCTGGGATGATGTGGCGGAAGCTGCTGTTTCGGTCGAGCTTCGGCTGGCTCTTTGTCCGTTTGATGGAGCCTTTAAGGCGACGGCTGAGAAAGCCCTGGGGGATGAAAAAGTGTGGCACATTAGACAGAACACAGTCACTGTCCCTTCCCAGTTTAATTACTATTAGATAGGGTTGCGTACTGTGAACTCCAAGCCAGGGGAAGGGATGCTGTATGTTGTCAGGGTAGCACACAAGCATCCATCTCACATCTGCTGCTCCCAGAGTCTGCGAAGGGCCAGCAACGTCACCACGAGACCTCCCTGAGCCTCTGTTACCATGGCAACCATCCGCTCACTCTGAAATGCTGTCAGACAAGCCAGCCTGGCATACTGCACGGCTCGTTCACAGATCAACAGCTCAATCAGCCCTCTCAGTAAACCAGGAAAAATGGCGGATGCGGGTCTTCCGCCATCTTCCCGAATCACATGTACGGAGGCTATGGAGAAAACCAAGAGCCTAAAACGACCAGACATATCCTGCTAGTCTCTGATCCCCACTAGAAAAGCAATAGCTGGAAGATGATCAGTTCTGAGGGGTAACAACATTGCTATTCTTTGCACTAATTTTACTATGCCAATCCTTGGGGTTAAAACAACACGAGGAATGGTGTCGCCCATAGCAACTGATTTCCAGCTGTCATTAATTCAGTCAGGAATACCACTACAGGAACAATGCGGTTGGTTGCTACAGGCAACACAAACCTTTCCTGCAAGCTTTGTATATGGCTTGGTAAAGGGACAGTCAACCCCAAAGTAACATTTTAGCCACAGAAGGAAACTGGTAGGTTAAACCTTTACCAGTCCTTTATTTCCCTTCATTCCAGTGCTCTTATCTCTGCAGTTAAAACTTCACTAAAAAAGCCAGATATGCCCTTATAATGGAAATTGGACATAGCCAGGAACCACCAGAGTGACTTCAAGAGTGCTAAGACAGCACTCATTGACTACAATGGGATTTCACATGTCACGCAACTTGGGGTCTCACCAGTCGGATCCCAAGTGTAAACCGAGCCTTAAGGAGTTAATTTACTAAAGGCAAATAGACTGTGCACTTTGCACTTTGCTAAATGCAGTTGTACTGATTGGATAGTGCCCCCTCCTATTACATAGTTTGAGTAAATCTAAAAGGAGATTATCCAATGTGATTGTATAGAGATTGTACAGTGTATGGCCACCTTTATACACCTAAAACGAACTAGTTGCACTTTCAGTGCCAATAATTGTCAACGGCACAGCAAACACAGAAGCGAACACACATTTTGCCACGTGAAAAAATGAGTGACAAACGGAGCAGAACGCACAGGAAAAAAACGTGCAACTGGCAACACGCAAAAATGGCTTATGAGCTATTTTGCCACGTGTAGGGCAGCCCATTGAAATCATATATACTGCAGCAGGGAGCAAAACTATGTACCTGTACATCATTACGTGCATGAGATACTGTGGGCGCGCACCTGCTGGGAGGAGCGCGAGTCCGGCAAACTCGTTTCGGCCAGCCACCTGCGATCGCGGTACAGAGAGGCAGAATGGGGATCTGCCTATGTAAACTGTCAGGAACCATGAAACAAACAAACTCAGAAAATGCAGTAAAAATCACACCTTTTAATAAAATGGTAAAAAAGCTACAACTGGTAAATGTAGTCAAAACATAGCTAAGGTTCGGTAGTCAGAACCAGCCAGGAAATCAGAAAGCCAGAGATCAGTGTAGTCGGAGACAGCAGACAGGATCAGAAACTAGAAGGGATGTCAGCCAGGCAAGTCTTCAACAGGAATACAGCAGAGTCTCTAGATATATTGACCAAGGTGAGGGCTTCGAAGAAATTAAATAGGCAGTTTAAATAGCAAGAAGTGGCTGGCTGTTGGCTTGACTGACGAGCAGAAGATGATCAACAGGTGAGCTACTGTGGAACGATGAGTACTGGAAATTGACTGACAGCTAAGCACAGAAAAGGAAGGGCTGAGAGCCCAGCCCTGACATAAACAAGGCAGATCCCCATTCTGACAAGGCACAACAGGAACAACAATCTTTGTGTTGTCTCAGTGAGCCCATCCCCCACACAGTTAGAACACACCCAGGGAACACAGTTAACCCTTCGATCGCCCCTAGTGTTAAGTCCTTCTCTGCCAGTGTAATTTATACATTGATCGGTGCATTTTTTTAGCACTGATCACGGTATTGGTGTCACTGGTCCCCAGAAAGTGTCACTTAGGGTCAAATTTGTCTGCCGCAATGTCGCAGTCCTGCTAAAAATTGCAGATCGCCACCATTGCCATTAAATCTATGCCCTATTTTGTAGACACTATAACTTTTGCGCAAACCAATATTCATGTATTTATTCATTTTTCGCTTATTTTTTTATTTTACCAAAAATATGTAGAAGAATACATATTGGCCTAAACTGATAAATAAATTTGTTATTTAACTTTTTTTTGGATATGTATCATAACAGAATTTTTTTAAATTAATTATAGAGCAAAAAAATAAAAAGCGCAGAGGTGATCAAACACCATCAAAAGAAAGCTCTATGTGTGTTGGAAAAAAAAGGATTGTTTGGATACAATATCGCACGACCGTGCAATTGTCAGTTAAAGCAACGCAGTGCCATGTTGTAAAAAATGGCCTGGTTATTAACCACTTAAGCCCTGGACCATTTGGCTGCCAAATTACCAGGCCACTTTTTGCGATTCGGCAACGTGCCGTTTTAACTGACAATTACGCGGTCGTGCAACGTGGCTCCCAAACAAAATTGATGTCTTTTTTTTTCAAACAAATAGAGCTTTCTTTTGGTGGTATTTGATCACCTCTGGGTTTTTTTTTTTTTAAGTTTTATTAAATAAGCTGAAGTTAGAAGCTAATTGCCCATCATGCACAGCTGCAGAAGATTTGGCATTCTCCAGTTTTAGTAAATTAACCCCACTGTGTCATCACTCTCTACATCAAGAACCACTCACAGCATTGACAAAATCCAAAGAGGAAAAAGACCCAGCACATCACATGAACGACCAGGAGACATTTGGAAAAATTAAGGCTTCATTTCCATGGATGTTTTTAAAGCCAGTTTTCTGAGCGTTTTTTGCAGCTTAAAAATGGTTCTCCATGTTAGTCTATGCCTGGCCTCACGCCCACCATGACGTTTTTGAGCTGTAGATGGCTGAGCCGTTTTTAAGCTGAAAAAAAAAAAACAGGACCAGTGCGTTCTGAAGCTCCAGCGTTAGAGCTGTAAAAACTCCAGACGTTAAAAAACGCTCAAAATTGCGCAAAAACGCTAATAAATAAATAATAAAAGAAAAAACATGGACAGGCTTAAAAACTAAGCTGTAAAAACATCCATGGAAATGAAGCCTAAAGCTGCAGTATGGCCAAAATGGATTGTTGACCATTTGCACAGTAAAAATATGTTTTTACTATACATAGGCGATGATTTAAAAGCCTTTACAGGTTGCCACTTTATATCTACAGAGTAGATCTAGTGCTAGAATTACTGCCTATGATCTGACGTTTGTAGTGATACCTCATATGTGTGGAACAAATGCCTTTTGTGTGTGTGCGCAGGACCAACACACTAGCACAAAGGAGACGGGGGAACTTTACTTTTTTTTTATTATTACTTTGTTTTATTCTTACACTGTTGCATTAATTTTTTTTAATCACTTTTATTGCTGTCACAAGGAATGCAAACATCCTTGTGACAGCAAAAGGCATGTAACAGGCACTCTTTTGGAGGGATCTGTGGTCAATAAGAATCCAAATCACTCTGTTGCACTTGAAAGCATTTAAAACACCAAGATCTCTGTTTTTGAATACTTTTGATTTTCAAAAAATGGTTCTGATGACAGCCAGGTGGAAGTGATGTAATGTCACAGCTTCCGGGTTACCATAGCGGAGACCCAATTAAAGCCAATTGCGGCTTTGTATGGGTTTCCAGCCAGCTGGCGGACATGCCAGCTGGTAGCTTCGGTCTGCCGTTGAGACGGGGAGCCTGAAAGAGCCAAAGGAGGAGGCAGGGCGGGGGGACGTCCCAGCACGCTGATTGTAATAGCAACCGAGTGGCTACTTAGCCACTCCTGTTGCCATTACAAGAGAGCCAACCATCGGCTCTAAAAAATTGTACCAGGGTGATGCCTGCAGCTACAGGCATCATCCCAGTACAGCCACTTGCAGTCAAATGATGTACCAGGTAAGTGATTTAGCAGCAAGTTTTTAATGCATAAATAGGGCCAGATTCAGGTAGATCAGAGCATCTTTGCTCTGGAGTAACGCATCTCATTTACGTTACGCTGCAGAAATTTTAGGAGCAAGTGCTGTTATTCATGAAGCACTTGCTCCTAAAGTTGCGGCAGCGTATCGCAAATGAGCCGGCGGAATTCAAATTGGGCGGGTACGGGGCGCGTATTATTTAAAATAAGCGCGATCCCACGGCGAACGTACTGCGCATGCGTCGAGTGTGAATGCATCCCAGTGCGCATGCTCCAAGTTCTGTCAGTGAACGTCAATGACGTCACGTCCCCATTCATGAATGTTTTACGCAAACGACGCGATTTGGTTTTTTTCCGACGCGATGACGACGCCTATACCTAACATAGGATATTCCACTAGGGGGCTGCTTTATCTATACGCCGCGTATCGCTTCCGGAACCGTCGTAAAGTCACTGCGTCGCGCCCGAAAAAGATCGTGAATTGCCGATTTCCGCTCATTAACATATTTTTTGAGCGTAAATCGGCGGGAACGCCCCCGGCGCCATTTTTAAGTTGAAGTAACGATGCGATGGCGAAATTCATTTACGCCGATCGCATCGGAACTCCAACCCGGCGTTTCTTGTTTTCTGGTTACAGTGATAGTTAGGCTGGCAGATCCATTGATCCGCCAGCCTAACTCTACCTGAATCTGGCCCATAAAGTGTATCAAAATACAAAATGCAAAAAAATAAATAAAAATACATAATAAATAAATAAAACAAGATATATATAAAAATAAATTATGGAAAAGAAAAAAGTAATAAATAAATACAAAAGGATAATCAGAAAAAAAAAAAAAACTACAATCTATATTTGATTATTAAGAAGAAAGGCATAAGATAGAAAAGTACATGGAAAAAGAAAAAAGAAAGAAAATTAGAAAGTTGGTGGAGTCAGATAAGAAGGTGGGATGTTAGAAAGGGAGGAAATAATTAAATAACTAAAATTAAGTAAGAAAGGGCAACATTTTAGGTGAAGTTGCAAATTCCATCCATGTGTACCATAGTTCGTAAAAAGAAACATAGTTCTCATTAGTCATGGCAATTGGTTGGTGGAGTCAGATAAGAAGGTGGGATGTTAGAAAGGGAGGAAATAATTAAATAACTAAAATTAAGTAAGAAAGGGCAACATTTTAGGTGAAGTTGCAAATTCCATCCATGCGTACCATAGTTCGTAATAGGAAACATAGTTCTCATTAGTCATGGCAATTCATTCCTCCATTCTCATGAGATGGTTCAGTACAGTGACTCAATCTCTAATAGAAGGGAGTTTATAGGTTTTACAATATCTAGGTATCAGAGTTCTTTCTACCAGCAGGATAAAAATAATAATAATAATAATAATATTTTTGATAGACCCTGGGATCATGAAGAGAAGGGGCTACTTCAGGAAATTCTGGCTATTGTTCAGTTTTAACTATGGGGTTGATTTACCAAAACTAGAAAATGCATCTGGTGCAGCTCTGCATGGCAGCCAATCAGCTTTTAATTCCAGCTTGTTCAATTAAGCATTGACAATAAAACCTGGAAGGTGTTTGGTTTCAATACAGAGCTGCACCAGATCTTGCACTCTCCAATTTTAGTAAATCAATCCCTATAAGGTTCATTCTTACAAAATGACTAAAATGATAGGGCATGACCGGGGCATATCTGCCGCAAGGTAAACAAGGCATTTGCCGTTGTCGACATTTTTCAGGCGGGCAGCATCGCCGCCAGGTGACCGCACTATAGCCGAATGATGGCTAGAGCACGGTCGTCCAGTTCTGAGAGGTTGCATATTGATGCCCTTGTAGAACTGCCCCCCCACGCTGAGGTGCGCACGTGACACATTCTGTATTTGCTGTGTCCTTCAACCGAACACAGATCGGCTCACAGTGGCTCTTTACCACGTGATCAGCTGTGTCCAATCACAGCTGATCACGCTCTAAACACACTTGCCAGATATCGGCAGAGAGCCGTAACCAGCAAGTGTAAAAGGGGACCTCTGCACTGATAATCAGTGCAGCACCAACAGTGCTGTCAATAAGTGCTGCCAATCAGTGGCTCCTCATCAGTGCTACCATATTATTATTAGTATTCAACGGCTGGGGTGGGAAGGGCACTCATTTTAATTTTCGTCTAGGGAAGCACAAAACCAAAAATACACCACTGGGCATGGGCACCATATATGTAGGTGCATACACAATAAAAATAAGTTAGTTTTAGGAATGTGTGCCCCCCCCCATTATTGTTACATGTCTTACTGTTACTCAGGCAGCACTCTCCTGTCGGGTTCAAAAATCTTGTGCTGAGACTTGTAGTTCTGGTTCCAGTGCACTGATCACTGTGGTCACCAACTCATCATCTTCTCTATTCATTAAAGCCTTGCATTCTTGCAAGTCCTTCAAGGTGTTCTGTGATTGGAGGAGAAGTCATCTGCACCTCCTCCAATCACAGAATGCCTTGCATTCATTGAAATAAACTCAAAGCATTTTAAGAATCTGTACTACAAGTCTAAGCACTTGACGATCGACACAGATAGGAGACAAAAGTAACACATATAACAAACGCTGCAGCAGCCAGAGTTGGAGCACACATTATTGGAGCAAACATTATTTTACTGCGCAAATGGCAAAGCAATTTTAACCATACTTCAGCTTTAAGAATTAAAGTTAAATAAAAAAATTAAATACACACGGGGGTCCCAAAGTGGGGATGGGGAGACTGCAGTTGGTCTTGATTCATTATTTTAATTTATAAAACAATTTCTGTTGTCATATTTAATATTTCTCTTTCACTTTAATTATTCTTTCACTTCAGATGAAACAAATATGAGATGGAACATGCTATGTGTCCTCCACAACAAAAAATACTTAGAAAAACATTGCTAATACCGCAAAAAGAACCCAACCCAATAGATCCGCTGCAGCTCGCCATTAATAAAAGGATAAAATCTAAGAAAGGTTATTTGTTTCCTTTAGTGCTGAAACTAACCATTCTGTGCCTTAGTGTTCTGCTCCACAATAGCATGACTGGGCCCTATTCCCTCTGAACAGATAAACAATGAGGCCCAATAATGATCAGCAGGTGACTTTCAAAACACAAGCCGAGCCGCGACAACGCAATTTATTACCACCACCGATGATCGTCATTACTCACTGCTAGCCACACGCCGGGCTGAAATAAGAGCTGCTGTAGTTTACAAATATCTCATTAACAATGTCATTAATACAAACTACTCACTCCAGCACAATTATCTGTGGTGGACGAAGAACAATTATTTTCTTCTAGGAAAATGATGCTTCCTCTGTACACAAGTCTGATTTCAAAGACTATTTGAGACCCATAAAACATCATAAGCAACATCAGCTTTGAGTTGTCCCATGCTAAAATGCAATGCGCTCAGCTTAGCACTTTTCGTACGCACATACTGCGTTTTCCCAAATTGTATTTTTCTTATTTAATAAGCCAATTAGCATAAATTAACGCAGATAGTTTCAGCTTCTAATTGCCGTGCTTATATCACCATATACAATAAAATGGTGGTCATTGCAATATGTTATGTCACATGGTATTTGCGCAGCGATTAATTTAAACACAATTTTTGGGGTAAAATGCACCTTAAAGCGGAGGTCCACCCAAAATTAGAACTTTCGCTAATCCCACTCCTCACCCCCTTACATGCCACATTTGGCATGTAATTTTTTTTGGGGGGGGGGGGGAGTGGGGGCTTCAGGAGGAGTGGGACTTCCTGTCCCACTTCCTCCTTCCGCCGAGGGGCTGGTTAGGCGATTAAGCTTAATCGCCTACAGCAGCCCCTCCCTGTATGCGATCGCATGGGACACATGACAGGTCCCATGCGATCGCCTGTCCAATAGGAGAGCGCAGCGCCGTTCGCGCATGCGCAGTGGGTGCCCGGCCGTGAAGCCGAAGGCTGTCACGGTCGGGTGCCCACACTTAGGATGAAGACGCCGGCCGGGGAGGGGGGAGAGGAGCGGAGCCCCGGCCGGCGCGTCGCTGGATCGTGGAGCAGGTGAGTGTGTGTTTATTAAAAGCCAGCAGCTACACTTTTTGTAGCTGCTGACTTTTAATAAACACTAAATTTGGCTGGAACACCCTTTTAAAGGAGTTGTAAATATATATGAAATATGTATGCTGAAATCACTGTTTACAGGGTATAAAAACATAATGGTTAACCGATTCCTTTTAAAAATAGATACAAATCAATCATATAATGTACATAATATAATGTACTTGTAGTTTCTAATTTCGTTTTTGCATGTTGTTTCCTGCCTCTCTGCTATACAGAGCCACAGAGCCTATACAGGGCAGTGATGGTTTGGAAAACTAAACTGATAGGTGCTGAGGGGTTTTAGACACACAGTAATCACACCTCCTTGATTAGTGACCACAGAGAGTAAGCTCCCAGTACTGTGGTTATCAGGTAACAGACAACCAGGAAGTGTGGAGATCAGAGAAGAATTACAGCAACTTGAGAGCAAAAACGAAAACAATGAGGACATGAAAACAGCACTGCATTATGGTAAAGGAAGCTCTTAAGATAAAAAAAATATATCCTTTAACCACTTAAGGACCCCCGCACGCACATATACGGCCACATAATGGCTCGTACAGGCACAAGGGCGTAAATTTACGTCCCCGCCTAAGTGCGGTTCGGGGGTCCCATCGGGACCCCCTCCGCGGCGTGCGGGGGTCCCCCTGGCTCCGGGAGCGATCCGGGACGAGCGGGCGGATGTCAGCGTTTACCCGCCCCCCCGCGATCGCTCCCAGCCAATGCGCGCGCTCCAGGTTCTGTCACTTCCTCCTCCTGTGTAAACACAGGAAGGGGGAAGTAATGTAATCTCCCATCGCAGCGGTATTTCCAACCGCTGCGATGGGAGAAACACCTCACAGTAAGTCCTGCACCAACACTACACTGACATACACACACATAGGCACACTTAACCCCTTGCGATCTGCCCCCCCACCCCCCCTGTCACAGTGTCACTGAATGCAGTGATCTAATCACTGCATTTAGTGTCAGTGTGACAGGCAGTGTAAAATCAGTTAGTGCTAGGTTCAGGATAGCCCCCCCACCCCCCCTAATAAAGTTTTAACCCCCTGATCACCGCCCTAGTTAACTCTTTCACTCCCTATTGCCAGCGTCACTAAGCGATCATTTTTCTGATCGCTGTATTAGTGTCGCTGTTCCCGCTAGGTAGCTATTTTTTTTTATTGAGATTTTTTTTTTTACTAAAGACATGTGGCTAAATAAATTTTGGCCTAAATATTTGACTAAAATTTTGTTTATTTAATTTATTTTTAACAAAAAGTAAAAAATAGTGTTTTTTTTTCAAAAATGTCGCTCTATTTTTGAATATAGCGCAAAAAATAAAAATCGCAGAGGTGATCAAATACCACCAAAAGAAAGCTCTATTTGTGGGAAGAAAAGGACGCAAATTTTGTTTGGGAGCCACGTCGCACGACCGCGCAATTGTCTGTTAAAGCGACGCAGTGCCGAATCGCAAAAACACCTTGGGTCATTTACCAGCGTATTGGTCCGGGTCTTAAGTGGTTAAAAACCCTTTAATGAATTTTAATGCAAACAAAATAATATTTAACCTAATTTGTTTGTAAAATATAAAAAAATATGTAGGCTGAGCAAATAGATACTGAACATGTCATGCTTTAAAAAATTGTGCACACTTATGGATTGGCGCCAAACTACGGTAGGTAAAAATCTCCATAGGTGACTCTTTAAAATGTTTACAGGTTACCAGTTTAGAGTTACACAGGAGGTTTAGAATTATTAGTCTTGCTATAACATTCATGGCAAAACCTCACTTATGTGGTGCGAACATCGTTTACATATGCAGGCGCAACCTATGTATGCATTTGCATTTGTGTGCGAGTGCAAGGGGACTGGGACGATTAAAAAAAATAGGTATAACTTTATTTTTACACTGTCCCTTTATTTTAATTATTTATTTTTTATCACTTTTATTCCTATCACAAGAAATTTATACATGCCTTGTGATAATAATAAGGCATGACAGGTCCCCTTTATGGAAACATCTGGGGTCTATAAGAGCTAGATATCTCCTTTACCGTGGAAAGCATGAGATCAAAAAATAAATAAACAAACAAATAAATAAATTGATCTCTGCTTTCTAGGGAAAAAATGGCAGTGTTTACATCTGCCAGAGCCAGAAGTGACGTCACGACGTTGCTTCTGGCCTCCCAGGTCATAGACATGCCCAGGAACCATCTGGTCCTCCGCCAGCTCTGTGGTAACTCAGTGCCGCTGCCAGATTGGATCCTGTTTGCACAGGAGAGCCCGGAGAGACACCGATGGGCAGTGGGATTGTTCCCTCCCGCTGCCTGTAAAAGCAATCCAGTAGCTAATTAGCTATGATGGCCTTTACATTACTGGGTGTCGCTGGCTAAAAAAAAATGTTTTTTTTTTCACTTTCAGCCCACATCATCATATGACGTCATGCGGGATGTAGATGGATTCTAGGCCGATCCAGTCTTACTATTTACACTGTGTTTCCCAATAAATACTGTTCATATCTGTGAGACTTAGGGGTTGATTTACTAAAGGCAAATCCACTCTACACGTCAAGTGCACTTGAAAGTGCAGTCGCTATAGATCACTGTAGATCTGAGGGGAAGCTCTGAAATTAGGGGAAGCGCTGCTGATTTTATCATCCAATCATGTGCAAGCAAAATGCTGTTTTTTATTTTCCTTGCATGTCCATCTCAGATCCACAGCGACTGAACTACCAAGTGCACTTGTAATGCAAAGTGGGTTTGCCTTTAGTAAATAAACCCCTTAAAGTCAAAGCTACTTTAAAGTAGTTCCTGCAGTACTTTGGTCTGACTTATGTGACTTGACGGTCATAGACTTCAATGTGAACCCTCAAAAGTTGCACCTACATGATATATGTGACTTGTGTGTGACTTTGTAGAGAAAAAACAATCACATTGGTCAAAGCCAGAGTCACAACGAAAATTGTGCACATTTTTATTTCGCACAAGTCTGAATGGACTCTTAAACCTGAATTTAACCCTCTGATCATTTAGGTCCCTTTCACACTGGGGCAGAAGGCACGGTGGCGGCATAGCAGGGCTATACTGTCGGACTTGCCGCGTGATTCGGCCGCTAGCGGTGTGGTATTAACCCCCGCTAGCAGCCGATAAAGGGTTAATACCGCCCGGTTTCCCATTGTTTTAAATGAGAAGGAGCGGTATTCATACTGCTCCTCTCACCGCTCCAAAGATGCTGCTTGCAGGAGATTTTTTTCTCTCCTGCCAGCGCATCGCCTCAGCGTGAAAGCCCTCGGGCAGGAGTTTTTCAGGCGGTATTTAGGTGCTATTCTTAGCGCTGTACTGCCTGAAAAACTCCTCAGTGTGAAAGGGGCCTTAGGCCTCGTACACACGAGGGGATATGTCCGCTGAAAACGGTCCGATGGACCGTTTCAGCAGACATCTCCGATCATGTGTATGGGCTAGCGGACAGATTTGTCCACCCGACAGATTTCAAAGCATGCTTTGAAATCTATCGGGTGGAATCCGTCTGCCCGACATGTCTGCTGGTTAGTACACTTACCAGCAGACATGTCGTCCCGCACCGCCGCCGCGCCGCCGCCGAATGGATTCGGCGCATGCGCAGAAGTGTTTTACTTCCTGGTGCGGTGACGTGGCGGCGGCGGCGTCACCGCCACGTCACCGCGCCGTCCGCCGGCGGGGAATTTGATCCGATGGTGTGTACACGCCATCGGATCAAACTCCAGATCGGACATATCCGATGGAAATGGTCCGCGGACCGTTTTCATCGGATATGTCCGATCGTGTGTACGAGGCCTTACAGAAAAGGAAGTTGCTTCCGTTTCATCTGCAACTGCCATAGTGCTGCACATGTAACCAGTTATGACACCAGCCATTTGATGGTTTAACAGTTTGATTGAGGACACATGAAAGTTTGACAGTTAGCAATCCTGGCATTCCAGGAATGTAACTTTTTTTTAAAACTGTTAAATTGATGGGTTTAGGTCCGCTTTATGATTTACTGCTGGCAGCCTCCAGCAAAAAGCAAGAACAATGCTGGAGGCAATTTACAGCACACACTAATTTTGGTAACATAATTATTAATGTGGAATATATGTTCCTTCCCAAGAACATATTTTTTTATGCTATGGGTAAAGTTCCGCTTTAAGTACATATTCCTAACTAAAAGAGGTTGAGTTATAGCTCTTAGCCTTCTCCGAATTCCTTTTTTTTTTTTTGCTGCTGTGATTTGACATCCTGTTAGAGGGTGGCTACATTCTTTCTCCATGGCCCCACTATATGAAGGAGTATAGTCGTCCCTCTTGCTAACCCCAGAGATTGATTAGGGACTATGGGGTTTGAAGTGTGCATACAGCAGTGTTTTAAATTTCCCTGCAGATGGCAAACAGGGAGAGATCATGTGACCACAACAGCGCTGCAAGAATAAAGGTACTTAGAGGTTATTTTTTTTGTTTTGAATCCAGTGGCTTGATATACTGTATATGATTTACAGTGCCTTGAAAAAGTATACAACCAAAAATGTAAATGTATTTCATTGGGATTCTATTCAAATTTTTTTTTACAAATAAATATCTGAAAAGTGTGGCGTGCATTTGTATTCAGCCCCTTTACACTTTACAGAACCTTATCCGAGCGGGTCAGGAAAGGGGGTGGGGACGAGCCAGCACCCCCCTCCTGAACTGTACCAGACTGCATGCCCTCAACATGGGGGGTGTGTGCTTTGGGGCAGGGGGGGCCCTGCGCCCCTCCACCTAAAAGCACCTTGCCCCCATGTTGAGGACAAGGGCCCCTCACCCAGCAACCCTGGCCGTTACCCCTAACCATTCACCTGGAAAAAAAGTGTGAAAAATAAAAAACACACTACCCAGGTTTTAAGTAATTTATTAGGCAGGTTCGGAGGTCTCTTCTGACTTCTCCGCTCTCTCTGGTTCTTCTCCCGCTGTCCGGTGTCTTCTGCCGAGCTCCTCCGCTATCCTATGCTCTTTTTGCTAGGGATTTCCCGGTCTTCTCCATTTACTTCTTCCCTCTTTTCTTCTAATATTGACGCATTGCTCTCTCCCGCTGTAATGCAGTGTGTGCGGTGCGCACCGACTTATAGTGGGATGGGGCGTGGTCACCGGGTGATATCATCATGTGACCCCGCCCCCTTAGTCGTGCACTTCACAAATCTGGCCTTTACAGAAGAGAGGCAAGAAGAAAGGCAGTTTTGAACGAAAGCAATTAAAAGTCCTGATTACAGTCTGTGGAAGAAGGTTCTCTGGTCAATGAGAGAAAAATTAAACTTTTTAGCCTAAAAGCAAAATTCTATGTTTCGCGGAAAACTAACACTGCACATCACCCTGAACACACAATGCCCACGTGAAAAAATAGGATTTTTTGTACTTATCGTAAAATCCTTTTCTCTGGGTCCATGGACGGACACAGCTCCTTACATCTTGACAAGTGAGTTATGTTCCCTGTTTACAGGAGAGGACTAGCCAGAAACATGTTTGTTAAATGTAACATGTATTTAATTATCTGAGTTAAACAGTCCAGCCCAGGGGGCGGTCCCTCCAGACTTGACCCTCCTTACTTAAAAACTAGCGGCCAAAAGAAGCATCAGAAGATGCACTCACAGCAACCATGTAAATTCTGGGAA
Organism: Rana kukunoris; assembly: GCA_029574335.1. Classification (NCBI taxonomy): domain Eukaryota; kingdom Metazoa; phylum Chordata; class Amphibia; order Anura; family Ranidae; genus Rana; species Rana kukunoris. The sequence goes on along the minus strand of CM056057.1, from coordinate 144,221,825 downwards.
AAGTATGAACGGATGAGAAGGTCGCCGCCTCGCACACCTGTGATACCGATGCATGCTGTCGGAAAAAAAACAGGAAGCACCATTGTCCTGGTCGAAAGTGCTGTGACTGGCAAGGGGGACCCGCCCCTTAAGAGCATAGGCCTGTACAACAGCCTTGCCTGATCCACCGAAAAAAGGTGGTCGACTAGACCACCAGGCTCTTTTGTGGACCAAACACGACACAAAAGTGAGTCAGATCTCCGAAACGGAGCCGTAGCAGCCTGGTACACCGGCCAAAGTATGAAATCAACCTCCGTAGAAGGCGCCAGCCGAGGACAGAAGAATGAAAAAACAATGTCCTTATTCCGGCGAAAGGCCAAAACCACCTTCGGAAGAGGGGAAGGTCCCGAGCGCACCACCACCTAATCCTATGGAGGGTCAAGCATGACGGCTTGCAAGACAAGACCGCCAACTCAGAAACCCCTCTAACAGAGGTAAAGGCCACCAAAGGGGCCACCTTCTGAGATAGTTGTCAAGAAAAATCTCTCTAATGTTTCCAAAAGGAAGGTTCCTGAAAAACAGAGAGCACCAGAGTCAAAACTCATTGGGGAAGAGATGGGCCAAGAGGGGAGAGTATAGGACAAATCCCCTGCACAAAAAGGTACCCACCAGGGAACGGGCCGCAAAAAGGCCACTGAAAGAACACAGCCAAGGCTGAAATGTGCCCCCAAACGGTGCTTTAAGCAGTTTTTAGATCCACTCTAAACTGTAAAAACAGCAGGACCCTGGACACAGAGTACGTCCATGGACATCACTCCATCTCTTCACACCAAGAGATGTAGGCCTGCCAGATGCAACAGTAGATCCGCCGGAAGAAGACTACCGTGCCCTCAGCATGGCTGAAATGACCAAGTCGGACAGACCGCGGTCTCTTAAAGTACCAAGGACGCCGAGGCAAATCTGGAGCGATTAGAATCATCAGGATTCCCCAGCCTCCACTCTGTGGAGCAGCTGGGGAGGCCACTACAATTGAGGAAAGGGCATAAAGTAGCCGATACAGACCCCACAGGGCCACCAACGCGACTGACGCATCTGTACAGGATCACTAGACCTGGCCACAAGCTTTGACTCCCTTGCGGCTGAGACGAGCGACTAGGAGATCCATGCCCTGCGAGACTCACCTCCTGCAAAGGAGTTGACTCCAAGTACCAAGACCAGTCTTCTGGGTCCAGCATCAGGCGACTCCAGTAGCCCGCCTGCTGGTATACCGGATGGTAGACAGAAGCCACCTTCTCGACCACGAGGAGAGGCATAGCCTGATTGCCCAAAGTACTAGGACAAATAACGGTAGACAGGGTCTACAGCACCTGGTATTCCCAGGTGGACTCCCACCCTGGCCTGACCCTGGGTAGTTACCGAGATCAGGCAAGACTGGGCTCATCCAGGGAGGCGTGGCTGTAGGTTCACTCAAGTCCAGCGACTCTGGGCCTACTGGACCCCCCAGGCATTCCCACAACCCGAGAGGTTGGCGTCCGTTGTAATCACCGTCCACAAAAAGGAAGAAACTACTTCCCGGACCGAAGAGTCGGGGATCTCAGCCACCAATTCAGAGAGACACTGACTAGATGGCGAACCTGAATCTGATGATTCAGAGACAAGAGGTTTGAAGCACTCGGACAGTATTTCCCTCTGGAAAAAACACGAGCGTGGAATTGGGCATACGGTCCCGCCTTGAAGGAGGCTACCCACAGACCTAGGATCTGCAAGCAAACAGAGAGAAGACCGATTGCGTGATGCCAATACCTTAACCGCAGACTGAAGAGTCTGCAATTTCTCCAGGGGAAGAAAGACCTTCGCTACTGTGGAGTCCGGAACCCCAAGGTAAGGTACTCCAAAGCTGAGTCGGAACCAGGACCGACTACAAATGTTTAACGCCCATCCAAATTCTCAGAGGGTCTGAAAAGCTACTGACACGAACACTAATTCTGAATCAGAAAGTTGTCCAAGTAGCCCACGATGGCAAAGCCTCGTTGTCCCAACAAGGTTAGGATAAGTGCAAGCTCCTTGGTGGAAACCTGTGCTGCTGGCACCAGATCAAAAGGAAGGGCCACAATTGACAGTGGGCCTCCCCATCGTGAGGCACAGAAAACTTCCCACTTGCCCAAAGTGGGACATGCATGTATGCGTCCTTGATGTCCAAGGACGCCAGAAAGTTCTCCGGATGGAGCGCAGCTACCACCGAACTAATGGATTCTGAGCGGAACTACCCATCATTCACAAAGGCATCTTAGACCCTTGAGGCCCAAAATCGGACGGACCCTGTCCATCTTTGGGACCGAGAACAGTTTTGGATAGAATCCCTCATACCTCTAGTCCTACAGGAAAGGTAAAATTACCCCGCAGCTTAGCAAGTCCTACACCGGGAGAAGGAGACACGAGGGAAGAAATCTGTTCGGTGGATCAGAAGGTACCCCAACTAGTACTCCGAAGATACCACCTCGCAGACCCACTGGTCGGAGAACAGGAAGGTTCACCAAGTTGTGAACAGCAAAGTCGACCCCCCACCTCAGAGACAGGCAGAGGAAGCTACATACATTGTCAGGTTCGGGTTCCAGCGCAATCAGCTTATGCACCCAGGGACGTTTTACTCCCCCAGCTGAGCCTTTGTCGCCCTGGGAGTGTTCGCCCGCGGACCCCGACTGACGAAAATACCACTTTGGTGTGGGAAAGGAAGGACCCGGCCGACGGTGGGGCTCCTTCCCCCTGGAAGCCTGAGGGAGGCGAATGCTCTTCCCTCCAGTCACATCCTTGATAATGTCATCCAGTGGGGACCCAAAAGGTCTCCCACCCATAAAGGGTAAATCTGCCAGGGTGTATGTAAAAAATAAAAAAAAAGTATGTAAAAAGTAAAAAAACATTCACAGGAAAGCCCCAGTACAAAAAAACTCAGGCCAGATACACAGTGCCCTCAAGAAGCCCCCCCCCCCCCCTTGACAGCGGCAAATGTTAACAATGCAGCAGAGGGAAAGGAGCAGGGAAGGGAGGAGAATAGGACCCCCGAACCCCAAGAATGCCCAGCCGTACCAACCCACCTAAGCGGGAGGGACGGTCCACTGTGAGTGACACACCACAGCCCAGTCATATGTGAACCTTGGAGCAAAGCTCACTGGCCACCCCAGGAGTCATGGGGCATGGCGTAGCAGACCCAGCCTCTTAGCAAAGGTGTGCTCACGCTCACTGGTCAGACTGAGTAGACTACAAGGATCTATATTATCCAGCCTGTCTCTCAGCAGACAGTTGAAAGAAGATTCTTCAAGAAAAAATTTAACTAAAATAAAAGAAAAGAAAATTTCTCCTCAGGGCGCTGGGCCCAAAGGGAGCCATACGTCCTTCCCCTTTGCTAGACAGAACGAAACTGAGGCTGCATGCTGCAGTGAGGAGGGTTATGTCTGGAGGGCCCGTCCCCCTGGGCGGGGCTGTTCAACTCTGTTAATGTAACATTTAATTATCTAACATGTTTCTGCCTAGTCCTCTCCTGTAAACAGGGAACATAACCCACTTGTCAAGATTTAGGGAGCTGTGTCTGTCCATGGACGATAAGAGAAATTGTGGTGGCAACACCATGTTGTGGGGATGCTTTTCTTCAGCAGGGACAGGGAAGTTGGTCAGAGTTGATGGGACGATGGATGGAGCCAAATACAGGCAACCTTAGAGAAAAACCTGAATTGGCAAAAGACTTGAGACTGGGGTGGAGGTTCACCTTTCAGCAGGACAACGACCCTAAACATACAGCCAGAGCTACATGGGAATGGTTTGGATCAAAGCATATTCATGTGTTAGAATGGCCCAGTCAAAGTCCAGACCTAAATCCAATTGAGAATCTGTGGCAAGACTTGAAAATTGCTGTTCACAGCAGAGCTTGAGCTATTTTGCAAAGAAGAATGGGCAAAAATGTCACTCTAGATGCTCAAAGCTGGTAGAGACATCCCCAAAAAAAAACTGTAATTGCAGCAAAAGGTGGTTCTAAAAGATATTGATTTACAGGTGGACTCCATTTACCAATTAGGTGAATGCAAATGCACGCCACACTAGATATTTGTAAAACATTTTGAAAACCATTTATTATTTTCTTTCCACGTCACAATTATGGTCTATCACATTAAAAAGAAAAAAAAAAAATAAGGATAGAGAGAGATAAAGGGGAAATAAAGGAGAACAAAGAGAGTGGTACATCCTAAAATGTACCATAAGGGGGTTCAATACTGTATGGGCCAGATTCAGGTAGATGAGAGTATCTTTCCTCTGGAGTAACGCTTCTCATTTACGTTACTCTGAAGACCCTTTCAGCGCAAGTCCTGTAATTCACATAGCAGTTGCGCGTAAACTTGCGCCAGAGTAACGATAATGCGCTGGCGTAACCCGACGCAAGTGGAAGTGGGTGTGATCATATGTAAATGATGGGCGGAGCCCGGCGCAGAGGCTTACGTTCAGCGCATCATCCACGGAGCATGCGCAGTGAGTGCGGCTCCACTCGCCCCCTTGTGCGCATGCTCACAACTTCCGTCGGCACCACTTCCTGGGAAACGTCAGCGCAATGCGTTCCGCTGGGCGCTTAAAAGCGCTGGCGGAAACGCCATTCCGGCGCAAAAGTAGTTCCGTTTCCCCCCACCCCAGGGAAGATACTTTTGCTCTGTGATGGCTGCTCCCGCTACCCCCAGAGAGAGGAGGAACCTCAACTTTAATACCCAGGAGGTCTCTGTCATTATCTCGGCTATGGAGACGGAGAATGAATTTCTCCATGGCAAAAAAAGCCGGAAGACCAGCCGGGAGAGGAAGCAGGGCATCCTGGAGTCGATTGCTGCCAGGGTCAATGTCCTGGGCTACTCCACCCGGACTGCTGGGGACATACAAAAGAAAATCAATGACCTGCGGCGCAAGGTGAGGGACAAGGTGGCCTCCATCAGGAGGTATGAGAGGGGCACAGGTGGTGGTCCCCCATGTCCTGTCACCCTGACCGCAGAGGAGGAGGTGGTCGCTCGGTGCCTGGAGAGGGAGCAGGTGGAGGGGGTCGCAGGCTATGACTCCGTGGAGGAAGGCACAAGGACAGGTAAGTGTTTTATAATCCCCTATTTGTTGTTTTGCATTTGGGGGGGTGGGGGGGGGGGACATGTGCCAAGTGTGTGGGACCACCAACATGTGTCTGCTTTGTGTCATCCACAGATGACGGAGCTGGGCCATCATCTGTCAGCGTGCATTCCACCCCATCCCCAACACGCCATCATGTGCCCGAGCCACTGGGTGGTGAAGAGGTTGTGGAGGAGGAGAGTGGCCACACCACACCTGCCGAGGTGGTTGTGGAAGATCCTGCTGTGGCAGAGCAGGACTTTTCATTAGTGTTGTCTGTCTCCTCCCCTTCTCCTGGGCCGTCTGTCGTCCCCTCCCCCATCCTTGGAAGCCCCTCAAGGGCGACTCCTTCCACCCGAGGACATACATCTTCTGGCCCCAGGAAGGCGACCCAGAAGACCAGGGGGGTGTCTGATGGTGTCCAGGACCAGTTGGCAAGGGATCACGCCAGACAGACAGAACAAATGGGGGCCATAGCGGACCACTTGCAGAAAGTGTCGGACAGCCTGGGCTCCGTTGCCAACCTCAGCAACGCAGTGCAGGATGTCAGCTCTAACTGCGCTGCAGTGGTCACCACTTTGGGGGAGGTGCAGGGGGATATCCAGCACCTTACTGCAGCCGTCCAGGCCAACACTGCTGCCATCCATGGGAACAGTGCTGCCATCCGGGAGCAGGGGAGGCTGAGTCGGCGGGCCCAGCATTACCAGATGACCCGTCAGCTCCGGATGCAGGCCCAGACCAACAGTTATCTTGGACGGATAGCCAGGGCCTTGGAGGGCACGCAGGCCACACCTGCCAGGAGTGGCCCACCTGGGGATCAGCCACCTCCAGATGCCCCCCCACCCCCACCCACTCCATCCAGGCAGCTGCGGAGCCAGAGAGGGGCCCCCAGAAGAAGCCCCCGGCATCCCCGATGAGGCCTTTTTTTTGTGGCTGGTTTTATATTATTATTTTTCACATACTCAGGTCATGAGTTTATTTTTTATTTTTCTCAGGTTATGAGATTATTTTTCTTTTATTGATCAGGATATGATCTTTCTAATTTATTTTTGTACTGCACACGGTCAGGAGTGCAGGGGACAGTGTGAATGGTGTGTGAATGTGAGGGGGTGGCACTCCTGACAGTAAGGGGTGTCACCCTCGGCCGTGGTGGTGAAGTTAACCCCACGGCTGAATGAATGATGTGTGAAAGGTGTGTGAATGGACAGTGACATCATTGGGGCCTTGACGCGGCGTTACTGCTCCCAACTCCTACATGCTGGACTTGGGCTAATCCAATGCGATGTGGATGTGGTGTGTGTGATCTAGGGACATCAGTGGTGTACACGCGTGCATTGTCTGTGTGATTAATGTTTTGGTTTAGTGTCCAAAGATGCCTACGGCGAGGACCCTCCTGACTGCTCTTCCATCAGCAGACTGGGTGTCCTCTGGCAGGGGGGGACTGTGTGGGTCGGGGGTCAGGTCATCACGTATGTCAATATGCAGGCCTTTTTTCATAGCAAAGTTATGTAGTATGCAACATGCACCGATGATCTGACACACAAAGGTAGGGGAATACAATAGGGCCCCCCCAGACTTATCCAGGCATCGGAAACGGGACTTCAGGAGCCCAAATGTTTGCTCCACCACTGCACGGGTTTTGATGTGTGCTTCATTGTATTTTCTCTCTCCTCTGGTTTGGGGGTTCCGGAAAGGAGTCATTAGATGGGGTCCCAGTGCATATGCAGAGTCACCTGTAAGGGAAAAGACAGGAGAATGTTAGTCATGCATGTGCGATTTCTGTTGTGCATGACGGGAGGGGATAGTCATGCCTGACTCCCATGTCACTCACCAACCAGCCAGCTGTCCCCATACATGTTCTGGTTAAATTCTGCTGGGATGGGACTCTGACGGTATATGAAACTGTCATGGCTGGACCCGGGGTGTTTGGCACGGACGTGCCATATGAGGCGTTGGGCATCGGCTATCACCTGTACGTTGATGGAATGCCAATGCTTCCGATTGCGGTATATGTGCTCTGTGGCACTGGGGGGCTGTAGGGCCACATGTGTGCAATCAATGGCCCCCACAGTGCGTGGGAATCTGGCAATGTTGTAGAAATCTGTCATTGCCTTCTGCCGCAGCTCCTCAGTGGTGGGTCTGATGAACTGGTTGGACATGCGTCTGAGGATTGCAGGGACAACCTGGTGCACACATCTGCTTATGGAGGACTGTGACATCCCAGCCACCACTCCACTTGTACGCTGGAATGATCCACTTGCAAGGAAATGGAGTGTTGCCAGGACCTTCACCAGTGGCTGCACTGCTTGTGATCGGTGTGTTGGGCTGGTGATGTCATCCTGCAGGGTTGTGGTTAGTTCAAGTATTGCAACAGGGCTGAATCTGAAGAGGCGATACACCTCCTCATCCCCCATGCCAAAGAGGTTCATACGTGTGCGGTATATCCTCTCACGTGGCCGCCTTCTTGGTTCCAGGGGACCCATCAGTAGTTCTAGGACCACGAGTGCCCCTGGCATGTTGGCACACAGAGGTGTTGTCCTTGCAAATGGGGGTGCTCAGCTAGCTCCTATCGTCGGTAACGCTGCTGTAGCTGCTCTCCTGCTGACCTGTGACCGTCTGGAGTAAAGATAAAGCAGCCTTTTGTAGAAATAACTTTGCGCCGGACGGATCAGATACGCGCGGCGCATGTAGCCAGCGTATGGTGCTAATCCGTTCGTGAATTGGGACAAATCCCTCATTTGCATATTTGCAGGGGAAATCAATAGGCGCGACTGATGCGCCCAGCGAAATTAAGCGCTGACGATACTCTGGCGTCGGAACGTTCCGCCGGTCGCAAATGACCCATTACTGGGCGCATCTAGTTTGGTGGGTACGGGCACATAGAAACGACGGCGCATCATCACAGTTACGCGGCGCATATCGAAATACTCCAGCGCAAGTGTTCCTGAATCTGGCCCTATGAGTGTAAGGGACTCAGGGAGCAAAATTACTTGTCTTGCCTCGGGTGCCGACAACTTACGCTACGAAAATAATTTTACTGTTAAGAGGTCCCCACAACTTGGGAAATTTTATCAGGGGGTAACGGCACTAGAAGGTTGAGAACCACTGCTCTAAGGCATTGCTCCTATAGTAAGGTATACCTTGCCGTTGGTCATGAAGGGGGAGCATTAGGTACCCATGGGGACTATACTGAAAGAAATGTTTTGTGGGTATCCGAAAGAATACTAATACGATCAGATTCGAATCAGATTCCCTTTAAAAACAAAACACTGCCCCGGATTTGTTTGTTTTTGTTCTGTGTGTCTTCTGTACTTAACAGAAACATGAAACCAGTTTAAAAACGAAAGTGAAACTAGAGGCACATTATATGATTGATTTTTAATCTATTTTTAATCATTTTTAAAAGGAATCAGTTAACTTTTATGCCTCTATACCCTGTAAACAGTAATGTCAGCAAAAAAATGTTTTTCCTTTAGTGACCCTTTAAGACCAGTCCACCAGGTGTGCATTGCTTCTAATATCGCATTGCACCCTCAGAAGCATGTATTGGGGAGTGAAGGATGGATGGAGGTGTGCCAAACAAGATGGAACCATATATATATATAAACACACACATACAGTGCAGAAAATAAGTATTTGAACACCCTGCTATTTTGCAAGTTCTCCCACTTGGAAATCATGGAGGGGTCTGAAATTGTCATCGTAGGTGCATGTCAACTGTGAGAGACATGATCCAAAAAAAAAATTCCAGAAATCACAATTTATGATTTTTTAACTATTTATTTGTATGATACAGCTGCAAAGAAGTATTTGAACACCTGTCTATCAGCTAGAATTCTGACCCTCGAAGACTTGTTAGTCTGCCTTTTAAATGTCCACCTCCACTCCATTTATTATCCTAAATTAGATGCACCTGTTTGAGGTCATTAGCTGCATAAAGACACCTGTCCACCCCATACAATCAGTAAGAATCCAACTACTAACATGGCCAAGACCAAAGAGCTGTTCCAAGACACTAGAGACAAAATTGTACACCTCCACAAGGCTGGAAAGGGCTACGGGGAAATTGCCAAGCAGCTTGGTGAAAAAAGGTCCACTGTTGGAGCAATCATTAGAAAATGGAAGAAGCTAAACATGACTGTCAATCTCCCTCGGACTGGGGCTCCATGCAAAATTTCACCTCGTGGGGTCTCAATGATCCTAAGAAAGGTGAGAAATCAGCCCAGGACTACACGGGAGGAGCTGATCAATGACCTGAAAAGAGCTGGGACCACCGTTTCCAAGGTTACTGTTGGTAATACACTAAGACGTCATGGTTTGAAATCATGCATGGCACAGAAGGTTCCCCTGCTTAAACCAGCACATGTCAAGGCCCGTCTTAAGTTTGCCAATGACCATTTGGATGATCCAGAGGAGTCATGGGAGAAAGTCATGTGGTCAGATGAGACCAAAATAGAACTTTTTGGTCATAATTCCACTAACCGTGTTTGGAGGAAGAAGAATGATGAGTACCATCCCAAGAACACCATCCCTACTGTGAAGCATGGGGGTGGTAGCATCATGCTTTGGGGGTGTTTTTCTGCACATGGGACAGGGCGACTGCACTGTATTAAGGAGAGGATGACCGGGGCCATGTATTGCGAGATTTTGGGCAACAACCTCCTTCCCTCAGTTAGAGCTTTGAAGATGGGTCGAGGCTGGGTCTTCCAACATGACAATGACCCGAAGCACACAGCCAGGATAACCAAGGAGTGGCTCTGTAAGAAGCATATCAAGGTTCTGGCATGGCCTAGCCAGTCTCCAGACCTAAACCCAATAGAGAATCTTTGGAGGGAGCTCAAACTCTGTGTTTCTCAGCGACAGCCCAGAAACCTGACTGATCTAGAGAAGATCTGTGTGGAGGAGTGGGCCAAAATCCCTCCTCCAGTGTGTGCAAACCTGGTGAAAAACTACAAGAAACGTTTGACCTCTGTAATTGCAAACAAAGGCTACTGTACCAAATATTAACATTGATTTTCTCAGGTGTTCAAATACTTATTTGCAGCTGTATCATACAAATAAATAGTTAAAAAAATCATACATTGTGATTTCTGGAATTTTTTTTTTTTGATTATGTCTCTCACAGTGGACATGAACCTACGATGACAATTTCAGACCCCTCCATGATTTCCAAGTGGGAGAACTTGCAAAATAGCAGGGTGTTCAAATACTTATTTTCTGCACTGTATATATACATATATATATATATATATATATATATATATATATATATATATATAGTTACAGTTTTAAATGTCAACTCAGCCATTGTTATGTTTATAGAGCGTGAGGTAATTAGGGACCAAATTTGTTGCAAGTTTGCCCCAGGTTTGGTGCACTGGAGGTCCCACTCCCATTTGGAAACATAGGTATGGTCAGTGTGTTTAGCTGAGCAGTAAACTGGGAACACCGAATAAGAGATCAGTTTAGGAGAGCAAGGTGTACGAGAGCAGATTTGATTTGCATATAGTGAAAGAGTTCTTGGTATAGGGCTTAAAATTTCTCTGTAATTTCTGCCCAGCTATAAATAGAGTTGATATTTATAAAGAAATATATGTATTGGATTTATGGAACTTCCACTAGTGGAAGGCTCTGCATCAGAAAACAGCAGGTTACCCAAGAGTGAAAACAGACAAATATGATAAACAAAATGTATTTTGGTAGTTTCCAAGATGTTTAACATATGCTACATTGTTTCCAGTCCCTTTTGATCCACCTTAGCCTGTTCACACTGGTGCAACACCGCTGTCGACAGGGTCCAAATCGCATGACAAGTTGCACCCTATTTTCGGCAATGTTCAAATTGGTGTAGCGCCGAGTGTGCAGTGCAGCACGAATTAAAAAAAAAAAAAGTTTCAGCACTATTTTATGCAATTTCATGTGCGACTTGCACAGATGTCAGACTAGTCGCACCTAAAATAGCATTGAAGTGAAGTAGCACGATTTCAAAGTCACATTCTGTCTGAATGGGGGCTAATGCTTAATTTCCAGCCACCTCTATTTCATTGGGCACATGTCTGTCAGAAGATCACAACACTAACTTCCTGAGACTTGGCTTCCCAATTCACCCAACAAAGGCAGCAGGTGCACAATGAAGGAACTTTATTCATATCCTCCATTGATAGTCAGAGAATCCTCTCATTGCTGAAACATCATGTAGAACTAGACTACCTCCATTGTGCAATGGCTGGGCCAAGTAGGGCAACAATAAGCATTATTAACCATTGTCTTGTTGGAAAATCTCTGATACAAGCACTGATTCTGAGCTGTTCTATAGAGTCGGTAGAGAAATGGTGAACACTGTGTGTGCCTGCCAAGTACATGGTGGACAGGTCTGACAGTTTTTAAGAGACAGATGTTTTGGTGTCCATTATTCTCATCTAAACACCTGCATGTTAAAAGGAAGAAACATTTGCTGCAGCAAATCACTTTGCTGCAATTTACATGTGAGACAATAGTTTCCAATCAACCCAAAATGCGATTGTTGATAGAAGATCGATAACATTGAGCGGTTATTTCTTGGTATTAATCACAGATGTCATTTTTACTCCCTGCTATGCCTGATGAAGTAAAGGGGAAAGAAATTACATAAATATGGAGCTGCAATTGCTGATTTGGTCTGAGGCTGGGTTCACAATACTGTATTGATCTGCACGGTACAGCAGTATGCATGCATTGCTGCGCTGCAATGCCATACTCTTTGAAAGACATCCCAACATACAGGGCAATGCACCTGTGCTACAGCGCACCACAACACAACTGAGAGTTCAGGGTCAGGTGCAGGTGCAGTTTTTACCACACTGCCAGCCCATTTTAAAACAAAAGGGCTGTATTGAACACATGTTGTCACATGAAATAACAATCTGACAGAGTAAACCCTGCCTTAAAGTGTAGCTTTCAAGACTGCCATTCTCATCCTGGCCTTAATACCTAGCAAGTGACTGCCCGGGCATATAGCCAGTGAAGGCGGATTATGTCAGGAATGTCATTCTGCACACTTGTTTAATGAGTCTGAAGAAAGGACCGGGATGCACAGCACCAAAACAATGTCAGCTGTCATATTATAATGGAGCAGTGAACAATCCTTGTCTGCTCCAAGCATGTAATGGGTAAACATACAAATACAAGGCTAGGTAGGAACTGATGAGGACCAGGACCACAGCACCTTGATAACCACTGTTGGGGGGGACCTCTCATGTAAGTAAATACTACTAGAGCGTTTTAGCAATATAAATGCAGGAGGTTCACTGTCCAGTTAACCCCTTGATGAGGCAGATGGGTTTATCAAAGATTGTGGACTTGGAAGCCTAGCATTGTTATTACTTAATCCTGACAGAATAGTATTGGTGGCAATAATGCCTCTTACTCAAATTGTGCGATCACTAGGGCACTTGTAACTATCGCCATTATAACTATCCCATATGAGGCATCAAATTCCCCAAAGTGTGCCCAGAATAGTCTGTGTTACGAAAAAAGGGGCTACACACCCGCGATGTCAAGTTTGGCTAAAATTAGTAAAATGAAAATAAAGGAAGGAAACGGTAGAAAGAAGGAAAGAGAAAAATCCATCCAGGAGCCTCCCGCCAGTCGATTTATTTAATATCTCTAGGCATTAGGGACCTAATAGGCAACAGTAGGCAAGCCAAGGGGGACCCTGTTTTATCGCATAGGGATTGTTTGTCGCGTAGATCACTCACTAGCTATTATATTTATATTTTAATAAGTGCAGAGTACCACAAGAAAAAACAGCATTCACTAATTCTAGTGAGATAAGGAGAAATTTTGTTGCTAGGGTTACTGTACTTTGCACTCTTTTAGTGAATAAGCCTATATCATCAAGCAGGTCTTAGTAAAGCAAATATGTAAATAAGCCACTAAAGACAGGGAAAAGGATTCTGGGTAATGTCATTTACTGCAGCGCAGCTGCTACGTGATGTCTGTACAGAGATCTCCAGCAGGGAGCTGAGAATTGTAGAGGTAAATATGACAAAACGTTTTAGCACTAGCAACTCGCACATGAATCCTGATGCTCCCGGAAACAGACGTGTTAAATCCTTATTTTTCCACTTCTTCCCGCAGAGTATACCATTCGTTGGAGAATATTAAACATCTGACAATGAATTTATTGGCAGCAAGAATATCTGAACAGGAACAAGAACGAACGCTGAGCAGTGTCTGAATAAGACAAGGTGTCAAGATCTACACAGAAAATAGAGAAACTTTTTTTTTTTTCTGACACCCTGTTTGGGGAGGGGGGGGTGACTTTCCCTAGAATAAGGGCACAGTAGCTAAATGGGGAGAATCTGGCAGTACTAGGGTTGTCGGTTTGAATCCCAACCATGCCACCACCTGCCTGGAGCTTGCATGTTTTCCCTGTGCCTGCATGGGTTTCCACCCACGCAGGCACAGACATCCAAAGACATTCTGGTAGGCTAGTTGGCTCCTGTCTAAAGTGGCCCTAGTATGGATGAATGTGAGTTACATAGTTACATAATAGGTGAGGTTGAAAAAAGACACAAGTCCAACCTATTTGTGCGATTATATGTCAGTATTACATTGTATATCCCTGTATGTTGTGGTCATTCAGGTGCTTATTTAATAGTTTTTTGAAACTATCGATGCTCCCCGTTGAGACCACCGCCTGTGGAAGGGAATTCCACATCCTTGCCGCTCTTACAGTAAAGAACCCTCTACGTAGTTTAAGGTTAAACCTCTATTCTTCTAATTTTAATGAGTGGCCACGTGTCTTGTTAAACTCCCTTCCACAAAAATGTTTTATCCCTATTGTGGGGTCACCAGTACGGTATTTGTCAATTGAAATTATATCCCCTCTCAAGCATCTCTTCTCCAGAGAGAATAAGTTCACGGCTTACAACCTAATAAAGGGTCCTCCAGACCCTTTATTAGCTTTGTTGTCCTTCTTTGAACCTGCTTCTTTTCCAGTACATTCTTCCTGAGGACCAGAGTCTTGTAGAGTGGGAGAATTATCCTTTTATCTCTGGAGTTGATCCCCTTTTTAATGCATGCCAATATTCTGTTTGCTTTGTTAGCAGAAGCTCGGCATTGCATGCCATTGTTAGGGACCGGAGACTGTAAGCTCCTTGAGGGCAGGGACTGATGTGAATGTACGTATATATGTAATGTAAATATGTAATGTGCTGTGTAAATTGACAGCACTGTATAAAAACCTGTAATAAAGGCAGGAAATTCATCTCTATAAAATACACATGGCGCACAGTCCTGCATTCAGACAACTTGCCCCAAAAATGTTGCATCTACATCAAAAACTACTCATCATCATACATGATTTTATTAATATCATCCATGTACATTCGCTGCAAGAACCGATATCCTCAATGGTCTTTTGGAGGGGGGGGGGAATTAAGGTACACAATACAGCAACGGTCATGCTCAGATCCCCTGGCTCAGCATGGGTCATCTTGGTGTGTGGTCACAGTATTAGTTTGGGTCACAAGTCCCAGAAGGACAAAACAGTGTTATATTTATTGCCTTTTCTAGAAACTTTTTTGAATATGTCCCACCGGGAGATACAGAAGGGAAACAAGTGAATGGCATACATTTCCCAGCGAGGAGTGATGCTAATAATCCCCCCCATACAAAGAGCTTGGCATTCACTGACTCTGAGAGAGAATCACCAACCTTGTAATTCTCATATATAAAGTATTTTTCTCATTACAACTACATACGAGATGGCAGCAGAATTTTTAATTTTTGTATGTAACAAACAAGGTTTGTCTTTATTGAGAAAATATGGCATAATACAATCTATATGACAAAAGGCACCAGAAAAATTAGCCCTTGGGGTCACTAATTCAAATTTCCGATTAGGACTCTATCTGCATGGAGTCATAATGTTGTGCACGTGCTTTTTTTTTTTTTTTCAGGGTACCCTGGTTTCCTGGACAAGAGGAACTCGCTGCTCCAGGTGAAAGGGAGAAGCCTGCTGATGGATCCAGTGGGTGCCCGCCCCGCCCCCCTATACAGCAAAATTTATGAAATGGATGAAAACCACTGGATCAAAGATCCTTTATTGGACATCCCAAAAGACACTACAGGAAAGATCGCCTGATACCTTACCATTATCTATTTTACTCAGGTTTCCTCCCACACTCCAAAGACATTCTGATAGATTAATTGGTCTTAGTATGTATGTGTGTGTATGCATGTAAGATAGGGACTGATGTAAAAAGCTGCATTTCTGGTGGACCTGTGATAGCTCTACAGGCTGCTGGATGTAACAGTTTTCATGAAGCTACCTCATTTGTTCCATTTAGGTCTGGAAAAACTGAAAAAGATGCACTCGGAGATAGGCAGATGTGAACTGACACAAGTACGTTTACATCTGCCTACCTATGGAGCTTCTATTCAGGTATGCCTGAAAACTGACAGGTGGACCTGGTCAGACATCATGTGTCAGATGGGAGATTAAGCCTGTCCTCCATGCAGAGCCGGTGGCAGATGTGTGTGCATCCACCTCAGCGCTGTGTGCAGGCAGCCCACAGAAGTGGATGCACATATGGCCAGGGGCGTATCCAGGGGGGGCAACGGGGGAATTGCCCCTTCCGAGAAATTTGTGATTGGCAGGCCAGTCAGCAGGTGAGAGAAAGCATGAGGTTGCCAGTTGAGTGTGTGGACGTTCAGGGCAGACATCAAGAGAGTTAGCGAGCTGGTCCGCACTCTGCAGGTGAGCGGAGAGACTGGCCAGTCAGTGAGCTGGCAGGTGGGGAGCAGAGAGATGACATCATTTCTCACCGTCAATCCTGCATCAGTGCAGTTCCACCCCCACTGTACAGCCACGGGCAGCAGAGAGATTACATCATTAATTATAATTAATAATTGTCATTAGTAATAATAGATTAGTAATAATAGAAATAATACGCTTTAATCATCCTGACACCATAACAACCATGGTGCAGTGATGATGAAAGCGCCAACACCAGCCATTGCCCCGATAAATTGCCTGCAAGAAATTATTTTCTGTATTTTATGGCAGTGCCCCTCCCGAGACTAAACTCTGGATCCGCCCCTGCGTGTGACACCAGCATGGGCACAATCACATCTCAAAGTTTGACTGCAGACAGGAGTGGGTGCACAGATCTGAATGCAGAGCCTCTGCATTCAGGTCTGTGAACCCACTCCTGGTTACATGGTAAACTTTGACATGCCATTGTGACCCGCAGGCACTGCATAGAAGTGTATCCACTTCTATGGGCTGCCTGCACACAGCTCCGAGGTGGATACACATGTACCTGCCACTGGTTCTGCACAGAGGAAGAGCCTAATTGCCTGTTTGAATAAGTCCTAACAGAAAAATCAGTCTGTATATGCAGTAACACATGCTTGTTAAACTCACTGTAGAACCTAAGGGTTTAATCCTCTGCATTGTGTAAAAAGGCTGTTTAAGGCTGGCCTCTCTGATCCTCCGCTTCTTCCACCCAGAGGCGATTCAGTTCGCATGTGCCGCGCTATACAAGTTTTTCATTCATTCATTCATTCATTCCACAGTCCCCAATCCATGTCCTGATAGCACAGAGCCTTGGGGGCACTCTGTACATGCTCAGTTTGGTTTGTATTGCTAGAGAGGTCTTTTTCTTTGGGGGGGAGGGGGTGTCAGGGGTCAAGCAGCCTCCTAGTCCTAGGACAATCGTGGTAGAATGAAAACTCCTCCTACCAGCTATAACCAGTGCTCTGCTGGACACTAATGGAAGTCATAAGACTGCTATATACTCTGATAAGAAAAGGTATTTGCCAGTTTATATTTACAAAATAATTGCATTGGAAGACCCATTGGGAGCAACACTAACACTAGAAGTGATTAAAATGATCAGCTTTTATTTTTTCATACAAAACCTTTATCCCAGAAGGATAAGGCCCCTTTTTACATGGACAGCTGTTTTTCCGCAGCTAAAAGAATGTTCATGTTTTACTGGAATTCAAGACTCAAGGCACAGCGATCAGCTGCATTTGTAAAGTGCTTTTAGCTGCGGTTGCGTTTAGCCGCGGCACGATATTGAAAGGGGATCCGACTTGTATCCCTGCCAATACAAAGCACTGTGTTTGGTATGAATCTTGAGGGGGATCGCCACGCCAAATTTCAAATAAAAAAACGGCATGGGTTCCCCCTACAGGGGCATATCAGGCCCTTGGGTCTGCTATGGATTTTAAGGGGAATGCCCGTACGCTGAAATCCATACCAGACCCGTATCCGAGCAGCAGCCTGGCCGGTCAGGAAAGGGTGTGGGGACGAGCGGGGGTCCCGGTCTTTACCGCCGTCTGGTTCTCTTCCGCCCGGGAGGGCGCTTTCCTCTTTAGCTCTTTTACAGCGGCCCCCTCCCGGGCTTCTTCGACGTCTTCTGCAGGGGGGGGTCCCAGTCTTCAACGCCATCTGGTTCTCTTCCGCCGGGGGCCCAGCTCTCTTCTTTAGCTCTTTAGCAACATGGCCGGGCTGCTGCTCGGATACGGGTCTGGTATGGATTTTGGGGGAACCCCACGCCGTTCTTTTGGCGTACGGGGGTTCCCCTTAAAATCCATAGCAGACCCAAGGGCGTGGTATGCCTCTGTAGGGGGAACCCAAGACGTTTTTTTGTTTGAAATTTGGCGTGGAGTTCCCCCTCAAGACTCATACCAAACGCAGCTGACACAGTGCACTGCGATTACCTGCGGTTATGTGCCGATAGCTGCGGGATTTCTCAGCTGGACGCATCCAGTTCTATTTTTTCTCCACAAAACAGTGGGTAACAAAATCGCAGGTAACCGTAGTGTGTGAATGATGTCATAGGAAAGCATTGTGTGCTTCTAGCTGCTGTAAAATCCGCAGATAAAAGCACCATTCTATCCGTCCGTATGAAAGGGGCCTAAATGTGCTTGCAGTAACCAATTATCAAGCGGGAGCCAGATCACCTGGCCAGATCACCAACACAGTGGGGGAAAAAAGCCAAAGAAAAGAAAACTGATGCAGCCACCACATCAAATGTTTGATAAACTGCAATATAATGCATTTTTTTTGTTTTGGGTTTAATACCGCTTTAACACATGCATCAAGTTAAATATGACAATTTCTATTTCTAGTCTAATCGGACAAGCACATTCTGTACAATGTATTTCTGTATGTATTATAAATATATGTATATATAATGTGAAAGGAAAACTGCCCACATTGTCCTCACTGCCGGTTTGAATAATTCACAAGATTCCGGACAGCTTTAAATAGCAAAAACAGATCATTACGCATCTATATTGCACAGTCAAAATCTGAAAAATCATCTCAACAAACTGAGCTGCTATGGAGGTTACAAGCCAAGAAAAGGTGTGCGTTATACTAAGCATCTTCTATAAAATCTAGTTTAAAATTGCTCCCTATTTCTGGTCTTCGCTAAGCTAATTTTTCTGCAAGCTCACGGCTGGCAATGATACAATATAAGCTTAGGGAAACAAGGAGTATAACGCTCAGGACTAGGAGCCTGTCACTGACTAAATATTTTTTTTTTTCTCAGCTTACATGCTTCTGGTACAATTCTCTTTCATGACATTATATTGACATTTAATCAGCTATAATACAATACAAAAAAAAAAAAAAGCTTTGTCTAACATATCCCCCAAATGACTCCAAATAAATATGTTTCATTGGGAGAAAAGAAAATCTTAAATAATATCATGCAGCATTAGCAATGGCTTTACAGCAGCAGAGAGAGGGCTGAGGGGCCTTTCCATTTTTCTAGAGTGGAATGATTTGTCTGTTAACTTTTTGTGAATCTCTTGAATTGAAGAGCGCCGTTATCTGTGACTGATTCAATCTGTGTCACATCCGATAAGAGGCCAAGCGCGGCGACTGGAAATTGCCCTGTCGAGTCACATCTTCCCTGTTTTTTCATAATGCAGCACACGGAAAAGTGGCATAGTGATCACAGATTCCTATTCCCAGCACGTCCCACAATGTGCCACAATAATGAATATAGTGGCGACTGTCAGCGATTTATCATTTCCAAACCCTTAATGGATAGCCAATCCTACTCCTGAACACAGAAATTTCACTGGACAGCAGAATACAGCACATCATATTACTGCTGTCTACATATCTGGGATATATAGATGTTGGGGAAACCCCGCCAACAGTGAATATGGAACGTAATAGACCTTTCCATTTGCGAGATCTCCAGACACCTTCCTCTCTCTTGACTCTGCACACTTCCCACAGAAATGGGGAGTTCACTATCCTTGCTGCTGGATTTTTCATTTACTTTAAAGCGGAGGTTTACCTTAAATATACAGTGCGGAAAATAAGTATTTGAACACCCTGCTATTTTGCAAGTTCTCCCACTTGGAAATCATGGAGGGGTCTGAAATTGTCATTGTAGGTGCATGTCCACTGTGAGAGACATAATCAAAAAAAAAAATTCCAGAAATCACAATGTATGATTTTTTAACTATTTATTTGTATGATACAGCTGCAAAGAAGTATTTGAACACCTGTCTATCAGCTAGAATTCTGACCCTCAAAGACCTGTTAGTCTGCCTTTAAAATGTCCACCTCCACTCCATTTATTATCCTAAATTAGATGCACCTGTTTGAGGTCATTAGCTGCATAAAGACACCTGTCCACCCCATACAATCAGTAAGAATCCAACTACTAACATGGCCAAGACCAAAGAGCTGTCCAAAGACACTAGAGACAAAATTGTACACCTCCACAAGGCTGGAAAGGGCTACGGGGAAATTGCCAAGCAGCTTGGTGAAAAAAGGTCCACTGTTGGAGCAATCATTAGAAAATAGAAGAAGCTAAACATGACTGTCAATCTCCCTCGGACTGGGGCTCCATGCAAAATCTCACCTCGTGGGGTCTCAATGATCCTAAGAAAGGTGAGAAATCAGCCCAGGACTACACAGGAGGAGCTGGTCAATGACCTGAAAAGAGCTGGGACCACCGTTTCCAAGGTTACTGTTGGTAATACACTAAGACATCATGGTTTGAAATCATGCATGGCACGGAAGGTTCCCCTGCTTAAACCAGCACATGTCAAGGCCCGTCTTAAGTTTGCCAATGACCATTTGGATGATCCAGAGGAGTCATGGGAGAAAGTCATGGAGTGGCTCTGTAAGAAGCATATCAAGGTTCTGGCGTGGCCTAGCCAGTCTCCAGACCTAAACCCAATAGAGAATCTTTGGAGGGAGCTCAAACTCCGTGTTTCTCAGCGACAGCCCAGAAACCTGACTGATCTAGAGAAGATCTGTGTGGAGGAGTGGGCCAAAATCCCTCCTCCAGTGTGTGCAAACCTGGTGAAAAACTACAAGAAACGTTTGACCTCTGTAATTGCAAACAAAGGCTACTGTACCAAATATTAACATTGATTTTCTCAGGTGTTGAAATACTTCTTTGCAGCTGTATCATACAAATAAATAGTTAAAAAAATCATACATTGTGATTTCTGGAATTTTTTTGATTATGTCTCTCACAGTGGACATGCACCTACGATGACAATTTCAGACCCCTCCATGATTTCCAAGTGGGAGAACTTGCAAAATAGCAGGGTGTTCAAATACTTGTTTTCCGCACTGTAAGCTCTCCCATGTGATCCAGTGTGTTTTTTTTTTTTTAATCCCCCACTTACTGTATTATGTCGAATTTTAATTTCTTTCCCCCGCGGTGGACGGCTCTAGTATAGCGCGTCACATCTTACGAAAATACCCGATAAGGACTCAGGTAATCTCGGCAACGTGACGCGCCATAGCCGTAGGACTCGGAGAAATACGGCGCCTGCGCAGTCAGCTCCTAGGTCTGTGCGCAGGCGCCACATTTTCGCCGAGATTACCCGAGTCCTTATCGGGTATTTTCGTAAGATGTGACGCGCTATACTGGCGCCGTCCACCACGGGGGTAAGAAATTAAAATTTAACATAATACAGTAAGTGGGGGATTAAAAAAAAAAAAAACAGCATACTGGCGCTGACGCCAGTATGCTGGATCACATGGGAGAGCTTACATTAGGGTGAACCACCTCTTTAAGGAAAATGCAAAGGAGGAGCCTCAATGACCCAAAGCGGGAGGGAACTTTGCCAAGAACTATGCTCAGGAGATAATACATCTGCAAGCAACGCCACACTCCACCCTTTTGAATGGACTGATCCTTTCATTCTTGTAGGCACTGCCAATCAAAGAATGACTACTTATGAGGTTACCATATTTTTTGAAAAAAGTGGAGGTTTAACCACTTAAGGACCGCCTCTTGCACATATACGTCTACAGAATGGAACGACTGGGCGCAAGCACATACCTGTACGTCCTATTTAAGCGCCCAGCTGTGGGTCGCAGGCAGGACCCGCAGACCCGATCGCCACTGCAGTCCTGCGATTGTTCCCCCGGAGTTGAAGAATGGGGAGAGCTGTGTGTAAAAACAGCTTCCCCATTCTTCACTGTGGCGCGGTCATTGATTTTCTGTTCCCTGTCATAGGGAAAGGCGATCAATGACATCACACGTCCAGCCCCGCCCCCCTACAGTTAGAAACACATATGAGGTCACACTTAACCCCTTCAGCACCCCCTAGTGGTTAACTCCCAAACTGCAATTGTCATTTTCACAGTAAACAATGCATTTTTATAGCATTTTTTGCTGTGAAAATGACAATGGTCCCAAAAATTGTCCGATGTATCCGCCATAATGCCACAGTCACAAAAAAAAATCGCTGCCATTAGTAGTAAAAAAAAAAATATTAAATATTAATAAAAATACAATAAAACTATCCCCCTAAACGCTATAAACTTTGCGCAAACCGATCGATAAACGCTTAATGCGATTTTTTTACCAAAAATATGTACAAGAATACGTATCGGTCTAAACTGAGAAAAAAAAAAATGTATATCTTTTTTGGGGGTATTTATTATAGCAAAAAGTAAAAAATATTGTTTTTTTTTTTCAAAATTGTCGATCTATTTTTGTTTATAGCGCAAAAAATAAAAACCGCAGAGTTGATCAAATACCACCAAAAGAAAGCTCTATTTGTGGGGAAAAAAAGGACGCCAATTTTGTTTGGAAGCCACATCGCACGGCCGTGCAATTGTCAGTTAAAGCGACGCAGTGCGGAATCGCAAAAACTGGCCAGGTCCTTTACCTGCGTAATAGTCCGAGTCTTAAGTGGTTAAGGACACCTTTTGGTTTTATGAAAAGGTATTAAGTCATTTCAAGATGAAAGGTGGGGGCAAACAATGTTTTAAACTCAACAGCCGCCCTGGACATGGGCAACAATTTGCACCTCTTACCTGACATCCAGGAAATGGTTTTAGGTCATATTTAGGCCTTGAACACACAATTATAATATCGTACAAGAATTACCACTTTCGAAAGGAAGGGTAAAATAATCAGATTATTAGTATACAGCTTTCGTACAAAATTTTCCACAGGGACAGGGACCCAAGGGAGAAAGAGATGAAAAGACAACCCTGCCGTCCCATCCCTGTTCTGTGTATCTTCTCATTTTCTCTCTATTACCCTCCCCCTCCTAAAAAAAAAAAAAAACACATGTCGGCCATCTCTCCCCCCCTTCTTGAGCCTATCCCCCTCCCTATACTTCAGATATGGGGCCCATCTATCTCTCATCCTGGTCTTTCATTGCCAATGTGAGATTCTCCATTTGTTGAATCTCTGCAACTCTCGCGAGTCATTGTGCTCTAGATGGGGAGGTCTCCTGTTTCCACAGGACCGGGATACAGGCCCTTGTGGCTTTAATAAGATGTCTTATCAGCAAATTTTTATATTTTTCCATTGACATCGAAATATCTAGTATTAAAACAGCTGATGGTCTGTCTTCTAAGTTAATTCCTGTGATTTTTTTAGTCGTTTCTATTACCATTTTCCATAATTTCTGTATTTTTGTGCATTCCCAGAAGATATGCAGTAATGTCCCTTCTGCTGTATGACTGATATTCGATGTAGTACTGTTGGTGTTCTATACCATCTAGTTAGAATTTTGTATCCTCCCTCCTCATATTTACTTGCTACTGAGGCCTTATGTGTAAATCCTATTATTCTGTTCTTGGGTGAATGTTAATCCCAAATCTCTCTCCCATGCTTGTATGAACGTGAATTCTTGTGGTTTGTCTAAATTAATTAGTGTTGCATAGAAATATGACAGTGAATGTCTCATGGGCTTCCCCTCTAGACATATCTGCTTGAATTTTGACAAAGTTCTAACTTCTGTATATGGGCCAGATTCACGAACACTTGCGCTGGAGTATTTGGATATGCGCCGCGTAACTGTGATGATGCGCCGTCGTTTCTATGTGCCCGTACCCACCAAACTAGATGCGCCCAATAACGGGTCATTTGCGACCGGCGGAACGTTCCGACGCCAGAGTATCGTCAGCGCTTATTTTCGCTGGGCGCATCAGTCGCGCCCAATGATTTCCCCTGCAAATATGCAAATGAGGGATTTTTCCCAATTCACGAACGGATTAGCACCATACGCTGGCTACATGCGCCGCGCGTATCTCGTTCGTCCGGCGCAAAGTTATTTCTACAAAAGGCTGCTTTATCTTTACTCCAGATGGCCACAGGTCAGCAGGAGAGCAGCTACAGCAGCGTTACCGACGATAAGAGCTAGCTGAGCACCCCAACTTGCAGGACAACACCTCTGTCCATGCTTGTCTGTCAAATTTTACAGCCATGGAGGAAGACATCATAGGTCTCCATAGCCGAGATGATGGCTGACAGCTCCTGGCCATTAAAGTTCAGCTTTCTCCTGTGTGTTTGCGGGGAACGGGAGCAGCCATCTCAGAACAAAAGTAACATCACTGCGGGGAGGGGGAGCAGGATATACTTTAGTGCCGGAATGGCGCTTCTACGGGCGCATTTACACGCCCAACGGAAGGCATTGCGCTGACGTTTCCCGTGAAGTGGTGCCGACGGAAGTTGTGAGCATGCGCACAAAGGGGGCGAGTGGAGCCTCACTCACTGCGCATGCTCCGTGGTTGATGCGCTGAACGTAAGCCTCTGCGCTGGGCTCCGCCCATCATTTACATATGATCACACCCACTTCCACTTGCGTCGGGTTACGCCAGCGCATTATCGTTACTCTGGCGCAAGTTTACGCGCAACTGCTATGTGAATTACAGGACTTGCGCTGAAAGGGTCTTCAGAGTAACGTAAATGAGAAGCGTTACTCCAGAGGAAAGATACTCTCATCTACCTGAATCTGGCCCTATATGTTTGCTTTTGTCCGTAGGAATGCTTCTAGTTGCAACAGCCTGAAAAAATCTAATTCCGGTGTAGTTTCTCTTTCAATCTCACTCCTTGTCATTAATCGGTTTTCTTTTGAGAAATGAATGATCCTGCTAATGTCCCTTTGTTGCAGAGCATTGAATCTTAAATCTACCAGGCCTGGTTGAAATGCCTTAGTGCCCAGGATCGGAGTCAGCGGGCTTGGATGTTTAGACATATTTGTTTTTTCAAAGATCTTTTTAATTATTCATATGGTGGCTCCTATCACTGGATGTTTCTTTACACCTGCTGTTATTTTAGCTTCCGGAGTCCAATCCAAACCTTCCAGTGGTATTTCTACCGTCGTTTGCTCCATTTTTATCCATGGTTTCTTATTCCGCCCACACCACTTCATCACTCTAACTAAATGAGATGATTCCTGGTATTTTACTAGGTCGGAAAATCCGATCCCTCATTCCCCCTTGGTGAAGATTTTCTGGTACAATACCAGATCGTACAATTTTCATCTATTCAGCACTAGGGTTACTAGTATCTGTATCGGTGCCGATACAGACCATTTGACCGAATAATTGTACTTGTGTAATAACAGATAGTAACAGTATATATTCAAGTAATCAACTAAAGAGCAATAACTGGTATTTAAGAGCAATATGGCTCTCAATCTTATAGTCAAGCTGCTATATTCAGGGGATTCCAATCCTGAGTATGAGCAGAGGCACACTTAAATGGTAAATAAAGCACAATATGAAACGTTAAATTGGATTGGTTACTTTTAGCCCAGGTTCACACTGGGCTGCAGGAGTGAAGCCGTGCGAGTTCAGCTAATTCTGCACGGCTTCACTCCCGCTCGGCAGTCCCAACTTCGGCCGCAATTTCAGAGACATCCGTGCAGGTTTCTGCACAGATGTCAATGTAAATCGCGGCCCCAAATCACAAAAAGTAGTACAGGAACTACTTTTTGAAATTGGTGCAGCACTGCAGATGCGGCGGCGCACCGATTAGGACGGTGCCATTGCCGACAAATTCCGCCAATTTGAGATGCGATTTGAAATGTGAACCAGGGCTGACTCAGTTTGGCTCTATGAGTCCAGGCAGGAGGAGAGCAGAGGAAAGACCCTTTTTGTATCAGATCTCTCTCTTCTGTCCCCTGACACCACAGGCCCAACTTTAAACACTTTATACAAGTCAACAGGTAATGACTTAGCTTCTTAACCACCTGCTTACTGGGCACATATAACCCCTTCCTGCCCAGGCAACATTTCAGCTTTCAGCACTGCGTCGCTTTAAATTAAAAGTGTGCGGTCGTGCAACGTGCTTCCCAAACAAAATTGACGTCATTTTTTTCTCACAAATAGAGCTTTCTTTTGGTGGTATTTGATCACCTCTGCGGTTTTTATTTTTTGCGCTATAAACAAAACAAGAGCAACAATTTTGAAAAAAAAAACACAATATTTGCTATAATAAATAGATTTTTTTTCTCAGTTTAGGCCGATATGTATTCTACATAATTCTGGTAAAAAAAAACAAAAAAAAAACGCAATAAGCGTATAGTGATTGGTTTGCGCAAAAGTTATAGTGGCTACAAAATAGGGGATAGAATTCTGACGTTTTTTTATTATTATTTTTTTTACTAGTGATACGGCAATCAGCGAATTTTGTCAGGACTGCGACATTATGGCGGACACATCAGACACATTTTTGGGACCATTCACATTAATACAGCAAACAGTGCTATACAAATGCACTGATTACTGTATAAATGTGACTGGCAGGGGCAAGGAAGGGGTTAAATGTGTATCCTGGGAGTGCTTCTTACTGTGGGGGGAGGGGACTGACTGGGGAAGGTGACAAATGCTGTGTCCCTATGTACAAGGGACACAGCATCAGTCTCCTCTCCCTGACAGAGTTTACACACAGAGCTCCACGTCCCTGCCGATGGCGGGTACCTGGCAGACATTGCGGCCACCAGGCGCGCGCTTTGGGATCTCGGTGACGCGCCGGGCATTCGTGCGCGCCCCCCAGTAGCTGGAGGCCATATATAGATGGCCTCCCGGCAATTAAGAGCCACATCGTGGCCATAAAAACCTGCCGGGCAGGCAGGAAGTGGTTAAATAAACTGTCCCACACACCCAATGCATATACAGGTCCCTGAATATGTGTGATAGGATCCGTATGGCACTAATAGCTTAAGTACTTTTGAAGCAAAGATAAGATTTGGTGTCTTTAGCC
This sequence comes from Rana kukunoris, assembly GCA_029574335.1. NCBI lineage: Eukaryota > Metazoa > Chordata > Amphibia > Anura > Ranidae > Rana > Rana kukunoris. Next base: position 144,195,225 of record CM056057.1, on the reverse strand, counting down.
TAGCCACTTTCGTTGGTGTGCTTAAACTCCTGGATAGCAGAGCCAAACACCACAACTAGCCCAGATTTGCAAGTGAAATAGGCAGGGTCTTCCTCAACAAGGTGAGAGGACAATGATGATACAATGGATAGCCTCATCCCTTATCCCGATGGTAGTGTCAGCAAGATGACTACCAGCAATAATGTCTGTATACAGGGTTTATATAACTCCTTCTGTGGTGCACTGTCCCTGTTCCCTGCATATGGGCAAAATGCCCTCTCACCAAATCCTGTGGTCAAGGCCCAAACAAACATCCTGCAACAGGCAGGCTTTCCTGGTGACCCGACTAGTGACCTCACACTGGACGCTTTACTGTCGGTGCAGGTGCGCCTGGATATACGCATGCATTCCCACTCTCTCAAGCTGGACGTCCTGACTGGTAGTGGAGACCTGAATCGCGGGGAGGATCATCTGAGAGAGACAGCATATCTCTTTCAGGTCTGATCTCCTTCACTACATCACGGTGACTGAAAATCTCCTCAGGAATTAAAATGGAGACTTTAACTTTCTTGAGAATGCTAGTCTTGGTAGTTTCTGTTACTATACAAGGCTATGGGGCCGCTCTGTCTTAGAACTTCCTTTTCCAGAGTCCTTTGCAGCTGCTTCCTGCAGCATTGTAAAGTCCCTCTGGTTGGCTCCTGTAACTTCTCCTTTAATTGTCTTTCTTCCTCCTGCCAATAGGGACACAGGGGAGGCGGCAGAGTGAACAGAAGCTCTCTGGGAGTCAGCTCACATTACATCAGTCATTGGATGTAATGTTAGTGAAACAGGAATGAGGAGAGGGGAAGAAATCACACAAAGACATGACAGGCAGCTCTGTCTCCACCTTTCAGGCTGGAAAACCTGTGTATATCGCGGTGGCCAGCTTGGCAGGGTCGCAGGTGATAGAGTGAGGCACCCACTACAAAAAAAATAAAGTTGTAAAAAATAAAGTTGTAAAAAAATAAATAAAAAAAATATTGACACAGTCCACGCGTCATCATTTCTGCATATTAGTGCCACCGTCACATGACATAAAAAAAGTATTGGTAATCAGTACTTGAAAAAAAAGTATCGGTACTTGTATTCGGTCTTAAAAAAGTGGTATTGGTACAACCCTAATCAGTACAATTTTTGTTCAAAAACACAATACAGATGCATTACATCACTTCCATATTTTTATTCTTTTGTACGAGATTTTTCACACTTTAGTAACCTATACAAAAAAAGAAACGGACACTCATTCGTTCTATAATCTCATAGTGTGTACTAGGCTTTAGGGTGCATTTCCCAATACACTAGCCTGTGTACAGCACGCCGACACCCATCCTGGCTCATTTTATATTTGGTATTAATCAAGCTGCAGTACACATGGCCCCAATAACTTGTTCTGTGCAGACCACGTAGCATTAGTGTGGTCACTGCATCATTAATTTGCGTAGTATTCCTTTATTCTGATAATTGCCATTGATCAATGTGCAGCCATATTGAAATGTCTCCTCTGTCTTTTGTTTTTCTTAGCTGCTATACAGAAGCAAAATTGGTAAGGGCCGGTAGGGTCCTCTCATTAATGGTGAATAAAGAGCCACACATGATTATTGACTTACAACTGAAACCAACAGACATCTTTAATGAATAATCCTATAACAGGTTAGACTAAGCATTACACAATGTGAACTGCACTAAAAGCAATGGAAAAACAACCCCACCATAGAGAGAGGACAACGTTGTAAGAAATAATTAATCCAAAAACTTCCGATCTGGTGTCGGCACACATCTTCAGTTTCCAATTCCGACATTTCTGAACTCCCTTATGGTGGCAAAGTTGTAGCTTTCATATTTATGCAGTTTTTCATTTCTGATTGTTTGAAATTATTTTATTATTTTTTTTTACAAAAGACTGTCTCCAGCAGCTCATACTTGTAACTGAAATTATTACTTGTGCTTATGGAAAGATTTTTATTTAATTTTTTAAATCAAAGCTGTTTATTATAAAGAAGCCAAAGGGCGCAGACAGTACAAATAAACGGCACAAAGAAAAGGCCAAGTACAGTACATTGACAGTTGTACAAAAACAAGGAGCATAATACAACCACATTATTATTACTGTATTAAGCACCATGTACAACTTTCACCCCGCCCTTCGCTATATCATAGGTGGAATTTTTCTCTTTTTTCTTTAAATTAATTTATAACAAAAGGTGCATACATGTCATTACATACAATCACATTGTAACCGATCACATGAGGGCATGCAGCATGAGAACAAGAGTAAAAAATAGCAGAGGAATGAAGGGCAGTACCTGGAGCCAACCATGTAGGCGTTCCCGACCCATAACAGTATACCCGGCCAGGAGCAGGCCACTCCTTGGGCAATACAGACCCATAGTGCCCTACGTGCAAGAATCAGAGTCTTGTAGCCAACGATTCCATATTTTGTCAAATTTGATTGGGCATTCCCTGTTAACCACTTTAGCCCCGGGCCTGTTTTTGAGATTCGGTGTTTACGAGACTAAAACATTTTTTTTTTGCTATAAAATTACTTAAAACCCCCAAACATTATATTTTTTTTTTCTAACACCCTAGAGAATAAAATGGTGGTCATTGCAATACTTTTTGTTACACCGTATTTGCGCAGCGGTCTTACAAGCGCACTTTTTTTGGAAAAAAATCACTTTTTTAAATTAAAAAATAAGACAACAATAAATTTGGCCCAATTTTTTTACATATTGTGAAAGATAATGTTACGCCGAGTAAAATGATACCCAACATGTCACGCTTAAAAATTGCGCCCGCTCGTGGCATGGTTTGAACACCGTTTTCATATGCGGGCGCTACTCGCGTATGCGTTCGCTTCTGCGCGCAAGCTCGTCGTGAAGGGGCGATTTAAATTTTTTTTTTTTCGTATTTATTTGTATTTATTTTACCAATTTTTAACACTAAAATAAAAAAAATAAAAAAAATATCACTTTTATTCCTATTACAAGGAATGTAAACATCCCTTGTAATAGAAAAAAGCATGACAGGTCCTCTTAAATATGAGATCTGGGGTCAAAAAGACCTCAGATCTCATATTTAGGCTAAAATGCAAAAAAAATACCAAAAATTTTAAATGTCATTTTTCAAATGACATTTAAAAAAAAATGTCTCTTTAAGACGCTGTTTGGAACTGACGTTTGACGTCACTTCCGCCCAGCAGAGCTACGGGGATGGACGAGGGAAATTTTTTCCCTTACTCGCATCCCCGCTGAACAGACGAGCGCACCCGATCGCCTCCGCCGCTACCGACGGCTCCGGTAAGCGGCGGAGAGCGCGGGAGCGCAGCGGGAGGGGGGGGGGACGCTCGCCCGCCACCGATAACGGCGATCTCGCGGCGATCCCGCCGCGGAGACCGCCATTATCGTTTACCCGACCGCCCACAGAAGAGATGGATATCTCGGTTGTGGCAGCAGCTGCTGCCGTTACCGAGATATCCATCTTCAAAGTGCCGACGTATACCTGCGGTGGGCGGTGGGGAAGTGGTTAATGTATTGTAAGCTGGGGATAGGTAGCGGGTACAAAAGCTCCCTGGGATGAGCAGGCACAGATACCAAAGTCCATAGGATAAGTGAACAACAGTGGGATTTTTATTGGTGCTATACAAAGTCTATTTACAGGTGCTGTACAGTGTGCAGAAAACAAAACAAACAAAAGTAGTTTAAACAAACACCTAGCCGTGTATCGGCTCTAACTACACGATATGTAGGCCCTAACTACTAAGCTAAACAAGCCTACCGCTTGTTAGCTCAAAACACAAACTTCTCACCAGTCTTTTAATAACCTCCTTGCTCCTACAGATCCACACTATCTGTTTCCCAGGACAGAGCAATGGCTGTTAGCTCAGGTGAGCTTAAATTGGCCTAGGGGAGAGGGACAACACCTGACCTGGATCAGGGATCAGAGATCCCTGAACGTGTAAGAGAGGAGCCTGGGAGAGGTATAAATCCCGAACTGGACTTTCCCAGGCTCTCTCTGGGACGCTCTGCTACAGTATATAACCTTTTTATAAGGTAAACTATTATTAACCTCCATATTCCACTCCACCAACCCAGGGGGCACGGGTCGCATCCATTGTCGGGCAATGACCTTCCGCACCGAGAACAGTGTCTCCTGCAAGAACGTCTTTGTGTACTTGTCTATGGTATCTGGAAACACCCCGATTAGGCATGGTTTCGGGTCTAATGCGACCGGAGAACCCATGTGGTCGTGAAGGAAGGTTACGACTTGCTCCCACAGACCCTGTATCTTGGGACATGACCACAGTAGATGAAATAATGTACCCAGTTCCCTCCCACACATTTGGCAGAGGGTAGATTGGGTGTCTCTATATCTGGCCACCTGAAGGGGAGTGAGATATGCCTGATGGATAATATAAATTTGAGTCAATCTATCTGATAGCTTGGGGGAGACGGCCTTGCCTCCTCCCATTCCTCATCCTCCAAGGGGCCTATCACCCTTTCCCATCTAGGTTTGAGCTTATATTCCAACCTGGTAGAAGCAGGGGTAGAAAGCATACTGTAAAAGGCCGATGTTAGTTTGTGGGGATCATTACTTTCAATTATGGCCATGAATGGATTAGGGGCAGCCCGTGGCACGGACCCCAAAAACTGAGCCCGGGCCGCGTGCTCCACCTGCAAGAAACGAAAGAGCATGTACCCGTGGAGTGAGAATTCTTCACTAAGGTTGGGGAAAGTTTTGATGGTTCCGTCCGCAAACAGATGGTGCCAGTAGAGAATTCCATGGTTAGACCAGAGGTCCGCACCAGGCAGTTGTATAAATTCTGTCAGTTTTATTATGCCATAATGGGGTGAAATCATTATAGCTTGGTATTCCGAGCTTGGCAGAAGCCAGGTCCCATATGCGTCTGTAGTGATACAACAGGGACTGTCTGCCGTCCCCCTGCCCTGCCCCATTAGAGCCCATCGCCAGCGCGTAGATTGAGTCCTCAGTGTGCCGAGCCCACCTCGGACAGAGTAGCTGGAGAAACCGCTCCCTATCCGTCTTGTCAATATGGTACAGTTGGGATAGTTGAGTCGCAATATAGTAGAGATTAAAGTCAGGGAGAGCTGTGCCCCCCAAATCAGTGGGGTTTTTAAGCACCTGCCAAGCTACCTTGTGTCTGTTGTTTCCCCATACGAACGGTTTGAGAAGGGCCTCAAGGGATTTAAAGTGTTTCAGGGGTAAGTACACCGGGGAGTGCCAGAGAACATAGAGTATCTTAGGTAGGAGAACCATTTTGATGAGGTTAACCCGGCCCCAGACCCCCAGTGGCAGACGGGCCCATGTTCTTAGTTTGGACTTAACATGGGAGATTAAGGGATCTAAATTTAAGTGTATATAATCCGCCGGCCTTCTGGATATGCTTACCCCTAAGTATTTTATGGTACGGACTCTTAATGGCAAACTGTCCTGAAATTCAGTCGGTGGGAAGTTGTCGAGTGGAAGAACTTGGGATTTTCCCCAGTTGATTTTTAGCCCGGAAAAAGTCCCAAACTGTTTAATTGCCTGGAAGGCCTCGTGTAGTGAGGGGCCCAAGTCCGCCAGGTATAACAGTGTGTCGTCTGCATACATGCTAATCTTTTCAGTCAGAGTGCCAGAACTCAGTCCCCTGATCTCCGGATTAGCTCGGATGGACATGGCCAGGGGCTCCGCGGCCAGGGCATACAGCAATGGTGAAAGAGGGCAGCCCTGTCTCGTGCCTCTACTGAGGTCAAACAGTCGAGACGGCCAGCCATTAGCCACCACCTTGGCCACGGGTGCCCGATACAGCAGTTGGACGCACCTGATGAAACGAGGTCCAAAGCCATATCCCTCCAAGCAGCTCCAGAGATATCCCCACTCCACAGAATCAAACGCCTTTGCTGTGTCTAACGTCACCACCACCCGTGACCCAACCTCTGCATGTGTAGCTTGGAGGTTGATGTACAGTTTGAGTAGATTAAAAGAGGTGTTGCGGCCCGGCATGAAACCCGCCTGATCCGCATGTATAAGGGACAGAATGACTTGGTTTAATCTGAGGGACAGCACCTTGGCTAGTATTTTTATATCCACCTGGAGAAGAGAAATGGGACGATAGGACTCGGGGTATCCCGGATCCTTCCCAGGTTTGGGAATAAGGACTATCGTCGCCTCCCGCATAGAGGGGGGCAGAGTGAAGGTTTCAAATAGGTGATTAAATAATGCAAGCAGCTTGGGAGTTAGAAGTTCACTAAATTGGGAGTAAAACTCAGAGCCCGGGGATTTGGACCTAGCGAAACTGGCGATCGCAGCATCTATTTTTTTTCGTGGTAAGGGGTGCCTCAAGCGAGTCCATCTGATCCTTTGTCAGCTGGGGGAAGGTGATGCTTTGAAGGAAAGCAGTCTGCAATTCCATCGGGTCAGTCACTGTCGTTTTATATAAGTCTGCAAAAAAGGCCCTGAACTCAGAGGTTACGCTACGCGGGTCTGTGATCCGTTCACCTCCCGGCCCGTGGAGGGTGATGACAACTGGGGGTCTATCTTCACAATGCACTAGGTATGCTAAGAGCTTGCCTGCCTTTTCTCCATATTCAAAGAGTTTCTGTTTAGTAAAGAAGAGCTTTTGGCAAGCTTTTGTATACTGCAGCTGGGTTACCACCCTAGTTTGCAATTTAAGCTGAATTGCTGTTGCCGGGGAGGGATTGGTAGCATATTCTCGTTCAGTAGAGACCAGCTCCGACACCGCCCTGTCAAACGCACCAGCAAAGTCCGTTTTAATTTTATTTATGTGTGAGATCAGGGTATTACAAGCGTATATTTTAAATGAGTCCCAGATTGCAGCTTCAGAGGCCGTCTGATCGTTTTTACTGTCTCCATTGGGCAATGAGCTCATCGTCCTCCACAAACAGTGAAAGCCAGAACGGATTCAGTTTCCATGGCCTCTGCGGTTTGTCAATAGGGACACTGAGGGTTGTCCAATATGGACTGTGGTCAGACAGTAACCTGGGGCAAAAAGCGGTTTCCAGTATCCGTGGTGCTAGGGTGTGGGACACCAGAATAAAATCTATTTGGGACATAGAATTGTGTGTAGAGGAGAAGCAGGAGTATGCTCGAGCATGTTGGAAGTTGTGTCTCCACGTATCCACAAGGCGAAAGGTGGAGATGAGTCTAGAGAATTTAGTCGCATCGGCGCTAATTCACGATATCTGTGCCGTTTGCAGTCTATCGACGGATGGGCATAGTGTAGTATTGAAATCACCCAACCATATTGCCGGTACTGTGGGGTTATGAGACATGAAGGCAAAGCCCTCCAGAACCACCGTGGTGCTAAAGGGAGGAGGTATGTAAAAAGCCATGAGAAGAAACGGTTCACCATATAACTTAGCATGAAGAAATACATACCGGCCGTTAGGTCAGTGATGAGATCACACAGTTTAAAATGTACAAAATGTGGTATACAACGCAGTGTACACACTCACCGCGCTACTTAAATAAAAGAAAAGAGCAGCTAACACAACTAAATATGACCAATTTAGCAAGAACAGAAATTACAAAAACAATGTGTAGCGCTAAATTAAATAAAAATATGTGATCGTTGATCAATACAAATGGAAGTAGACAAAATAACCACCAATAGTGCTCAAAAGAAGTGTCTATGGTATTGTCATAATCTTAAAAGTCCAGAAAAATCAGTGAAGACGTGACTGGGTGTAGAGATATCCAAAAAACCCACCACCGCTGATAATAATGACAAGGCTTACCAGATGTCAATGACCAAAATAAGTATACACCTATTAGGTCAAAACACGCTTAGTAGAAAGTCAGGGTAGCTTCCGGGGGTACTCCAATGTTGAAACAGAGTAGAGGGATATCAGACATCAGACCGGATAAGTAGGAGACCAGATAAATGATATTCACATCCAAAAACTAGTCATCCAATGGATTAGAGGACTCAGAGAACCCAATTCAAGATAAAATAAATAAAAGTGCACATGGTGTAAATCTGTTTAAAAAATGTACTCAGCAAATACAAAATTTACACTCACGTTTGGATGAACAATAAGAGCATAAAATAGACAGGCAGTAGGGTCAACTGGTGCCCGACGTGTTTCGTTTCAAAAACATCCTCATGGGTACAGATTTGGCGATTAATACAGAAACACCCCTGGCGTGAGTTGTGTGGGTGGAGTGATACGCCCACCCAACCCATTTGGAGTCTACCCTCGACGTGCGTCTCAACTAGCACCACCACATCTGCACGTTGCTTTTTGATGAATGCAGGGGCAGCCGAGCGTTTAATTTTCTCGCGCAGGCCCCTCACATTCCATGTAAGGAACTTTATAGCTGCCATAGTTCTATACTAGGGACATAACCTTGCCTTGGTAAAACATAAGTCCCGAGGCCCAGTGAAAGATGATGCATGTAACATGACTGAAATATTTTAAACATTGTGCCTGGTACCCCCACAACATATACACAATCCCCCACGATCCAGTTTTTCATTTCTACTAAATACATTATATTGGGAAGACACTCTGTTAGGCTAGGTTTACACTGCTGTGCTGCAAATTTGTTCAGTTGTTTGTCCTGTGTGAGGTGCGAATTTACCGCAAATTTCAGGAGTTAGACATAACTGCGATTAATGTTCTAGCCAATGGAATCATAATGTAAAAAAAAAAAAGGTGTTAACGTCCTGTGTACTTCCTGTTTTTTTGTGGAGAGTAGTGTGATGGAATTCGCACATATGTGAACCATCAATGCGATTCCAGAATGATTTACATTGAAGTCTATGGAGCTGAATTCGCATCGCACATGGATCAAACTCGCACAGGACCCTTTTTGCACGCAGCTTAGATTCACACCACACTGATGTGAATGGCACTAATGTAAAACAATGTTATTTAAATGACTTGCGAGTTTGAGCGATCACAACGGCTCAAATTCGGAAAAAAATTGGCAGCAGTGTGAACCGGCCCCAAGACCTCATTCACATGGGACCTTGTCTACTAGTGGGGGCAATCTGTCAGAAAAAAATTCTTGATGCTGATAAATACATATTATGGGCCAGATTCAGGTAGATGGGCGCTTCTTTACTTTGGAGTAACGTTTCTCATTTACGTTACTCCGCCGACACTTTCGGCGCAAGTACTGTTATTCACATAGCAGTTGCGCGTAAACTTGCGCCAGAGTAACGATAATGCGCTGGCGTAACCCGACGCAAGTGGAAGTGGGTGTGATCATATGTAAATGATGGGCGGAGCCCAGCGCAGAGGCTTACGTTCAGCGCATCATCCACGGAGCATGCGCAGTTAGTGAGGCTTCACTCGGCCCCCTTGTGCGCATGCTCACAACTTCCGTCGGCACCACTTCACGGGAAACTTCAGCGCAATGCGTTCCATTGGGTGTTTAAATGCGCCCGTAGATGCGCCATTCCGGCACTAAAGTATATCCTGTTCCCCCTCCCCGCAGTGAAGTTACTTTTGTTCTGAGATGGCTGCTCCCGTTCCCCGCAAACACACAGGAGAAAGACGAGATGAGATACGCGCAGCGCATGTAGCCGGCGTATGGTGCTAATCCGTTCGCGAATCGGGAAATCTCCCTCATTTGCATATTTGCAGGGGAAATCAATAGGCGCGACTGATACGCCAAGCGAAATTATGCGCTGACGAGACTCTGGCGTCGGAAAGTTAAGCCGATCGGAAATGGCCCGTTTTCTGTCGCATCTAATTTGGTGGGTACGGCCACATAGAAACGACGGCGCATCTTCACATTTGGACGTTATTTTAATTGGCCAGAATAATAATTTATTCTGGCCATTTAAAATTAATTAATGTTCAAGTGCTACAGCGTTTACATGCATCAAGTGTCTTTTCTGCCAAAGTGCCACTGCTCCTGGACGCACTAGTAATAGGTTTATTTTTCTGCCTCTAAACTCCTCTAAAAGTCTATGTGTGGATGGATGCATAGGCCAACATGCAGGAGCGTTTAGAAACAGGAAGAAAAAATGCCAGACACCCTCTAGGACAGTGATGGCGAACCTTGGCACCCCAGATGTTTTGGAACTACATTTCCCATGATGATCAGCTACACTGCAGAGTGCATGAGCATCATGGGAAATGTAGTTCCAAAACATCTGGGGTGCCAAGGTTCGCCATCACTGCTCTAGGAGAAGCTAAAAAAAAACATCCAAAGAAAACGAGGCCCAAAACCTTCATTGGCAAAAAAAAAAAATGCATCTTATTATGTCGCCAATGATGTCACAATCAAAACTTGTCCACCTACAAACTCTATATAGCGGTGCATGAGAATCCTATAGGAAAACCATAGGGTCCTGTAATACATTTTTAGGGTTCATATACTAGCTGAAAAAAAAAAAAAAAAATTAGGATTCTATTGCAATACTTATCTGTAAACTGACAGCTGGGCCTGGAAGCAGCCCACTGACATTTGGGGTGCCATCATAAAAGGGTTCAGCACCTCTGCTGCAGCAAGTAATTATCTCCATACCTCTATTAGACAAACGCCTAAAATCTGCCAGATGCATAAATATTTATCATTCGATAAGCAGATTTTTATCTCCTTCTGTGCAATCTTTCCTCTTCTACTCCATTTGGCTTAATTGCAATATGGTTTTCTGCTTCCAATTGAGCAATTAGCAGTTTTGCTGCATCGTAATTCTTAACACTCCTGTGTTGGGGACTAAAAATCTTTTTCATATTTGCAGAGAAACCAAAATTCAAGATTATTCTGGGCTTCCTCCCACTTTATTGGAGGAGAGATCTGGGTAGGGTCAGACGTGGAATTGTACACTATGGATGGCCTTGATGCAAGTTGTTGTCGGAAATTCCGACCGTGTGTACACAATTCAACGCACAAAAATTCTATGCATGCTCGGAAACAATTTGACGCATGCTCGGAATCATTGAACTTATGGCTTTGGAGTTATTACATTTCAGTCATCAAAGCGGCAAGGGATGACTATAACTTTTTGACTTCACAAATTGAAGACTGTGCATCTGAAGCGGCTGACTGCTTTACACTAAACCCCTCACCGGAAGCCTATCTGATATTGGCACAGACGAGAAGAGAGGTAAACCTCCACTATACCACTTTAACAAACAAAGATGTTAATTTATTAGCTAGTAGAATTTTCGAGTCAGGGACAAGAACGGCAGATTGTTGGCTAATCTAGCTGCAGTTGTACCTCATATAGGCCTATCTCACTCCTAAATTATGACTTAAAAATTCTATCCAAGATACTCGCTACTAGATTGGTTAAAGTATTACCCTCCCTTGTCAATATAGACCAGACCAGGTTTATGCCTGGAAAATCCTCAGACAAAAATTTGCGACAAGTGTTGACCCGGCGGTCCGTCAATAGGGGGTGCAGGAGCTCCGGCCCCTCAAAACTACTTATTAAAAAAAAGTGTCCCTTTAAGTGGGTGTGTTAAGCAAAGGGGTGCTATTGGAGGCATGACTTGTGTGTAAACACATGATTGGCATAGTTTAAAGTGTGCTCGGGGAGCAGAGCTTATAGCCCTGAACATTTCCACCTCTAGCATTAGGTTTGCAGTTCTTGTAATTGATTGGGTCCATAGGGTGGGGCTTTAATCAGACCTGCAGCGTCATTGGCTCACAGGCTGCCTGTCTCCTTCAGTAAGTGAGGCGGGGGGGGGGGGGGTGGAGGAAGAAGAATGGCTCAGGACAGGGTGCAAAAGGTCCTTGCAGAGGCAGCTGTCCATTCATCTCCCTGTGACACTGACTCGGCATCAGCAGTGCACACAGAGGGATCACACAGAAATCTCCAGGTACACTACATGCCAGGACTGGAGGGAGAGGGGGGCACTGTCCCCTGAGTGACTTTACAGCAGCATTTTTAATATCCAAATTTACTTCACCATAATCACCACTCTATATGTGCACATTCTACTTTCATAATTTCTCCAAATGGAGTGACTGAGCAGTGGTTATTTATTGTTTGTATCATTGTTTTTTGTTTTTCTGTCGCTAATAGTACTGTTTAGGCAGATAACCTGTGGTTAGGTACCGAGTTACGTGATACTTTTTTGAGCTGGGGGATGCCCCAAGGCTCTGTTTTTGTAAATCTATTACCTCTTTTAAAAAAGCAATAAAGAGAAAGAAAAAAAAAACCCCTGGAGAGATTTTTTTTCTGCTAGGCTGTAGACTCTAAGGGGCAAAGATAAGTCAGGCCAATCCCACGAATAAGCAAAAATAAAATTAGAATCATCACATGAAGAAATTATTGTCATACTCCAAGCTGGGGAAAAGCAGGTAGATATTATAGAAATATTTGCAGCAGCCAGACACAGCAAACACAACATGGGACATGTGGGTTATAATTAATGATTATTATTTACTTGGAAGGAAAGAAACAGCTGGAGGAAGGATACAACTCAGTCCACACTGGGTTAAATATCCCCTGAGTTCAGAAGGATTATCTATGCTCTGCCAAGCAATAAAGCAATATTGAGCCCAGCAAAGTCTTGGGGACTCTTAGATGTCTACAGGTAGCTGTTAAGAACCTGGAAAATTGCCATCTGTCAAGGCCAAGATCTGCTGTTGGATTTGTTGCCTGACTGTAAAACAGCATGGCCAAATACAGAAAGCAATTATCCATAATTATAATCTACTTAGAGATTGGAGATGTGGAATAGGGAAGGTAATAAGGGCTAAAAACTTACATAGATGGGGATGTGGAGGAGAGAAGGAAGGGGATGAGGAGAATGAAGAAAGGGGATGAGGAGGATGAAGAAAGGGGATGAGGAGGATGAAGAAAGGGGATGAGGAGGATGAAGAAAGGGGATAAAGAGGATGAAGAAAGGGGATGGGGAGGATGAAGAAAGGGGATGGGGAGGATGAAGAAAGGGGATGGGGAGGATGAAGAAAGGGGATGAAAAAGACTAAGGAAGGGGATGAGAAGGACGAAGGAAGGGGGTTAGAAGGATGAAGGAAGAAGATGAGAAGGATGAAGGAAGGGGGTGAGAAGGATGAAGGAAGGGGGTTAGAAGGATGAAGGAAGGGGGTGAGAAGGATGAAGGAAGGGGATGGGAAGGATATAGGAAGGGGGTGAGAAGGATATAGGAAGGGGGTGAGAAGGATGAAGAAAGCTAATGAGAAGGATGAAGGAAGGGGGTGAGGAGGATGAAGGAAGGGGATGAGGAGAATGAAGGAAGGGGATGAGGAGAATGAAGGAAGGGGATGAGGAGGATGAAGGAAGGGGATGAGGAGGATGAAGGAAGGAAGGGGATGAGGAGGATGAAGGAAGGGGATGAGTAGGATGAAGGAAGGGGATGAGGAGGATGAAGGAAAGAGATATGGGTTGAAGACCGACACAAAATGGGAAGTGGAGAACAGTGTATATATGCAAGCTTGACAGAAGAATTATGGAAAAAAGGGGATTTGGAATAAAGAACTGACAAAAAAAGGGATAGCAAAGAGGAAATAATGAACATTGACATACAAATGTGTGGGAGGGTAACCAATCTCAGCTGAAGGGAAGGAGATGTGCAGCCAGTAAGGAAGCAAATCTGGGCAGAAGACTGATACAAAAGAGGATATGGAGAGAAGGGAATTTGGGCTGCATACTGACACCGAATGGGATGTTTGGACAGAAGGGATCTAGGGTGAAGACTGACACAGAAGTGGATGTGAAATAGGGCAGCCCAGTAGCAGATCTTGGCCGAAAAATAACACAGAAGGGAAAAATAGAGAAGAGGATCCAGGATGAAGACTGACAGAAAAATAAAAGTAGAAGTGATAAGTATAGACTTAAACAGAAACCAATGTAAAAGAGGTAAGGAGATCTAAGCTGAAAACTGACACAAAAAGGGGGTGTGGAGCAGGGACAGAGATCTGGACTGAAGATGGCTACAAAAGGATGTGCAAAGAAGAAAAGGGGATCTGTGGTGACACAGAAAGGGGTGTGCTGGGCATTACCTGCAGATTGACACAAAAGGGGATGTGGAAGATATTGGTCTGAGTGTAGTCGCAGATTTCCGAGCAAATCTTCAGAGAAGGTGCAGATCTATGTCTAATCTGCATATAAATCGATTAGGTATGCAAGAACTAAACGTGACCTTGTTATTTCAGAAAATGTGAATAAATCGTTTTCCTTTTCTGTCCCTGTGAACAAGTGGAAATAAGGGGCGCTGACTAATGATATATTTACCATATATTATGCAACATTAATGTGAATGATATATGTGAAAATCGTGCTACAACAATATAACAGCAAATAAATAACAAAACAGTGAATACAACAAAAGTGCAATGGCGGTGGACAATGAATGTCTACCCAGAGTCCATAAATAAGATGTGCAATATTGTGCTGGAAAACAATAGTGATCTTATGGAGTGCTCCGTGTTAGATCTTCCAAATAATATATTCCACCTTCACCAAAGTGCCACCGCAAGTGAGGGTAGATGGCTCCTTACCCGATGGTGTTGACCTATTAGTTAAAATAAGGTCAAATGAGCTCAGGAATCAGCTGCTACCCGTGGGAAACTCGATTGCAAACCAAGTTGTAAACAGATCTCATAGAAGGAGAAAAACAGCTTCCATAGTGTAAAACCTTTTATTGGAGTAAAAATACTAAAAATACAGTGCCGAGTGGCCTCTTACTTGGAGTGGTGCCCGTAATCCCGGCACTGAGGCTGTAGACATATAGGGATTGGAGAGAGATGGTGTGGTAAGCTGGTGAAGCCGGCGTGCGTTCCACCGTCGTCAGCTTGAGAACCAGGAAACCGGAAGTGAACTAGTAGTGCGTGCCCAGGTACCGCCTCGAAGTACGTTTCGTTGTTGTCGTCATCAGGACGCTTCCTGATGACGACAACAACGAAACGTACGTCGAGGCGGTACCTGGGCACGCACTACTAGTTCACTTCCGGTTTCCTGGTTCTCAAGCCGACGACGGTGGAACGCACGCCGGCTTCACCAGCTTACCACACCATCTCGCTCCAATCCCTATATGTCTACAGCCTCAGTGCCGAGATTACGGGCACCACTCCAAGTAAGAGGCCACTCGGCACTGTATTTTTAGTATTTTTACTCCAATAAAAGGTTTTACACTATGAAAGCTGTTTTTCTCCTTCTATGAGATCTGTTTACAACTTGGTTTGCAATCGAGTTTCCCACGGGTAGCAGCTGATTCCTGAGCTCATTTGACCTTATTTTAACTAATAGGTCAACACCATCGGGTAAGGAGCCATCTACCCTCACTTGCGGTGGCACTTTGGTGAAGGTGGAATATATTATTTGGAAGATCTAACACATAGCACTCCATAAGATCACTATTGTTTTCCAGCACAATGTTGCACATCTTATTTATGGACTCTGGGTAGACATTCATTGTCCACCGCCATTGCACTTTTGTTGTATTCACTGTTTTGTTATTTATTTGCCGTTATATTGTTGTAGCACGATTTTCACATATATCATTCACATTAATGTTGCATAATATATGGTAAATATATCATTAGTCAGCGCCCCTTATTTCCACTTGTTCACACGTATAATCCAGCACTCTGTATTATTTAGGGAGCAGCTCTTAATCAATTGCACTGGTAATTTTCCCCCCCACTTTATTTTGGCGCGAGATTCCCCCAATTTTTCCTTTTCTGTCCCTGCCAGAGATGTGCTTAATAGAGTATGTGAGCAAGTAGATTGTAAGGGTGTTAGATACATCTGCTTTCCCATCGCAGTGCAATATACTTGAACCTCCTCGCAATATGTAGTTTTTTACATACATTACATGGAATTCATTATGTTGAAGTTTATTACACTGGTGGTGCTCTGTAATTGGGGTCCGTTATTAAGTTGGTTGATGTAAGCAGATTAAGACACCTAACTTGCCTTCTGCGTGAATTCCAGTCCTATCCACCGCTGCAATCATTTCCTGAAACACAGAGAAATCAGATAGGGAGAAACAATAACATTCGGGTGAAGTTCCGGGAACATTACACCAATTAACCTTTCACCATGTTGTGCTAGGAAACATACCACGAACATGCCAATTTCTGCTGCCCAAAGAGGAAGAGGACTCAGATTTTATCAAAACTTCAATACATCGCTCGATAGGAAGAGGGAACCCTCACGATGGATAAAACAGCATATTTTTATATGAATAAAAAATAAATAAAATAATATATATATATATATATATATATATATATATATTTTATACCAGGGCTTGACAAATTTGTTTTGAATCTAGGAGCCAGCTAAATAAGTTAGGAGCCAGTTTGTGCAAGGCGATATGCAACGTGTATCGAAATTGATGTTTTTTATGCGTGCCCCTTTCACACAGGCACATTCACCAAGCGGAATCAGCTTGCTCAGTGGGGGATCTCTCAGCTGAGCAGGTGGATGACAGGTCTGTGTCCTCCCCACCATGCAGAGCGAACACTCACACAATCACGCTCTCCTGTATGGGGCAATGGGATGCCACCTGATCCAGAAAATAGGACCACCATCCATCTGTTTGTGGCGGACAAGATCATCCTCAGCTACTTCCACTCCTCGTTGCACACTGTATGCAGACACATCCTGGTTGTGACATGATTCTGGTCATTTGACATGCAATGCTCCAATCGGTACCGCTCTGTGAGTTCTGGCCACCAGAAGAGGGAGCAATATCCCCTGCCAGTGTAAGCAATGTAATTGAATGCCCTCAGCCTCGGCGTAACATCTTAGTTCGGGGAGCCGCATGGGGACGAGACATCTGCCACAGTCTAGCTCAGGAGCCAGGCCACCAATTTTAGGCGCCAATGCGACCTGGCGCCTGGGGTTTGTCGAACCCTGTATTACACAGTGCTCTGCAATAGTTTTAGGCAGGTGTTAAAAAATGCTGTAAAGCAGGCCCGGACTGGCCATAAGGCAGAACGGGCATATGAGGAACGGCCCTCGGCGGGCCGCATGTCAAGTCTCCCCAGTGGTGTAACAAGGGGTTATAGGCCGAGAGGAGACACCCAGTTTTCCTAATAGAAGAGATCCCCCACCCCTGCCACCAACACAGCGCCAGATAGAGAGAGATGAGCTGGGCTTATCACAGCCAGCTGACATTTCTCCCCTCCCCTTGCTGCCCGCAGGACCAGTTAGAGGAGAGGAGCTGCTTCTACTCCTCCTCCTCCTCTTGTCCTCTCCTCCTGTGTCTGCCCCACCCACTCTCCCGGCAGACACTGTCCTGCTGCCTAAGGGATGTGGGCGGGAATATTCAAGATAAAGCCAAACAGAAAGGAAAGATGGAGTCTGATATCCATCCATCCATTCAGTCCCTCCTGCCTCTGAGTGAGTATTGTGAGTACTGTACACTGATGTAGTGGTGCCCTTCATTCCCTTCTCTCTCTCTATTATCTATCTTTCTTTCTTTATCTTCCTTCCCTTCTTTATTTTTAACTATCTTTATCGATCTTCCTTCCTATCTATCTATATCTATCTATCTTCCTTTCCTTCTATCGTTATCTATCTTTCTTTATCTATCTTCCTTCCTTCCCTTCTTTCTATCTTTCTTTATCTATCTTCCTTTATCTATCTTCATTATCTATCTTCCTTTATCTATCTTCCTTTATCTATCTTCCTTTATCTATCTTCCTTTATCTATCTTCCTTTATCTATCTTCCTATCTTTATCTATCTTCCTTCCTATCTTTCTATCCACCCTTCTTTCTTTCTATCTTTATCTGTCTATCTATATCTATCCTTTTTTGCATCTATCTTTCTTTCTTTCTCTGTCTATCTACATTTATCTCACCCCACATCCCATCATTAACCCCTGCTGCTCCCCCCCCCCCCCCGGCTGCTAAAATGCCCGGGCCTATTTTTTTGTCCCAGTCCGGACCTGCTGTAAAGTGTAATTAGTTTATTTTTATCAATTAGCTAAGTAAAAATGAACAGAAAAGAAATCCAAATAAAGCCAAAATTTGAACACCCTTTGCCTTTAAAATAGCATTGGTTCTTCTAGGTACACTTGCACACAGTTTTTGAAGGAACTTGGCAGGTTGGTTGTTCCAAACAATTTGGAGAACTAATTGATAAAAAATAAACTTTTGCGCATATATATATATATATATATATATATATATATATATATATATATACACACACACACACACAGACACATTTATACAGACACACACTCATACATACACACACACACACATACTTATTAGAAGAAAGTGAAGGGAAATAGGGAAATCTTTCAAACAGGGCAAGATAGAAAAAAAACTGTCAGGCGGCGTACACACGATCGGATATATCCAATGAAAACGGTCCGCGGACCATTTCCATCGGATATGTCCGATCGGGAGTTTGATCCGATGGCGTGTACACACCATCGGATCAAATTCCCCGCCGCCGGAAGGCGCGGTGACGTGGCGGTGACGCGGCGGTGACGTTGACGCCGCCGCGTCACCGCCACGTCACCGCACCAGGAAGTAAAACACTTCCGCGCATGCGCCGAATCCATTCGGCAGCGGCGCGGCGGCGGTGGGGGCCGACATGTCTGCTGGTAAGTGTACTAACCAGCAGACATGTCGGGCGGACAGATTCCCACCGGATAGATTTCAAAGCATGCTTTGAAATCTGTCGGGTGGAGAAATCTGTCCGCTAGCCCATACACACGAGCGGAGATGTCTGCTGAAACGGTCCATCGGACCGTTTTCAGCGGACATATCCCCTCGTGTGTACGAGGCCTCAGGTTTTAACCATTCCGAACTTTGTCTAAAAAGGAAAAAAAATGCCAAATGTATTCAGAAGCCAAGTTAAATAGTGAGGGAGGAAGTCTTGTTTATATGGAGGAAACCGTCCAATCAGCATGCATTTTTTTTGTGCAGCCCCTTAAGCAGCAGTGCACTCTACAACCACCTCAATTGCTTGAATGGTTAATTCATCTTGGAGATTCCAAAGCATTGGGAAAAAGTGCATTCTGTAGACCACAAATCTGTTTACACAGGAACAGCAGGTGATGGTCATAACTTTAAGCATAAGAGGAGGAAAACATGGCGATCAATTGAACTGGCTATCAATTTTAGAACTGCCAAGTGTCCTGCGCACTGCCCGCTCTTTATAGGCCTACAGAGAGCCATTCATCCCGCTTTTGGTCGTGATTTGTTTAAAGCGTAGCCACATAGAGAGCGACGACTTTCTAGATTAAAAGGGATAATCCCCGGATGGATGGAAATTATTCCAACTCCTATAAATATGACACTTTAGATTTTTCTGCAGCACAATAATGACTTAGCCTCTCAGTGACCACTGTAAATTTTGCACGACCTCCTGCAGAATGATGACAGCAATTTTACCAGCCATCCGGGAGGAGAATTTATAGGGCTCTGGAGCAGACAGTGTAAAGGGAGGTGCATGGGGGATGAGGTGCAGCCAGCAAACATAGTCACTGTTCTGCAATATCAGCACCGCTGGATGAGCTCAGCAACTTTGAGTGATAATAAGTCGGGGACGTGATAGTAGTAGACTACTTATTAGAACACCTGATGTATATCAGCAGAGCTGTAACACGCATTACAAAAACTCAATTAATTTTTCCTTCACAATAATGTAAGAAACATTTAGGTATATCTATACTGTAGATATATGACAGTGAGCAAATGATTTTGGATATTCTTACAACTAATAATTAATAAAAGAGGTTATGAACTTAAATATAATTGGGGAGGAGATGTATGTGGCATATTAGATTTCTACAAGTCCTATTGCAGCTCACCTACAGACATACAGACATAAAAAAACATACACCAATCAGCTATAACTTTATGACCACTAATGGGGTAAGTGAATTGATTATCTCATTACAGTGGCATCTGAAAGTCGTGGTAAATGTTAGGCAGCAACAAAACATGTTGTCCATGAAGTTGATGTGTTGAAAGTAGAAAAAATTGGCATCGCAGTTTGTTGTGCATGGAGCTACATAGCCGTAGACCAGTCAGGGTGCCAATGCTGACCCCCATCCACAGCCAGAGGCACCTACAATGGGCATGTGAGCATCTGAACTGGACCACAAAGCCATAGAAGGTTGCCTCATCTGATGAATCAAGTCTCTTTTAAATCATGTGGATATCTGGGTATGTGTGTTGCTTACCTAGGTAAGAGATAGCATCAGGATGCACTATGGGAAGTAGGCAAGCTGGCAAAAACAGTGTGATGTTTTAGGCAATGTTTTGCTGGGAAACCTGCCATTCATGTGGATGTTACTTGACACTTACCACCTACCTAAACATTGTTGATGATAAAGTATCCCCCTTCTTGGCAACAGTATTCTCAAAGGGTCTGAGAAAAGTAATGTTGGTCACAGATTGTGCTTTTGATCGGTTCAATATGTCATATTGAGAAGGCTGACTGGATGTTAGAAATTAGTAGGGTGGTTCTTTTAAACACAAACATTCTCAGGCAAAGCAAGGAGAGAATACAGCTACCAAACATATTTTGTTGCAGGGGATTGCTGCCCTCTGCTCATCATCGCTGCTCTTTGAACTGCTTTACAAGACGCCTTATAATCTTAGTGTAGAGTTAAATACTGCTCTAATACAGTTTACAAAATTTAGTTAACTCAGTCTGTTGGTAGAAGGCCTATGTTTCCTACCAATGGCTATCATTGGTACTGCAGCCTTTTTTTTAAAGCCCTTCAAATAAGTGACACAAATTTATACTAATATTGGAAACACATTTATTGCGCTCTGACTGATCAGACTTCTACAAAGTAACCTGATGTTCCAGCACTGAGCTGTTTCCAGCTTGTCGAAACATGCAGCTTTCCATTGAGTATAAATTATCCTATAACCCAGCTCAAAATTCATTTCTCACCATCTAAAACATAATTTTTGCTGGTTTCAGCATCAGCCAGAGTCACATAATATATGCAATATGTTCCAAAACTTCGACAACAATAATTTTCTTTGACAGTCTGGTGCCTGTTTTAGTTTTATAAGCACAATGAAAAGGGGAACCTACCTACGGCAGGGCTCATGTGAAACTCGACAAATTAGAATATCGTGCAAACGTTCATTTATTTCACTAATGCAACTTAAAGTGGTTGTAAACCCACTTTTTGGAATTCTACCTATAGGTAAGCCTAGAATAAGGCTTTCCTATAGGTAGTGGTAATCTCATAAGCGTGCGCCTTTTAGGAGATATTTCACTTGTAGTCCACCGAAAATTCCAACGGTGCATGCGAGGAGAAGAAACAAAACAAAGTGCGGGCTCCTGTGCTTATACGCGGGTGTGACGTCACGCGGCTCCGGGAAATCACAGATCCGGTGTCCGTGGCCCAGAAGGAAGAGGGGCCAGAAGATGGACGCTGCCTACACTGGGGACATCGCTGGATTCCTTTGCAGGTAATTGGCACATAATGGGCTAGTATGCAATGCATACCAGCCCATTATGCTTTTCATTTGCAGGCTTTTGCAGCGAGCAAAAGAGGAAGTAAAACCCATCAGGGTTTATTTCCTCTTTAAAAGGTGAAACTAATATATGAGATGAAATCATTAAATGCAAAGCAAGATAGTTCAAGCCGTGATTTGTCATAATTGTGATGATTATGGCTTACAGCTCATGAAAACCCCAAAACCACAATCTCAGAAAATTTTAATATTACATGCAATCAAGAAAACAAGGAATGTACATATCGGACCCCTGAAAAGTATAAACTTGCATATGTACTCAGTACTTGGTTTGGGCTCCTTTTGCAGCAATTACTGCCTCAATGCGGCGTGGCATGGAAGCTATCAGCCTGTGGCACTGCTGAGGTGTTACGGAAGACCAGGATGCTTCAATAGTGGTCTTCAGCTCTTCTGCATGGTTCAGTCTCATCTCTCTCATCTTTCTCTTGGCAATGCCCTATAGATTCTCTATGTAGTTCAGGTCAGGCCAATCAAGCATAGTAATCCCACGGTCATTGAACCAGGTTTTGGTGCCTTTGGCAGTGTGGGCAGGTGCCAAGTCCTGCTGGAAAATGAAGTCAGCATCCCCATAGAGCTTGTCTGCCGAAGGAAGCATTTAGTGCTCCAAAATCTCCTGGTAGACGGCTGTGTTGACCCTGGACTTAATGAAGCAGAGAGGACCAACACCCGCAGATGGCATGGCTCCCCAAATCAACACAGACTGTGGAAACTTCACACTGGACTTCAAGCATCTTGCAGTGTGTGCCTCTCCATTTTCCCCCCATACTCTGGGCCCTCGGTTTCCAAATGAGATGCAAAATTTGCTCTCATCAGAAAAAAAGGACTTTGTACCACCGAGCAACAGACCAGGTCTGTTTTTCTGTATCCCAGGTAAGACACTTCTGAAGTTGTTTGTTGTTCAGGAGTGGCTTGACAAGAGGAATACGACATTTGAAGCCATGTCCAGGATCCATTGTGTGTGATGGCTCTTGATGCACTGACTCCAGCCTCAGTCCATTCCTTGTGAAAGTTCCCAACATTTTTGAATGGCCTTTTCCTGACAATCCTCTCCAGGCTGCAGTCATCCCTGCTGCTTGTGCACCTCTTTCTTCCACACTTTTCCCTTCCACATAACTTTCTATTAATGAGCTTTGATACAGCACTTTGAGAACATCCAACTTATTTTTCAACTACCCTTTAAAGGCTTTCCCTCCTTATGGAGGGTGTCAATGATGGTTTTCTGCACAACTGTCAGGTCAGCAGTCTTTGTGATTGTGATTCCTACTGAGGCTGGGTTCACACTTGTTCCGACAACGCTCCTACATTGGGAGCTCATGTAGCATGACGTGTGAAAATCAATGTTTCCCTATGAGAGCCGTCTTAACTGATCCGACACAAGTCGGTCCGACTTTGAAAACACTCCCTGTACTACTTTGCTCCGACATTCATCCTACTTCAGCCCATTGAATATCATTGAAGTCGGACCAAAGTAGGAGACTTGTCCTTATCAGACATCTGACATGTGATTACAGCAGCAGTAAAAGGAACTTATCTCACTCTGGGATTGTTTTGATTGGTCAAAGAACAAGTCAGACTATCACAAAGTCGGTTCAAAGTAGTATCCTGTTCATGAAAGTCAGATGGATGTAGGACCAATGTAGGACCAATGTAGGATGAATGTAGGACAGATGTCGCAGAGCAAAGTAGGATGAAAGTTGTACTGCTGTCGTGTAGTATAGTGTGAACCCGGCCTTAACTGGTCCTATACAAGTCGGTCTGACTTTGAAACTACTCCCTGTACTACTTTGGTCCTACATTGATCCTACTTCAGCCCATTGAATATCATTGAAGTAGGACCAAAGTAGGAGCCTTGTCCTAACCATCCGACTTTTGCCATCTGACATGTGATTACAGCACCAGTAAAAGGAATTTATCTCATTCTGGGATTGTTTTGATTGGTCAAAGAACAAGTCAGTCTATCACGAAGTAGGACCAAAGTAGTATCCTGTTCATGAAAGTAGGATGGATGTAGGACCAATGTAGTACCAATGTAGGACCAATGTAGGACAGATGTGGCAGAGCAAAGTAGGATGAAAGTCGTGTAGTGTAGTGTGAACCCAGCCTGAACCAGAGACCATTTAAAGGCTCAGGAACCGTTTGCAGGTGTTATGGCTTATTAAAAAAAGGAAGAGTAACACCAGGCCTAGTGTCACCGCTCAGCGCCTCAGTGCGTATTAGCTTCTGAATATAGAAAAAATTGGTCACAAAAGAACCTGTTAATTATGCAGCAAAATTAGATAGCAGAAAATTGCAAAAATTATATTTTCTAGAATCCAATTTATATTAAAAGGAAACAGATAAGCAGCTATTTAAAATCTAACCAGTCAAAGCCAGTTAGATAGATATATAAAATAAAGATCATAAAAAGAACAAAAAATGTCCAAAATGATAAACAGCGCTGAGATGTTGGTTTAGATGTCCAACTTCATGATGGCAATTGTATGATGGCAGAAGATCTCATCAATAAGTGAAAGTAGGAGGATCCTACACCTCTTCCCAGAGAAAAGACACCACAAGTGGCACACACTCCCCTTCGGGGTACTCACTCACCAGAGGATCTAATAATCAAGGCAATACTGGGTATCTTTCACTCGATCTCCCGTCTCTATAGCTGGGCTCAATAGGTTTGGTGTTCCACATATATTGGATAAAGCACAGAGAACGCTCCAAATAGTGCAATATCGTTTATTGATGTAACATAAAAACCCACATGTAGTAATACTGCCCCCGCTCCAAATGCACGTACCAAATAGTTAATAAACACAGGCACTTAATAGTATAGCGTTGCCTTCCTACCGGTTCCGATTCCCCAGGAGATAGCGTTTACAGCACGATGTGCAGATCTCCTTCCTCCTTCCTGGATGAACCACCCGTGGAACGCACGCGTCACTTCCGGATCGTCGTATAGATCCGCCCTGACCGGTTTCGTCCAATGACTTCAACTGACTTCAACTGAGACGCCCTCAGTTGAAGTCATTGGACGAAACCGGTCAGGGCGGATCTATACGACGATCCGGAAGTGACGCGTGCGTTCCACGGATGGTTCATCCAGGAAGGAGGAAGGAGATCTGCACATCGTGCTGTAAGCGCTATCTCCTGGGGAATCGGAACCGGTAGGAAGGCAACGCTATACTATTAAGTGCCTGTGTTTATTAACTATTTGGTACGTGCATTTGGAGCGGGGGCAGTATTACTACATGTGGGTTTTTATGTTACATCAATAAACGATATTGCACTATTTGGAGCATTCTCTG
The DNA here is from genome assembly GCA_029574335.1 of Rana kukunoris. Classification (NCBI taxonomy): domain Eukaryota; kingdom Metazoa; phylum Chordata; class Amphibia; order Anura; family Ranidae; genus Rana; species Rana kukunoris. The sequence continues at coordinate 144,170,489 of CM056057.1, read as the reverse complement.
TGCTTTATCCAATATATGTGGAACACCAAACCTATTGAGCCCAGCTATAGAGACGGGAGATCGAGTGAAAGATACCCAGTATTGCCTTGATTATTAGATCCTCTGGTGAGTGAGTACCCCGAAGGGGAGTGTGTCCCACTTGTGGTGTCTTTTCTCTGGGAAGAGGTGTAGGATCCTCCTAATTTCATTTATTGATGAGATCTTCTGCCATCATACAATTGCCATCATGAAGTTGGACATCTAAACCAACATCTCAGCGCTGTTTATCATTTTGGACATTTTTTGTTCTTTTTATGATCTTTATTTTATAGGTGTTATGGCTTAATTAGCGGATTTGAGCCTAGAATATTGCATCTTTTCACAATATTATAATTTTCTGAGATTGTGGATTTGGGGTTTTCATGAGCTGTAAGGCTGGGTTCACACTATACTACACGACAGCAGTACAACTTTCATCCTACTTTGCTCTGCGACATCTGTCCTACATTCATCCTACATTCATCCTACATTGGTCCTACATCCATCCGGCTTTCATGAACAGGATACTACTTTGAACCACTTTGTGATAGTCTGACTTGTTATTTGACCAATCAAAACAATCCCAGAGTGAGATAAGTTCCTTTTACTGCAGCTGTAATCACATGTCGGATGTCTGATAAGGACAAGGCTCCTACTTTGGTCCGACTTCAATGATATTCAATGGGCTGAAGTAGGATGAATGTCGGAGCAAAGTAGTACAGGGAGTGTTTTCAAAGTCGGACCGACTTGTGTCGGATCAGTTAAGACGGCTCTCATAGGGAAACATTGATTTTCACACGTCATGCTACATGAGCTCCCAATGTAGGAGCGTTGTCGGAACAAGTGTGAACCCAGCCTCAGCCATAATTATCACAATTATGACAAATCACGGACTATCTTGCTTTGCATGTAATGAGTCTATCTCATATATTAGTTTCACCTTTTTTTTTTTTGTTTCAAAATTGTATTAAGATTTTGTAGTATGAATGAAAACAAACATTCATTTATACATTAAAGCGTACAAGACAGTGAATAATGTAATTAATACAGAAATCGATACTTATTAAAGAATGAAATAAAAATAATTATTTAAGGAAAACATAGATAAAAAATTAAAATATAAAAATAAAAAAAAGTGGGGGGGGATTAAGGATAAATAGAAAGATGAATTGAAAAGAATCTACAGGAGCCAATAAATGGATTATAAAAATATATCACAATCAGGTCAAGCTACAGTGAAGCAGTGGTTAAAAGGTGATATTATGTAGAATTAATGTTTTTTTTTTTGTTTTGTTTTTAGGAGAATCCCAGGCTTGCTGAATTAAGTCTTCCATTTCAGCAATATTTCCTACCTTTTGTAACCATTCAGAGATACAGGGGGGGGGTGAGTTTTTTCCCCAATGTGTTGGTATACAAAGTTTAGCAGCATTAATAAGATGTAATATGATTGATCATTTGTATGTCGAATGAGGTAAAGATGTGTGATGTAACAAGTATTGAGCAGCTGTAAAATCAGGAATATAAGTCGCAATAAGGGAAATCAGGCGGTGTACTTCTTTCCAAAAGGGTTTTATTCAAGGACATTCCCACCATATGTGAAGAAGCGTTCCTTGGGAAGATTCACAGCGCCAACATAAAGGTGGAGTATTGGGGTTAAATTTATGGATTATATCAGGAGTTCTGTACCACCTAAAATAGATTTTAAAACTGTTCTCTTGAGATAAAACATTCAAGGATCCCTTATGAATATAGTTAAATATATGTCCAAAGTCCTCTCGAGAAAGATCTACATTAAGTTCCCTCTCCCATTTTTGGTTAGTTGCATCCTCTCTACGATCAATGATTGTGAAAAAAAGAGCATAGATAGTTGAAATGAAAGTTCTCTGAGGATTAGACTTGAGGCATATAATTTCAAAAGGAGTTTTGTGTCTACACCAAGTAGAAAGTGAATTGGAGGCAAGTAAAAAACTACTATGTTGTTCATAATCTGATAAGGAGATAGTTTAAAGAAAAAACAATGAAGCTAAATCAGTTGTCATGAAATTCCAAAAAATTGGGGCGTGGTTACCGCGCAGCTGAATGGCCGTGTGATGGCGCTGCTCCGCTCCAGACACCGGGACCCTGCCTTAAGGTTCGAGGACGCCGAGGGAATGACTCGCAAAGCGCAAGGAGACCGTGAAGCCCAAGAAATTGGATGACTTCTATCCGCCGAAAAATCGCGGCCTATACAAAGATGGCGCCGGCGCCGAGGCTGTCTCCCCTTCCTCCTGCAGCTCCAATTCAGCCACGTCCTCTCCCGGAGCTTACCAGAACCCCACGATCCCATCTCCGGAGGTATCCACCCCGCTGTCCCGCAGCCCAGTCAAATCTAAACCTCGTTTGGAAGGAGATCCTGGACAGATGGGCAAAGGGAATGATTCTAAGGAAGACACGAGGGAGCTGATTGACCCCTTCACTGCATTTCCTACATCAGGTAAAGCAGTATCTGACACAACCTTGAAAGACATGTTGGTTTCCCTGCGGAGCTCCATGCATGTAGACTTGTTACAATGCATGAAAGACTTTAAATCAGACGTGAAGGAGCTAGGAGGAGGGTGACTCATGTTGAGGACAAAATGGGGGAGTTTGCAGCGTCTAACAACACTCTAGTGGATGCTCACTCTGACCACTCTGATGAGATAGCCTGGCTGAGGGCAAAGGTCACGGATTTAGAGGACAGATCAAGGAGGAACAATGTAAAAATTAGAGGGGTGCCTGAGACTGTACTGCCCGCTCAGCTTCAGCAATATGCTAGAGATCTTCTACAGCAGTTCCTCCCCTCTGTCCCAGAGTCTGAGCTTCAGGTGGATCGGATCCACCGCTTGGCTAAACCAGCGCTCCTACCAGAGAATATACCCAGGGATGTTCTGATGAGAATACATTTCCATCAAGTTAAAGATCAATTGATGACTACATTCCGCAAAACCCAACAACTTCCTGAACGGTTTGCCCACGTCCAACTTTTTGCTGATCTATTACAATTCACCATGCAAAAACGCAAATCACTGCTCCCTATTACTAAGGCTCTCTGGAACCACAGCGTCCCTTATCGTTGGGGATACCCAATGAAAATTACTGTAACTCATGACTGACGGGAAGAACATAGTGGTTTCAGGTCTGGAAGGCGGGCTCGCACTCCTCCGCTCTATGGACATTCTACCTGACGAATCGTCCGCAGGACCATCCCCTCCTGTTAGAATTGGGCAGCAATACGAATGGCAGAAAGTGACCAAGAAAAAAACGGCAAGAAGCAATCCTTCTAACTAACCTTTAGATGGCTCATTAATAATGTTTAATGCTGGTTCTGTTGTGTTCTGGAGCTATAGCTCTGAAGTTTGACTTTCTACCCCATGATTAAAGACAGAAATCGTGCCCTCAGGTTCTTGTTTGTACAAGATTTTTCTATTGTACTGTTATTTTTTCTGTTTTTTGCTCATTGACTTTGTCTTTTTTTCCTCAACCCATTCGTCTTTCATCCTTCCTGGTCTGCACTACCCGTGGATTGACACAACCGTCTGGTGTCAGTAAGACTGCCTTCCTCCAAGTTCAATGTCGCCACTTGTGCATGGAGAACTATTTCTTACTACTGCAGCTAAGGTACTGTTATCATCTATTTTACCGTTTTGGCCATGGCGCTTAAATTCATCTCATTTAATGTAAACGGCCTCAATCACCCAGCTAAGAGGGCTTTGGTTTGGAAAGAGGCTATTTCCCTTGGGGCGGATGTGCTATGCATACAAGAAACACACTTTTCAGCAGACAATCCACCTAGATTCCAGCATAAATAATTTCCACATATTTTTGTGGCTTCTGCTTCTGTTAAACGTAAAGGTGTCTTAATAGCCTTTAGGGATTCAGTTGCATTCACCCCATTGCAGGTCAATGCAGATTCTGAAGGACGGTATATTATTTTGGTGGGAGAACTGAACAACAAACTTTTTACTATTGTCAATTTATATGCACCAAAATCCCACCAACTAAGTTTTTTAAATCGTTTGAAATAGGGTTGTCCCGATACCGATACTAGTATCGGTATCGGGACCGATGCCGAGTATTTGCGCTAGTACTTGTATTTGCGCAAATACTCCCGATTCTTAAATAGAATACTTTTTTTTTTTTTTTTACGAGCGGTGATGCGGCGGTGAACCTTCCCCGTGCTTCCCGCTCCCCCCGTCCATGCCGGCTCTCCCCTCGTCGATGTCCGCTCTCCCCCCGTCAATGTCCGCTCAACCCCCGTGATGTCCGCTGTCTTCCCGTCCATGTCGGCTCTCCCCCGTGATGTCCGCTCTCCCCCCGTCCATGCTGGCTCCCCCCCGTCCATGTCGGCTCTCCCCCCGTCCATGTCGGCTCTTCCCCCCGTCCATGTCGGCTCTTCCCCCCTTCCATGTCGGCTCTTCCCCCCCGTCCATGTCGGCTCTTCCCCCCCGTCCATGCCGGCTCTCCCCCCGTCCATGCCGGCTCTCCCCCCGTCCATGCCGGCTCTCCCCCCGTCCATGCCGGCTCTCCCCCCTGCTATCGGCTCTTCACCGTGCAGCGCGTTCTTCCCCCCTCCTGCTCTCCCCCCTCAATCTGTCAGGGGGGAGAGCAGAGGTAGGAGCCGCTAAAACCCGGCTCCTACCTTTTCCAAATGAATGGAGTGAGTGATCACTGATTCCATCCATTCATATAACTGAGCATCATAACCTGTGATTACGATGCTTCAGTTTATGAATGGAGGGAGCCTCTCCATTCATTCAGCTGAGGCTGCTGAGAAAGGGACTGGGGAATCTGCTTCCCTAGTCCCTTTCTCTGTCTTAAAGGGGAGATGTCAGGGGTCTGTTAGAGACCCCTGACATCTCTCCAAAGACCCCCAACAGGGCTGTTTAAAAAAAATAAAAATGCAATAAATGTTTTTTAAAAATAAATAAAATAAAATGTTAATAATAATAATAAAGACACACTAACATCCACCTTGCCCCCCTAAAAAAAAATCATAAAAAAAAATCACTGTAACAGTCAAAAAAAAAAATACTGCTGCCTGTCACATGACATAAAAAAAAAAAAAAGTATCAGTATTCGGTATTGGCGACTACTTGAAAAAAAGTATCGGTACTTATACTCGGTCTCAAAAAAGTGATATCGGGACAACCCTAGTTTGTACTCCAAAATTGCCTCCATTCGACAGGGATCATTGATAATCTGCGGAGACTACAATTTAACGGTGGATCACACATTAGATTCCTCCTCTACGGCTAGGTGCCCTCCTCCTCAACTTAATCATTTTCTAAACTCTGAAGATGTTTATGATGTTTGGACGTGCTACCATGCAACTGAGCGGGACTACACTTTCCACTCCACTAGACATAATTCTTACTCAAGAATTGATTTTATATTTGTAGATAAGATGTTACTTCAGGCGGTGTCCTCCTCTGACATCCACACTCGTGGTCTGATCACGCACCAGTTTCAGTGTCAGAGGGACACACCCCCAGCCCTGCTCACATTTGGAGAGCCAATTCTCGTATTTTTCAGAACCCTGTACATGTGGCTTCTATCAATGACTCCCTGTCTAAATTTTTTGCTGAAAACGTGGGCTCTGAAAAATTCTGCTACGCTGTGGTGTGCCCATAAGGCGTTTATTAGAGGTATAATGTTGCAAATTTGTGCAAGGGAGAAGAGGAAGTGGACGCAGAAGCTCAACCGTATTCTTGATGAAATAAAAATTCTAGAGGCCCAAAATCCTTATTGAGAGCTATGATAAACATCTTAGGTACCTAAAGCTAGGCCACTACTCCTCCGGCAACCGGCCGGGCAAATTTTTGGCCCAAAGACTTAGGTCTGGTAGACTTAAAACGAAAATTCCATATTTAATACACTCCGAGCAAGGTCATAAAATCATTAACCCGAAAGAGATTGCAGATTCTTTTTCCCAATATTACTCTGACTTATATAACCTTAAGGAAGACCCTAGTCCTCCACAACTTTTGGAACAGGATATCCAAAAATTAAACTCCCCCCTTTCTTGTAAAAAAAAAAAAACTCCCTTCTCTTTCCCAAATACAACTGGAAACATTGAATGCCCCCATTTCGGAGTCTGAGATCAAGCGCATCATTCAATTTCTCCCGATGGGGAAATCCCCTGGCCCTGATGGCTTACCTAATGACTATTATGCTTCCTTTCAGGACAAACTAGTTGACTCTCTTAGAGATGTGTTTCTAGACACGGTGTCCTCTGCCTCCTTTCCCTCGGAGATACTCAAAGCCTATGTGGTCACAATCCCCAAACCGGGTAAAGATCCTATTACCCCGGGCTAATTTCCAACCGATCGCCCTGCTTAACTCTGACGTCAAATTGTACGCAAAACTATTGGCCCATAGACTATTGCCTATACTTCCTTCCCTGGTCGGAGATGATCAATCAGGCTTCACCTCGGGAAGACAGGCATCAGATGCCACGAGGCGGGTGGTGGGTGTGATGCAATCTGCCAGGGCCTGTCGGACGCCTTCTCTGCTCCTTTCTTTGGATGCGGAGAAGGCTTTTGACAGGGTACATTGGGGTTATATGAGAGAAACTCTTCGGAAGTTTGGTTTTGAGGGTTCCATCCTCTCGGCCATCGTGGCAATCTACTCCTCTCAGTGCGCTTAGGTTTATACCTCGGGTTTGCTGTCCAGCACATTTTCGATCATTAATGGCACCCGTCAGGGGTGCCCCCTGTCCCCTTCAATTTTTAATTTGTTGATAGAGCCCTTGGCGGAGAGGATCAGATCTCATCTGGGGATCAAGGGATTCAGTGTAGGCGACAAGACTCACTCTGTAAATGTATTTGCTGAGGACATTATTCTCTTTTTGACATCTCCCGATACATCGCTACAACATGCGCATGACACCCTTACAGACTTTATCCAAATATCTTACTATAAAGCGTACTTCACAAAATCTTTTATTTTAGATCTTGATATTTTGCCTTCATTGAAGACCCGACTTCAGGAGACCTTACCCTACTCTTGGAGCACAACTACCATTTCATACCTGGGGTTGAAGTTGTCAGCGGACCCTAAGCAACTGGCTGATGCTAACTACCTCCCACTGATAGACAAGATTACTAGGGATGTTGCTAGGTTTGCTAAAGTGGAGCTGTCCTGGTCTGGCCGCCTAGCAGCTTTTAAAATGTTGATTTTGCCGCAGATCCTCTATGTCTTTAGGACCCTTCCAATTCCTGTACCCAACTTGTATTTGAAATCCCTAAATGCTCTACTATCTAAATTTATCTGGCTAAATAAAAGGCCAAGGTTTTCTAAGGCCCTACTGGTCAAACATAGAATGGCAGGAGGTATGGGACTAATAGATCTTCGCGATTACTTCCGCGCTTCCATCTTATCACAACTAAAGTGCTGGGTGGACCCGCGACACCCCTCAATATGGAAAGATTTGGAGCAAAATCTGTGTCATGTTGGCAACCTTAGTGACCTTCTTCTGTAAGATAACTGGAAACCCGTTCTCTTACACAGTCTTCCACTGTCTCTGCAGGCCTCTCTTGAGGCCTGGAGAGCCCTCCGTAAATTGTCATATCCAATGTCTAGTCTAGTAGAGATACCTGTCCCTATTAGAATCCTTTCCCTAGGGGTGTCTCCCTCTTTTATAACTTGTTCCAAAACAAACTACAATTTGTAAAATCTTTACCCTTTGTCAAATGGGAAACTGATTTAAAATAAAGTTTCACGGACACACAATGGACCCAGGCATTCTGGTCGGTATATAAGGCCTCTGGTTGTGTTAACCACTGGGAGCTGTTTCAGAAAATCGCTCTAAGGTGGTATCTTACACCCTATAAACTCTCCAAATTTGGTGACACTGCCTCCTCGCTATGTTGGAGGAACTGTGGAATGACTGGTAATCTAATACATATGCTCTGGTCGTGTAAGGGGTTGACTAGCTTCTGGCACTCGGTCTTCTCTTGCATATCTAGACTTACTGGTTTGTTGACCCGACCTACCCCTCAACTAGCAATACTACATATAGGCATAGGGATATTCCCCCCGGACCTTAGGGTAGTGATAACTCACATCTCTCTCTTGGCGGCCAAGACTCTTATAGCATAACATTGGAAGTCGGATAAAGCCCCTAATGTCTCAGAGGTTCTTAAGGTAGTTCAGACAAATTATGTGCAATTATGAGTCCCTCCTTGCTGGTAGATGGGGAGATAGAGATAGATTTGACTCCAGATGGCATGTTTGAACCTCTTGGTATTCAGGATAATGGTATGGTAATTCTGAGATTATGTATTTTGTAGTCTCCATTATTCTTATTCTTATATGACGCTTCATTATATGTACTTTTATCTTCTAGTGGTCAGACCGGGACCATCCTCTTTCTTTACTCCTTTCCTCTCTTTCTTTTTCTTCTTCCTCATGTTCTTTCTTGCCCTTACCTTCCTAGCTTACCCCTTCCCTTGCTGTGACTCACAAGTGAGTGGTGCTGTAATATTTCTCTGGTGTTGTACATTGATTAATGTCTGTTGATGGTTCACTATGCTCTGTGTTCTATATGTATTCGCTGTATTCAGGTACAGTTTCTGTATTTTGCTGTATTACTTACTTGATACTTTATTTTGTATTGTTCTTTATAAAATCTTCTTCTCAATAAAAACTAATTTGAAAAAAAAAAAAAATCCAAAAAATCACAATCACATCCCGGCAAAAATTTGAAATTTATAGGAGAAAACAGCCCCTAGGATGGTACGGATTGTAATACGAGGATGGAATTGTCAAAAAGTATATACAAATAGAAACGTTTATTTAGTATAAATCATGATAATCACAATATAAAGACAATTAGAAGAAAATCATTTAACACAAAGGAATTATCATACAAAGTGAATTCACCAATATATAGAAATCCACACCCGAATGCTGACAAATAAATCAGAACAAACAAGGGTGGATGAATCCCAACATGTTTCGGAGGTAGACGGTTAGGTTAATTCATAAACCATATGCAAATTCCTTCTTCAGGGATTCTTAACATTGGTGTAAACAATAATATTTATTTTTTCTTAGTAAGAAGAAAAGAAAAACATAATATAAATATGGTTTGTAGCATTGCTCGTTTCTTAGATTGCTTCTAGAGCTTTTTGTTTTGCATATCATTTACAGGCATTATGTCCAAGATCAAATACAGTCTATTTGGTGACTAGAAAAAAATTATATAAATATAGTACTTACATCATATGATGATATTTACACATATGGATCAACTGGGCATGTCTGATTGGATGAATCTCTGGGGAGGCCCAACCCAAGTATGATGCGTGTAGCCATAAATAATGAAAAAATAAATAATAAAAAAGTATGTATACAGGGTCTTGCCCTTTAGAAAGTCTGGCCCTTTAAAAAGGTGGAAGTAGTATCATTGTTCCATTGAAGTTTGGAATATTGGACAAAAAGAGGGGTCAGAAGTTGGATCAGCAGAGAGATGGAACCAGTGCAGTGTGTCAAATCTCACGAGGATAGATGCAGGCAGAGTGCGATGAAATCTATTAAAAGAAATTATTATGTATAAATATATATATGGTATAGAGAAAGAAAAAGGGTAAAAATGCCAACAGCACAAATCAAAGGACTGGCGGATGTGATTACATACCGACTAGCCAAGCAGAGCTTGGTGTGCTACTGTAAAGCTTAACAAAACAGCAGATTCTCATACCTTAGTTCATGGATTATAACAAGATGCATGGATTCTGGCTGTGCAGTAGTGTTGCTCACGAATATTCGCATTGCGAATATTTGCTACGAATATTGCATATTCGAGTATTCGCGAATAACTCGAATATCGCGGTGAATATTCGCTATTTCGAATATTCCTATTTTTTCAAATTTCGCAATCAATTTCGCATTCGCACTAGCGAAATTTCGCATTTTTTTTGTTTTTTATAAAATATAGCGAATATTCGTAAATATCGAATATTCGTGATATTTTATCAAAAAAAAAATAGCGAAATTTCGCAACCATTTTCGCTTTCGCATATGCAAAATTTCGCTATTTTTTTTTTTATAAAATATAGCGAATATTCGTAAATATCGAATATTTGTGATATTTTATCCAAAAAAAAATTGCGAAATTTCGCAATTTTTTTTTTCTATATAAAATATCACGAATATTCGATATTAACGAATATTCATAAATATTCTTCGAAATATTCGCGAAATATCGCAAAATCGAATATGGTGTATTCCGCTCATCACTACTGTGCAGTAGTAAGCAAATGACACAGACAAGTTTAAATAGAACAGCTGATGCTTGTCAGCCTATCAGACTTGCCCAAATTAGGTGCCAGGTGAGAGGCAAAGACAAAATTGCAGGTATATGCAAGGGGCCAATGAACTAGATCCCCCCAGCATTAACTGCGCATCAGGTGTACACATTGCGATCTATGCCTGCGTAATCCCCCGATCCTTGCGGCGTCCGGCACTACTGCATAAAAAGACGCGGCAGCATCAAGCGTCAAAGTGACCGCCAGCACATATAGCGGGCAGAAATATCTGGACTGTTGGAAATCGCCAGAGCGCATGCGTGCAGGAAAAGTTACCTCCCAGGCAGCACAACCGCCCAGAAACACTCAAAAACGAGTGCTGGCCCCTGAATGACAAAAAAAGCAGACAGAGGCTCCTCCTACGTGCTGGGGAGACTCGACACCAGACGGTCCAAAAACTACTGATCAAAACAGTTTGAAAAAATAATAAAAATAAAAATTATCAATGTAATTAAAAAAATTATTAAAGGGTGGAGTCTACAAACCAGAGAATTCACCCAGTACAAAAATGACATGCAATGCAGCTTTACAAATAAGTAATAATAATAATAGTAGAGAACAACACATATGAGCAAGCATAAATTAACCACTTCCCGCCCGGTCAATAGGAGATTGACATCCGGGAAGTGGTTATGAAATCCTGACTGGACGTTCACCAACGTCCTACAGGATTTCATGCCGCGCTTCCGTGGGGGCGTGCAGCGCGGCGATTGCTGATGCGGGGTGTCAGTCTGACACCCGCATCTTCGATCTTGGTATCGAGTCTCCAGCGGAGGCTCGCTACCACGTGATCAGCCGTGTCCAATCACGGCTGATCACGATGTAAACAGGAAGAGCCGTAGATGGCTCTTCCTTACTCGCGTCTGACAGAGGCAAGTAGAGGAGAGCCGATCGGCGGCTCTCCTGACAGGGGGGGTTCGCGCTGATTGTTTATCAGCGCAGCCCCCCCTCGGATGCCTACACTAGACCACCAGGGAATGCCCACACTGGCAGGGCAGAAAAAAAAAACGAAAAGAAAAAAACAGGATTTAAAAAAAAAACAGGGATTTAAAAAAAAAACATACAAGTAAAAAAAAAAGAAAGATGCCACACATGGGCACTGACTGGCAACAGATACATCAGTGCCACCCCTCAAAGTCCATCAGTGCCACCCCACAGTGTCCTTCAGTGCCACCCCTCAGTGCCAATCCATACCCAGTGCCCACCTATCAGTGCCCATCTGTGCCACCCATAAGTACCCATCAGTGCCACCCATAAGTGCCATTCTGTGCCGCCTATGAGTGCCCAGTGCTGCCCATAAGTGCCCATCAGTGCCACCTGTGAGTGCCCATCAGTGCCGCCTATGAGTGCCCATCAGTGCCACCTATTAGTGCCCATCAGTGCCACCTATGAGTTCCCATCAGTGCCGCATACCAGCGCCGCCTATCAGTGCCTATCAGTGCCACCTCACCGGTGCCCATCAGTATTACCTCATTGGTGTCCATCAGTGCCCATCAGTGCCGCCATATAAGTGCCCGTAATTGATAGAGAAAACTTACTTATTTACAAAAAAGTTAACAGAAAAAAATAAAAACCATTAGTTGTTGCGCAAAAAATAAAAACCGCAGAGGTGATCAAATACCACCAAAAGAAAGCTCTATTTGTGGGGAAAAAAGGACGCCAATTTTCTTTGGGTACAGTGTAGCATGACCACGCAATTGTCATTCAAAATGCGACAGTGCTGAAAGCTGAAAATTGGCTTGGGCTGGAAGGTGTGTAAGTGCCTGGTATAGAAGTGGTTAAAGCATATTACTCACTAGCAGAATATGCCAAAGAAAGTATAAGTTAGTACAATGGACAGTAGAAACCATTTGGCTCAGTGTGCACTAATAGTACCATGGATGTATACATTTGATGTTGGAAGATCAAAAAATAAATAAAACAAAGAAGTAAATGTCAGTCAATGTACACATCTGCAAAGAGAAAAAAAAAAAAACCTGCCCAGCGTGCCCATGTGAAAGGACGGCCCCAACAAGGGCTCTTGTGAAAAGCACCAAGGTAGGATGCTGTAATATTCTCTGGAAAAAGGCAACTACTCTCACCAAACACAATCTGTCTGCATTGCATAAAGAAGCACAGAGGCCTGGTGATGCCACTAATTCTAAAATGAGGTATGCAATAAAAACCTATTAAGGTTTTTATTTGTCAACTGTATTGGCATGTTAGTGAGAGGGGTGGAGTGAACCAAGGAAGTCAAAGTACGGTGGCAGTGAAAAAAAAACCACACACACACACACAACAAAACATGGCCTAAAATTAGAAATGTATTCTGGGGTCTTGTGTTTTAATTCAAGAGTCCTTTGTCAAAAACCCCTGGAGAAAAAACCTGGTAGGAAAGGTTTAAAGTTCAAAGCTTGGTTGAGGTCTGGTGGCATGATAGCATTGAGGTCCGAGATCCACCTCAACTCTCGCTGCAGGAGAATCTTATCGAAATCCCATCCCTCAAGAGCTGCGGTGCACCCGGTCCAAAACTAGTACCTTGATTTTAGGGCATATGCCAGCATGAGTTTAAAGGGTATGTCTGCCCAGAGGCGAATTGGGATCCTTATCGCTCATGGCTTTCAGGTGACGATACAATCGTTGCCAGAGTTTTTGAATAGTTGCCTACATAGGGCCAGATTCACGAACAGTTAGGCTGGCGGATCGAGTGATCCGCCAGCCTAACTGTGACTTTGAGCCGGCGTTTCTGTTTTCTGTAACCAGAAAACAAGAAACGCCGGGTTGAAGTTCCGATGCGAGCAGCGTAACTGAGTTTCGGCATCGCATCGTTACTTCAACTTAAAAATGGCGCCGGGGGCGTTCCCGCCGATTTACGCTCAAAAAATATGTTAATGAGCGGAAATCGGCAATTCACGATCGAATTCCGGCGCGACGCAATGACGATACGACGTTTCCGGACGGGATACGCGGCGCATAGATATACCTACATGGGGTTGGAGTATCCTATGTTAGGTATAGGCGTCGTCATCGCGTCGGGAAAAAAAAAAAAAAACGTCGCTTGCGTAAAACGGTCATGAATGGGAATGTGACGTCATTGACGTTCATTCACAGATTTTGAAGCATGCGCACGGGGAAGTTTTGACACTCGACGCATGCGCAGTACGTTGGCGGCGGGATCGCGCTTAGTTTAAATACTACACGCCCCGTACCCGCCCAATTTGAATTCCGCCGGCTCATTTTCGTTACGCTGCCGCAACTTTAGGAGCAAGTGCTTCGTGAATGACAGCACTTGCTGCTAAAATTTCGGCAGAGTAACGCAAATGAGAAGCGTTACTCTGGAGCAAAGATGCTCCCATCTACCTGAATCTGGCCCATAGAAGCAATTGCAGCTGCACAACAGAAGGTAAATTACCCCTGTTGTCTGGCAGTTCTCATAGTGTCCATTGGGTAAAAAAAATCTCCTTGTCAGTATTCATATATTGACAGTAAGTGCATGATCCACAAGGGAAAGTGCCTAAATCTTTACAGGGATCTCCTCTATGGGAGCCTTGAAATTCACTCTGAACGAGCAAGTCTTCTATAGAAGTGGCTCTACTAAAGGTTATAGTAGGTCTAGAGGGTACAAGAGGTCCAACTACAGGGTCAGAGGTAAGTAGATGCCAATACTTCTGACAGATTTGTGTTATTTGGGCATGGTCATCAGTATATGTGGTAATAATACGATGACTATTTTCCAGGGTTTTAGCTTGTTTGGGTGCCAGCAAATCGTGTCTATTCTTCGTTAGGGCACGATTAAATGCTTTTTTCAGACATTTATGACTGTATCCTCTTTCTAAGAGTCGTCATCTGAGGTTATTGGCTTCTCGTTTATAATCTGATGGATCAGAACAATTGCGTTTGATCCTCAGATACTGTCCGTATGGAATGGATTCTACTAGGGGTCTAGGGTGAAAACTTGAAGAATGTAGAATAGTATTCCCTGCTGTAGGTTTACGGAACAGTTTGCAAGACAGCATATTGTTAGGGTCCTTGAAAATTTCCACATCCAAAAATTTGATTTTGCTTTTATCAGATACCATGGAGAATTTTAAGTTAAATGTATTGACATTCAAGGCCAAAAGACATTCATCTAATAGTCTGATAAGGAGATACAATGGTCAGGGCATTTGAGAAGAAAAGCTTTGAAAGGAAGAAATTGTCCCTTATAAAAAAAAAGGATTCTGCTCTAATTGAAGATATTGGAAAAGAACCATGCTTGTTCAGCTCCGAGTTGTTTAATGGGATGTCTGGATTGTGGTTTAATGGGGTTATAGGTCCATGAAAAGAAGCCATATTTAAGGTAGTACAGAGTGATCTAAATATTTGTAAAGTGGGGCCAGTAAGAGGATGGGTACTATTCCCATGTAGGATTTTGTGAGAGCTAATCCAAGGCAGGTGATGTATTGGTAATTTAGAGGCAGATTCTTCAAGTTCAACCCAGGCTTTAGTTTTTGCATGTAGATGCCAATCAATTATACGTGTTAAATGGCATGACCAATAACACTTTCGAATATCAGGTAAACCAATGCCACCCAACAGTTTTGGGATAACTAATTTGTCCCATTTTACTCAAGGTTGTTTGGAGGTTCAAATTAATTTTAAGCACATTTTTTTTAAAGTGTTAAAAAAAGGAGGCAGGCAATTTGATAGGGATGGTTTGTAAAAGATAAAGTCTAGGGAGTACATTCATTTTTATTACAGCTGCTCTCCCGAACCAGGAAAAGAAACCTTTATCCCATTTCTGAAGGTCAACCTGAATAGTTTTAAGTAAGGGGAGGAGGTTTCTAGAGTACTGGTCTTGTAATTTTGACGGCAATTGGATTCCGAGATAAGTAAGAGCATGTTCTTCCCATCCAGGGGAAGTTATTTTTGCATAGAGAAACTGTATTGGCAGGTAAAGATATGTTTAGTGCTTTAGTGTTGGTAAAGTTAATTTGTAAATTGGAAAGCGAGTTAAACAGCGAAAAATCTTTTAGCAAATTGGTTATCGTGTTGATCGGTTTGTGAGAAAAAGTAAAATATCATCTGCATATGCAGCAAGTTTGTATTGTTTTTTAATTCCAATTTCTTTAATGTCTGGGTTAATCCGAATTCTACGAAGAATAGGTTCCAATGCAAGTATAAAAATGATAGGGGGTAATGGGCAACCCTGTAGTGTTCCGTTCGACACGGAGAAGGCGTCCGCCAGACAACCGTTGATTTTGATTCTGGCAGTAGGTGATGAATAGAGTGTAAGGATAAACTGAGGTATATGGTCTTGGAACCCCAGTGCTTTCAAAGCTTCAGTCATATAATCCCATGCTAGTTTCACCGTTTAAGTTGCATTCGTGAAACAAATTAACTTTTGCACAATATTATAATTTTTCGAGTTACACATGTAGAAGATGCTGGGCCCAGACCCAAAATGCCCTCCCCCGCTCATGGTGGGGACTGGGGCTAACCATGAAAATCTAAGTTTGTCGTCAGCATCAGTACACTACAGGCATGAAATAACTTGTTCTGTCACCAAGTAGCTGATGGCACAGCAACTGTCTAAATCAGATTTACAAGGACAATCAATGGATTGGAAAAAATGTCCAAAGATTTTCTATTTCCTTGGAAACCCTCTTGAGGTATAAATCTAAATTTCTTGCATGTTATTAGCTTTTTTCAGTAGAAAAATAAAAGAATGCAATATATATATATATATATATGTGATGATGGAGTACTGTAGTACATGGAGCTGTATGCTGGGGGTAGTGCTTCCAAACATTTGAAGAAGCTCAGGTCTGAGAAACCTGGTGGTTCCTATTAATGACCTAACTGAAGTCTCTTTGCATGGTTCATATACAACAACTCTAACACTACCATGGTGCTTCAGGTACTCAATGAGCAATTAGCCAAAAGCAGTATTTATTTATTTCAGGTACTTGGATAGCACCGTCAATTTTGCACAGCATTTACATATACATTGTACATTCACATCAGTCCCTGCCCTAAAGGAGCTTACAATCTAAGGTCCCTAACTCACATTCATGCATACACATACTATTCAATTTAGACAAGATCCAATTAACCTACCAGCATGTCTTTGGAGTGTTGGAGAAAACCGGAGTACACGGAGGAAACCCACATAGGCACAGGGAAAACATGCAAACTCCAGGCAGGTAGTGTTGTGATTGGGATTCTAACCAGTGACCCTTTTGTTGCTAGGCGAAAGTGCTATCCACTACACCACTGTGCTGCCCAGTATTTAAACTAGTAGTAAAAACTGATCTGTGGTGGTTAGCTTTATAGATGCTGCTGACAGGCATTCAGGAGGTATTTACTCAAAACAGTTTTTTATTTTTTTATTTCAATATTCTTCATTGAGTTTTGTCATGAAAGCAAAAACAGACAGAAGACAACAACAGGGTATATGTAGACAACGTCTTCCAAAAACATAGGGACAAACAATTGAGTAACATTGACAGACGTCGGTAGCAATATAATGAATGTTGGGAAGTACGTTGTTAAAGCACCGTATTACAGGTGCTATCCGCTCCCACCCAGGCACCCCAATGGGATCAATCTGTACCCGGGAGGGGGGGACAGCACACCACCAGACATCAATACTGTTTTTTGCTTTGTTTTTGTGACAACTGAACGTGTTTTTACTGCAGGAAATACTGCACTGCAACCTAGGTTAGACTTGTGGTTGTGTGGGCTCAGCTCTTCCTTCTCTGTGCTGGCAGTTCAGCTGTCAGCTAATTGCCAATCTCTCCACAGTGACCCACCTGTTGATGATCCTGCTCGTCAGCTCTGCCTACCTAAAGCCTTCCAGTTAATTTGCTCTTTGCCTTTTCCTGTGTTAACATCACAAGACTTGACTGACGTTCCCTCTGACTACAGATCCTGCCTGCTGTACTACTACCTTTATTGCTGGCTCTTGGACATTGGCTTGGCCGACTACCCGATCCGGTTACTGAACTCTGGCTATGTTTTGACTACGCTTACTCTGTTTACCTTTTTATTATAACAAGTGTGATTTAACTGTACTTCTGTCTCTGTCTGATTCATGGTTTCTGACAGGTTGCCCTGCACCCCCATTCACTTGAATGGGTCATGTTTGCAAGTGCTACTGCCCTCCATATGTGAGAGAGGGTATAACTTTTGCCATGGCACACCAAAAAGTCGCACAACTGTCCCTGTTTGAACTGGGCTCTCAGGCCACCATGTGACAGGTGAGGCAGTGGGTAACAAAAGACTTGGCTTTAAAAAAACTCTTCAACATCTCTATATCAGCACAAATGTAAATTAGACCTAAAAGTAAGCTCTGCAAAAAAAAAAAAAAAATAATGTTTTTATTTGTTCATCCAATCCTTACTTTTTGTATTGCCTTTTTTACCTTTTGGCAGTGTGCCCTGTGCACAGTAGTAGAAGCCACCAGAACTGTATGGTGCATGTGGTGTCTGGGCACATTGCCAGAGTACAGACAGCTAGCAGCCCTTAATGTGCATACACAGACTGAACACAGCTCTGGCAGTTGTACGGCGCATGATTATTGTATGTCACACAACTACTTTTGGTGGAATGGACACTTTTTCTCACAACAGGTTGGTGTGGCTATGGGAGAGAAATATGTTCCCAGCCTAGCCAACTTGTTTATGGCTGAGTGGGAGGATAGACATGTGTTCAGTAAAAGATGCCCCCAGTTGAAGTTTTATCTGAGAGTTATAGATGACCTCCTGTTCATCTGGGAAGTATCACAAGAATCGGCTATAGAATTCCTAGGAGATCTGATTAAAAATACCAATAACATCAAGTTGGACTACCAAATTAGTGATAAAACCATTAACTTCCTGGATGTTACTATT
This sequence comes from Rana kukunoris, assembly GCA_029574335.1. Taxonomy (NCBI): domain Eukaryota; kingdom Metazoa; phylum Chordata; class Amphibia; order Anura; family Ranidae; genus Rana; species Rana kukunoris. The sequence goes on along the minus strand of CM056057.1, from coordinate 144,152,290 downwards.
GAAAAAGACAACAAACTGAATACTAAAGTATACTTCAAGCCAACAGACTGCAACAGCTATCTGTCGATCAGAAGCGGGCACCATCCTGCATGGATAAGAAATATCTCCAAGGGGCGAATGTTGCGTGTTGGATGCAATTGCACTATAGTGGAGGATTACCATCAACATTTTTTTCGTATGTCCATCATTGCTGACATTGTATGGGCTTATCATTGCCATCTGGAGCTGCCAATTGACCTGCGGTTACTATCAGGACATGTGATTGTATACCATGCTCTGTGACCTTTTTAAGGTCGAATTAATGAGATGAGAGGCCATCTTTACTTCTTGGTGGAGGATCCCTATCTGGTCACCTGCTCTGAACCTGCACCATTATATGAAACTTATTTGGATTTCTCTTAAACATATTCACTTATGGACTTTTCTTACTTTGTTAGTTTCACTATACATTACATTACATTACATTATCATCAACAGGCATGTTTACTTAAGAATAAATTCCTGCAGAAGGGATATACATATAATCCATGAAGTATCTGGGATTCCTAGGGAACTATGTTTAACCACTTAAGGACCGCCTAACGCCGATATATGTCGGCAGAATGGCACGGCTGGGCACGTTAAAGGACGTTGCCCTTTAAGTGCCCAGCCGTGGGTCACGCGTGCCGCCGCCGGCACGCTTGCGACTTGGTCCGAAGCTATGTGATCGAACCCGCGGGACCCGATCGTCGTCGGTGTCCCGCAATCGGGTCACCAGAGCTGAAGAACGGGGAGAGGTGAGTGTAAACACACCTTCCCCGTTCTTCTCTGTGGCAGTGTCACTGATCATGCTCTTCTAACTCTGAGCTTGAGGAAGCTCTCAGGAGAAGGTTGTCCAGGTAGCCCACAATAGCGATCCCGCGCTGCCTCAGCAGGGCTAGGATCGGAGCGAGCAACTTGGTAAAGACCCTTGGTCAGTCCGAACGGGAGGTCCTCTCCGATCGCAAAGCGCTGAAATCTCTGATGCTTTGCACATATGGGAAACATGCAGGTACGCATCCATAACGTCCAGGGAGGCCATGAAATCCCCCTAATGGAGCGCTGCCACCACCGAGCAAATCGACTCCATTTTGAAGTTTTGATTTTTGAACAAAACAATTGAGGTCCAAGATTGGACGAACCCCTTCCTTCTTGGGGACTACAAACAGATTGGAGTAAAACCCCTGAAACCGTTCCCCTGAAGGAACCGGTACAATCACTTCCCTGACCAGTAGATCCTGGACAGCCCCGACAAATCCTTCCGGCGAACTGGAGGAAGCTGGACATTGGAAGGAAAAAATCTGTTTGGTGGACAAGAGAGAAAATATATCTTGTACCCCGAGGAAACTACCTCGCAAACCCAACGGTCCGCTAGAAGAGAACTCCAACGAGCCGTGAATTCGGCCCCCCACCCGAGACACGGGTGGGGGCAGACCTTCATACGGAAGCAGGCTTGTCCGCAAGCTTCTTAGGCTTGCGGTACCAGGTGCGCTTTTGCCCTGTAGCGGGCGTTTTAGCACCTTGAGAATTTTTTCCTGCCGCAATTGGCGGCGAAAAAACGCTTGGGGCAGTAAAGGAGGGACCTTACTCACGGCGAGGCTCCTTACCCTTCCCAGACTGTGGGAGCAGTGTGCTTTTTCCACCTGTGGCATTTTTTATGATGTCATCCAGGGACGCCCCAAAGAGCCGTTCACCCTTAAAGGGTAAATCTACCAAAGCCTTTTTTGAAGACTGGTCCGCAGACCAACACTTTAGCCATAGCAGGCGTCGCAGTACCCCCTGCAGAGGCTCTAGAAAGCAAGGGGAGCGTATGCAGGGCCGACTCACAGACACATTTTAGGCCCTGTACCAACTGGTCGGCCAAGTCCAGACAGGTCTCAGAAACATTCTGTGTCTCAAGCTCTTGTAGCAAGACCTTTGCCCGTTCAGTGAGTTTCTGCGACACCAGAGCCAAAACCGGTCTCACAGCCGAGCCCACTACTGTGAACATGGAGCGGGCCACAGCCTCAGCCCTCCTTTCTGCGGAGTCTGTAAATGTGGGAGCCCCCTCCACAGGCAACGTGGTGGCTTTACTCAGTCTGGACACCGGAGGGTCCACTGAGGGAGGAGAGACCCACTTTTTTAAAAAGTCCTCCTCAAAAGGATAACGGACCGCAAAGCATTTTGGAACAGCAAAAGCGGGGTGGTTTGCGGAACCCAAAAGTGACCGGCATATCTGATGCCTCCGCCAAATCCTCAAGTTTTTGAGTATTCCGCACCGTAGTAATAAGGGCTCCAACAAACGCTTTATTATGCGTCGGCTCTGAAACAGAGTCATCCTCACTGTCAGCGTGGGCCAAGCCTGTATCATCTGACATGACAGAACCAGAGCCAGAGGCAGTAGCACGGTCTGGTTCTGCGTCAGAGCCATCCCCAAAAGCTGGCGCAGGGAGGGGGCGTTTTTTACCCCCTTCTGGCCACTAGTCGCTTCAATCCTGGCAAGAAACGCCTCCAGGACTGTCGTCAAAGCCTCCACAGAGGCCGCAGGGGCACTAAGGAGTAACTCCGGCATGGTTGGGGTGGAAGCCTCTGGTTCAGACTCCATGTTGACCCCTACCCTAGCACTGCAAGGCAGACACCCACCGGCCAACCTCCTGGCTGTAAATACAGAGCAGAGGACCCTCAGGGAAACTCACCACCCGACCCGGTTGTAGCTGTGGCAAAAGCGCTGACAAGTGTTGAGAAGGCTGGCTGTGCTGCACTGTCCCTCAGGAAGCGATTTGCGGTCTTTTGCTGCGGTATTTCAGTCACAAGAGGCCAATACTATTTCCAAAATGGCTGCCGTATGCTAAAAAACAGCATGCGGGCTACAGGAAAATGGCCGCCGACCTATACAAGCAGCGATCCGTGGAAAAATGGCGGCCACACGCGCTAGTGAAAGCACAATGACGCAGCAGAAAGTCCACAGCAGCACTCCTCACACCAAACCCACTGTTCCCCACAGAAAACATACCCCGGCAGTGACAGACCCCCAGGAGGGCCCCCCCTAACAGCCGCCACCCAGTATGGGGAAGGAGGGAGAGGAAGGGAGAGAGGAAAGCAGGGCGTACCCTCAGTCGACCTCCCAGGAAAGCCTCAGCCATACCACCTTACCGAGGCAAGGGGCCTACTCACCTGTCCTGCGACCACCGGCTGGAGGCATTCCTGACTGAACCAACGTCCGCAAACAGCATGGCAGTCGGCCAGACACACTGTGACAAGGCCATAAAAACCGGTCATATGCGTGCCCTAGAACATGAAAGTTCCCCGGCCACCCCTGGAGCAATGGGGCATGTCGTGGACGACCCAGAGCTGAGCGCCGGCTCATGCTCGATAGCCGTCACCCAGTCGGCAGTTGATAGTAGAATCCAGGATCCAAAAAAGCAGGAACCAATAATAAAAGCGCAAAAAAATCCAGAGTACATGGACTCAGAGAGGCCAGTCTACTCCTGCTAGGTAGAAAAAAACTGGAGCTGTTCAGTCAGAGTCGGGGTTATATACCCGGGGAACCACGCCCCCTGGGAGGAGCTGTACTGCAGAAGTGTTTTTTAACACTTGAAGTGCTGTTTTCTGCCTAGTCTCTCCTGGAAAGAAGGTGATATAACCCCAAGGTCAATGCTGCTGTGTCCGTCCATGAACGGAAGAGAAAAAAGAACGCCAATATTGTTTGGGAGCCACGTTGCACGACCGTGCAATATTCAGTTAAAGCAACCCAGTGCTAAATTGCAAAAAGGGGTCAGGTCCTTTACCTGCATAATGGTACGGGTCTTAAGTGGTTAAAGAAGAAATCAGAAGTACATATACCAAATAGCCAACACCAATTGGGTTTCGTATCTAATTTTCACAGCCAGTACAGAGAAATAGAAAGCATTTACAAAATAATTACATATATTGTGTAGGGACAGACATTTAGGGGAAGAAGTGTCCAACTAGCCCAAGTTCATTTGTGTGTCTTTTAGCATGTTTAACCACTTAAGCCCCGGACCAATATGCTGCTAAATGCCCAGAGGTGTTTTTACAATTTGGCACTGCACTGCTTTAACTGGTAATTGCACGGTCATGCATTGTTGTACTGAAACAAAATTTGCGTTCTTTTCTTCCCACAAATAGAGCTTTCTTTTCATGGTATTTGATTGCCTCTGTGATTTTTATTTTTTGCGATATAAATGGAAAAAGACCGTAAATTTTGAAAAAAAATAAAAATTCTTATAACAAAAAGTAAAAAATATAGAATAAACAAAATTTTGGCCAAAATGTATTCAGCCACATGTCTTTAGTAAAAAAAAATCACAATAAGCGTATATTTATTGGTTTTCGCAAAAGTTATAGGGGCAGATTCAAATAGAAATAGATTATCGTAGCGTATCAGAAATACACTACGCCGCCGTTTTTTACCTGGCTCTACGTGGAATTCAGGTAGATTTTGTCCAGTAAACGACGGCGGCGTAGTGTATTTCTCCTGTCGCAATCCATCTGCGCGAGTAGGGGGCGTGAATCATTTAAAATAGGCGCGTTCCCGCGGCGATCGAACTGCGCATGCTCCGTTCCCAAATTTCCCGCCGTGCATTGCGCGAAATCACGTCGTGACGTCATTCGTTGTTTATGTAGCGTCGTTTACGGGCGATCCTAGTCCCGAACGAGTTACGTAAACAAAAATAAAAAAAAAATTAAATTCGAAGCAGGAACGACGGCCATACTTAACATGGGCTACGTAACGTTAGAGCAGCAAAAAGCTGTTCTAACATTACGTACAAAAAAATAGACGAAAGCGATTGCGACGACCACTCGTATCTTCGGGAATCGCCGTAAAAAAACATTTGCATATCCCGACGCATCAAAACGACGCGAACTCCTCCCAGCGGCCGCAAATAGATGGCAGCGTAGATCCGAAGGCTTACGAAGACCAGTTAGACAGGCGTAATTGCTCTATGAATCTGGCCCTTCGTGTCTACAAACTAGGGTACATTTTCTGGAATTTACACAGCTTTTATTTTATGACTGCCTAATTTTTTGAGGTGCTAAAATGGCAGGGCAGTACAAAACCCCCCCAAATGACCCCATTTTGGAAAGTAGACACCCCAAGGAAATTGCTGAGAGGCATGTTGAGTCCATTGAATATTTTTTTTTTTTTGTCCCAAGTGATTGAATAATGACAAAAAAAAAGATTTACAAAAAGTTGTCACTAAATTATATATTGCTCACACATGCCATAGTTATATGTAGAATTGCACCCCAAAATACATTCTGCTACTTCTCCTGAGTACGGGGATACCACATGTTTGGGACTTTTTGGGAGCCTGGCCACATACGGGACCCCGAAAACCAATCACCGCCTTCAAGATTTGTGTGAGTGAAATCAAAAATGTATGTACTTAGAAATCTTGAAGGTGGTGATTGGTTTTCGGGGTCCTGTACGTGGCTAAGCTCCCAAAAAGTCCCACACATGTGGTATCCCCATTCTCAGGAGAAGCAGTATAATCATCCACTCTGGTTATAAGGATAATTAAACACATGTAAAGGGCATAACACTTTAATGGTGGTAAAGAGCAATACATTTTTGTAGGCCGCAGCAGGAGGGGGCTTTTGGCAATGGCATCATCAGGACAGAGGCATGTTGTTACTGTAATGAGTCACTGCCTCTGTCCCGATGCCATTGCCAAAAGCCCCCTCCTGCTGCGGCCTACAATAATTTGATTATAACATTAACAGCGCATGAGTCTGTACTGCTTAGGCCCTCAGGGCAGGCAATGGCATGCTGCGTGTGTACTACTTGTTTTGCTGCTGGAGACTGGAGAGGAGAGTTAGCCTGGTCGGGTCGGGCAATGCATTAACAATGTGAATTATTTAACATACACGTGGCATGGTGATGGCATTGGTGCCTGGTGGCAGCATGGAGGTCTGAGTCTCCTCCTCTCTCCCCCAACTAGGTGCTGCTGGTGTGGTGGCGGTGCGGTGCCGAGTGTCAGTGACCTCAGTCAGTACTTGTATTGTGACAAATTTACTATTGTCACACTGTGTGACAATAGTAAATTTGTCACAATACAAGTACTGACTGAGGTCACCGACACTCGGCACCGCACCGCCACCACACCAGATGTTTTTTTACCTTAATGCATAGGATGCATTAAGGTAAAAAAACATTTCCCTTTACAACCCCTTTAAGCGTGACCTCTTACACTACACACAAATTAGTGCCTATAAATAGTGAGACGGAAACAGCTAGAGAAAAAGATAAAAAAAAATCTCAGTGTAAAAAAAGATTACATTTCTTGGCTTCTTTTCATTAGACTAAAGTACACTTTTCCTACGATGAAGAGCCATTGGGCTACTCCTGCATGAATTTTCCTAAAGTTAATTTCACCAATATGAATATGAGAACTCACAGATGTCCCTAAAGTGGTTCCTCCTCTATGCCTGTAAAGATGGAACCCCTCACCCCTGTAGAATATATCAAACATTCAATCCCACGACCAGGCTCACTCTCCTCTCCAGTCTCCAGCAGCAAGACAAGTAGTACATACACACGCAGCATGCCATTGCCTGCCCTGAGGGCCTAAGCAGTACAGACTCATGCGCTGTTAATGTTATAATCAAATTATTCACACAGACAGCTCACCTGCAAGTTTGCAACTTCAAGACTCCGGCTCCCACCCAGACGAAGTCCACTGGACATCCGCGGCGCTCAGGGGCAGGCGATGTCAGTGTCAGGGAGGGAGAATCTTCTCAGTCAGGAGAAGATGCCTGGCGTCGGTATCCGGAGAAGCGCGGGAGGGACTCCTCCAGGCCAGGGCAGCCTTTACGCATGCGCCCGGCGCCCACGTTTATGAATTGGCCAGATCCGGCGCTGAGCACATGACCACATACGCCCAATCACAGGGCGGGCGCCATCTGCCGCAAAATGGTGGCCGTACACGCTCGGGTCCCGAGCCTCGGGACACAGTATGACTCCATTGATTTAAAAAAAGTGACACGGATGCCAGGATTTGCCCCCCCCCCCCAATTTTTCGCCCGGTGCGACAGTCCCCCTGCCCCCCCCCCCCGCTATGCAAATTTTTTTGGTCATTATTCAATCACTTTGGGCAAAAAAATTAAATATTCCATGGACTCAACATGCCTCTCAGCAAATAGCTTGGGGTGTCTCCTTTCCAAAATGGGGTCATTTGGGGGGGGGGGGGGGTTGTGTGCCATCTTGGCATTTTATGGCCTTCAAAACTGTGATAGGTAGTGAGGAGTAAAATCAAAAATGCCCTTAGAAATCTTGAAGGCGGTGCTTGGTTTTCGGGGCCCCGTATGCGGCTAGGCTCCCAAAAAGTCCAGAATGTATTTTAGGGTGCAATTCCACATATAACCATGGCATGTGTGAGAAATATATCATTTAGTGACAACTTTGTGCAAAAAAAAAATCAGTTTGTCATATTCCCGCAACTTGTGTTAAAATATAAAATATTCCATGGACTCGACATGCCTCTCAGCAAATAGCTTGGGGTGTCTACTTTCCAAAATGGGGTCATTTGAGGGGGTTTTTGTGCTATTTTGGCATTTTATGGCCTTCAAAACTGTGATAGGTAAGTGAGGAGTGAAATCAAACATTTACACCCTTAGAAAGCCAGAAGACGGTTATTGTTTTTTGGGGTCCCGTACAGGGCCGATCCTACCCGGGGTGCAGTGGGTGCCCCGCACCCAGCGCTGTCATCCGCTAGGCGCCGAGCGAGCCGCCGAGATTTTTCTTTTTTTTTTTTTTTTTATCCAAGCCGCCGAAGGAATCAGAGACCCGAGCGGGATGTGACAACGTGACGTCACACGGCCGCTCGGCTCCACCCACCATGACCTCTGCCACTGCTATCTTCAGACAGCGTGGGGGAGCGAGCGCGCGCCGAGCAGGAGCATACAAAAGAACAGACACTAATACAGCTGCGCTGCCGCCTGATTCAGCTAAGATTGAGCGCCTCTGCCACAGCCTGCCATGTACTAATGGGGGGTTGTCCTCGGTGGGTCTGTACTAATGGGGGGGTTGTCCTGGGGGAGTCTGTCCTGGGGGTGTCTGTACTAATGGGGGGTTGTCCTGGGTGGGTCTGTACTAATGGGGGGGTTGTCCTGGGGGAGTCTGTCCTGGGGGTGTCTGTACTAATGGGGGGTTGTCCTGGGTGGGTCTGTACTAATGGGGGGTTGTCCTCGGTGGGTCTGTACTAATGGGGGGGTTGTCCTGGGGGAGTCTGTCCTGGGGGTGTCTGTACTAATGGGGGGTTGTCCTGGGTGGGTCTGTACTAATGGGGGGTTGTCCTCGGTGGGTCTGTACTAATGGGGGGGGGGGGGGTTGTCCTGTGGGAGTCTGTACTAATGGGGGGTTGTCCTCGGTGGGTCTGTACTAATGGGGGGGTTATCCTGGGTGAGTCTGTCCTGGGTGGGTCTGTACTAATGGGGGTTGTCCTGGGGGGGTCTGTACTAATGGGGGGTTGTCCTGGGGGAGTCTGTACTAATGGGGGGTTGTCCTGAGGTGGGTCTGTACTAATGGGGGGTTGTCCTCGGTGGGTCTGTACTAATGGGGGGGGGTTGTCCTGTGGGAGTCTGTACTAATGGGGGGTTGTCCTCGGTGGGTCTGTACTAATGGGGGGGTTGTCCTGGGTGAGTCTGTCCTGGGTGGGTCTGTACTAATGGGGGTTGTCCTGGGGGGGTCTGTACTAATGGGGGGTTGTCCTGGGGGAGTCTGTACTAATGGGGGGTTGTCCTGAGGTGGGTCTGTACTAATGGGGGGTTGTCCTGGGTGGGTCTGTCCTGGGTGGGTCTGTACTAATGGGGGTTGTCCTGGGGGAGTCTGTACTAATGGGGGGTTGTCCTGGGGGGGTCTGTACTAATGGGGGGTTGTCCTGGGGGAGTCTGTACTAATGGGGGGTTGTCCTGAGGTGGGTCTGTACTAATGGGGGGTTGTCCTGGGTGGGTCTGTACTAATGGGGGGTAGTCCTGGGTGGGTCTGTACTAATGGGGGGGGGGGTTGTCCTGTGGGAGTCTGTACTAATGGGGGGTTGTCCTCGGTGGGTCTGTACTAATGGGGGCGTTGTCCTGGGGGAGTCTGTACTAATGGGGGTTGTCCTGGGGGAGTCTGTACTAATGGGGGGTTGTCCTGAGGTGGGTCTGTACTAATGGGGGGTTGTCCTGGGTGGGTCTGTACTAATGGGGGGTTGTCCTGGGTGGGTCTGTACTAATGGGGGGTTGTCCTGGGTGGGTCTGTACTAATGGGGGGTTATCCTGGGGGAGTCTGTACTAATGGGGGGGTTGTCCTGGGGGGGTCTGTACTAATGGGGGGTTTGTACTAAAGGGGGTTGTCCTGGGGGAGTCTGTACTAATGGGGGGTTGTCCTGGGTGGGTCTGTACTAATGGGGGGTTGTCCTCGGTGGGTCTGTACTAATGGGGGGGTTGTCCTCGGTGGGTCTGTACTAATGGGGGGGTTGTCCTCGGTGGGTCTGCACTAATGGGGGGGTTGTCCTGGGGGAGTCTGTACTAATGGGGGGTTGTCCTGGGGGAGTCTGTACTAATGGGGGGTTGTCCTGGGTGGGTCTGTACTAATGGGGGGTTGTCCTGGGGGAGTCTGTACTAATGGGGGGTTGTCCTGGGTGGGTCTGTACTAATGGGGGGTTGTCCTGGGGGAGTCTGTACTAATGGGGGGTTGTCCTGGGGGAGTCTGTACTAATGGGGGGTTGTCCTGGGTGGGTCTGTACTAATGGGGGGTTGTCCTGGGTGGGTCTGTACTAATGGGGGGTTGTCCTGGGGGAGTCTGTACTAATGGGGGGTTGTCCTGGGGGGGGGACTGTACTAAAGGGGGTTGTCCTGGGGGAGTCTGTACTAATGGGGGGTTGTCCTGGGGGAGTCTGTACTAATGGGGGGTTGTCCTGAGGTGGGTCTGTACTAATGGGGGGTTGTCCTGGGTGGGTCTGTACTAATGGGGGGTTGTCCTGGGTGGGTCTGTACTAATGGGGGGTTGTCCTGGGTGGGTCTGTACTAATGGGGGGTTATCCTGGGGGAGTCTGTACTAATGGGGGGGTTGTCCTGGGGGAGTCTGTACTAATGGGGGGTTTGTCCTGGGGGGTCTGTACTAAAGGGGGTTGTCCTGGGGGAGTCTGTACTAATGGGGGGTTGTCCTGGGTGGGTCTGTACTAATGGGGGGTTGTCCTGGGGGAGTCTGTACTAATGGGGGGTTGTCCTGGGTGGGTCTGTACTAATGGGGGGTTGTCCTGGGGGAGTCTGTACTAATGGGGGGTTGTCCTGGGTGGGTCTGTACTAATGGGGGGTTGTCCTGGGGGAGTCTGTACTAATGGGGGGTTGTCCTGGGGGAGTCTGTACTAATGGGGGGTTGTCCTGGGTGGGTCTGTACTAATGGGGGGGTTGTCCTGGGTGGGTCTGTACTAATGGGGGGTTGTCCTGGGGGAGTCTGTACTAATGGGGGGTTGTCCTGGGGGGGGGGCTGTACTAAAGGGGGTTGTCCTGGGGGAGTCTGTACTAATGGGGGGTTGTCCTGGGGGAGTCTGTACTAATGGGGGGTTGTCCTGAGGTGGGTCTGTACTAATGGGGGGTTGTCCTCGGTGGGTCTGTACTAATGGGGGGGTTGTCCTGGGGGAGTCTGTACTAATGGGGGGTTGTCCTGGGGGTGTCTGTACTAATGGGGGGTTTGTCCTGGGGGTGTCTGTACTAATGGGGGGTTGTCCTGGGGGGGGGGTCTGTACTAATAGGGGGTGGTTTGTCCTGGGGGGTCTGTACTGAGGGAGGGGGTTTATACTTAGTTAGGAGTCTGCACTGACGGAGGGGGTCTATACTTAGTGGAGGGGGTCTGTACCGAGGGGTGACTATAGGTGGAGGAATGGGGCAAGGAGCAGAGAAGAGGATTGTGGGACTTGTAGTTCGAGGACTGGCAGCCCCACTGTAAAAAAGAAACTGCAGCCCACACCCGCATGTTCAGCTGAATGGGAAAGAGAGAGCCAGGACCCCAGGAAAGCTTTCAGGAAAGTGCACTTAGGACTCCTGAAAGAGAGAACACCATCAGAGAGAGAACCCCGCTGCCGTGCGCCACCAGAGGGAAAGCCACACAGCCTAGTGCCATCCCTGGCGGAGAAAGGAATGGAGTCATTGCCAGAATACAGATCTGGGCTCTACCCAGTGGAGTATCCATGAGCAATTCAGAGTGAGCTGACTCCTGATCAGAGGAACCGTTGTTGTTGGTCAGGTGAGAGCCGATCGGCCATTATCTACTTATGTCAATAGGAACTGCAGTCTCTGACCATCTCCTGTATTATATCTGCAGTCTCTGACTGTCTCCTGTATTTTTTCTCCAGTCCCTGACCGTCTCCTGTAGTATGTCTGCAGTCTCTGACCATCTCCTGTATTATATCTCCAGTCACTGACTGTCTCCTGTAATAGGTCTACACTCTCTGACCATCTCCTGTACTATGATTGCAGTCTCTGACCATCTCTTGTATCATGTCTACAGTCTCTGACCATCTCCTGTACTATGTTTTGGGGAACTTTCTAACAGTATCAGAGAGGTTCCCCTCCAGGTATCATTAGTGTACGCTCTTCCAGTATTTTCTTTATTGTTAAAAGATCATGGGAGGATCCCAAGGCAACAAATACTTCTTAGAGGAGCATCTCTGTGTTTGAGTGATTGCCATAGAAACATTTGTAAAGGGGAGGAGTTAGTAAGATGACCACGCCCCCTTTGTGGGGGCGCCAGAAATATTTCTGCACCCAGGCGCCTGTGACCCTAGGATCGGCCCTGGTCCCGTACGTGGCTAGGCTCCCAAAAAGTCTCACACATGTGGTATTCCCGTACTCAGGAAAAGCAGCAGAATGTATTTTGGGGTGTAATTCCACATATGGGGGGTGTATACTTTGCGCGTGGGTGTAAGTGTTACTGGCACTAACTAGCTACCTAGCTGCACCAGCGACACTAATACAGCGATCAAAAAACGATTGCTTAGTGACGCTGGCAATAGGAGGTGAAAGGGTTAACTCTAGGGGCAATCAGGGGTTAAAAATGTCATTTAAAAAATTTGTGGGTGTACCTAACGCTATAAAAACCTGGCGGACGAACCTCAAAAAATAACTAGCTACCTAGCGGCACCAGCGACACTAATACAGCCATCAGAAAAACGATCGCTTAGTGACGCTGGCAATAGGGGGTAAAAGGGTTAACTCTAGGGGCAATCGGGGGTTAAAACCTTTATTAGAAAATGTATGGGGGTACCTAATAAAGGTTTTAACCCCCGATTGCCCCTAGAGTTAACCCTTCCCCCCCCTATTGCCAGCGTCACTAAGCAATCGTTTTTCTGATCGCTGTATTAGTGTCGCTGGTGCCGCTAGGTAGCTAGTTATTTTTTAAGGTTCGCCGCCACGTTTTTTATAGCGTTAGGTACCCCCATCAATTTTCTACTGCTATAAAAACATGGCGGCGAACCTCAAAAAATAACTAGCTACCTAGCAGCACCAGCGACACTAATACAGCGATCAGAAAAATGATCGCTTAGTGATGCTGGCAAAAGGGGGGTGAAAGGGTTAACTAGGGGGTGATCAAGGGGTTAAAACCTTTATTGGGGGGGTAGGGGGCTACCCTGGACCTAACACTAACTGCCTGTCACACTGACACTAAATGCAGTGATCAGTAAATAAATGATCACTGCTATTTAGTGACACTGTGACAGGGGGCTGGGGGTGATCGGGGGGTGTCTTGGGGGGATTTGTGTGCCTATGTGTACAGGTGTCAGTGTGGTGCTTGGTGCTACTCACTGTGTGATGTCTCCTCTCCTCCTCTGGCCGAAAATACCGGCAGGAGGAGAGGTGATATCACTTCCTCCTCTGCCTGTGTTTACAGTTCAGGCAGCGGAGGAAGCGGACCCCCGACCCGCGGAAAGGCAAGGTTGTACATGTACGCCCATCTGCCTGTACGTGCCATGTTGTGGACGTACATAGTCGTGCGGCGGTCCTTAAGTGGTTAATAAGGTTTTCATCTCTATTTTAATTATGCAAGAATGTAAGAAGTCGCGCTACTGATGATTGGCGGTGCAATACTGGGTAACCATGTGGGTTGGACACACTGCATTAGGGGTAAAACAGGTCATCATTGATCTGTTATCCGAACGGGTTAACGTCCGCGGATCGCCACACAACGCGATCTGTGGATTGAGCCCATAGGAAAGGCTTCGGCCTTGCTCCAGAGCCGCGGCCATCTTGGTACACCCGGCAGCGGCGGTCTAGGTGAGCTTCCCAGAGCGGCACTGACTGGGGAGATGTGGACATTACAGTGGGGGAGATGGGGGGAGATGACGTGGACATTACAGTGGGGGAGATGTGGACATTGCAGTGGGGGAGATGTGGACATTGCAGTGGGGGAGATGTGGACATTGCAGTGGGGGAGATGTGGACATTGCAGTGGGGGAGATGTCTGTGGACATTGCAGTGGGGGAGATGTCTGTGGACATTGCAGTGGGGGAGATGTCTGTGGACATTGCAGTGGGGGAGATGTCTGTGGACATTGCAGTGGGGGAGATGTCTGTGGACATTGCAGTGGGGGAGATGTCTGTGGACATTACAGTGGGGGAGATGTCTGTGGAAATTACAGTGGGGGAGATGTCTGTGGACATTACAGTGGGGGAGATGTCTGTGGACATTACAGTGGGGGAGATGTCTGTGGACATTACAGTGGGGGAGATGTGGACATTACATTGGGGGAGATGTCTGTGGACATTACATTGGGGGAGATGTGGGCATTACAGTGGGGGAGATGTGGACATTACAGTGGGGGAGATGTGGACATTACAGTGGGGGAGATGTGGACATTACAGTGCGGGAGATGTGGACATTACAGTGGGGGAGATGTGGACATTACAGTGGGGGACATGTGGACATTACAGTGGGGGACATGTGGACATTACAGTGGGGGACATGTGGACATTACAGTGGGGGACATGTGGACATTACAGTGGGGGAGATGACGTGGACATTACAGTGGGGGAGATGACGTGGACATTACAGTGGGGGAGATGACGTGGACATTACAGTGGGGGAGATGACGTGGACATTACAGTGGGGGAGATGACGTGGACATTACAGTGGGGGAGATGACGTGGACATTACAGTGGGGGGAGATGACGTGGACATTACAGTGGGGGGGAGATGACGTGGACATTACAGTGGGGGGAGATGACGTGGACATTACAGTGGGGGGAGATGACGTGGACATTACAGTGGGGGAGATGACGTGGACATTACAGTGGGGGGAGATGAAGTGGACATTACAGTGGGGGGAGATGACGTGGACATTACAGTGGGGGGAGATGACATGGACATTACAGTGGGGGGAGATGACGTGGACATTACAGTGGGGGGAGATGACGTGGACATTACAGCGGGGGGAGATGATGTGGACATTACAGTGGGGGAGATGTGGACATTACAGTGGGGTATGATGACGTGGACATTACAGTGGGGGAGATGTGGATATTACAGTGGGGACTATATATGGTGGTGATCCGAAAAATGATCCAATCTGTGGCTCTGATCTGAGGAAGGATCCGAACCGTGAGTTTTTTGATCCGTTGCACCCCTACACTGCATATAAGCATAATATAATCTACCAACATATGAACCCTATGCAGTTACTTGTGTTCCTGTTTGTATAGGGCTGTCTGTGCAGACCAGGGCTTTGCAGACACAGGGACACGAGGTGTGCGCAAGTGCCGCATTAGGACCCAGAGGATCTTGGTAGAGGAGAGTATAAAAGGAATAGTTGACGGGCTGTACAGCCAATCCCATGAGGAAGTTAATATATAACGAAACATGTCTGGGGCGTGGCTGTACGGCAATCATCCATACCGACGTGTGAAGCCTGAGCTGGTAGCAGGACACTGACATTGCGATTTCAAGTTTTGGACTGGGTGAGAACTAATATTGAGCTCACACTTCAGGTCCGCCGTGACTGCAGTGCACCACTGTACCAATATTTGCAAGTTTTGCTGTGGTATTCACAGATTGCTGGTTTGAATTATTTGAAAAGTTAGTGCAAAGATTGAAGCTTGTGTGTGATTTTAATAAACTGGTTGAAACAATATCAAGCTATTGGAGCACTCTTTTCATTAGACATGTGGAGAGATCCTGTGTAAAGCACGGTTGAATATTGGATGATCGTTTTTAACCCATTGTGAGGTTTAAAACGCATCTGAGCCAAACACAAAAGTGGGAGGCATTGCAAGTTGGTGAGTGCGATTTCAAAGGGAGAGGAGTCACTTGCACGTTGGTGTGTTGGAAGATTTAAGTAGATTAAGCATTGAAATACTTCACAAACGTTGTTTTGCTTTATCACATGTCACTGGGTGATATTTTTTAATATCCACATTTTATACATTAATCATTATTATCATTAAGGGCCTTTTCACACGTGCAGACCGTTTTTTAGGTCTGTTTTTTTCATCAGTTGATCAGTTTTTTCGTCAGTTTTTCGTCAGTTTTTCATCCATTTTCATCCGTTTTTCGTCCGTTTTTCATCCGTTTTTTTTGTTTTTTTTTAGAACTTTTTTTTTACTACATATTTTGATGAAGAACGGATTTTAGCGGATCGGATGTTAAACGGATCGTCCGCTAACATCCGTTTTTCGTCCGTTCCGTTTTTTGACGGAAGAAAAATAGGGTTTTCTTCCGTTCAAAAAAACGGAGCTTAACGGAGACGGATGCAAACGGACGTTAGCAGATGCTCATCCGCTAACGTCCGCTATCCCATAGGGATGCATTGCGGTCCGTTTTTCATCCGTAAAAAAATGGACGAACGGTCCGCACGTGTGAAAGGGCCCTTACAGTTTTTGCTCTACACTAAATTGTTTAAGTGCCACTATTTTTCCTGTTTATACATCTTTTGATAAAGAGACACTCAGTATTTTCTATGGCATCATAATATATAAGGATGTAGCAATTTGTGACCAGTAATAATTGTATTCAATTCCACCCATAAAAAAAAAAAAAATTTTTAGAGTAGATTTTTTTTTTGAGACAAACAATTTTTTCAGGTAAGAAGGGGTTAAATAATATACATTTTAATAAAATGCCTCTTTGGTTTTCTTGAGGCTTAAAGGGGTTGTAAAGGTTTTTTTCCTAAATAGCTTCCTTTACCTTAGTGCAGTACTCTTTTACTTACCTCATCCTTCGATTTTGCTTTTAACCACTTTACAACCGCCCTATAGATAAAGTACGTCTACAGGACGGTTGCTTAACTCTGGGTTAATTAACAGCTTCCCAGAATCGCACTCCCGCGTGCCCCCTGAGGCGCGCACACGGGAGTGTCTGTGACCGCCGGGTCCAGAGGACCCGGCGCATCACGGTAAATCGCCGCTGATATTGGCGGTTTACCACGTGATCGCTGAATGAATGAATGAATGAAGAACTTGTATAGCGCAGCACATGCGAAGTAAATCGCCTCTGGGCGCTTGTTGTTCCTGTCTCCTTTGAGATCAAAAGAGATGAGTCTTAATCTTTCTCCTGAAGACTAAGTAGTTCTCCTCCAGTCGAATGCTGGCTGGTAAGGCGTTCCATAGTCTGGGACCTTGGACAGCGAATCTCCTGTCTCCTTTGGACTTGTATCTGGCTTTTGGTATCTGAAGCCGATTTTGATTGGTGGATCGTAGAATACGATTGGGATTGTAAATTTTTAATTTTTCGCATAGATAATGGGGAGCATTCCCATGGATACACCTATGCGTTAGACAGAGTGCTTTAAAGGTGATTCTGTCTTTGACTGGTAGCCAGTGAAGGGATCTCAACGAAGGTGAGATTGATTCCCAGGGTTTTTTTCCCAGTCACAAGTCTGGCGGCCGTATTTTGAACGACTTGAAGACGAGCGATTTGGTACTTGGGGAGTCCGAGGTAAAGGGCATTTGCATAGTCCAATCTGGAGTTTACAATCGCTCCCACCACGACCGCTATGTCTTTCTTGGGAATAAAAGGCGTGAGTCTGCGTAGTAGGCGCAGCAGATAGTGAGATCCGCTGACTACTGCCCCTATTTGTGCGTTCATTGTCATGTCGGAGACAAAGATGACCCCAAGACTTTTGACTTTGGCGCTAGGGGTGATGACTTTGCCCAGAATGGGCGGGGGGATCCAGGTTGTTGTCGATTGATTCCTACGCTTGGCGTGAAACAGAACAAGTTCTGTTTTCGCTCTGTTGAGTTTGAGATAACTCTTTGTCATCCAGTCCTCTATCAAAGAGAGACATGTCTCTAGGTTGAGGTGGTGATCCTTTTTATTGCCAATGACGGAGCGATCACTTGTAAACAAACCGGTGTCATTTGATGATGCCAGTTCCTCCCTCCTCTCTCTGTACCGATCAGTACAGTGTGAGAGGAGAGGGGAGGGAGCGGATGTCAGCGGCAGCGCTGTGGGCTGGATCTGTGACAAATGCAGTCACAGATCCATCCATCCCTCCCTGCTCAGCCATCCCTGCTGCAATACTCTGCAATACTGGGCAATACTCTGCTGGGCAATACTCTGCTGGGCAATACTGGGCAATACTCTGCAATACTGGGCAATACTCTGCTGGGCAATACTCTGCAATACTGGGCAATACTCTGCAATACTGGGCAATACTCTGCAATACTGGGCAATACTCTGCTGGGCAATACTCTGCAATACTGGGCAATACTGGGCAATACTCTGCAATACTGGGCAATACTCTGGGCATACTCTGCAATACTCTGGGCATACAGCGCCCCTGTCCCCGTGAGCTCGCATGCAGAATCGAACGCATACGCCCACATATGAAAATGGTGTTCAAACCACACATGTGAGGTATCTCTGCGAACGTTAGAGCGAGAGCAATAATTTTTACCCTAGACCTTCTCTGTAACTAAAAACATGTAACCAGTAAAAATAATGTTAATGTTAATGTTTTTTTTAAAAGCACCAAAATTTACAAAAAAAACGCGTTTGAAAAATTGCTGTGCAAATACCATGCCCGATGAAAACTTGCAACGACTGTCATTGTATTCTCTAGGGTCTTTGCTAAAAAGCATATATAATGTTTTGGGGTTCTATGTAATTTTCTAGCAAATAAATGATTTGTACATGTAGGAGAGAAATGTCAGAACTGGCCTGGGTGCTCCCTGCATGTTGGGCCTCTGTATGTGGTCAAACTGTGTAAAACTCGGGAGGAATAGCAGAATGTGTTTTGGGGTGTAATTTGTGGTATGCATTTGCTGTGTGTGAGAAATAACCTGCTTATATAAAAATTTGGTGAAAAAAAAAAAATATCTTGATTTTGCAAAGAATTGTGGGAAAAAATTACAACGTCAAAAAACTCACCAGACCTCTTTCTAAATACCTTGGAATGTCTTCTTTCCAAAAAGGGGTCATTTGGGGGGTATTTGTACTTTTCTGGCATGTTAGGGTCTCAAGAAATGAGAGATGCTGTCAGTACATCAGGTGTGATGAAATTGATCAATTTTCAGTAATTGGTACCATAGCTTGTAGACCCCATAACTTTCACCCAGACTAAATAATATCCACCAAACATATGTAGCAGTATACATTTTAGGCCAAATTTATGAAGAAAAATTACTTTTTTGCAAAATTTTATAATAGAAATGAAGAAAGATTAATATTTTTTTTACAAAATTGTTGTTCTTTTTTCATTTATAGCAAAAAAAAAAAAACGCAGAGGTGATCAAATACCACCAAAATAAAGCTCTATTTGTGGGAAAAAAAGGACAAAAATTTAATTTGGTTACAGTGTTGTATGACTGAGTTATTGTCATTCAAAATGTGAGAGCACCGAAAGCTAAAAATTGGTCTGGTTATTAAGGGTGTTTAACTACTTCCCGACCGCCCACCGCAGGTATACGTCGGCACTTTGAAGATGGATATCTCGGTAACGGCAGCAGCTGCTACCACAACCGAGATATCCATCTCTTCTGTGGGCGGTCGGGTAAACGATAATGGCGGTCTCCGCGGCGGAATCTCCGCGAGATCGCCGTTATCGGTGGCGGGCGAGCGTCCCGCTGCGCTCCCGCACCCTCCGCCGCTTACCGGAGCCGTCGGTAGCGGCGGAGGCGATCGGGTGCGCTCATCTGTTCAGCGGGGATGCGAGTGAGGGAAAAAATTTCCCTCGTCCATCCCCGTAGCTCTGCTGGGCTTCCGTCAAACGTCAGTTCCAAACAGCGTCTTAAAGAGACATTTTTTTTTTAATTTTTGATATTTTTTTTGCATTTTAGCCTAAATATGAGATCTGAGGTCTTTTTGACCCCAGATCTCATATTTAAGAGGACCTGTCATGCTTTTTTCTATTACAAGGGATGTTTACATTCCTTGTAATAGGAATAAAAGTGATAATTTTTTTTATTTTAGTGTTAAAAATTGGTAAAATAAATACAAATAAATACGAAAACAAAAAAATAATTTTTTTAAATCGCCCCTTCACGACGAGCTCGCGCGCAGAAGCAAACGCATACGCGAGTAGCGCCCGCATATGAAAACGGTGTTCAAACCACACAAGTGAGGTATCGCCGCGATCGTTAGAGCGAGAGCAATAATTCTAGCCCTAGACCTCCTCTGTATCTCAAAAAATGCAACCTGTAAAAAATTTTAAACATCGCCTATCGAGATTTTTAAGGGTAAAAGTTTGACGCCATGCCACGAGCGGGCGCAATTTTTAAGCGTGACATGTTGGGTATTATTTTACCCGGCGTAACATTATCTTTCACAATATGTAAAAAAATTGGGCCAAATTTATTGTTGTCTTATTTTTTAATTTAAAAAAGTGAATTTTTTCCAAAAAAAGTGCGCTTGTAAGACCGCTGCGCAAATACGGTGTAACAAAAAGTATTGCAATGACTGCCATTTTATTCTCTAGAGTGTTAGAAAAAAATATATAAAATGTTTGGGGGTTTTAAGTAATTTTATAGCAAAAAAAAAATGTTTTAGTCTCGTAAACACCGAATCTCAAAAACAGGACCGGGGCTAAAGTGGTTAAGTGCCCAGTTGTCAAGTGGTTAAATGTCCTTATTTCTTCTGAGAAATCCTCACTTCCTGTTCTTCTATGTAACTCCACACAGTAATGCAAGGCTTTCTCCCTGGTGTGGAGTGTCATGTCTCCCCCTCCCTTGGACAACAGGAGAGTCAGGATGCTCTCTACGTATGTGTTAGTGGGTTTCCTGACTCTCCTGTACTCCAAGGGAGGGGGCGAGCACGACACTCCACACCAGGGAGAATGCCTTGCATTACTGTGTGGAGTTACAGACAGAAGAACAGGAAGTGAGGATTTCTCAGGAGAATTGAGGACATTTAAAAGCAAAATCGAAGGATGAGGAAAGTGAAGGAGGACTGCACTAAGGTAAAGGAAGCTGTTTAGGAAAAACATTTTTTACCTTTACAACCCCTTTAAATTAATTAATGAGAAAGCAGGAACATTCTTTGGGACTTTTCTTTCATATTATTTAAAGTCAGATAAGCAGAAAAATAAAAAAAAGTTGGCTTTTTTTTTTTTTTCGAAAGGCCAGCGATAAGATGGGTTGCCATGGAGATGCTCTGTATGTACATAAGAATCCACAAATTCATAATACTCTAATGCCGATGTTCAGATTCAGAAGAATATTATTAAAGCTGCAGAATTGCCAAGGCATTTTACTCCAGAAATGACCTAATAGATATCTGAAAAAAAGACAATTAAATCGATATTTCAATGATCACGATCAAACCAAAATCCCCGTGGGCAGACAGACGTTGACGTCGCCATGTCACCAAACCAGGAAGTAAAATACTTCCAGGCATGCGTCAAATCCATTCGACGCATGCGGGAGATTTCGGTCTGCTGGTTAGGCGTACTAACCAGTGGACATATCCGACAGACAGCTATCCAGCAGACAAGTTTTAAAGCATGCTTTAACCTCTTCAGAGGCGCCGGGGTCACGTCTTTGGACGTGATTTGGTTGTAATTCCCTGCGGGGAAAAACAGTCCCGACGCATCACCGAGGATCCGATGCGTGTACCCGGCGGCCGCGATGTCCGTCAGGTACACGCGATCGTCGGTGAGAGAGCAGGGACGTGGAGCTCTGAGTGTAAACACAGAGCTTCACGTCCTGTCAGTGAGGTGACAGATGCTGTTTCTCTTGTACATAGGGAGACAGCATCGGTCACCTCCCCCAGTCACCCCCCTCCCCCCACACAGTTAGAACACACCCAGGCAATACATTTAACCCCTTCCTCACCCCCTAGTGTTAACCCCTTCAATGCCAGTCACATTTATACAGTAATTAGTGCATTTTTATAGCACTGGTCGCTGTATAAATGTGAATGGCGCCAAAAATGTGTCAAAAGTGTCCGATGTGTCCGTCGCAATATCGCAGTCCCAATAAAAATCGCAGATCGCCGCCATTACTAGTAAAAAAAAATATATAAAAAAAAAAATCATAATTATGTCCCCTATTTTGTAGGTGCTATAACTTTTGCGCAAAGCAGTCACTTATTGTGATTTTTTTTTTTTTTTTTACAAAAATACGTAGAAGAATACGTATCGGCCTTAACTGAGAAAAAAATATATAAAAAAATAAATAAAAAATGGGATATTTATTATAGCAACAAGTAAAAAATATATATATTTTTAAATTGTCGCTCTTTTTTTCATTATAACGCAAAAAATAAAAACCGCACGGGCGATCAAATACCACCAAAAGAAAGCTCTATTTGTGGGGAAAAAAAGGACGCCAATTTTGTTTGGGTGCCACGTCGCACGACCGCGCAATTGTCAGTTAAAGCGACGCAGTGCCGGAAGCTGAAATTTCGCCTGGGCACGAAGGGGGTTTATGTGCCCAGTAAGCAAGTGGTTAAAACTTTT
This sequence comes from Rana kukunoris, assembly GCA_029574335.1. Taxonomy (NCBI): domain Eukaryota; kingdom Metazoa; phylum Chordata; class Amphibia; order Anura; family Ranidae; genus Rana; species Rana kukunoris. Next base: position 144,130,401 of record CM056057.1, on the reverse strand, counting down.
GTCTGCTGGAAACCTGTCTGCTAGCCCGTACACACGATCGGATATGTCTGCTGGAACTGGTCTGTGGACCAGTTTCAGCAGCTATGTTTGATCGTGTGTACGCGGCCTAACACCCAGCCAGGACAGTTTGGATGATGGTGGGAAGCCTACTGAGAAGGAACAGGAAGTGAGAAATTCAGACAAAGAAAAAAAAACATTTAAAAGGGAAATCAAAGGAAAAGGTAAGTGAACCAACAATGCACTAGCTTTAAGGAACCTATTTAGAAAATAAAAAAACAAATCTTTATAACCCCTTTAACTGTCCCAGCAGTGCCACTACTCCAGTCAATTTCTGGGTAAATAAAATCCCCCATTAATATCACCATCCCAGCCCTTGCAGCCCTTTCCACCTGTGCAACGAGCGTAGTCTCCACCTTCTCATTAACATTGGGTGGTCTATTGCCAGGTTCACACTAGTCCGACATACGCTCCGACATTGGGAGCTCATGACGCATGACGTGTGAAAAGCAATGTTTACCTATGGAAGCCGTCTTAACTGGTCCGACACATGTCGGTCCGACTTTGCAAAAGCTCCCTGGACTACTTTGGTCTGACATTGATCCTACTTCACTCCATTGAACATCATTGAAGTAGGATCAAAGTCAGAACGCAGTCTTGCACGCTTCGACTTTCGCATGCAACTTGTATTCTACTGATCTTGAGGGGGAACTCCACGCCAAATTTTAAGAAAAAAAACGGCATGGGTTCCCCTCCAAAAGCATACCAGGCCCATGGGTCTGGTGAAGATTTAAAGGGGAATCCCCTACAGCAGACAAACGGCATGGGGGTCCCCCCAAAATCCATACCAGACCCGTATCCAAGCAGCAGCCCGACCGGTCAGGAAAGGTGGTGGGGATGGGCGAGCGCCCCCCCCCTTAACCGCGCCAGGCAGCATGCCCTCAACATGGGGGTGTAGATGCTCTGGGGCAGTGGGGCGCGCTGCGGCCCCCCCCACCCCAAAGCACCCTGCCCCCATGTTGATGAGGACAGGGCCTCTTTAACAAGGGGGCCCCCAGATACCCGCCCCCCACCCTAGGTGAATGAGTACCCCTACCCATTCACCGGGGGGAAAAGTGTCAAAAAAAATAAACACGCTACACAGGTTTTTAAAATATTTTATTGGTCAGCTCTGGGGGTCTTCTTCCATCTTCTCTGCTCTCCCCCGGTTCTTCTCCCGCTCTCCGGTGTCTTCTGCCGGGCTGCGCTGCCGCTATCCTCTTTTTAGCTCTTTTACTAGCGGCAGCGGCCAGCCCGGGCTTCCTCCGTCGTCTTCTTCCTTGTCGCCTTCTTCTATTCTTGGATGTTGACTCGACGCTCCCTCCCGCCGCAATGCCGGGTGCGCGCCAATTTATATAGGCCTCCTATGACATCACAGTCCCAGCATGCGGAGCATTCTGGGATTGTGAGTTCATAAGAGGCCTATATAAATCGCTGCGCACCCGGCATTACAGCGGGAAGGAGCGATGTGTCATCATCGAATAATAGAAGTAGAAGGCGACAGAAGCCGGGAGGGGGCCGCTGTAAAAGAGCTAAAGAAGAAAGCGGCCCCCACCCGGCGGAAGAGAACCAGACGGCGGCGAAGACTGGGACCCCGAGAAGACGTCGAAGAAGCAAGCCCCCCTCCCTCGTAAAAGAGCTAAAGAAGAGAGGGGGGCCCCGGAGCTGACTAATAAAATATTTTAAAAACCTGTGTAGTGTTTATTTTTTGTTAACACTTTTCCTCCCGGTGAATGGGTAGGGGTACGATGCCCCATACTCATTCACCTAGGGTGGGGGACGGGTATCTGGGCCCCCCCCCGCCCGCAGACCCCGACAACCAACAGCCAGGGTTGTCGGGAAGAGGCCCTGTCCTCATCAACATAGGGGCAGGGTGCTTTGGGGTGGGGGGGTCTCAGGGCGCCCCCCTGCCCCAGAGCATCTACTCCCCCATGTTGAGGGCATGCTGCCTGGCACGGTTAAGGAGGGGGGGCGCTCACCTGTCCCCACCCCCTTTCCTGACCGGCCGGGCTGCTGCTCGGATACGGGTCTGGTATGGATTTTGGGGGGACCCCCACGCTGTTCTTTCGGCGTAGGGGGGTTCCCCTTTAAATCCTCACCAGACCCTTGGGTCTGGTATGCTCTTGGAGGGGAACCTATGCCATTTCTTTTCTTAAAATTTGGCGTGGAGTTCCCCCTCAAGATTCATATCAAACACAGTGGCAGGGATCAAGCCAAGTTTCAGCAATACCGATTACATCATAGCTCTCCTGATGCCCCAGAGCTTCCAACTCACCTATTTTGCTTGGCAGACTTCTGGCATTGATGAACAAACACTTTAATGCATTAATATATTTTGACCGGTCACATACTATCCTCTTGGGTGTTCCGAGATTGCAACTAGGACTTGCTACTATACTTACCTTGGGTTTATGTGCTTTGGTTACCATACCACTAATGCCCCAAAAACTCATCTCTGGGATATGTTCCACGCTGACTATATCTATCTCTGGATCCCCCCCCCCCAATCGCCTAGTTTAAAAAACCCTCTAACTTTTTGGCCATATTCATTCCCAGCTGATCTGCACCCTCCTCATTTAGGTGCAGTCCGTCCCTTCTATAGTACTGGTTATCGACTGAGAAGTCGGCCCAGTCCTCCAGAACCCAAACCCCTCCTTACTACACCAGCTCTTCAGCCACTTGTTTACTTCCCTAATCTCCCTCTGCCTTTCTGGTGTGGCTTGATGTACCGGTAGCATTCCTGAAAATACTACCTTGGAGGTACTTTTCCTTAATTTAGCTCCCAAGTCTCTAAAATATTTCCATAGGACACTCCCATCTGTTTCTGACTTTGTCATTGGTGCCAACATGTACCATGACAGCTGGGTCTTCCCCAGCCCCTCCCAGTCCAGGGAAACAATGTGCCTACATTTTGCACAGCAGTCTTCGCCATCGATTGGATGATCATGGAACACATACAAGCCGCAAGATGTACACTGAGACACCTCTCCACATCCATCGTACCTATTACTTTAATGAGGATTGGGGATTATACCCTGTCCACATTACCTAACAACTGGCTTCCTGACAGTAATAATCAACAAGACAATACACAGGTACTCGCAGACCTACATGCTCCCACAATACACAAGTACACAACACATAAGTACTAACGATCCACACACACTACACTTGGGTACTCCCACTAAACAGGTACTATGACCCCTGTTTTAAACTCTTGGTTTTAACTCACTATCTAGTCCAGTTCCACTTGGACAGAGTTCCAGGAAACTCAAAGATGAGCAGGCTCAAAATGAGTTCTACAGAAATGTATATAGGCCTCAAGCACCTGTGAATAGTGGAACAGAGGGAGACAGGGGTGCGATTGGAAGGTTTAGATACAATACAGAGGAAGCAGGGGTAATTAGGGTGCAACTGAAGGTCAGAGGGGGGATTGGGGTATGACAGAGGGGGATTATAAAGGGAAAGGAAGGGAGTGGGAGTAAAGTGTTACTAAATCCACAACACTAAAAACAGTCTATACCGTATATGCAGTAAAGCATGCTTCTTATACACACTGTGGAACCTAATGGGTTAATCTTCTGTATTGTGCAAAAAGGCTGTTTGCTCTTTTGTGCACAGATCTTCCTCTTTTTCCACTGACTCCAGAACAAGTCCGGATAAGACAGAGTTACTGGAATCAGGCTGCACATGCTAGGTTTGGTGTTTATTGCGAGTGAGGTTTTTTTTTTTTTTCTTGGGAGAGTGCATGTGATAAGCACAGGGTCAACCAGCACTGTCCAGACAGAGGGTCAGGGGTCCTGGATCCTGATAGGACAACTTAGTGCAGTATGAAAACTCCTCCTACAAGCCTTAACCAGGAACTGATAGAAGTCACAAGACTGCTATATACTGTTGATGAGAAAAGGTATTAGGTAGTTTATATTTACTAAAATGATTGCATTTCCATGTTCTGGGTACTGTGGGAGACCAGATATAGTGAATGCAGGGTCCTGGGTTTAGTAAAACTTTAAGAAAAGAAACTGCCAGGACTCTATGGAAAAGGACTTTGCAAGCAGCGAAAGAAAGAAAGACGGCATTCAATTCAATTCTACAGAGAACATGGAGCATCTGGCGGTAAATTATTCACTTAGCCCAAAGATTCTTCTGACATGCGACAGATAAGACATGTCTGGGAATTCGTCATACAGTAACCAGCGGAAAATCTCATTGCAAGGCGTGAACTTGCACAAATTTCCCTTTTAATTAGTTTACCTCTCTTTTATTAATCATTGATCGCTCGTCACAAAAACTCTGGTAACTCCCTGACAGCCGTGAACCTAAAACCTGCTCCGTTTATTAATCCCATATATTAATTAAATCGCTTCTAATTGCACATTAATACAGTGACATACATTTCATTTAGCAGTGACAATAATGGTGTGAAATCATAGTCTATTCGGGAAGCAGGGGAGAACTCGTGGATAATTAGAATCAGTACCGACCTCGCTGACCTCACAGCTTTCAATTTAGAGAAACAATGTTTTAGTTCCCATCCAATGTGCTCTTTTCTCTTTACAATTTTCTTTCTGTGCAGAAAGTCAAACATTTCACAGAGACAGAAGTGACCGCCAGAATAGGTTTTTTTTTACAAAGAGAAGCTCAGCCAATTAGCAAACTGAAATTGATATCCATTCTAATAAATACACCGCAGCCATATTCAGCACATTTGTACTTGAATACGTTGACCCCCTGCAGCTTCTTGTGCTGTGCTGTTGGGGGGGTCAATGATATATATTTTAACCTATAGAACACACTTTGGTTTTGATTTTGCAAAAAGAAAAAACAAAGCCTCCTATATACTATATATGAATATACAATCTTTTTACTATGTATTTAATAATACGTCATCTTTTCATCATGTTTTTTTAATATTAGTTTTTTTTTCTGTTACCTCCATGAGAGCTCATTCATATATATATTATTTTTTAACTGTTGTCCAGTCCGGCACCAGCACCACCAATATAAATGGGATTGCAAGCAAGCAAATTATGAATTTATGCTATTAAACAAGTGACCTACCTTTCCTGTGCCAGCACTGGCAGAGGTAGGCACTGTGACTAGAGTTATCTATAACTGTCTGCATCAGCGATGGGAGGTCTGGTATCAGCACGCGGTAGGCAGACCTGGCTGCGCTGCTCATTTCACACTCACAGTAACTAACTCCGCCCCCCGGGAGCAGGCTGAGGCCGTGAGTGACTCGAGCATGTAGCCGCAGAGACTACAACTCCCATAATAATTAGCGGCGCTGCAGAGGCTGTCTCACGCGACGTCACATGACAATAGTGAGTCATGATTCAGTCATTCAGAGCCGCGGACAGAAAGACGGGTAGTCGCGGCGGCCATTGTTTCGCTCTTTAATGCAATACAAACAGACAATATTGTTTTGGGGGGACACACAGTAAAATTGGGGGGGGGGGGGCATGGCCCTCTCAGGCTCCACCCCGGTGACGCCCCTGTATGTGGAAGGTGTTATGACAGAGAGGGTCCAAGTGCATCGTGCAGGGAGTGACCTGAAAGGATCCTGACCCTCTCTACATGCTCACACATACATAACTTTAAAGAAAATAGAAAAAGACAACTGAAGTATAGGTTTAGTTATGCAAAAGTAGAGGAAATCTGTTGGATCATCAGCGCGACCTACCACTGCCAACCTATTAGAAGCAGAGGACCCCCAAAGTCATCAGGTTCCTGTCTAAATCCTAAAAACTCCACAAGATTCTGTGAGTTCAGAAAACAATCAGTGCACATAATGACATGGTTTGATAGCCCTGCCTTTCCCAACCACACAATCATCAAGTTCAAATCCACACAACTGCTAACAAAGCAGTGCTAAACCAAAAACCAAAAATGTATTGCATTGCAGTTTATTAATCTTTAGATGTGGTGGCTACGTCCCTTTTCTTTTCTAGGCTTTTTCCCTCTGTTTTGACCTGGTGATCGGGTCAGTAACACACCACCTGTAATACAGGTCCCTGCTCTGGATGAATGAGCACTGGGGGGCACCTTTGGCAGCAGCATTGTCAGTCGGGAGATAATGGTTTTACATGTAGAAGAAAAAGCTAATCATTCTAAGAACACCTGCTAGTTTTAAATGGCTTGTCTTATTTCTGTAACTGATATATTTTGATGAGAGCTTGTTCTTTTGAAAACAGACTTACTGGCCAGACCACATGAAAACAGAAGGAAGACTTGGAAAAGAAGGGAGGCGGAGCCCACGGGATCACGGTGACTCAACTTGAATGTTATATATGGGACGCCCGGCAGGAGAAGGGACTTTGTACTGGGACTGTGCCGGATGATGATTTCAGCTGTTGGGGCTTAGCCCTGCAGGGGGCCGGCCGGTGTTTACGCGGGCCCATGGGGGAGTGCTCCCCGCGGCTGTGGTTATTCAGGAACGATAGGCCTATATGTAATGTGCAATGTTTTTTGCCCGTAGTTGTATCTTTGCAATTCACTGTATTGTTGTGGTGGTTCATGTGGACCCGTTTAACTGTTGTATAAAAAAAAAAAAAGAAAAAGAAAAAAGCTAAAATATATATAAGCAAAGATGAGGTTTTTGGTGAAGCGATTGTCCCAAACATGGGACAATCGCTCCTCGCCCGCCGGCGTCTTCATTCCTAGTGTGGGCACCCGGCAGTGACAGCTTTCGGCTTCACACCCGGGCACCCACTGCGCATGCGCGAGCGGCGCCGTCCAATTGGACAGGCCATCGCCTACAGGGAGGGGCTGCAATAAGGCGATTAAGATAGTTGCCTTACCAGCCCCTTGGCGGAAGGAGGAAGTGGGACAGGAAGTCCCACTCCTCCTGAAACCACCCCCCTCCCCCGAAAAAAATTACATGCCAAATGTGGCATGTAAGGGGGCAAGGAGTGGATTAAGCGGACGTTCCATTTTTGGGTGGAACTCCGCTTTAATAGAAGGAAAGATGAAAAAAGAACTGAATGTCCGCTTTAACTGTACTCATTAGCACAGACACTTTTGCCACTTACAATTTTTTTTTTTATTGAATCAATAACTATGGTGCAAATGTCAGGCTGAAGTAAACACCGGACTTTAAAGCACACGATTCACACATCCTATATGATTATATTGCAGATTTGAGGTCTGGTCACAGGGGATACAGTGTAGGGTAATAGACTTCACTAGATCATGTCGCCACAGATGCCTGACACAGGCAGGGAGTGAAATGTATGTTGGTGACACTCCAAATCAATACATACACATGTAGAAGCCACAGGGTCTATGAATCTCTAGTCACTAAATCCTATTATTGTACGATTTACCAAGAGCTACAGAAGAAAAACACTCCTATCACTGCAGACATTGCCTATTTTGCTAGTGTGATTATAGAAACATATATACACACCAGAAATCCAGACGGCAAACAATTTACCAAGTTCTAAAGTGAACCAGTTCTATAAACCACATCAAACTGTACTTAATGTCAGATATATGTTCTCCCGGTCACATGCAGGCTAAACAATGTGTAATGCCGCGTACATACAATTAGAATTTCCGACACGAAAACTGTGAATTTTCCGATGGAACGTTGGCTCAAACCTGTGTTGCATACACACGGTCACACAAATGTTGTCGGAGATTCCGACCGTCAAGAACGCGGTGATGTACAACCCTACGACGAGCCGAAAAAAATGAAGTTCAATGATTCCGAGCATGCGTAGGATTTTTGCGCGGCGGAATTGTATACAGACAATCGGAATTTCCAACAAGAACTTTTCCCGTCTGATAATTTGAGAACTAGCTGACAGAAAAAGTCAGATGGGGCCTACACATGGTCGGAATTTCTGACTAAAAGCTCACATCGAATCTTTCTTGTCGGAAATTCCAATCGTAAGTACGCGGCATAAGGCTAGGTTCACAATAGCAGCCTGCATGGTAAAACACAGTGTTTTATTGTGCAGGCTAGTGCAGTTTTTGCTGTCCCGTTGTGCGATGAGACTTGGTGCCAAATACAGTGCAGTATAGATGAATACAGACATGCTGCATTCTTCTGCACTGCAATGCACCACACATCAACACCAGTGTTGTAGTGTGAATGGGGCACCAGAAATCAATTGTTTATGTGCCCTAGGGGTGACCTGCATTTATCCAGTAGAGAAAAACGTGGGTCACTGAACACAGCATGGACAAGCCCTGTAACACTTTCAGTTATTTATTACTTCTCACAGAGGTCCCAGAATTCTCCTTGATAATTACTTTATATCTTTGTTTTTTTTCTCCAGAAGGCAGACAACTCTGTTTAGGCATCATTCAGGTAACTTCTTCCAGAACGGAGATGTTGTCTTATTGCCGGTTCACACAGGGGCGTCCGTCTCTGAAGCCGCCCCGTACATCGTGACTTCAGCGCAACTTGCAAAACGACTTCTGTATAGAAGTCAATGCAAGCCGCTCCGAAGTCGCCCTAAAGTACTACAGGAACCTTATTCTAAGTCGCATCAACTTGAGTCGTTCCTATTAGAACGGTTCCATTGCAATGCATGAAGTGCGACTTGTCAGGCGGCTAAGTCGCCTGACAGGTCGCCCCAGTGTAAACCAGCACTTAGATAGGACACGCGCAAATCCTGATGCCTGTGCAGTTCTTAACGGTGTTAAAAAAAATATATATATCATTGACGCAGATAATCCCCTGCTGGAGCGTCTTGTATTATGTCTTGTAATTCTACAAAGTTACAATGTACAGTCCATGTGATAACTGGGGGTGTTTCCCTAGGCACAATCTCTTGACTGGAGCTTGTGGGATTTACAATTAGTGATAAATATATCTTTCACCCAATTTAGCTGTAGATCTAGTAGCTACCACTACCTGTGCAAACTGTATTTAAAACCTTATCCAGACCAGTGAAACGGGTCCTTTTCTGTGACAACAGAGATTTGAATTACTGAAAATTCAAAGCATTCATTTGAGGTAAAGGGCCAAGAAGCAGATGTTTTCTCAGCCAAGGCTGTGGAAGGGCTACAAACATACAAATGTTGCCTGATCCCTCCAGACCTAAACACCCTCTGTTTGTTTGCACCTTTATGGCTCATTTACACTAGCGGTGGGGGGAGGGGGGGGGGGGTAAATCGTGAGGAAGGCTTCACTTCTTGATTCCCTTACCAAGGATAGCGACGGCAGCAGCCGAGAACCGAGCAACAAATCGACTTTGGCTGCTGACATCGCGGGCGCCCAGGACAGGTAACTGTCCAAATATTAAAAGTCAACAGCTGCAGAATTAGTAGCTGCTGGATTTTAATATATTTTTTTTTTTTAGGCGGACCTCTGCTTTAAGTATTTTCTACCTGCTTTTTTAACTACTAATGGCGGCGATCAGCGATTTTTTTCGTGACTGCAACATTATGGAGGACACTTCGGACAATTTTGACACATTTTTGGGACAATTGTCATTTTCACAGCAAAAAATGCATTTAAATTGCATTGTTTACTGTGAAAATGACAGTTGCAGTTTGGGAGTTAACCACAGGGGGCGCTGTAGGGGTTGTGTTCCCTATTGTGTGTTTACAACTGTAGGGGTGTGTGGCTGTAGGTGTGACGTCATCGATCGCGTCCCCCCTATAAAAGGGATGATGTGATCGATGCTGCCGCCACAGTGAAGGACGGAGTAGCCGTGTTTACACACAGCTCTCCCCGTTCTTCAGCTCCGGGGACCGATCGCCGCACACCAGCGGCGATCGGGTCCGCGAATACCACGGTCCCAGAGCTTCGGACCGGGTCAGGGGAGCACGCCGCCGGGCGCGCGCCCGTGACCCACGGCTGGGTACTAGCACAGCACGTACCTGTACGTGCATGTGCCCAGCCGTGCCATTCTGCTGACGTAAATGTGCAGGAGGTGGTCCTTAAGTGGTTAAACAGGATTTGAAAACCGAACATGCCTTTAGCCCCAGTATTGGGTAACCCATTAAGTCCGCCCAGTCTTAAGATCCAATCATTTCAATGGTGGACCAATAAAGGCTTTCTAATGCCATGTACACACGATCGGATTTTCCACCAGAAAAACCTTGGATGGTTTTTCCAACGGAATTCCGCTCAAGCTTGGCTTGCATACACACAGTCACACAAAAGTTCTCGGAGTTGTCTGACTGGATACAGAGTGATTGGCGTTTCCTCTTTTATATAAATTTGGTGAATCTAAAGGAGATTGTACAATCAGATTGCATAGTGTATGGCCACCTTTATACACCTATAATTATTAGTTTCCCTTTCAGTGGCATCATGTGTTAACGGCACACCAAACACAGAAGCAAACACACATTTTGTCACATGAAAAAAACGAGTGGCAAAGGCTGCAAAATACACAGTAAAAAACATGTAACCCACAAAATGCCAACATGAAGCTTCTTTGGGGCGATTGCGGTGTGTAAAGTAGCCCATTCAGATGGATGGGCTGCCCTATGTGTGATGAGTGAAAATGCTCTAAAAAGCCTCCCCACTTCGCTAAGGAAAAAAAAAGAGACATATGTAGAAATTCGATCTCCTGCTATGCAGAGATGTGAATGGAGCTTGACAGGTGAGTGTTTCCATCCACTCCCCCCTATGTACTTATATAAAGATGGCCATACACTATGAAATCTGTTTGTTTATTGTGTATTTAGTGAGAAGGGTGATAACAGATTGATTGTATTTCATTTAAGAAAAAATTGCAGCTGGGAATGGGAGAGTAGATGATGCAGGGTGTGTGCTAATGAGGTCAACTGGCCAACTTCTTCCTGTGTCATGACCTCTAGTCTGTAAGGAAGACAGAAACAATAGATATGTTTGGAAACATGGATGGAGGACAGTAAGGTACGGGTCTGTAGATTTTATGGAAAGCTTTGATATTTTTGTAAAAAAAGGTACATGAATGCTATATTGGTACATGGGGAGCTGGAATTTAGAAGGAAAAAAAGTTGAACAAAGGTGACCTTAGCCTTTAAGCTTTTTTTACAACTGAAAGACTCTTCTCAGCCAGAAAATGCCCCTTCCAAAACCACTGGTGACAGCCTATGTAGTTACAGGCTGTAGAAAAAAAAACACCTGATGCCAAGAACAGCAGCTGTAAAAACGTCCAGTGTGCATGAGGCCTAATGCCGCGTACACATGGTCGTTTTTTGTGATGAAATAAAATGACATTTTTAAAAACGTTATTTAAAATGATCGTGTGGGGACTTCTGAAAAACAACAAAAAAAAAAATTCGAACATGCTTCAATTTTTTATGTTGTTTTAGAAAATGTCGTTTTTTGTGTTGTAAAAAATTATCGTGTGTGGGCTAAAACAGCGCTTTAAACCCGTGCATGCTCAGAAGCAAGTTATGAGATGGGAGCGCTCGTTCTGGTAAAACTACCATTCATAATGGAGTAAGCACATTCATCACGCTGTAACAGACAAAAAAGCGTGAATAGTCTTTTACTAACAAGGAATCAGCTAAAAGCAGCCCAAAGGCGAATATAACTTCCCCTTTAGAGTGCTGTCGTACGTGTTGTACGTCACCACGCTTTGTTCATCATTTTTCAAAAACGATGGTGTGTGGGCAACATTGTTTTTAATGATGAAGTTGGAAAAACGTTGTTCTTTGTACACACTCAAAAATTACATTTTTTTTAATGCCAAAAAGTGATCGTGTGTACGCGGCATAAGAATTGGAGGCCTTTTACCTTAAGATAGTATATGCACACTGAATTTCTTTAACCTCCCTGGCGTTGTTCCCGTGTCTGACACGGGGTAAAAATTTGCTGCTACTATTGTTGATCCCGTGTCAGACACGGGCTCGCCTCGCAGAATCCAGAGACAGTTTACTTACCTTCTTCCTGGATCCAGCGATGCATCCCCGCTGTGTGAGCGAGCGGGTGCTCGCTCGATTCACACAGCGTCCCCGTGTGCCGCCGAGCTCCGTTCCCTGCGACGTTACGACGCACGGGGACGGAGAACGGCGCCAAATTCAAAAATGTAAACAAACACTATGCATACAGTACAATGTAATCTTATAGATTACAGTACTGTATGTAAAAAATACACACCCCCCATGTCCCTAGTGGTCTGCCCTGCGCCCTGCATGTCATTTTATATAATAAAAACTTTTCTTTCTACCTGCAAACTGTAGATTGCCCATAGCAACCAAAAGTGTCCCTTTATGTAAAAAATGGTTTTAGATCAGCTAAAAAACAGCGATAATAAATTATAATCACTTGCAGAATTTAGCGATAGCGATCTGTGGGGAAATTCGTCATAAAAAAAAAAAATTATGACCGCAAAAATTCTGCAACTGAGCAAATTTCATTGATTTTGATTTGATTACATTATTGAATAATTTTTACTATAATTATTTGTTATAATTTTTTATAATTATTTATTATATTATAATTTTTAATAAAAAAAAAAATAAAAAAAATCATACCCGGGATGCCTATTAGACTCTTGTTTAGATAGATTTAAGTAAGTACTTACTAAGAATTGCAGGCCTATAATACATAACACCACATTTCCTTGCAAAACAATTGCAACGCTTTTGGTACAAAATTCCAGACAGAATCATAACGCCAGGGAGGTTAAAGGGGTTGTAAAGGCAAAAAAAAAAATCCTAAATAGCTTCCTTTACTTTAGTGCAGTCCACCTTCACCTTTACCTCATCCTTCGATTTTGCTTTTAAATGTCCTCATTTCTTCTGAGAAATCCTAACTTCATGTTCTTCTGTCTGTAACTCCACACAGTAATGCAAGGCTTTCTCCCTATTGTGGAGTGTCATGCTCGCCCCCTTTCTTGGACTTTGGGAGAGTCAGGACGCTCTCTACGTTGCAGATAGTTGTGTTAGTAGGCGTCCTGACTCTCCCGTAGTCCAAGGGAGGGGGTGAGCATGACACTCCACACCAAGGAGAAAGGCTTGCATTTCTCAGAAGAAATAAGGACATTTAAAAGCAAAATCAAAGGATGAGGTAAGTGAAGGAGGACTGCACTAAGGCCAAGCACCAACTACCGCCTAACTAAATGTTTATTTTTTTATTTTTATTTTTTAACATATCCACTGCTTTCTACGTCATATCCCCTTAAAATTTAAAGTCTGACCTTGACTATACTCCAGCTGAACTTTTATGCAAAAACTTTGATGCAGTTAAAGGTCATGTTTCGAGCATCCAGGGCTGTTATCTTTAAAACACCTATAAACGCATCCTTGGTAGAAGCTTACTATAATGTGCTATAAAGATGGTACTTAGTCTCCACTAGGATTGCCAAATTCGCTCCATCAGCTTCTTCTAAGTGCTAGACAATAATGCATATGGTGGACATGTCCAAAAGTAAGAAGATTTTGGATCAGGGTGTTTTCACTGGGTAACACTTTGACCTTCACTAACCTTAAAAGATCACCTATAGATTCAATAATAAGGTCTGATTTCCTAACTATAACTGATGACACCCTGGTTTTAAAAGATTTCTATAGAGTGGTCTAATATGCAATGATAAATACTAAATATGTGAATAATTCGTTTTTTTTTTAGTCTAGAGCAATACAAGGTGAAATTCTAAAACGTCAAATTCTTTCAAAATGTATTGGTATCATAAAACACTTGTATAAGCTTTAACCAAATTTCACATACAGTTTACATAATTTCATACTAGACTAGTTTGAATAGCTCTTCATTGGAAATCTTCAGTCTTGGTCAATAAGATTGTATATTTCTTCATTATGCTGATACATACAGTATGTACAATTACTAATTACATACACAATGTTTAGTTACCAGATTGACGATATAACGTGCATGTTTGCGAAATTATCATATGTTTTACCATAACGAAATATGTGCAAATATCTTTGTGGACCGCCTTATGCCGAAATATGTCGGCAGAATGGCACAGCTGGGCACAAGCACGTACAGGTACGTTGCCATTTAAGTGCCCAGCCGTAGGTCGTGCGCACGCCACCGGCGAGCTCGCGACCCGGTCCGAAGCTCAGTGACAGCACCCGTGGGACCCAATTACCGCCGGTGTCCCGTGATCGGGTCACAGGAGCTGAAGAACGGGGAGAGGTGAGTGTAAACAAATCTTCTCTGTAGCTTGTCACTGATCGTCTGTTCCCTGTTATAGGGAACGACAATCAGTGACGTCACACGTCCAGCCACACCCCCCTACAGTAAGAATCACTCCCTTAGGGCACACTTAACCCCTTAGCGCCCCCTAGTGGTTAACCCCTTTACTGCCATTTTCACAGTAATCCTGGTGACAGAATATCTGTAAAGGTTTTGTAGTAGAGGGCAGAAAACCCACCAGGCCCTGGTCGTTTATTTCCTTTCAAAGTGTTGATAGCCTGGGACACTTCTTCACTAGACACCGGTTCCTCTATTATTTCCATTTGCGCCTTGGATAATGCAGAATGGGAGAGCTAAGAGAAAAAGCTGTTTGCTTCAGATTGATCCAACTCATTATTAGAGGACTATAGACTTTCTAACTGTGTTTTACATTTTTGTAGGATTTTCACAGGGTTAGTGGAGTATACCTCTCTTGAAAGCATTTTGACAGGATTTCAATGTTCGGGCTAGAAGTGTATTTGGTTTGTTTCGATTTTTTAAATATTCTATCCGCTGACTCAGTGAGGAATAGATCAAATTCCAGCTTGGCTTTCACTAGTCGCAATCTGGATGATGTAGAGGGATTTTGCTGGAAAGCCATATGACAGGAGTTAAAATTTGTTTCCAGGGTGTGGTACAAGGCTTTTCTTTCTCTATTACATAAATTAGCTTGGCGTAAGCATATACCCCAGAGAACAGGTTTATGGGCTTCCCATAAAGTAGTTGGGGAAATATCCGGAGTGGAATTAAATTTTAGGTACTCCCGTAGTGCAGTTTCAATATTCTGTTTATATAATGGGTTTTTGAGTAAAAAGTCTTTAAGCAGGCACTTTCGGTATTGTAGATGCTATGGTATTGAAGACTGCAATATGGTCAGACCATGGGACGGGTAAAATGTTGGAGTTTAATATTTCCAGCGTCATACCTATAGGCATAAATGTGGTCTATTCTTGAGAATGACTGACAGGGATAGGAATAGTAAGTGTATTGCATTTAGTTGGATTCACTTCGTGCCAGGAGACTTTTTTGTTTCGTTTCAATTGCTTGTTTGTTTGCAAGCTCACTTCATTAATTTCATTACACAGCATTACTTGTTTTTTGGAACTACTGTTTGATCTAGTTCCTTGCACCAGCACTTTATTACCATTGAACACACGTTAATAGGTACACTTACTGCTCGTTGCAGTAGCGTTTCTTATGCGCATTAGGTGTGTTTGAGATTACGCTCATCATTATTTATTATCCCCATTTTTAGTGATTTGTACACTTGTAGATTTGAGCAGCATTTTCACTTATGTTCACACATCACTCTCCCTCCCCCTTGTTTGTAGATTTCCTCTTTTAAGCTCACTTGGCCAGCGCAGAAGATTTCTCATCCCAAACACGATAGATTACTATATAATTGCGACATAATTTTCACATTGGTCACAGCGATCTAAACAACAAAGACTGATTCACAAGAAGTCATCATACCGTCACTCGGAATGGCGTGGTGGCAGCAGGCTCCATGGTAGGGCTTTTTTCTGCTGTGCTCCCCGGCATGCTCCGCCTCCTCCCAGACTTCTCAGAAGGCGATTCTGCTTTAAAAAAAGAAAAGAAGAAAGTCAGGTAAGAATGTATTGAATGTGATGAATCAGAATAATAAAACACAAGTAGCGTAGAAATCGCAGCGGAATCCTCACACCATCATAGCTGTAAATTAAACTCAGAGACTCAAGACATGAACTCGGCCATAAAGCTTATTATTCTGAGATAAAATGAAACGGTTTCTTATGCACCAATTAAGAGCCACGATATCTGGAGATATGTATGCATTTTCTGTTACAAATAAATATTCCAGTTCAAAGCCAGATTCAGGTGTCACATGTCACAATCATTAATCAGAATCAGCTGAGCACATACAGTACCATATGATTGTACTATTATCTTCAGATCTATAAATGACTATGTAATAAAAAGGCCTGTATGATTGGATACAATATAATTGCACTGCTTACTCCAGAGAAATGTTTCTGCACCTTTTTTATTTTTACAGCACCCTTTAAAAGTATGAAAAATCTCGAGGCACCCCAGGTATTTATACCTTGATTTGTCATCACAAATTGGGCCTTAAGTTGGTGGTTAATGTTAACGGATAGCTCCTAATTTTTTATTATTCAAGGAAAAATAGGCCAAAATAATAAAAAATACACATTTTTGCTTTAAGCCATTACCATGACCCAACACCAAAAAATAAAAATTAAATAGTGCGCATATTCATTTTTTTTTTCTAAACGCAATGATACTTACACTAAATAAAAACCTTTATTTTTACCCAAGACTCTTAAGCCACGTACACATCGGTTTAAACCGATGAAAACGGACTGAAGTTTGTTTTCATCGGTCCAAACCGATCGTGTGTAGGCCCCATCGGTCTGTTATCCTTCGATCCAAAAACAGAGGGCTTTCTTTAAAATTGAACCGACAGACAGCTAACCGCTAACGCACGAGCATCGGTTAAAAATCCACGCATGCTCAGAATCAAGTTGACGCATGCTTGGAAGCATTCAACTTCGTTTTTTCATCACATCGTTGTGTTTTACGTCACCACGTTCAGACCCGATCAGTTCATGAACCGATGGTGTGTAGGCACATCAGTCAGAAAATTGTCCGTCGGACCGCTATCATCAGATGGACCGATCGTGTGTACAGGGCTTTACACTTGCACTAAATCTAAAAACTTTTTTTCTGCATAAAAACACACTGATAACAATACTGACACTAAGGCCGCGTACACACGATTGGTTAACCAGAAGACAATGGTCTGATGGACTGTTTTCATCGGTCAAAACCGATCGCGTGTAGGCCCCATCAGTTAATTAACTTTCGGTTAAAAAAAAGCCAACTTGCTTTAAAATTTAACCGATAGACTCCTAACCGATAGGTCAAAACAGATCGTTAGCAGGCACGACCATCGGTTAAAAATCCACACATGCTCAGAATCAAGTCGACGCATTCTTGGTAGCATTGAACTTCATTTTTTTTCAGCACGTCGTTGTGTTTTACGTCACCGCGTTCGAACACGATCGTTTTTTTAAACAATGGTGTGTAGGCACATCAGACCATCAGTCAGCTTCATCGGTTAACCTTCGGACCGTTCTCATCGGATGGACTGATCGTGTGTACAAGGCTTTGATCTTTCTGTGATAATGTGAAGGGTACATTCACACTTTTCTGCATAGGGAAAACACAGTTCACCACTAGGGCACATGGAAAACAATTGTTCTTTGTGTGCCTTGTTCCAACATTAATGCATTCTGACAACAAATGTTTGATATGAGCTTGTTGTCGGAAAATCCGACCGTGTGTAGGCTCCATCGGACATTTGCTGACGGAATTTCTGACAACAAATGTTTGAGAGCTGGTTCTCAATTTTTCCAACAACAAAAGTTCTTGTCGGAAATTCTGACGCACAAAAATCCTACGCATGCTCGTAATCAAATCGACACATGCTTGGAATCATTGAACTTAATTTTTCTCGGCTCGCCGTAGTTTTGTGCTTGACCGCGTTCTTGACGTTCGGAATTTCTGACAACATTTGTGTGACCTTGTGTATGCAAGACAAGTTTGAGCGAACAATTCATCGGAAAAAAATCCAAGGTTTTGATGCTGGAATGTCTGATTGTGTGTACTTAGAACCCCCAAACATTATAAAAAAATATTCTAACACCCTAGAGAATAAAATGGTGGTTGTTGCAATACTTTCTGTCACACCGTATTTGCGCAGCAGTCTTACAAGAGCACATTTTTGAATAAAAAATTAGACAACTGTAATGTTACGCCAAGTAATTTGATACCCAACATGTCACGCTTCAAAATTGGCGGGACAGGGCGCGTTGACATTTTTTGTCATTATTTATTTTACCTTTTATTTTTACACTGTTCATTAAAAAAAAAAATGGTGTCACTTTTATTCCTATTACAAGGAGTGTAAATATCCCTTGTAATATAAAAAAAAGCATGACAGGTCCTCTTAAATATATGATCTGGGGTCAAAAAGACCTCAGATCTCATATTTACATTAAAATGCAATAAAAAATAATAATTGTCATTTAAAAAAAAAAGGACTTTAAGAGCTATGGGCGGAAGTGACGCTTTGACACCGCTTCCGCTATGCGATGGTATGGAGACGGGTGGGGGCCATCTTCCCTTTGCTCATCTCCATACCCAGCCAGCAGAAGGATCCGATCGCTTCTGCCGATGGCCCCTGGTAAGCGGCGGAGGGCACCGGAGAGCGCGGGGGGCCCTCTTGCTGCCGATAAAAGTGGTCTTGTGGCGAATCCACCGCAGAGACCACTTTTATCTTAAACCGGAATGTTCACTGAAGAAGGGGTACCAGGGTTATGGCAGCTAGCTGCTCCCATAACAAAGATATCCCTCTTCAAAGTGCCAACGTATATCGGTGTGATCTGGTCCAGAAGTGGTTAAAGGGGTTGTATGGGTTTGTTTTTGTTTTTTTAAATAACAAACATGTAAGGCGGCGTACACACGACCGAGGTTCTCGCTGGAAACCAGCGAGAACCTCGCTGGAAGCTGCATTCCAGCGAGGACCTCGGCCGTGTGTACGCTCTCGGCGAGCATCCCGTCGGGAAGCCCGTCGAGCAGAAATAGAGAGCACGCTCTCTATTTGCTCGACGGCCCACCTGGATGCATGGCTGGTTGCCATTCCCGACGGGCGGGTCACCGATTTCGACGGCCGGCAGGGAACCTCGACGGGCGGAACGATGTGTTCTGCCCATCGAGGTTCTCTGCCGTGTGTACACGGCCTTATACTTACCTCTACTGTGCAGTTCATTCTGTTCTGGGGTAACTCGGCAGCTGTCTCGGCTGCTCCCAGCAATAGCTAACCCCTTTCTGGGAAGTTCTATCCCCAGGGGTTTGGGTCCGTCATTGCCAGGTGTTGTTTCACCTTAACAAATAGGATGCATTAAGGTTAAAAAACACAAACTTTTACAACCCCTTTAATGCAGTGCCTTCTGAGAACCTGAAGACAACAGGTATCCAATAGGCCTTGCCCCTTGTGCGCAGAAATTTCTCCAGATACTCAAAATGTTTTGATGGTATTATTTAGTGTAGATGACATATTTAAAGTATTTGCAATTTTACATTGGACGAACATTATTGAAATTGTTTGACAATGTTTGCCTTTGGTCACTCTGTGGTTGATTTACTAAAGACAAATGTCAAATCGGTGGCATTTGCCGGCAATGGCACCTTCCTAAGTGGTGAGACGCTGCATCGATTTTAAAAAGTAGTTTCTGTACTACCTTTTGGGATTTCGGGCTGCAATTTACATTGACATCTTGATTGGGACTGACAAGCGGGAGTAAAACCGTGCGAGTTCAGCTGAACTTGCACGGCTTCATTCCTGCAGCCCAGTGTGAACCTGGGCTTACACTTATGTTGCCAGTGTTTTGTTGCCAAGTCACAATTTTTTGAGACATGTTGCTGCCATCAATTTCAAAACTATCTTAATTTTTTTCTTAAAATGGCACATTTCTATTTTCTATTGTGAATAAAATATGGATTTATTATATTTGGAAATCATTGCATTCTGCCCTTATGTAGATTTTACACAGCAACCACATTTTTGGAATTCGGATTGCATATTTACACTCTTTTTTCGTTTTGTGTAGAATAATCCTTTCACGCCGAGCGTACGCATATATGCATCCTCGGCTTTCGGGGGTTATACCGGGATGATGCCCGCAGCTGCAGGCATCATCCCGGTACCATTGTTTAGAGTGGGCGATTATCTATCCAGGCATAACAACTGATGCGGCTAAAAGCCGCTCGGTTGTTATGCCGGAGGGGACATCCCCCCTCCCACCGCCTCTCACAGCTCTGACTGGGCCTCCCGTCCCACCAGGAGACCCGATTCTCGATCTGGCACCTCCGGTGTCTAGGCGCAAAGTGAAACGAAGCCGTAAACAGCTTAGATTCAGTCTCCGCAATGTAAACACGGAAGCGGCGTCATGACTTCACGTCCGGGTTTCTCGGCTGCCAATGGCGCTGGATTTACCATAGTTTGTCGTCATTCCACGAGTGCGTGCAATTATAAAGCGTGACATGTTTGGTATCTATTTACTTGGCGTAACATTATCTTTCACATTACACAAAAAAATTGGGCTAACGTTAACAATCGCCATTTTATTCTCTAGATTCTCTGCTAAAAAAATATATATAAATGTTTTGGGGTTCCAAGAAATTTTCGAGCAAAACATATGGATTTCAACTTGTAAACACCAAATGTCAGAAATAGGCTTAGGCATTAAAGGGATAAAGTTGGCCATACGTGACCATGGATACCAGCAATATGGGAACCAAAGGAATAACAGGAGCAGCCCAAGACCGGGGTTACCAGGGACATGGCAACCAACGTTACCATGGACATCGAACCAGAACCCCCCCATCTACATATTATAGACAGGAACAGCAATCAAACTATTATCACCAAGGAATCCCCCCCTGCAATTTCAAAACAGATATGAACCCCTGAGAAATGATTGGGACGCTAACAGAACCCTAAGTCATTTTTTAGAGGAGTAAAATCAAGAGTGGCCCCCAAAACGGATAGACAGAGATGACAGATCAAGAAGAAGTCCTCCAGGAAGAGGGGATGCAGAGCAGGATACAAGAATTTAACAGAAGTATCACTAACCAGAGCCTAAACAATAAGTTTGGATAGAGGATTGAAATATGCTCCTGTAAGAAATATGACCAAGTTTGACATATATGTGAACATGTAAGAAAATTAAACATCAAAAAATATATGATGTCCCAACCATTAGAGAAGAAGACCCTGAGAAAAGAAGAAACCTCTCAATACACAACATTGCAAAATAAGTCCATAGTAAACCCACCAGTGAGTGACAATGGTCACATTGAAGTTTTTGGTGGTACATGATTTACAGAGTATGGAATTGAAAAAAGTAAGGGATGCCAAGGACATTGAAATTGGAATTAAACGTCTAGAGAATAGAAAAAATCTCGTTATTAGACCAGCAGATAAGGGGGGGTCTAGTCATTCAAACCAAAGATGTGTACCACGATGAACTCAAAAGACAACTAGAAGATGGTGAAACTTATATTCCATCGAGAAATAATCCTACCAAAAGCTGCGAGACACTAAGCATCTTATTCAATTATTGGAAGAAATCAAAATCGTGTAGGGTATAGTTTACTCCCTACAGCGCCCTTGCTAGATTCAGTACAACAAATTTGGAAATATGTACAAAATATAATTAAAGGTTATCCCAAGCATAGCATATCCAGGCATTATGCAACCCACCATAATCAAGACCCCTCCTCCCTCTTATTTTGGGGGATAGAAAAATACCACCCACAATGGAGGGGCCCCAATAAGGTCAAGTCTTTGAGTCAGAGTGAGTCCTTTTGGATATATGAGATGCAAACATTACAGCCATTGGGACACAACATTGAGTTTCACATTAATTGCTTTATAAATGATTTTTAAGGTCATGTTTAAAACAAAAAAAATAAAAAATTACCAGCATTTTTAAAACATTACCAGCATTTTTTTTAAATTACCAGCATTTCTAATATTGGTACTTTAATATTTTCCTCTGTTAGGATGTGTGTATATCCATATACAGACACACACACACACCTCTTTTTCACCTGCTTTATTATCCTGCCTTTTTATTATAATTGATTACTTAGAGATAAAGGACATTTTAATATAGGGATTATGGTCATTTTCGATTGGTGGTCCTGTTATACATCGCTTTATCCTATTATATATTATGATCATATTACTTGATGGCGTGTTAATTTTTTTGTTAGCCATTGATGTCAAGCATATTTTATTGTTATTTATGTTTTTTTATAATTATCTGGCAAGTTTTTTATTCCATTGAAGGTTTTACCTCTACTTTTGATTTTTATGTCCCCTAAATTCAGTCATTTTGTTAAAGCCTTTGTGTGTATTCCCTTTGTGACTGTAAGTAGTTGCTTTATGACCACTTCTGGTTTAACCCAGTTTAACCACTTCCATACCAGGCACTTACGCACCTTCCTGCCCAAGCCAATTTTCAGCTTTCAGCACTGTCGCAATTTGAATGACAATTGCGCGGTCATGCTACACTGCACCCAAACAAAATTGGCGTCCTTTTTTCCCCACAAATAGAGCTTTCTTTTGGTGGTATTTGATCACCTCTGCGTTTTTTTTTTTTGCGCAACAACTAAAAATAGAGCGAAGATTTTGAAAAAAAATAACGTTTTTATTTTTTTCTGTTAATTTTTGTGTAAATGAGTATGTTTTCTCTTTTAATTACGGGCACTGATATGGTGGCACTGATGGGCACCGATGGGCACCGATGAGGTAGTTCTGATGGGCACCGATTAGGTAGCACTGATGGGCACTGATAGGCGGCGCTGGTATGGGGCACTGATGGGCACTCATGGGCGGCACTGATGGGCACTCATGGGCGGCACTGATGGGCACTCATGGGCGGCACTGATGGGCACTCATAGGCGGCACAGGTGGGCACTCATAGGCGGCACAGGTGGGCACTCATAGGCGGCACAGGTGGGCACAGGTGGGCACTCATAGGCGGCACAGGTGGGCACTGATAGGCAGCATAGGTGGGCACTGATAGGCGGCACAGGTGGGCACTGATAGGTGGCACAGGTGGGCACTGATAGGTGGGCACTGGGCATGGATTGGCACTGTGGGGTGGCACTGACAGACACTGGGGTGGCACTGATGATCACTGAGGGGTGGCACTGATGGATCAATGTTGCCAATCAGTGCCCATGTGTGGGCACTGATTGGCATCATTTTTTTTTTACTGCCCCCCTTTTTTTTTTTGCTGACTTTTTTTTTGTCATTTTATTTTTTTTTTGCCTTTTTTTTGGTATTTTTTTATTTCCCTGGTGGTCTAGTGTGGCGATCCGAGGGGGGGCTGCGCTGATAAACAATCAGCGCGAACCCCCCCTGTCAGGAGAGCCACTGATTGGCTCTCCTCTACTCGCGTCTGTCAGACGCGAGTGAGGAAGAGCCGTCGGCGGCTCTTCCTGTTTACATCGTGATCAGCCGTGATTGGACACGGCTGATCACGTGGTAACGAGGCTCCGCCGGAGACTCGTTACCGAGATCGGAAGTGCAGGGTGTCAGACTGACACCCCGCATCACCGATCGCCGCGCTGCGCGCCCGCACGGGCGCGTGCGGCATGAAATCGTGCAGGACGTTTGAGAACGGCCTGTCACGATTTCATAACCACTTCCCGGCCGTAAATCGGCTATTGGCCGGGCGGGAAGTGGTTAACATGAGGCCTTACACTGAGCATGTGCAGGTGTCTTTTGAACGCTGCAGCTGTATTCAAACAAGATAATTGACATTTTTTTTCATATCCGACACTGTAAATGAATCCTGCCATAGCCGCAGGGCTCATTCCTCCAGATGAAGCCACGTGGGAGGTGGTTAAACTAGTAGAGGTGGAGCCTGGCAGTGGACTATTACTACCGTCATGTCATTTTTAATGCTTTTAAAATTCCATTTAATGTGCATTCAATGCTAGCCGGGGTGGAGTGGTTTCATTTTTAACCCCTCGGATACTAGTAGTCAGACCTGGAAGGGAGCGGCGACCCCGACAAGGGGCCTGTGGTTGAAACTAGTTAATGACGCCCTCCCGCTCTACAAGATCTGGGGCAGGAGGCTGGCCCCCTGACCCTATCTCCTATACAGCCGTAAAAAGTGATGTTGGTGGTGTGGTATCCACTTGATGGAATAATCCTAATATGCAGTCCCACAAGGTGGTAACACTGCCTTTCTACTATGATTGTATGCAGCGTTCTAATCTGTCTTATACTTTTAATATAAATATGCTGTTTATAATGTTGTGATGTGATTGAGGAGAAAACAAGTTTTTTGTTGTCCGTTCTGTGTTGTTTAATTTTTGTATGTGTTGTATTGTTGGTTTTGTGAAAATTTCAATATAAATATCTTAAAAAAAAAAAAAAAGTGGTTCTAAAGGCTGAGTTTTTTTTTTTTATCTTCATGCATTCTATGCATAAAAGGTAAAAATGTTCTGTGTGCAGCCTCCCCCAATACTCATCTGAGCTCCATCGATGTGCACAAGTGTCTCGGCTCTCTGTGGCCTCGTCCTTCTCATTGGCTGAAACCCCAAGCAATGAGCCAATGAGGAGAGCCGTGACTCCATGTCTCAATGGACTCGCAGAGCAGAAGCTTGGGAGCATGCCTGCTTGGGTGCCCTCATTGCAAGCTGCTTGCTCTGGGGGCACTCGACAGGAGGGATGGACCAGGAGTGCCAGTAGGGGACCCGAGAAGAGGAGGATAATAGCTGCTCTGTACAAATCCACTACAGAGAGCAGGTATGACATTATTATTTTTTTAGATTTGTGCCTTTAAAATTACGTTAGCCTGGGTTCACACATATGGGAATTGGATGCAGATATTCCGCATCCAATTCGCATGACAGGAGAGTGTGACCGTGTAAGGAAAGGACAGAGACGCCGTTGGCATGCACACGCACGCATGCGCACATATCTGGAACGTAGAATACGTTGTTGACCAATGGCGCGCAATTGCGCGCATCCACCAACCGCAACGGGGCACTTGCACACATGCGGCAGCACAGTGGTCAAGTGAGTAGCACTTTCGCCTAGCAGCAAAAGGGTCGCTGGTTCGAATCCCGACCACGACACCATCTGCCTGGAGTTTGCATGTTCTCCCTGTGTCTGCGTGGGTTTCCTCCGGGTACTCCGGTTTCCTCCCACACTCCAAAGACATGCTGGTAGGTAAATTGGATCGTTTAAAAATTGACCCAGTATATATGTATATATGTGTGTATGACTGTGTGTCCATAGCGTGTCATGATCCTACGGGGTAAAAATTGACCGCACCAGCCAAGCAGACACTGGCTGGAATAAGCGCCCAGAGGCGATTCAGTTCGCATGCGTTGCGCTATACAAGTCATTCATTCATTCATTCATGCGCGGGTGCGGCGGACGGCGCGCACACGCAGGGGGCGTTCCTGACCCTTCCTTCCTATTTAAAGGGCGCTCTGATGACCGGGTCGGTGCTGACCGGTCTTCAGTGGTTCCTGAATTCCTGACGCCCGTATCCATCACCTAGATTCCTGTTTAACCACCCGGCTTGTGACCTTGACCTTGCTCCTGCTCAACCCTTCTATACTTCGCTGCCTGCCTGCTGCCAACCCGGCCATACTAGACCTCTGCATCCTAGGCTCCTGCCACGGGTCACCCTGACTTGCTAGGGGTTGGAGTTCCCCTTTATTCGGGCTCTTCGCTCTACACCACCTAGCCCTGTGCCTGCTGCTCATCTTGGGTCTGCTGCCCTTCCTGCATCCAGTGGTCCTTCAAGCAAATATCATCTGTGTTTCTCCTACCTGAACGCCATCTGTTTCACCCTCAAGGGGGTTCTGGGTTGGAGATACAAGGGAGGCGGACCTCTTCACATCAGACTCCTACCAGGTACCTGAGAGTACCAGTCAGCCAGGAATGGAGTCTGGAAGGGAGGCCTCCCCACCAAGAGACATTATCGAGACCATTTCTGAACTTGCTCATATGGTGCAGAATTTACAGAAGGACCTCAGTCGCATTGGATGAGCGACTTCCACACCAAGGAAGTGTTCCACCAGCCTCCACTCCTTCTCCAGTCGCTGATGCCTCTACCCAAGTTGAGTCAAGTTTCTCCTATGGATTTTCTCCTTCTCCTCATCTGGAACCCAGAGTTTCTATCCCCGAACGATTCTCTGGAAATCGCAAAATGTTTAGAACTTTTCGCAACTCCTGTGAACTTTTCCCTGTTGCCCCGAGCCTTCGTTTCTGAGGACATTAGGTGGGGTTTGTAATCACACTCTTATTAAATGAACCGCTTTCCTGGGCTCATCACCTTCGAGAACAGCTGGACCCTGCCCTAGCCTCCACCGATTCCTTCTTTTCAGCCATGGCTCAAATTTATGCCGATCCCTTCTGTCAGCAATCGGCAGAATCCAGGCTCAGCCAGTTACAAGGGTCAAGACCTGTCGAGGACTACATCACTGACTTTCGTGTCCTAAGTACGGACACCCAATGGAATAGTCCTGCCCTTCGTCACTGGTTTCGCCACGGTCTTTCTGACCCCTTAAAGGACGAGCTAGCCAGAGTCGGAATCCCAGCATCCTTGGAAGACTTGATTAATCTGACCACTCAGATCGACCGCCGGTTACGCGAACGACAGGCAGAGAAAGCGGAAGGGACCCTTTCTGTGGCTGCTGGGCCTGACCTATCTACCACACCCCCTAGCCAGAAGGCTCAACACGGGGCCTACCACAGGAGCTTCCCGAGGGCTCCCCTCACTCCGGCTGAACGTCTTAGGCGCCTACATGCCAACCTGTGCCTCTATTGTGGGGAAGCCGGTCACTTTTTACAGACTTGTCCAGCAAGGACCTTCCGAGTCCATTCTCAACGACCCCACTTGGAACATCTTCTTGGAGAGGGTCGGTCACAGCTGTCCCTTCCAGTCATTCTCCAATTTAACGGAAAGACGCTTCCTGTGGCAGCAATCATAGACTCTGGGGCTTGCAGTTGTTTTGTGGACTCCACATTTGTCTCTCTACATCAGCTTCCCGTGTGTACTAAGAAACAAAAATTCCTTGTCCACTTGGCTGATGGCTCGGGCATCAAATCTGGCCCGGTTACCCAAGAGACTGCACCTATTTTTTGTCAAACCCCTTCAGGTCACCATGAATTTCTCCGTCTGGATGTTATAGCTTCACCCATGTTCCCCATCATCCTTGGTGTTCCATGGTTAAGAGCCCATAACCCGCACATTGACTGGCCTACCGGGGTTGTCACTTTCTCTTGCAACTACTGCCTAGAACACTGCTTTCCGGAAAAGCCTGTTGGTATTGCTCCCCTTCTGAGCCTCCAACCTGACCTTGAAACCATTAAACTGATACCTCCGGCCAACCATGAATACCTGGACGTGTTTAACAAGAAGGGTGCAGACACTCTTCCGCCCCACAGGACATATGATTGCCCTATTGAACTTTTGCCTGGAGCCGAGATCCCTTTTGGCCGAATTTACCCCCTCTCTGAACCCAAACTGGAAGCTCTACGTGCCTGCATCGATGAAAGTTTGGAAAAAAAAGTTCATCCGACCCTCCGCGTCGCCTGCAGGCGCCGGTATCTTCTTTGTGGAGAAGAAAGATCACTCCCTAAGACCCTGCATTGATTACCGGGACCTTAATAAGATTACTATTAAGAACAGGTACCCCCTTCCCCTGATTCCTGAACTGTTCCAGAGACTGCAGGGAGCACGGATATTCTCAAAACTTGACTTAAGAGGGGCATACAACCTGGTTAGAATCAGGGAAGGGGATGAATGGAAGACGGCTTTTCGAACACGCTTTGGTCACTTCGAGTATCTAGTCATGCCATTTGGGCTCTGCAATGCCCCAGCCACATTCCGACATCTTGTGAATGATGTTTTTCAGGACTATCTTGACCTATTCGTCATAGTTTACTTGGATGACATTTTGGTCCTCTCTGAATCCCTCGAATCTCATCAGACCCATGTGAAGAAAGTCCTGGACCGACTCAGAAAACACTGTCTTTACGCAAAAGCGAAAAATGCGATTTTGAAAAACAAACGATACATTTCCTTGGACTTATCTCCGCGGATGGGATCTCAATGGATCCTCAGAAAGTTGCATCTGTTCTTGAATGGCCTGCTCCTACTGACAGTAAAGCCGTTCAACGGTTCGTAGGATTCACCAATTTCTACAGGAAATTCATTAAGAACTTTTCTGGCATTATTTCCCCCATCACTCAGTTAACCAAACAGCATACACCTTTCCAGTGGACACCCGAAGCACAAGGGGCTTTTGAACAATTAAAAGTATTGTTTACCTCAGCACCCATCCTAAAGCACCCCGATCCTGCCTTGGCCTTTGTGTTGGAGGTAGATGCTTCCGAAAATGCAGTTGGGGCTATATTATCTCAATGTCAGGGTCCTAAGTCTTTGCTTCACCCTGTAGCCTTCTTCTCCAAGAAACTAAACCCGTCTGAGAGGAACTATGACGTTGGGGACCGAGAGTTGCTTGCTACTAAAGCTGCGCTTGAGAAGTGGCGCTATCTGCTGGAAGGAACCTCTCATCCAATTCTCATCTTCACGGATCATAAGAATTTTGAATTTCTGAGGACGGCCAAACGATTAAGACCTTGACAAGCAAGATGGGCATTGTTTTTCTCTCGTTTTGTGTTTCACATCACATTTCGCCCTGGTTCTAAGAATGGTATGCCAGATGCCTTATCCTGAATGTTTAAAGATCCTGTGAGTCCCGCAGAGCCTAATACCATCCTCTCGGCAAAAATTTTTTGATCCTCCAAGCAGATCTGATGTCTCAGATAAGAGCAAGCGTGGTCAACCAACCACCTCCACAGGACTTAGCGCTTCAACTAAAGGATGGCCTTTACCTCCATGGGGGACAAGTTTTTATCCCTGAACAATTCAGAGTTTCCATCCTGGAACGTTGCCATGACCACCCTCTAGCCGGCCACTATGGTATCCGTAAGACGGCCGATTTGGTCGCCCGCTCTTTCTGGTGGCCAGAGTTACTGCAGGACTGCAGGAAATATGTCAAATCCTGTACTACATCCCTCCGAAACAGAGCCAAGACTTGGGGTCTTCTGGAGCCCCTTCCTGTGCCTAAGAAACCATGGAGCATGATCTCCGTGGATTTTATTGTAGAGCTTCCCCCATCTGAGGACTTCAATACCATTTTTGTTGTGGTGGATCTCCTCACTAAGATGGCCCACTTTGTACCCCTGCAAGGTACTCCTTCGGCTACAGAAACGGCCACGGCCTTTATCAAGGAGATCGTCAGATTGCATGGTATTCCCGACAGCATCATTTCTGACCGAGGGGTACAATTCACCTCCAGATTTTGGAGGGCTTTATGTGAAGCTCTAAATATTAATCTTCGCCTCTCTTCTGCATACCACCCACAAACCAATGGTCAGACGGAGAGGACGAATCAAACCCTCGAACAGTACCTACGGTGTTTCTCTTCTTTTGCACAAGACGATTGGCTTTCTCTCCTTCCGCTGGCAGAGTTCTCGTATAATAATACAATACACTCAGCAACCAATCAGTCTCCGTTCTACGCTAATCTTGGCTATCATCCATCCTTTTTACCAGAACTACCTGTTGAGAGTCCCGTACCTGCTGTTCAAGACCGTCTAAACTTCTTTTCCACCAACAATCAAGTACTACAGGATGCAATTTCCAAAGCCCAGACAAGCAATAAAAAGTTATTCGACAAAAAGAGACGAGGCAACCTGAACCTGGAGCCTGGGGATAAAGTCTGGCTGTCTATGACCAATCTAAAATTGAGTTGCCCCTCAAAGAAACTTGGTCCCAAATTTTTGGGCCCTTTCCCTGTGAAACGGAAGATCAATACAGTGGCCTTTGAATTGGTGTTACCCAAGAACCTAAATATGCACCCGGTATTTCACTCCTCCCTATTGAAACCAACCATGCCAAACCCCTTTCCCAACCGGGTCTCTGAAGTTCCCCCTTCCGTTCTAATCGAAGGGAATGAGGAATTTGAAGTGGAGTCTGTATTGGACTATAGACGCAGGAATAACCTTACTCAATTCCTTGTCAAATGGAAGAGTTACGGCCCGGAAGAAAATTCTTGGGAAACGGCTTCTAACATACATGCCCCGAGATTGGTACAAGCCTTTTTTCAACGCCACCCGGAAAAGAAAGCCCTAAGGGGCATCCAGAGGCTGCCCGTAAGGGGGGGGCAATGTAAGGAAAGGACAGAGACGCCGTTGGCATGCACGCATGCGCACATACCTGGAACGCAGAATACGTTGTTGACCAATGGCGCGCAATTGCGCGCACATGCGCGCATCCACCAACCGCAACGGCGCACTTCCGCGAATGCGCGGGTGCGGCGGACGGCGCGCACACGCAGGGGGCGTTCCTGACCCTTCCTTCCTATTTAAAGGGCGCTCTGATGACCGGGCAGTGCTGACTGGTCCTCAGTGGTTCCTGAATTCCTGACGCCCGTATCCATCACCTAGATTCCTGTTTAACCACCCGGCTTGTGACCTTGACCTTGCTCCTGCTTAACCCTCGTGTACTCCGCTGCCTGCCTGCTAACGACCCGGCCTGTGACCTTTGACTTTGCCTCTGCTGAACCCTTCTATACTTCGCTGCCTGCCTGCTGCCAACCCGGCCATCCTAGACCTCTGCATCCTAGGCTCCTGCCACGGGTCACCCTGACTTGCTAGGGGTTAGAGTTCCCCTTTATTCGGTCTCTTCGCTCTACGCCACCTAGCCCTGTGCCTGCTGCTCATCTTGGGTCTGCTGCCCTTCCTGCATCCAGTGGTCCTTCAAGCAAATATCATCTGGCACTCGTGTTCCTCCTACCTGAACGCCATCTGTTTCACCCTCAGAGGGGTTCTGAGTTGGAGATACAAGGGAGGCCGACCTCTTCACATCAGACTCCTACCAGGTACGTGACAGACCGACTCTGCTACGGGGCAGCCGCGGTGCGCACTGAAGAAGGGTCCTTTTGCATTTTCTGGTCCGATTCAGGTGCAAATTCAGGCAAAAGCTCCGACCTGATTCACACATGAATCAGTGAACAGGGACACACTAGACCCCAAGCTGTGAGCTGTGGCCGCAGCATAAGTGAACGGAGCCTTGAGGTGTAAAAGTGTTTTGCTTTAGAGACACTTAAAAGTATAATCAAAGGCAATTTGCTCCTACTCGGTAGGTTAACTTTCTCTGCTCTTTTGAGTGGTCCCCTGAACAGTAATAGAGGGTCATCTTTCACTTGTTCTGATAACAACCAGGGAGTTACTCACTTCCTGTTTTGGCTATGGGATAGGAAGTGAAGGAAAATGTTCCCAATTGAACACGATAGCAAAAAAAATAAAGACTCTCGCTTATTGTATCCAAACTGAAAAAAAAATACTATAGTTTTACTTTTAGGTATAATATACTGTGTGCCTATAAAATTATGCTTTTACAAGCATTTATTATTTCCTTACACCCTGTAAAGCCTAGGTGTCCATGCACACATAGGCTTTTACAGGTGTATTCGAAAAGCAGCATTTTTTAAAGCTTGTGGGGGAGGGGGGACATCAATAGCGCATTCAGGAGAGGAGCTGAAGAGCAGAAAAAACATGCAACTCGTCTAAAAAATGTAATAAAAATTACACTTGACAGCCCTTTCCAGCCTGCTACCCATCAAATATTGGATGTATTGTAGGAATTATTAGATTTAGGCACACCCAAATTCCAGACCACACCCCCCTGCTTCCACCTACTGCTCTCCTAACAAACGTCTCTGTATGTATAGATATTGTGTCAGCCGGCTTCTAAAAACACTTCAATGGATTATATTTCTTGGCACCATTGCATCTGCCCACATCTTTCCACCGTCATTAAACCAGACATGCCTTTTGTCCCACAGCTCTTCTTCCTTCCAAAGACTCATGTACAGGGAATCTGTCACAATCCAAAATACCTGTGTAAAAAGCCTCTGATGCAAGCTTTTAGAATTGTATGAAAAAGTTGCAGTTGTTCTAAGCTGACAGAATTTTCTGCTTATTTTTTTATTGCAGCCACGATCAGGACAATTTTCCACGTGGCAGGATTATTTGTGTCCAGTACAAAGAGAAAATGTTTATGGGAGGATGATTTGCACAATGCAACAGATGCAACAGAAGGTAAAAGATTTAGTCAGCAAAATTCTTAATTTTCTTCGTTCCTAAATCTGGATATTGTGAAGTGCTGATTTGTGACATCTCTTCCCCACAGCAGCAGATGTGAAACGAATAAGAAGCAGAACATGCTCACCTGGAACGAACGTCTCTATAGCTGTGAAGGGCAGATGAAAAGGCTGCGACTGGCAAAACTAATGATATAGTAATTTCCTGAGACACTGTGCTATGTAAATCACCTGTTCCCTCAACGCACTTTGTAAGTTGTATGAGAAGCTTTAATTATAAGCAGCACAGAATATATCACATAATTTCCCACAATCCACCACAGGCACAACGCTGCAACAATATTTCCAAATCCTACTATTCCTATCGGTGTTGTCTAATGTCAATGGACAAGCTGCATTCTTAGTGCCATCTCTAGTGAAGGGATAGCCTGTATTCTCGGTGCTGTCTCTAATGAATGGATAGCCTGTATTCTCAGGGCTGTCTAGTGAATGGATAGCCTGTATTCTCAGTGCTGTCTCTAGTGAATGGATAGGTTACATTCTCAGTGTTGTCTCTAGTGAAAGGATAGCCTGTATTCTTGGTGCTGTATCTAGTGAATGGATAGGTTACATTCTCAGTGTTGTCTCTAGTGAATGGATAGCCTGTATTCTCAGTGCTGTCTCTAGCGCAGGGATCCTCAAACTACGGCCCTCCAGCTGTTGCGGAACTACAAGTCCCATGAGGCATTGTAAAACTGACATTCACAGACATGACTAGGGCATGATGGGAATTGTGTTCCTGAACAGCTGGAGGGCCGTAGTTTGAGGACCCATGCTCTAGTGAATGGATAGCCTGTATTCTCAGTGCTGTCTCTAGTGAATGGATAGCCTGTATTCTCAGTGCTGTCTAGTGAATGGATAGCCTGTATTCTCAGTGCTGTCTAGTGAATGGATAGCCTGTATTCTCAGTGCTGTCTAGTGAATGGATAGCCTGTATTCTCAGTGCTGTCTAGTGAATGGATAGCCTGTATTCTCGGTGTTGTATCTAGTGAATGGATAGCCTGTATTCTCGGTGTTGTATCTACTGAATTGATAGACTGCTTTCCCAGTGCTGTCTCTAGTGAATGGATAGGTTGCATTCTCACTGCCCTCTCTGATGAATGGATAGGCTGCATTCTCAGTGCTGTCTCTAGTGAATGGATAGGTTGCATTCTCACTGCCCTCTCTGATGAATGGATAGGCTGCATTCTCAGTGCTGTCTCTAGTGAATGGATAGGTTGCATTCTCACTGCCCTCTCTGATGAATGGATAGGCTGCTTTCCCAGTGCTGTCTCTAGTGAATGGATAGGTTGCATTCTCACTGCCCTCTCTGATGAATGGATAGGCTGCATTCTCAGTGCTGTCTCTAGTGAATGGATAGGTTGCATTCTCACTGCCCTCTCTGATGAATGGATAGGCTGCATTCTCAGTTCTGTCTCTAGTGAATGGAAAGGCTGCATTCCCAGTGCTGTTTCTAGTAAATGGATAGGCAACATTCTCAGTGCGGTTTATAGTGAATGGATAGGAAATTCTCAGTACCGTTTCTAGTGAATGGATAGCCTGTATTCTCAGTGCTGTCTAATTAATGGATAGGTTGCATTCTCAGTGTTGTATCTAGTGAATGAATAGCCTGTATTCTCTGTGCCGTCTCTAGTGAATGGATAGGTTGCATGCTCAATGCCCTTTCTAGTGAATGGATAGGTTGCATTCTCACTGTCCTCTCTAGTGAATGGATAGTTTGCATTATCACAGCCCTCTCTAGTGAATGGATAGGTAGCATTCTCAGTGCCGTTTTTAGTAAATGGATAGGCAACATTCTCAATGCTGTTTCTAGTGAATGGATAGCCTGCATTCTCAATGCTATATATATTTGAGGGACCCAAATGCAGCCTGCAACACACATAAAATTCCATGAATATTCAGTCACACAACAGGATATAGTCAAAGACTATGGGCATGATACAAGAGATTGTCAGAGACTTTGGACATCATACAGGAGATTTTCAGGCACTGTGCACATAATACAAGAGATAGAAAGACACAGCAGACATGTTACAAGAGATGGTCACAGACTGCATACATAATGAAAGAGATGGTCAGAGACTGCGGACGTGGTACAGGGGACGGCCACAGACTGCAGACATAATACATGAGATGGTCAGAGACCGCAGACATGGTACAGGAGATGGTGAAGAGACTGCAGACATGATACAAAAGATGGTCAGAGGCTGCGGACATGTTGCAGGAGACATTCAAGGCTGTGAACATGCTATAGGAGTGGTTAGAGACATGCTTGAGAAGACAGTCATAGACTGGAGACACATTACATGAGATTGCTGGATATTATTGCTGTAACAGGGCAACAAGGACACACAGATTTGACCCAGCAGAGGCCTTGAGGGCTGCACAAAAATAATCCAAGACCCACAAGCGCTAGTCAATGTCTAGGCTGCATTGTGAGTGCTGTATCAAGTGAACGAAAAAGTTCTCTTTGCGGTCTCTGGTGAAAAGCTACATGCTTTCTTCTTGAGTGCTACATTTAGTAAATACATAGGCTATATTCTTACCAGTGGCGGCTGCTGCTCCAAATATTTTGGGGGGTGCAAACAAACAAAAAAAAACATCAATTGCAGCCTCACTGTGCCCATCAATTGTCACCACTGTGCCATCAAACGCAGCCACTGTGCCATTAATTGTCGCCACTGTGCCATCAATTGTCGCCACTGTGCCCATCAATTGTCGCCACTGTGCCCATCAATTGCCGCCAGTTTGCCCTGTAAAATGCTGCCAGTTTTCCCCATAAAATGCTGCCAGTTTGCCACCTATAAAATGCCACCAGATTGCCCCAAAATACTTGCCAGTTTGTTCCCCCACCCGGCACTTACCTTTCTCGGGTCAGCCATCCTCCTCCACGCTCCCTCAATGTCTTCTCCTGCCCTCGATGTCGCTTCAGCCAATCGGGTGACCGGTGAACAGACCCGGGCTGAGACGCGTGTCAGTGTTAACCAGGGAACGCACACCCTTTGCGCCCTCTGGTTAATCATTTGGAAGCTGATTAGAGCCCACAGGCTTTAATCGGGGAGCCTATCAGAGCCACTGATTCTTACCACTGCTTCTAATGAATGGATAAGCTGCAATCTCACTGCTGTCTCTAATGAATGAATAGGCTGCATTCTCCATGCTCTCTCTAGTGAATATTAATAGGCTGCATTTGCAGTACTCTAATAAAGGGATAGGCTGCATTCTCAGTGCTATCGCTAATGAATGCATAGGTTATATTCCCAGCGATGTCTCTAATGAATAGATAGGCTCCATTCACAGTGCTGTCTCTAGTAAATAAAAAGTCTGAAATCTTTGTGCTGTCTTAGATAAACGGATTGTCTACTTTCTGCAGTCTCTGGTGAAGAGATATAGGAGTAGATTTACTAAAACTGGTGCAAACAGAGTTTGGTGCAGCTGTGCATAGTATCCAATCGGCTTCTATTTCAGCTTGTTCAATTAAGCTTTGACAATAAAATCTGGAAGCTAATTGGATACTTTGCATAGCTGTGCCGAATTCTGTGTAGACCTGTTTTAGCAAATCCCCCCTATAGGCTTCCTTCTTCAAGGCTGCATTTAGTGAATACACAGGCTTTATTCTTACCACTGCCTCTACTGAATAGATAGGATATATTCTTAGTGTCATTTGTGAATGGATAGGCTGCATTCTAAGTACATCTTCCAGCGATTGTATAGGCGGCATTCTCAATCCCTTTTCCATTGAATGGGAAGGTTGAATTATCTGTGCTTTCTCCAATGCTGCCAACATTTAATGTGTTTGAAAGCTAAGGATTTGATGGTGCTCCCATTTTCCAAGTATGCTTGGACTTGTAGTTTGCCAGCAGCTACTCTGTTTTTCTTGTCTACATGGTACTCTGCAGATTGTGGATATCAAAGCAAATGTTTCATACAGTTATATATTGTGTGCTTAACTATATAACTGTACTTGAGTTTCTATAACAAATAGATTGTATTTAGCTCACAAAACAAAGCTACTGAGCTCACTAAGCACAAAAGCCCTTGTACTGCTATAAAACTACATAAAAACACAATTCAGACCTACGTTACCCAACTAATTTGCCATCACAAACCTGACATCGTTCTGAGTGAAAGCCAATCACAGCCCTACGTTCTGAAAGACAACATTGCTATGGTAACTGGCATCTTTATTATGTCCCCTCAGGAGTGATAGAAATCACTGCTAGGACACCAGAATCAAGGCCACCAGGCATACAATACTGTGCCGCCATTAACATGTTCTGTGAATTATCACAGATTGTATGAAAGTGCGACCATCCCGTCGGCAGGAAATCCTTCAACAAAACTTTATTCTGTAGCAAGCAAAGATTTCTATGCCAGAGCCTGAGGCAAAAGTATGTGAATATTTACTTGTAGAAGTTAAAAGGATGAAAGCTACTTTATTGTATACAAACTGAGAGGGAAACACATCCACATTTCTGTAAACACTTCCTGCTGATAAAACATCAAAAATGATATTCATCTTTGCTGCATACTATCCCTTATTTTACACAAATCTCCATGAAATGCAGTACTTGGGCATATCAAGTAGGTTTACCCTCATGACCTTTCATCTTTTTCCCCTTTCTACTGATATACCCCGAGAACTCAACGTTCTACCAGTACAAAGTTATAGCAGTATTAAACCCAAAGTAAACATTTATTGTATTTCGGCTTACCAATTCTTAGATGTGATGGCTGCATAGGTTTTATTTTTTAGGCTTTCTTTCCTTTATTTTCACTCTGTGAACAGGTCAGTAAGTAGGTTGTTTTTCAACAAAACAAGCTGTCCTTCAGCTGTAGCAGTTAGAGGGATGAGCCAAACCATTTACCACTGACAGGGGTGCTTATGATCATCCTTTCTTTATGTAAAAAACTTTTATCCCTAAAGGAATAAACTGTTGCTATAAACTGTTGAGTAGTAGCTGAAGCTTGGCGTCAATGTGTTAAATGTACTAGCAGATTTAGATGAATGACAACGCTTCTGTCCAAAGGTGTCTTTGTTGCTCCCTTATCCAGAGTGGAGGCACCATAATACATGTGTGTTACTGGCCAGATCACAAAGTAAAAACAACTGAAAGCCTAAAAAAAAAAAATAGTCCAACATCTAAATGTAATTTTTTTTTGTTTTGGGTTTATTACCACTTTAATTCGAATCTTGAAAAAAAAATTAAAAAAAATTGTATTACCAAGTTATACAGTATGTCTCATAAGAACATGTGTCTAGGTATTTCAATCTGTGCACCCCTTTACCAGGGAGGGTAACCCTAGGGCTAGAATTCCAGGAAAATATGAATGTAAGCTATACTGCCAAGGACTTACCACATATTTGCTGCATAAGCATACACACAGCTTGGATACGAGGTGGGACAGAGATCTAGTGCCAAGTACATTAGGTGCTGTATTGATCTGTGTAACAGGATGATTGATTCACTTTATTTTCAATCCTTCAGATACCTGACAAAGCTCTGCATGTCCTTAGGCAGAGGGCTGCTCCAAACACTAAAAAATATCAACAAACAAATCTGGCATCCATTATGGTGGGCATACTTCCACCAAACATCTCCAAAAGATGAGCAGGCACATCTTGGGCTCCACATACACGGGACGCTGGTGCAAACTCCTCTGAACAAATTTTTTTAAGGCTTGAAACCGGCCCTCAGAAACCCCTGTTTTGGCGCGTTTGCATGCCGTGTGTAGGCGTGTTTTACCGCGTTTGCGTCTAGACGCGTGAGTAGTGAGTAACAGCAGCAGAGAGAGCAGCTATTTCTTATTTTCTTTTGTAATGGTTCCCATAATGAGCATATGTGAGGAAATGCTCCTGACGTTGCTCTTGATGAGGCTAAAAGGATGTCAAAAATTGTGTGCGAGGTCCAGAGTTATTCGCTATTGGACCCATCCACTGATTGAAAAATATCCTACCGACATTTGCTGCGCAAACATGTACGTACAGCTGGGTACCTACTCCGACAAATTTTTTTTAATTTCACACGCATGTCCATTGCCACATTTGATCTTCTACTGTAGACACTGTGTAGAAACTGATTAGATTAGATCTTGAATGAAGGGTGGGTGTCCAAGATAACAGTTGAGACAGTCCTGTGAATCATTGTCCAAGCTACCAAGAAAACTTGAGTTAAAATGGATTATTATTAACATAAATTTAACCAGGGAGAAACGAAATTTAAAGCAAAAACTTAAATTTCATTAAAACTATGATTGATGAAGTCGGGGTCAAGCTCAATGGTGGGGTCATCTTTGTCAAATCTGAACATATGGGTCAAATTCCAATGAAAATTTGGATAACAGCAATGCTAGTGGTGCATTACACTTGCATTAAGGGCTATATACGGTCTACAATTAAAACATTTTAAACTTTTTTTTTTATGCTTTTTCATTGTTTTCCATCATATTTTTGTCTTTTCGGGTCAAAAAAGGGTACCTTTAAAAACGCTTATAAAATGTGTCTAAACCCTTTTTTTTTGCTTTTTTTAAAAAAAAGCTGTTAAACGCAACTGCATAAAAATGGCAATAAACAAGACTGTGAACATGGTCACATAGGATAACATTGAATGTGTCCAACTGTACATGGGGCCAAAAAGGGTTCCTGAACACCTCCCCTCACACAACAGAAAAGGCGTCTGTCTGTCTCTCCTCCCCCATGGTCCCAAAAGCCAAACTATTTCAAGACATTAGGCAGCAGACAATGGTCACAATTAAATTGTTCATTTAATCAAAGAGCATGTATAAAAAGCAGGCAGAGAAAAAAAATAAAGAGTTGAAATAATGTGCACCTGCTATTCACAATCCAGGCTAGGTATACATAGGACTTACGCCTTGTCCCCACATCCATAAAGCCTTTTCCGGTTGCTGTGTGTGACTGTGCTTTGAAAATTCATCATCACATTGGCGCACAAATAAATGTAAGAATTTCCGACTCTACGTTCATTTGTTATTGATGTGCCTTGTTGATTCAATTCATCGACTTGTCTTAAACCAGAAATCTCCATAAAATTAAGTATAAAAAGTGACCTGAGCCTCCATTTAGCATCTAGAAATTAATACCTAATATTTTTTCAGTTCTGTGCGGCAGTTGCCATAGCAATGACAAACACACTCTGCACATTCCATTGTTGTGAAGAGTTTGGTAGATAGTCGTTTTAATTATGCAACATGCAGAAGCCAATGAGACTTCCCTGTCTCCTTATATATCCAGCTGTAGAGAAGAACAAGGTAGTGGTGGTGGGGGGATTGAATAAATGTAGAAACAGAATGGAGGAGGGGAGTGCATAAAAAGAACTTGGGAAAGGAAGACCAAGGAGGATGAGGAAGAATGAGAGGCTTTGCTGTATTTTACAATGTATCAAAGTGGATTTTTCTTCAGTGTTGTCACATAAAAAGATATAATAAAATATTTACAAAAATGTGAGGGGTGTACTCACTTTTGTGAGATACTGTATGTTGGCAAGCTTTCCATTAAGAGACAAGTTGGATCCCTGAAGTATCTGCATCTTGTACAAACTCTTATTATATAAAGTTAATAATCAAAATAAACAAATCAATAATGTCAATATTACCTGCAAAACATTACATTGCCTGAGATACCGGAGATACACAGTACCCTCTGCTAAAGATTCATTTTCTGCTGGATGAGACATGAGTGCAGCCCTTATTAACATGAAAATGGTTCTAATGGTCACACCGCAGGGAGTCCGAGCAAAGAATGGAGAATTTTAGATGCCTCTGTAATGAGAACAAGTTCTGCAGTTATTTTAGATGGAAAAACTCATATGTGAAACACCGGACCACACACTGGAACTGAAAAGAAAAAAATGCTTAAAATGTGAAGTTTCTAAAGAAAAATGATGATTGGTTTTGCTAATGAGAAGAATAGCAGCGCTAAAGCCTTGTACACATACACACACACAATACGATTGTTGGCCAACCAAGAGTCTGATTTTTGTAAAAAGGGTGTGTGCCAGGATCTTGTCTTGCATACCAATGGTGCACAATTGTTGTGCCACAAACACAGGATTTCAGCTCTTGAGCGCCACCCTTTGGGCCCCTTCTGCTAATTTTGTGTTTGGTGAGCATTGATTCCGAGCGTGCGTGTTTGTACTTTCGACTTTTGTGTGAAGGATTTGTGTACTGACCATACGAAAATCAGACAACAAACCGTTGTCCATCGAAAATTTACTACCCTGTCATCCAACATTTGTTGGCCGAAAGTTGGATAACAATTGTCAAAAGAAGCGTAGTAACGGTAAGATTTTAGGACAACAGTCTGTCTTTTTTTTTTTTTCCACATCAGACTCAACCCGGAAACAAGACAGCGAGACATGCTCACAGTAACTCCGCCCTTCACGTCTCGTCTATGGTCTTGCATTACGTGTGGTTTTACATCCTAGCATAAAGAAAGAAACAAAAAAGGAGAGTCACTCTTAAATAGACATTCTTAGTTATGGTATTTGTTCCGTAGAAAAAATCCCGCCCCTGGGTTGCTACCTTTCCTTCATCTTTTAATTCCCAACACCCCCCCCCCCCCCCCCTCCACCTCCCTTTGGTTCTGTGTCGGTCGGCTTTTAGGTTTAGTTTCACTATTGCTACCTCGGTATCACTTGTCTATTTCTGTCATTGCCTGTGCAAATTTATCTGAAGTTTTAAATGCTCTCCATTGCTCCCAGACTGTTCTACTTCTAACCTCCTCTCCCACATCTCCCCGGCCCAGCTATTCTATTTCTGATATATAATCAACTCGGTGTATCCATTCTTTTATGGCCTCTGTGAGTGTAGCCAGTTTTTTGGAATTAGGCCCTTTGCTGCATTCAGCAAAACCGGGACCAGAGTTGATCCATACCGTTTTCTTTTGGCCTATCCATTCCATGGAACAAACAGATCAAGGGGTTTCGTATGCTTTTTTCGCCTGTAATTTCTTCTATATATTCTAAAACTTCTTTCCAGTACTCTTATATTCTCGGGCAGTCCCACCAGACATGCATTGTGGTTCCTACTTGGTTACATTCCCTCCAGCATAGCGCAGAGTTATTTGGGTGTATTTTATTAATTCTTTCAGGGGTCAGATGCCAGCGAACCATACATTTGTAATGTGTCTCAATTGTGATGATGTCAGTAGCATAGTTAAACACTGCACCTATCATATGTGAGTCCTCTAGCTTTTCCCTGATGTCTTGTCCCCACTTTTCTACGCATGTCAGTGTTCCCTGCGTCTCCAAGTCTGTTAATATCTCACAAAATACCGCAATTCCATGTGGTAGTGGTTTTCCTATGGAGCATAATTTTTCTATTGCGTTTAGTGTTTTATTGTCTCTAATTGGCTGTGGTAAAGTGCTCACAAAGTGTTTTAATTGAAAGTATTCCCACTCACTCAAATATGTCTTTGAAAATCCTTTTTTGACCTTATTTTCCCTAGTGTAACAATTTCCCCTAATCTTTTAATACCCAAATTCTTTCCCATTCGTGTCTTGTTACCGGGTGGAAAAAAATTTGTGCCCGCTAATGGGACTAATGGGGAATTGTATTCCCACTTTTCCCGCTTATATAATGTGTCCCATGTTTTAAATACATTTTTTGTTATACCACGCGTGTCTGTGCCCATTTTTCTAAATTTTGGTGGGATCCATAAGATCTTATTTAATTGTGTCAAACTTATTGTGTCTTCCATCTGTGCCCATTTCTTTTGAGTGTTTATATTTGTCCATTCAACTAACCTTGCTAAAATTACAGCATGGTAATATCTCTATGTCTGGGAGCGCCAATCCCCCCCCTTTTTTTTACGACTTAGGGTGGGATAGTTTACTCTGGCCTTTTTGCCCTGCCAAATGCATTTCAATATTATAGTTTTTATTATCTTGAAAAAGCTTTGTGGAATTCTTATAGGGAGCATTTGGAACTTGTATATTATTTTTGGTAAAACCATCATTTTAAATGCATTAATCCTCCCTACCCAGGAAATCGGTCTCTTTGCTAGGTTTTTCAAATCCTGTTTTATTTCATTAACTAATGGGATATAGTTGGCCGCATATAGTTTTTCGGCTCTAGCTGTAATCTTTATTCCTAAATATGTCAAAAAAAAATTTTCCCAGATAAATGGAAATGTTTTCTGTAAATCTTTTTCTTCTTTTACATCTATTCCCAGATTCAGGATTACCGTTTTTATAGGATTAATTTTAAAATTAGAAAGTTCCCCATATTTTTTTATCTCTTTCATTACATTGGGATGAGAAAGTCTCGGCTTGGTTACATATAGGAGTATGTTGTCTGCGTATGCCGCAACCTTATGCTCCTCCTCTCCCACTCTCACCCCACCTATATCCGGATTATTCTATATCCTGGCCAGTAGTGGTTCCAACGATATTAAATACAGGAGGGCTGAAAGCGGGCAACCCTGCCTCATTCCGTTCATTATTTCAAACACAAACTCCCGTTGACTTTTACCCTTGCCGTCGGATAATTATATAGGTTTTCCACCCATTTCATGAATCTAGTCCCATTCCTATAGTTCGCAAAGTTTCTATCATAAACCCCCAGTCGACTCTATCAAAAGCTTTTTCAGCATCTATTGACATGAGTACAACTGGGGGTTTCTTCTTGCCATCCTCTCGTAGAAACAATAGAATTCTTAAACTATTATTCCACCATTCTCTCCCCTTTAGAAATCCCGTCTGATCTGCGTTTATTAGATCCGGCATTAATGCCTTTATCTTCGGTGCTAATATTTTTGCATAAACCTTTATGTCCGCATTCAATAATGCTATTGGACGGTAATTAGAACAAAGAGCGCCGTCTTTTTACGTTTTAGGAATAATTGAAATATTAGCTAGGAGAGATTCTTTCCTTATTTCTTCCTTTTCTCCCAGTCTATTGAAATAGTTGCATAGCTCTGGGACCAAGAGTTCTTTACATTTTTTTATAGTACTTAATCGGTAACCCGTCCGGACCCGGACTCTTTCCTCCAGATGTTTCTTGAATGGCTTTGTGGATTTCCCCATCTTATTGGGACAACAGTCAACAGATAATCCCCTGCCAACAATCGTATCGTGTGCATGAGGCTTTAGTGTCAGAGTTGGGGAGGTGAAAAATGGAAAAGCAAATGAAGAGAGAGAAAACACATCATTGGTAGAATGGCTTACACAGCACAACAATTATGCAGGCCATATATTGATCGAAATTCGGCCCAGTTCAACAGGTGTGGCCGCTGCCACCCAACAGAATGAGATCTAACGATTAACTTCGGACCAACTCGCTTGTTGGAAAAAATGTCTGCATTAGCCGTTGATCTGTGTATTATGACAGAAGAGGGTCCTTGCTATCACAATACAAGTATATAACAAGTAAGAAAGGGAGGTCAGAACATATTAGCCCCTCAAAGGATGATGAAGGAAACGTGGTTACAAAAGATGGAGATGGTGAAGGTTCTGAATTTATTCTTCTCCTCAGTCTTAACAAGGGAAAAGGAGTATTCCATAACCAAGTCTGTATGGTTTATCTTCATAACACATCAAAGGAAGCAACCGCATGGCTAAACAGAGGATAAAATTATAAGTAGACTTGAAAAAATTAACATTAATAAGTCCTTAAGGTGATAGCCAGACCATTGTTGCTAATTTTTATGGACAGTCTATTGACTGGAATGGTACCAGCTGATTGGAGAAAAGCCAATGTAGCACCAATATTTAAAAAAAGGTCCAAGGTTATATCCCTGGGAACAATAAGCCAGTTAGGTAAACATCAATGGTTTGTAAGATCCTGGAGGGGATGTTAAGGGACTATATACAAGATTTTAGTAATTTATTAGCAGTATTCAGCATGGATTCATGAAAAATCGTTCTTGCCAGACCAATCTATTAACCTTCTATGAGGGGGTGAGCTGCCATCTAGATAAAGAAAGACCTGTAGATGTGGTGTATCTGAATTTTGCAAAGACATTTGATACAGTTCCTAATAAACATTTACTGCACAAATTGAGGTCTGTCGGCATAGACCAAAGGATGAGTAAATGGATTGAAAACTGGCTACTGGAGCTAGTCCAGAGGGTGGTTATAAATGGGGAGTACTTTGAGTGGTCTGGTGTGAAAAGTGGGGTGCCCCAGGGTTCTGTCCTTGGACCAATCCTATTTAATTTATTCATAAATTTTCTGGAGGGTGGGATAAACAGTATTTGCGGACGATACTAAGCTAAGTAGGGCAATAACTTATTTGTAGGATGTAGAAACCTTGCAAGAATATCTAAACAAATTAATGGGGTGGGCAACCACATGGCAAATGAGTTTTAATGTAGAAACATTTTAAATAATGCATTTGGGTGCCAAAAATATGAATGCAATTTACTTGCTAAGGGGAGAACCTCTAGGGGGAATCTAAGATGAAAAAGGACCTGGGGGTCCTAGTAGATGACAGGCTCAGCAATAGCATGCAATACCAAGCTGCTGCAAGCAAAGCCAACAGAATATTAGCATGCATTAAAACGGGATTAACTCCAGAGATAAAACAATAATTCTCCTACTCTACAAGACTCTGGTCCGGCCGCACCTAGAGTATGCCATCCAGTTCTGGGCACCAGTTCTCGGGAGTGATGTGCTGGAACTGGAGAGGGTCCAGAGAAGGGCAACAAAGCTAATAAAGGGACTAGAGCATCTCAGCTATGGGGAAAGACTGCAAGCATTGAACTTATACACTCTGGAGTAAAGACGCTTGAGAGGGCTAATGATCTCAATGTACAAATACCGTACTGGTGACCCCCACAATAGGGAGAAAACTTTTCCGCGCAAGGGAATTTAATAAAACACACAGCCATTCACTAAAATTAGAAGAGAAGCTTAACCTTAAACTGTGTAGAGGGTTCTTTACTGTAAGAGTAATAACGATGTGGAATTCTCTTCCACAATCAGTGGTTTCAGCAGGGAGCATCGATAATTTCAAACTAAAACAATTGGATGGGCACCTAAAAACACATAAAAACACACACACACACACAGG
The DNA here is from genome assembly GCA_029574335.1 of Rana kukunoris. Taxonomy (NCBI): domain Eukaryota; kingdom Metazoa; phylum Chordata; class Amphibia; order Anura; family Ranidae; genus Rana; species Rana kukunoris. The sequence continues at coordinate 144,085,415 of CM056057.1, read as the reverse complement.
TTGGACTTGATGGGCTTGTGTCTTTTTTCCACCTCCCCCATTATGTAACAATATCCCGCTAATTACACGGTTCACCTTGATTATGTGCATGAAGGAAATCACGTTTTTTTCTTATTTCAGCCCCCTGGCTAAGTAAAAAAAAAAAAAGATTAATCTATGGCCAGTGTTATTGGTGGATTATTAACCCTAAATAGTAAAATAAGTATAGATCTGCACTTAGAACACAAATTAGGTTGCAGCCTCCCCTGGTAGGTCCCCTGACAAGGGCTTTTAAAAGCATGTGTGGTGCTACCTATACCCTGAAGGGTGATACCCACAGATTGCTCTTCATAGGGTGTTGAACCAGTAATTGTGTAAATGTGTTAGTAAGCTCCTAAAACAACATCACTACATTAGTAAATAAAAAATTGGTGCTAGCGCAAGTAATAAAGCATAACATAGAATGTACAATATTGAATAAACACAGGTGCACAAATGTGTGCTAAATCAGTGATATCAGTGACAAAAAACAAAGAAGAGGAAAAAACAGTCCAAAAAAGTGCTAAATCAAAATAACACTAAAACGTGCACTAAAGTCCTTGATGTGGGTAGTGTAAAAAAGAGGGTGTCCACCGGTTGAAGAGGAGTGAGGAAAAGGAGAAAGCCCCACCACACAGCACGTCTAGTCTCACAGAACTCTCACCTCCAGCAAGACACAACCAGCAATGTACCTGGCAGGCTGAGCGCTGAGCCGGATGATCCCAGAGAAGAAGGAGAAGAGATGAGGGTAGAGAGGAGTGCACTCCTCTCCACCCTCATCTCTTCTCCTTCTTCTCTGGGATCATCCGGCTCAGCGCTCAGCCTGCCAGGTACATTGCTGGTTGTGTCTTGCTGGAGGTGAGAGTTCTGTGAGACTAGACGTGCTGTGTGGTGGGGCTTTCTCCTTTTCCTCACTCCTCTTCAACCGGTGGACACCCTCTTTTTTACACTACCCACATCAAGGACTTTAGTGCACGTTTTAGTGTTATTTTGATTTAGCACTTTTTTGGACTGTTTTTTCCTCTTCTTTGTTTTTTGTCACTGATATCACTGATTTAGCACACATTTGTGCACCTGTGTTTATTCAATATTGTACATTCTATGTTATGCTTTATTACTTGCGCTAGCACCAATTTTTTATTTACTTATTTACAAATGCTGTGTATGCATTATTTGTGTTTGCTGCAGACTGTCAGTGTTTAGAGATTTACTTAGTAGCGCAGAAGTCCCACTTGAATAGAAAACATCACTACATTATACTATACCATAACAAAAAAATATATAAACAATTCGTAATAAGGTGCTATATTCGTGTGCACTGACTCTCCTATGTTAACCCCTTTGTTTTGTTCAGGGATAATTAATGAACACGATCTATAAGTTAGAATGCTATTAATTAAAGTGCAAGTGCAATACAGTGATGCGTAGACTAAAAAGTGAACAGTCCAAATATTCGTGATTAATAATAAAGCAGCAAAAGTCTTTAAAAGAAAAGTCTTTCGAAAAAGTTCCAAAGTGACCAGTGCTTGTGACTGCAAAAAAATCCAGGTGACTTTTCGTGCTCCCACTTCTGGGTCCCCACTCACCAGCTCCTCTAACCCCTGAAGGGGTATCATACATGTAGAGTAAACGTGAAGCCTAGGTCTGAATAATACTTCCAAATTGATCCAGCAAACCAGGATATCTTCAGACTCTCTGTTCTCACCCTGTTAGTGTCCTCCAATATCAGATGTGAGGCAATTCTTTCTATCGCTTCCAATGATAATTCCTGACTACTGCAAGTACCATTCATACACTGACAGCGCAGCAACCTCAAGCTGATCATAATTGTTACAAGGGCCTGCCTGATTGGATACAAACTTAATTGATTGTATAGGTAGGCCCCTTCTATTTCATAGATTTAGTAAATGTAGGGCCTAATGCACACTGGACATTATAAAAATGCCAGTAGCGTTAGCTGTAGAAAGCTGTAGCTGTAGAATGAGTTTTGGAGCATTATTGCACTAGTGTTTTTTAGCGTTTTCAACCGTTTTTTTTTTTTACATTTTGCATTATCTTTTAATCAAAACTATTCGCCCACAAAAGCTTATCGCTCAAAAACACAGAATAGCCAAGTATTTTTAAGCTTTTATCAGTGCATTATTACAACTAAAACTCCTCTGAAAGCCCAATGGGTTCCAGCGCCAGAGAACTCCCCTGTCATAAATGCTGATAACAGCGTACGTGTTCCTGGACACATAGGATAACATGCTGGGGAGTTTACTGGGCGTAGACAAAAATGCCTGAAGCCAAAAAGAGCAGCTGTAAAAACACCCAGTGTGCATGAGGCCTAAAGAAGTGTGTACAGAGATTGTACAATAGAAGTGTAGAATGTATTGCCTAATTCAAGGTGTCTCATGCCTGAGGGAAAAGGCTAAAATGTCACTGCACACAATTAGCAATATACAGATGTAACGGAATGACCCGTGACGCCCAGAGACTTTTGAGGGATGGGGGATACTCCTGTGCCAGCGTCCCTAAGGACTCTTGGGTCTACGGTCACCCTGTGCCCCTTTTGGGCATAGGGTAGCTGATAAATCATAATTCATGTATTGCAGAAGATGGGACAGATTACAGGTGATTTCATTCTGACCCCCAACCGGTCAATAAGAGTGTCTACTTCAATGCTTAACCTTGGCTGTTGAGATGCTAACTAAGTACGTCTGCTCCTAAGACCTTTTATTGTGTGAAGATGCTATTGATGATAGATATGTTTTGTGAGTTAGCAGTCTAAAGGTCAGATGTCTCATTTCAGGGTTAGGGAATTAGCATGTCAATTATGTTTAGTCAAGGAATGTGACTTGTAAAGCTGTAGTAATTACCTCCTCTAATTGCGGAGACGGGACATCTGGGGGATGAATAATGATTAGCTCAACTGGATGTCATCATCTAAAAGAATGTGGTTGACGCCCCCCATGGTGTGATGTTGGGGGTGGAGAGTTTGATTGTTCCTGTGATTACTGAAACATGCCTTGTACTGTATATACGAGAGCTAACCATTAAAGAGTTCATTCATTTATCTGAAACCAGAGAGAACATAGCGTGTCTCGTCTTGAATCTGGGGGAATGGATCGGGTCCTGTTGGCTGGTTTGTTGGGGTGTCGGATAAGCTGTCTTGTCTTGGGTTGATGGAATATCGTTAACGGTGGTGACTATTACAGTGGTGGCACAGCAGTTGGATGATTCCATTGCCAGAGGAACAGGTACAAGGAAACAGGACAATGGAGATGCTGTATGAACGGCTGAAGCTCTCTTCCCTCATGGACTTACTGGAGAGCCGGGGCATACCGGCCAGCAACCGTGAGAAAAGTGACATTATTGCAGAACTTTTCGAAATGGATAGAGCTGAAAGGCCCACCGTAACAGACAGGACACCCGAGGAACAAAGTTTTGATCGGACTGTTAAACGTAGACTGGCACAATATGGTCCTAATCCTCCACCGGAGATCGTAGACCTGGTTATAGCGGCTGTGGATGCCACTTGGCTTCATCAAAGAGGTGCTCCAGCAGAGGAAGTCACAGCAGCACCAACTGAAGACAGAGGAGAGGTACAGATACCAGTCTCCATGGAAGAGGAATTCAAGAGGAGGTTACAAGAGATGCGGATACAGCACAGAGGACCGATATCAGAGGAGGCCCTGCTGGGATGGTCGGATGTGATTCGTTGTGAACTCTGGAAGGAATCGCTAGCTCTGGAGCAGCAACACCAAGGAAAGGTCCTGCCCTCCATCCACGTAAGGTACTGGCCGCAGTATGACGTACGAATGCAGTTGTTGAGAGAACAACCGAAGCAGGAGTGGACAGCCGAGTTAAGCAGGCTGATGCGGGCAGAGATGCGATTGGACGAAAGCTACAGAGCCCTCCGGTGGTATGTAGCCCAAGAGTGCCGGTGGTCAGCGGATGACAGCCCCACGGAAGGCTATTGACTATGATGGCCTGGGATTGTTGTATTGGAGGATGTCCAGTGATCCAGACTTCGGGGATGATCGGGAGTGGCGCTTGGAGGACATAATGGAGCACAGAGAGGAAAATTTGAATATCTCGGAAGGGAACTGGTTACAGGAAGATTTGGAATTTCTGGCCATTCAGGAATGGGAGCTGGAGATCGCCTACAGACAGCTACTAGACTCTGCTCAGCAGCAGGGTGGGGCTCCCGTTGCCTGGGACTATGAGGAAATTTTAGATGACAACTGTGAAATTCTGGCTGATGAATCGGCAGTGGAAAATCTGAAGATTGACATCCCTAAAGCCGAAGCGGATGATGTGGAGTTCCAGGGAGCCAGGGCAGTTGGCCCCTCTCTCCAGCAACAAGCTGAGGTTGTAAAGCTTTTACTCCCAGCTGAATCACTGGCAGCGGGGCAGGATGCTGCTGACCGCTGCAGCTTAAGCCGACATCAGGTGATGGGACTGTGGTCTTCCCTCACAGCAACCCAGCGGAAGAGCTGGCAACAGAGCAGAGTGCCACGGGCCTCTGCTCCCAACTAACAGAAGACGGGGTTCCTGTGGTAGTGGATGGGACTGTAGTCTCCACTTGCAGCAACCCAGCGGAAGAGCTGGCAACAGAGCAGAGTGTCACGGGCATCTGCTCCCAACTAACAGAAGAGGGGGTCCCTGTGGTAGTGGATGGGACTGTGGTCTCCACTCACAGCAACCCAGAGGAAGAGCTGGCAACAGAGCAGAGTGCCACAAGCCTCTGCTCTCAACTAACGGAAAGGGGAGTTCCTGGGGTAGTTGATGGGACTTCAGTCTTCACTGAGACCAACCTAGAAAATGGTGCAGCACTGAGACAGGAGGATGTCGCCTTTGCAAGCACCGGGGGATTTTGACCTAGCACCAGTGGATGGGACTTCAGTCTCCACTGGTATACCCCAGGGATGGGTGGCAGTGGGCCCAGATCCCCAACAGCATGATGGACTGAGCCCAGTCACCCTGTCTTCTCTCCAGTGGCTGAAAGGACTCCAGGGAGAAGGACCAGTCCAGGCCTCTCCCCAGCGGCAGGCATGTTCTCTGAGAGAGGCAGAGGTTGGCGGGGTGAGTAATGCTCTGTTTGGAGCAATTTATTTGGAGTACAGTATGGATACAAGCATTGGAGGACTGGAACTACTAACTTCGGAGTCAACCCGTTTGGGGTTCCCTCCTGTGTCATTCTCCCACCGAAAGGGGAGAGATGCAACAGAATGCCCCGTGACGCCCAGTGTTATGTATGGCGGTGTACCTGGTCGTCAGAGCCTAGTCGCAGGAGGCGGCCTCTCGTACAGCACTGGCTCGGGAGCCGCTGGATTTGGGAACAGCGGACTCGGGAGCGCAGCGGGGTAAGGGTGCCTGGATAATGGTGCAGGTCAGCACGGCGCTGGTCCTTCCGGGTCGCTGGAACAAAAGGAGAGCAGGCACTCTGATGCAGGAGCTAGCAGCTCCGGAGCTGATGCGGATGGTTAGCGACTCTGATGCGTCTTGGCAAGCGGCTTTGGTGCGGACGGCAATCGACTCTGGAACTGGTGCAGAGTGGAGTAAGACAAGTGGACTAGACGTAAGCTGGTTCAGCAGGCAGGCGTAGTCGGTATTCAGGCAGAAGGTCTGGCAACAGTAGTAGCAGTAAGCAGAAGGCAGGGTCAAGGCGGGCCGAGGTCGGGTTCGGAGAGATGCGGATAGTCAGACGTAGCCGGGTCGGTATAGGAACTGGTTAATCAGGATACAGGTTAGTCAGGTAAATACGGCAGATCAGACAGCAAGAGGCTGCTGCATCTGTCTGTCTTTTAAAGGCACATTGTCGCCAAACTCGCGCTAACGTGCATGCGCGCGCGCCACCTGACACCCAGAGACTTTTGAGGGATGTGGGATACTCCTATGCCAGCGTCCCTAAGGACTCTCGTGTCTAGGGTCACCCTGTGCCCCTTTTGGGCATAGGGTGGCTGATAAATCATAATTCATGTATTGCAGAAGATGGGACAGATTACAGGTAGGGTTGTCCCGATAATACTTTTTTAGGACCGAGTACAAGTACCGATACTTTTTTTCCATGTACTCGCCGATACCGAATACCGATACTTTTTTTTAAATGTGTCCCCACATATGTAGCCATGTCCCCCAATAAATGCAGCCATGTCCCCAAACATATGCAGCCATGTCCCCAAACATATGCAGCCATGTGCCCCACATATGCAGCCATGTCCCTAAACATATTGCAGCCATGTCCCCAAACATATTGCAGCCATGTCCCCAAACATATTGCAGCCATGTCCCCAAACATATGCAGCCATGTCCCCAAACATATTGCAGCCATATCCCCCATATACGCAGCCATGTCCCCCACATATGCAGCCATGTCTCCCCACATATATCCAGCCATGTCCCCAAACATATATCCAGCCATGTCCCCAAACATATGCAGCCATGTCCCCAAACATATTGCAGCCATGTCCCCCATATACGCAGCCATGTCCCCCATATACACAGCCATGTCCCCCACATATATCCAGCCATGTCCCCAAACATATTGCAGCCATGTCCCCCGTACCTAAATGATGCCGCCGCCGCTGCGTTAATCACCGTGCAGGGAACATTACAGTCAGCTTTGGTTTAAATAGCCGTTTTCCCTGCCGCGCCGTGTATAGAGACACTCCCCCTTGCTCGGGATTGGACAGATCTGTCCAATCCCGAGCAAGGGGGGAGTGACACGGCGGGGAAAACAGCTATTCAAACGAAAGCTGACTGTAATGTTCCCCGCACAGTGATTAACGCGGCAGCAGTGGCTTTGCGATATACGTCGGCGGCGGCTTTGCGATATACAACGGCAAAAAAAAGCTAAATTTTGATCTCACCACTTTAAATGACAACGACCATGCAGCCCATCTTTCTTCAAGTGTCTCCTTATTGTGCATCTTGAAACAGCCACATCACATGTTTTCAGAGAGTCCTGTGTTTCACCTGAAGTTATTCGTGGGGTTTTCTTTGCAACCCAAACAATTTTCCTGGCAGTTGTGGCTGCAATTTTGGTTGGTCTAACTGACCGTGTTTTGGTTTTAACAGAACTCCTAATTTTCCACTTCTTGATTAGAGTTTGAACACTGCTGTTTTGGCATTCTCAATTCCGTGGCTATCTTTTTATATCCCTTTCCTGTTTTATACAATTCAACTACTTTTTCCCGCAAATCCTTTGACAATTCTTTTGCTTTCCCCATGACTCAGAATCCAGAAACGTCAGTGCAGCACTGGATTAAAGATGCAAGGGCCTGTCAGGAGTCCAGAAACTCAATGACCTTTTATACACACACACAAATTACAAGCAAACAGATCACAGATGAGGATGGTTACCTTTAACTGCTTAAGGACCGCCTACTGCACATTTACGTCGGCAGAATGGCACATCAACGTATATATACGTTGGTTCTAGTACCCAGCCATGGGTCACGGGCGCACTCCCGCGGCGCACTCCCGTGACCCGGTCCGAAGCTCCGGGACCGCGGGACTCGCGGACCCGATCGCGTCTGGAGTGCGGTGATCGGTCCCCGGAGCTGAAGAACGGGGAGAGCCGTGTGTAAACACGGCTTCCCAGTGCTTCACTGTGGCCGCAACATCGATCACGTCATCCCTGTTATAGGGGGACGTGATCGATGACATCACACCTACAACCACACCCCCCTACAGTTGTAAACACACACAGGGAACACTCAAATCCTACAGCGCCCCCTTGTGGTTAACTCCCAAACTGCAACTGTCATTTTCACAGTAAACAATGCAATTTAAATACATTTTTTGCTGTGAAAATGACAATTATGCCAAAAATGTGTCAAAATTGTCCGAAGTGTCCTCCATAATGTCGCAGTCACGAAAAAAAAAATCGATGATCGCCGCTATTAGTAGTAAATAAAAAAAATTATAAAAATGCAATAAAACTATCCCTTATTTATAACGCTATAAATTTTGCGAAAATCAACCGATAAACGCTTATTGCGATTTTTTTTTTACCAAAAATAGGTAGAAGAATACGTAACGGCCTAAACTGAGGGAAAAAAAATATATTTATTTTGGGGGGGATATTTATTATAGCAAAAAGTAAAAAATATTGCATTTTTTTCAAAATTGTCGCTCTATTTGTTTATAGCGCAAAAAAAAAAAAAACACAGAGGTGATCAAATACCACCAAAAGAAAGCTCTATTTGTGGGGAAAAAAGGACGCCAATTTTGTTTGGAAGCCACGTCGCATGACCGCGCAATTGTCAGTTAAAGCGACGCAGTGCCGAATCGTAAAAAGGGGCAAGGTCCTTTACCTGCATTTTGGTCCGGGTCTTAAGTGGTTAATAGACATTTAAACCTCTTTGTGTCAACTTGTGTGCATGTTATCAGGCCAAAATCACCAGGGTATGTAAACTTTTGATCAGGGTCATTTGGGTAGTTTCTGTTGTGATTATGATTTAAAAAGAGTAAACACAGTTGATTGATAATAAATGGCTTCAGCCAAACATTAACCATGAGTGAAAGAAAAGTTTTTGTGTTATTCATATTCTCTGAAAAATGGCCAAGAAATCATGAATTCTGCTTATAAGCACAATTGTATATGGCCACTTGTGTACACTTTCTGTCTTCTTTACAGCACAACTGTTAAGCGCTTCAGGTCTGTAGGTCATTTGGTTTACAGATTGATTTACTCTGAAAAAAGGGGTCTTTTTTTTTTGTTGATGCATCATGACACAAGTGAAAGCCACTGCAAAAAAATTGATAACATTTCTACATTTTGAGTTTTTTCAATGTAAAATATTCTCAGTCTGCTGCATCTTTGGTCACACTGGGTAGTGACACTGACAAGTACAGTATGGTCTGCTCTGGAATCAGAAATGCAGATCAAACAAAAACTTCTTAGCGACTCAGCAAGACTCACGCAGAAGTGGTGAAATACCTTTATGAGCTCTGGCTGAAAGGATCAATGTTATGTATAATACATATCTTATACTATAAATAAAAAAATACCAATATCAGAGAGGTTTCCTTTAATCTTTGGAAACTGTGGAGAATAAAAAAAAGAAAAAATAATTGTTCAGAATTGTCAGCACTAGCTCAGGCACCAATTCCTGCTATATGGATATCAATATTTTTCAGTTCCTGTAGTAATGCATGACTCAGTGCCACTGGTCCTCCTCCTACCTGCTCTTGGATACCTAATGAACATCCCTACACTAGTAACACCCTCTCTGAGTTTTCCCAAGTACCTTTCTCTTCTGCTTATCTGCTTACAGAGATGTCATTTTCTCTGCAAGACTGTCTTCAACTCTCAGCTGTTGTGTGATAGGTGAAATCAATACAAATTCCTTAAGGATGCACTATGGCAGGACCACATTAACAACCGCATCACTGCAATTTACTTGCACTGCACTTCTGTTCTCTATTTAGGACCACAAGTGTTGAAACAGGACAGATCTGCTGAGTGACAAGTCCTGTACATGGAGGTCAAAACTTAGGGAAAAAATCAGATGATTAAATGCCTTTATTTACCCAGTTTTCCAATGCAGCCTCAATAAATGTGTGTGTTCTGAAGGCCGCACATAAGCAACGAGAGTAATGACCTACTTCCTTCACACTGTTCGGTAATTGTCCAGAGCAAGAGGATGGGTGCTGGCATATCTGTGAACATATTTTGGCTGTAGCATGGTAGTCTTATTAAATCCAGAGCGTATATATTCCCTTGATAATTAACTCTGTGTGATAAAGGTCATCCATTTCCAGCTGAAGAAATTCTTGCAAACTTCACGGTGGCAGTCTGCTATAGAAATCATTTTTCCTCCTCTTTCTCTGCATCGATCCTGGGGACAGGGAACAGTGGTGGCACTCATGCACCTATTGATTAATGGCTGTTATCTGACTGATTATAAAACACTCTTTATAGATGCTTCTCACACTGAGGAAGGGGAGGGGGGTGCAAATTTAAAGGGTAAGACCATCCAACACTGATTTTTAACTAATAGTTAACTAATAGTAGAGTCTGCTGGGCTGAGTCTCCAACTGACTTTAAATACCTCATAAGGACACGGTCCCTGAACAAAGTGTGAAATACAGTATATAAGAGAACAACAGCTGCAAAAGGTGGGCAGAGCTGGAAATATAATTTCAGACATTTTTTTGGGGCCTGAACAGAAAACAATAGAAGCACTTTCAGAAGATCCAAGTTGTTCTCGTCTCAATAAAAGCCACTCAGTTCAGCCCAAAGTCACTGGAAACTAACTTAAGAGCAGGCCACCAATCCAAATAGTTGTGGACATATTACATCAAGGAGGTCACCAGCATCCTTGTTTCTTTTGTCATGTGCAGCTGCAGGGCATTCTATGGCTGCAGCCAATTGGGCTGCTGGCCTGCCATCATATGACAGTTTTCCATACATTCAGACCTGTCCATATCCCAATGCCTGATCACAGGGATCTTGGTCTCCACTGCCCCTATGATGAAGTGGGCACAATGGTGGATGCGCCCCCTCCATAAGGATTTTTTCCAACAATGATGATTGGGTGACACCCACCAGGCCATTCATATCTCACAGTCATGAATCATGATGCCAGCTGCAACGATGGGGAGGTTGGGGGCGAGAACACTTCTAAAAAAAAGTGGCGCAAGGATTCTCACGGCATAACATCATCTTTCACATTATACAAAAAAAATTACTTTGACACAAATATTAATTTTCACAAAGTCTACTGCTTCAGTGTTATTAGGTCTTTTTGTCAGATGTTACTGTGGTATAATGACAAGCATTCCATAAATGCGACAAGGGCTTTTATTGGTAATTACATAAATAAAAGTCAACATTTGCAGTGTTGACCGTTCTTTTTCACAACCTCTGGAATTCACCCTGTCATGCTGTCAATCAACTGCTGGGTCACATCCTGACTGATGGCAGTCCATTTTTGCATAATCAGGGTTTAGAGTTTTGTGGGGGGTTTTTTGTTCACCTGCCTCGAGGATTGACCACAAGTTCTCAATAGGATTAAGGTCTTGGGAGTTTCCTGGCCAGGGACCCAAAATTTTGATGTTTTGTTCCCCAAGCACATAGTTATAACTTTTGCCTTATGACAAGGTACTCCATCATGCTGGAAAAGGCATTGTTTATCACCAAACTCTGTTCTTTGATGGTTGGAAGAAGTTGCTCTCGGAGGATGTTTTTGTACCAGTCTCCGATCTATGGCTGTGTTCTTAGGCAAAATTGTGAGTGAGCTCACTCCCTTGGCTGGGAATTAACCCCACACATAAATGGTCTCCTGGTGCTTTAAGGTTGGCATTACACTGACTGATGGTAGCACTCACCTTTTCTTTTCTGGACAAGGCCTTTTTCAGATGCCTCAAACAATCAGAAAGGGGATTCATCAGAGAAAATGACTTTACCTCAGTCCATAGCAGTCCAATCCCTGTACCTTTTGCAGAATATCAATCTATCAATCAAAGAGAAGTGGCTTCTTTGCTGCTTTTCTTGACACCAGGTCATCCTCCAAAAGTCTTTGCCTCACTGTGCGTGCAGATACACTCACACCTGCCTACTGCCATTCCTGAGCAAGCTCTGCACTGGTAGTGCCCCGATCCCGCAGCTGAATCAACTTTAGGAGATGGTCTTGGCGCTTGCTGGACTTTCTTGGGTAACCTGAAGCCTTCTTCACAACAACTGACCATTTATCCTTGAAGTTCTTTATTGATCCAATAAATGGTTGATTTGGATGCATTCTTAGTAGCAGCAATACCCTTGCCTCGGAATCCCTTTTTGTGCAAAGCAATGATGACTGCATGTGTTTCCTTGCAAGTAACTACAGTTAACGGAGGAAGAACAATGATTTCAAGCACCACCCTCCTTTAAAAGTCTCCAGTATGTTATTCTCACTCAATCAGCATTACAGAGTGATTTCACACTGACATTTGTGTTAACGTGTGAATGACCGATATGATGTCAGCTGGTTTTCATGGCAAAGAGGGACTTTGCAATTAATTGCAATTCATCTAATCACTCTTCATAACATTCTGGAGTATATGCAAGTTGCCATCACATATTCGTGTCATTCTCAAGACTTTTGGCCACGCCTGTACTGTGGGAGACCAGATATAGTGAAAGAAGGGTCATGTGTTTAGTAACACTTTAAGGGCTCATGCACACTGCAGATCAAAAAAGTGGCTCCTACAGGCTTTTGAGCTTTTTGAGCTCTCATTTTTTCTGCCCGGAGACTCCCCTCCATGTTAGTCAAAGTGCCCATGCACACTACAGCTTTTTAGGAGTTTACAGGCATATGCTCCTACAGGCAGGAAAAAAAAACATACAATATATGACTGATATAGGATGCAAATGCCCTGGGTAACCTCTATCACCACTGCGCCAATGAAAAAAATGTGAAATAAACTACAGCTGCTGCTTAGTGAATAAATATTTAAACAGAAAAAACTTAACCTAAATAGGTGTACGAAAATTGCAGCGCTAATATAATAATAAACAAAACATATAAACTCAATAACACCACGTGACAAGTGATATAAAGTCCATAAAAAATTGATGAACAAATTCGATGAGAAAACGTGTTATTCTGTGAACCTTCCACCTCACCACCGTGCTGTGATAACTCCCCTCTGAAAAACGCACTCACCAGACAGATTTGCCTTTCACTCTTGTGTTAGGCTAAATAACTTGTGTATGATCCCACAAATGGATAAACGAATCTCAGCTGGACCACTGTGAAAATCCCTCAATAATGTACATGGAAACAAAAGACGTGCTCCAATACTGTAAAATTGTACCACCAGTTTAATTCAAAATCACAGCAACACTTCATTCATTGACTCACATGTAAAAAATTAAAAGTCAGCTTCAAACAAATCACAGCAAACATTAGTGTTTAGTAGGCTCTACAGTGCTAGGCAGTCACGGCGGACCTGAGGTGTGTGCTTAGTTGGTATGGGATCCATGACTAAGCATTTACTGTGAAACATGTCGGGAACGTGGCTACAGTTTTACTAGCTTCACTGACTAGAGACGCCGCTGCTGTTTAGACAACTTGCCGCTACTGGGAGCTGGGAATCTGAAGTGTGGTGAGCCTGACTTTTTGCGATACGTCATTTCCGGGTACTTGCTGCACATAGCCACGAGCACGGACAATATACCCAGGAGAGCTTAGAGTTATCTCAGCTCCATATACCTATGATTTTACTAATTTTTGTTTTATGTTGTATGCATTTTTTATATACCTAGCCTGGAGTTGTAAGGCTGAATAAATATTTTACCGTTTTTTTGCTACCTCTGCACTATTGGTGTCCCCTTTTTTCCCTCCATCCTTCCGAGGAGACCACAAGGGATCTGATTGATGGTACCTGCAGTTGCTGGACAGGCAGCAAGGATCGGAGCAAGCTCACTCAATGCCCATCACCCCATATTGGGGAGCTACATCTGGTGAGTGTTAACCCCTGCGGGGAGCACCGGGAGCACTGCGCTGTGTGTACTTATCAGCATCACATCCCCCCACGGATTGGACGTATTGGACTTTTTATGCATCTATACATGATCCCCCTCTGGACATCTTAAATTAGAATTGCCTTATGAACTTATTTTTCTAAGTTATATACGATTTGTTTTGATAAGCAGTGGATTCTAGGCACCCAATTAGGATTTATGTTACAACTTTTCACAATTTATTTATGTATTGTGTAATAGATGTGGTCACATATCACTGTGTCAGCACATAAGTAGTGTGATGGTATATCATTACCTTATATAAACCACTTTTCCACACCGTATAGGTGTACTGGCACATCATACCAATTTTAGGATTCTAAGGTGGTTCTACACATTTATTTTATTTTATGTTTCATACTTTACACAAATATTCCTCCGGATACGTTAGGTACTGTGGGTATCTTTAGGTATTCTTTCGGAGGTTCCTACACCTCACACTGAGGGCAGCGCCACTATCCTTTTTTTCTTTTTATTTAATGAATGAAGTGTTGCTGTGATTTTTTAATTAAACTGGTGGTACAATTTTACACTATTGGAGCACTTCTTTTGTTTTCATTTACATTATTGAGGGATTATCACAGTGGTCCAGCTGAGATTTGTTTATCCATTTGTGGGATCATACACAAGTTATTTGTGGGATCATACACAAGTTATTTAGCCTAACACAAGAGTGAAAGGCAAATCTGTCAGCTCAGCGAAGCTGGCCCCCCTACAATCAGCACAAATAAAAACTCAAGTGTGTTTCTTTAGTGCTACGTTTGTGCTGTTTTGTGCCGCAAAAAATTACGTTTGTGCTGCTTTTATTTTGAAGATATTAGCAATTGTTTTTTCCAGACTATGACATCATCTAGCCCCCCTACAAGCCCAAATGTCACAAAACTGGTCTCATTAGTTGGTGCTACGTTTGTGCTGTTTTGTGCTGCTAATATTTCCGTTCTATCTTTCATCGTTTTTGCGTTATTAATGATTTATTAAAGGTCACCAAAGGTCACACAGCCCCCCTACAAGCCCAAATGACACAAAACTGGTCTCTGTGGTTAGTGCTACGTTTGTGCTGTTTTGTGCTGCTAATATTTCCGTTCTATCTTTTATCGTTTTTGCGTTATTAATGATTTATTAAAGGTCACCAAAGGTCACACAGCCCCCCTACAAGCCCAAATGACACGGAACTGGTCTGGTTGGTTAGTGCTACGTTTGTGCTGTTTTGTGCTGCTAATATTTCTGTTCTATCTTTTATCGTTTTTGCGTTATTAATGATTTATTAAAGGTCACCAAAGGTCAATCAGCCCCCCCTACAACGCCCAAATGACACGAAACTGGTCTCATTGGTTAGTGCTACGTTTGTGCTGGTTTGTGCTGCTAATATTTTTATTTGTGCTGTTATGGTTTTAAAGTTATAACAGTTTATTTATTTTTTTCAAACCCCACTCACTTTGCCCATCTTACAATCAGCAAAAATAAGAACTCAAGTGTGTTTCTTTAGTGCTATGTTTGTGCTGTTTTGTGCTGTTTACATTTCCTTTCTATCTTTTATTGTTTTTGTGTTTATTAATGATTTATTAAAGGTCACCAAAGGTCACACAGCCCCCCTACAAGCCCAAATGACACGAAACTGGTCTCATTGGTTAGTGCTACGTTTGTGCTGTTTTGTGCTGCTAATATTTCCATTCTATCTTTTATCGTTTTTGCGTTATTAATGATTTAATAAAGGTCACACAGCCCCCCTACAAGCCCAAATGACACGAAACTGGTCTCATTGGTTAGTGCTACATTTGTGCTGTTTTGTGCTGCTTATATTTCCGTTCTATCTTTTATCGTTTTTGCGTTATTAATGATTTAATAAAGGTCACCAAAGGTCACACAGCCCCCCTACAAGCCCAAATGACACGAAACTGGTCTCATTGGTTAGTGCTACGTTTGTGCTGTTTTGTGCTGCTTATATTTCCGTTCTATCTTTTATCGTTTTCGCGTTATTAATGATTTATTAAAGGTCACCAAAGGTCACACAGCCCCCCTACAAGCCCAAATGACACGAAACTGGTCTCATTGGTTAGTGCTACGTTTGTGCTGTTTTGTGCTGCCAATATTTCCGTTCTATCTTTTATTGTTTTTGCGTTATTAATGATTTATTAAAGAGCTCAGCGAAGCTGGCCCCCCTACAATCAGCACAAATAAAAACTCAAGTGTCTTTCTTTAGTGCTACGTTTGTGCTGTTTTGTGCCGCAAAAAATTACGTTTGTGCTGCTTTTATTTTGAAGATATTAGCAATGTTTTTTTTACAGACTATGACAGCCCTCAAAATTTCCACTCGCCTACTAGCATTTGGCGAGTGGATTTAAGCTGGGGGCGAGTGATGACAGGGCTACATGACCAATCTCCCTCCAATCTGTGCCTACACTTAGAGTCCCAATGAGATTGGCGGCTGAAGAGGAAAGGTGCATGCTCGTGAAAAATAGTCTTTGTGAGCACAGGCAGAGCAGTACACAGGTGCTCTCCTTACAATTCTCATTAAGCCATGGGATTTAACAGTATGACCTCTCTGAGCCTACCCCGCTCCCCCGACCAATGTGCCTGGAAAGAAAAAAGTAATGAGTGAGGTGGAGGATTGGGAAAATTACCACTCCGGTGCAGTGCTCACTGAAAGTTGCCCTGACATGAGAGCGGTAGCCTTCCAGTTTGTGCAGTTTTCTTCTCCTTGTGCTCTATGTAAGCGTCCAACAGTTCAGCCTGAGCACTGTGAACAGTCTGGTCTCAATGTGTGCTGTGCGGTGTCAGTGTGCGCTGTGCTATGGTGTCAATGGCTGTAAAATTGTGCTGAATTTGTACTTCCTCCTGCTGTGCTGCAGCTCCTCTCCTCACTGCCAGCCTGATTAAAAGGGGGAAGTGGGGACAAGCAAGCGTGGAGCCGCACACACAGGCCCCTACTGATGAGATGAGATGAGACGCAGAGGAGACAGCAAGAGAATGGGGAAGAGACCCAGTTCTAGTGCCATGTCCCTCTGGTCTGACCCCAGTGCCCTGTCCCTCTGGTCTGACCCCAGTGCCCTGTCCCTCTGGTCTGACCCCAGTGCCCTGTCCGATTTTGTTAAAGTTGTTGTTGGTAATATTTAATTTTGTAACTTGATTCTGCATAAAACATATAACAGTGTCATTCCATGAGATAATCTACGAGGGCGTGTTTACGGGTGCAATTAGGCGCAGGGCAGTGTATGAATTAGGTGGGGCAACTGGTGGAGAGTATCTCTTGAGGCCTGGCTAGTAGCTCAGGACTTGAAATTTTGAGCCCTGGACTATGACATCATCTAGCCCCCCTACAACACCCAAATGACACGAAACTGGTCTTGTTGGTTAGTGCTACGTTTGTGCTGGTTTGTGCTGCTAATATTTTTATTTGTGCTGTTATGCTTTTAAAGTCATAACAGTTTATTTAATTTTTTTCAAACCCCACTCACTTTGCCCACCTCACAATCAGCACAAATAAAAACTGAAGTGTGTTTCTTTAGTGCTGTGTTTGTGCTGTTTTGTGCTGTTTAAATTTCCATTCTATCTTTTATTGTTTTTGTGTTATTAATGATTTATCAAAGGTCACCAAAGGTCACACATCCCCCCTACAATGCCCAAATGACACAAAACTGGTCTCGTTGGTTAGTGCTACGTTTGTGCTGTTTTGTGCTGCTAAAAAAATATTTGTGCTGTTATGGTTTTTAAGTTATAACATTTATTTTGTTTTTTTCAAACCCCACTCACCCCCCCCCCCCCTTACAATCAGCACAAATAAAAACTCAAATGTTTCTTTAGTGCTATGTTTGTGCTGCTAATATTTTTATTTGTGCCGTTATGGTTTTTAATATACAGCAGCTTGTTTTTATTTGATAATAACCCACTCACTTTGCCCCCCATGTTATTAAATCTTACAAACAAACATACTATTTTTTAGTGCTACGTTTGTGCTTTTTTTTGTCATAAAAATACACATTTGTGCTGCTTTTATTTTTAAGATAATAGCAATTAGTTTTTTCCCAGACAATGACATCACCCTGCCCTCCTGTCCCATACCTGGTTAGTGATCTCCTGGTTAGAAAGCAGCAATTGAAGCACAGCAAAGTATGAGTGCCTGTGATCAGTCCAATAGACTGCATGGTGGCACCAGTCAGCTGGTGGATGTGACAACAGAACCGGCTGATGGCATATAAGCTGGCACTGAGCTTGGCTGGCGGCAGACTGTGGGTAAGCAGCTGGAAGCAGGAGACAGGTGAAACCTTGCTGGACTGAAGAGCTGTAGCAGGATGCAGGGTCAGATGAGCCGGGTCCATAATGGTCGGGCAGATCAGGCATAGACGGCAGACAACAGGATAGTTGGGTCACAAGCCAAATCAGCAACGGGAGTTAAGATACACCGCCGTATCTCTGTTTTTTGGCCCGGGTATCTATGCGTCTGATTCCTAGAATCACTTACGCATAGATACGGCGTAGAGCCGACAGGTGTAAGACACTTACACCGTCGGATCTTCGATGTAATTTTTTTCTGGCCGCTAGGTGGCGTTTACATTGTTTTCTCATTTGACTATGCAAATGAGCCTGATATGCTGATTCCCGAAAGTTTTTGCGCTGCCTCGTCGTCGTTTACGTCATTTCCGTAAGCGTAAACCTACCCCTGCTATATGAGGGGTAGGTTTCCGAAGGTCCGTCGTATGCCATGTTAAGTATGGCCTCGGGACAGCGTCGTCTTTTTCCGTCGTTTACGTAGTTTTACTAAGTCGTTCGTAAATAGGGCTTTACGTCAATGACAAAGTCGTTCGCGAATAGGGCTTTATGTCAATGATGCTCACGTCGGCTTCAATGACGTTTTCCGTCGTGAGCTGGATCTTGCGCACTGGGCTATTTGTACGGCCGGCGCATGCGCAGTTCGATCGGCGCGGGGGCGTGCTTAATTTAAATACAAGCCCCCCACTTTGAATTACGGAGCAAGTGCTTGGAGAATACGGCAAAAAAAATCCTGAAACTTCCCTCTTAAATTGAAGTGCGTGTTATCTACGCCAATAAATACGGTATGTTTTTTTTTTTTTTTTATATTCATACTTACCTCGGTGGATGCAGCGTCAGGCTGATGCTGCACATGTCCCAGCTGTCTCTACACTGAGAACCGAGCCACCGAACACCGCCGATGGCTGGGTTCTCACTCCTCCCCTGTCAGTCAGCATCGCCTTGCTCTACTTCTCAGCGCTCCTTGGAGCACTGGGCAGTGGAGGGGCGGGGAGAGGCTGTGTCAGTGACTCGCTGAGATTGCCATTAATCAGGGCAGCTGGCGGATCCAGACTTGGGAAGTCGTGATGATGCGCTGCCCCGACTGATTCCAGTGACGTCAGCAGAGAGTGGACTTCAGACCGCTCTCTACTGAAAACGGGTCATAGGAGTGCAAAATTAATTGCACTCCTTTGACCCTTAGGAGAAGCCCAGCCTATAAAGCTAAGACTGGACTTCTCCTTTAAGTCTTATGCCATGGATGTAAAACTTGAAGAAGAAAGAAAAAGAGCTATTAATCCAGTGCTGCGCAATTGAAATTGTGAAATAAGACAACAAGAAGCACATCTTATCACCTGCTCCATCCATTACAACAATTGTGCTGTTAGCATTGAGTATTCAAAGTGAGACTGTGGTGACACATTTCCCAATCAATACAGTCAACCCATAAGCCCCTTTCACATGGGGTACGTTCATTTTGATGGACTCTGTTAATACGTGCTGAGCAAGCCGATGACAGATCTTTCTCCGCTCACTGTGCTGAGATGGACCTGTCAGAGTTCTGCTCTCTTCTATGGGACTCTGTCTATTTTTATCTGATCCTATCTGATCTGATCCTCCAGAAGGATGTAAAATAGGACCTCCATCCATCTGGATTTGGCGGAATAGATCGGATCGGATGACGGTGTATGTCAGCAGACATGTCATCGCTGACATCTGTTGCTCCATAGAGGTGAATGGAGTGTCCGATCCGATCAGGTACGACTGAAAAACGGACAGGCGCACCTGATCAGACAGCATGTGTAAAAGGAGCCTAAAACTAAATTTTGTTATGTGCAGACACATGAACATGGTTACAATGTAACACAAATAAAAGGTCTAAAAATAACCCATTATAGCATGTAATATAGCAATATACTGTACATAAAGTTATAGTTATGTAAGTGACATAGGGAATAACAAAAGTTGCTTATATTTACATACAAATTGTACAAAAATATGGTGTAAAACTATAGTATATACTATATAAAAAAAAATAACTTAAAATATCAAAACCTGAGAGAATGGATGTTTAAGCAGCACAGTAGCAGCACTAACTAATCAGCCAGTTTTACATCCTTATGCTTTTATAGTGGGGGAGGTGGGGTTTGATTAATTAAAAAAAAGTTTGCAATAAAAAAGCAGCACACATAGTAATTTTAACAGCACTAACGCGGCACTAACCAACCAACCCAGTGACCTTTACTGACCTTTAATAAATAGTAAATAGCTGAAAAACAAAAAGCAGTAGAACTGATACTTAAACAGCACAAACCAGCACAAAGGAGGCACCAACCAGCCTGGTTTCATGTCTTGTGTCTCTTGTAGGGCTGCTGGGTGACCTTTATTAAATCAACAATAAATGAAAAACAAAAAGGAGCTAGAATGGAGAGTAAAATGGCACAAACCAACACAAACGTGGCAACCAACCAGCCCCTTTTCATTTTGTTTGGCTGTTGTAGGGGTTGTCAGCAAAGGCTTGCCCATAGCACAAATGATGTCTCCCTGTGCATACATATGCGCATGCGCAGACTGGCAACTGGCCGGGCAGATGAGCGTGAGCCTGTCATCAATGCTGGCGCCAGACAGACTATTTAAACAGGCTGCAGTTTGGTGTGCAGCTTCTGTGTGTTCGCTCCTGATTGCTGTGTTTGACTTCTGATCCTAACCCAGCTTGCTCCTGACCTCCGTTGGATTCTGCCTTCTGTTCTTGCCTGATCTAACTCCCGTTGCTGATTTGGCTTGTGACCCAACTATCCTGTTGTCTGCCGTCTATGCCTGATCTGCCCAACCATTATGGACCCGGCTCATCTGACCCTGCATCCTGCTACAGCTCTTCAGTCCAGCAAGGTTTCACCTGTCTCCTGTTTCCCGCTGCTTACCCACAGTCTGCCGCCAGCCAAGCTCAGTGCCAGCTTATATGCCATCAGCCGGTTCTGTTGTCACATCCACCAGCTGACTGGTGCCACCATGCAACGAAAATATTAGCAGCAAAAACGTAGCACTAACCAATGAGACCAGTTTTGTGTCATTTGGGTGTTGTAGGGGGGCTGTGTGACCTTTGGTGACCTTTGATAAATCATTAATAACACAAAAACAATAAAAGATAGAATGGAAATTTAAACACAATTTAAGCACAAAACAGCACAAACATAGCACTAAAGAAACACACTTCAGTTTTTATTTGTGCTGATTGTGAGGTGGGCAAAGTGAGTGGGGTTTGAAAAAAATAAATAAACTGTTATGACTTTAAAAGCATAACAGCACAAATAAAAATATTAGCAGCACAAACCATCACAAACGTAGCACTAACCAACAAGACCAGTTTTGTGTCATTTGGGTGTTGTAGGGGGGCTAGATGATGTCATAGTCCAGGGCTCAAAATTTCAAGTCCTGAGCTACTAGCCAGGCCTCAAGAGATACTCGCCACCAGTTGCCCCACCTAATTCATACACTGCCCTGCGCCTAATTGCACCCGTAAACACGCCCTCGTAGATTATCTCATGGAATGACACTGTTATATGTTTTATGCAGAATCAAGTTACAAAATTAAATATTACCAACAACAACTTTAACAAAATCGGACAGGGCACTGGGGTCAGACCAGAGGGACAGGGCACTGGGGTCAGACCAGAGGGACAGGGCACTGGGGTCAGACCAGAGGGACAGGGCACTGGGGTCAGACCAGAGGGACATGGCACTAGAACTGGGTCTCTTCCCCATTCTCTTGCTGTCTCCTCTGCATCTCATCTCATCTCATCTCATCAGTAGGGGCCTGTGTGTGCGGCTCCACGCTTGCATGTCCCCACTTCCCCCTTTTAATCAGGCTGGCAGTGAGGAGAGGAGCTGCAGCACAGCAGGAGGAAGTACAAATTCAGCACAATTGTACAGCCATTGACACCATAGCACAGCGCACACTGACACCGCACAGCACACATTGAGACCAGACTGTTCACAGTGCTCAGGCTGAACTGTTGGACGCTTACAAAGAGCACAAGAAGAAGAAAACTGCACAAACTGGAAGGCTACCGCTCTCATGTCAGGGCAACTTTCAGTGAGCACTGCACCGGAGTGGTAATTTTCCCAAGCCTCCACCTCACTCATTACTTTTTTCTTTCCAGGCACATTGGTCGGGGGAGCGGGGTAGGCTCAGAGAGGTCATACTGTTAAGTCCCATGGCTTAATGAGAATTGTAAGGAGAGCACCTGTGTACTGCTCTGCCTGTGCGCGGCTCACAAAGACTATTTTTCACGAGCATGCACCTTTCCTCTTCAGCCGCCAATCTCATTGGGACTCTAAGTGTAGGCACAGATTGGAGGGAGATTGGTCATGTAGCCCTGTCATCACTCGCCCCCAGCTTAAATCCACTCGCCAAATGCTAGTAGGCGAGTGGAAATTTTGAGGGCTGTCATAGTCTGTAAAAAAAACATTGCTAATATCTTCAAAATAAAAGCAGCACAAACGTAATTTTTTGCGGCACAAAACAGCACAAACGTAGCACTAAAGAAAGACACTTGAGTTTTTATTTGTGCTGATTGTAGGGGGGCCAGCTTCGCTGAGCTCTTTAATAAATCATTAATAACGCAAAAACAATAAAAGATAGAACGGAAATATTAGCAGCACAAAACAGCACAAACGTAGCACTAACCAATGAGACCAGTTTTGTGTCATTTGGGCTTGTAGGGGGGCTGTGTGACCTTTGGTGACCTTTAATAAATCATTAATAACGCAAAAACGATAAAAGATAGAACGGAAATATTAGCAGCACAAAACAGCACAAACGTAGCACTAACCAATGAGACCAGTTTCGTGTCATTTGGGCTTGTAGGGGGGCTGTGTGACCTTTGGTGACCTTTAATAAATCATTAATAACGCGAAAACGATAAAAGATAGAACGGAAATATAAGCAGCACAAAACAGCACAAACGTAGCACTAACCAATGAGACCAGTTTCGTGTCATTTGGGCTTGTAGGGGGGCTGTGTGACCTTTGGTGACCTTTATTAAATCATTAATAACGCAAAAACGATAAAAGATAGAACGGAAATATAAGCAGCACAAAACAGCACAAATGTAGCACTAACCAATAAGACCAGTTTCGTGTCATTTGGGCTTGTAGGGGGGCTGTGTGACCTTTGGTGACCTTTATTAAATCATTAATAACGCAAAAACGATAAAAGATAGAATGGAAATATTAGCAGCACAAAACAGCACAAACGTAGCACTAACCAATGAGACCAGTTTCGTGTCATTTGGGCATTGTAGGGGGGCTGATTGACCTTTGGTGACCTTTAATAAATCATTAATAACGCAAAAACAATAAAAGATAGAACAGAAATATTAGCAGCACAAAACAGCACAAACGTAGCACTAACCAACCAGACCAGTTCCGTGTCATTTGGGCTTGTAGGGGGGCTGTGTGACCTTTGGTGACCTTTAATAAATCATTAATAACGCAAAAACGATAAAAGATAGAACGGAAATATTAGCAGCACAAAACAGCACAAACGTAGCACTAACCACAGAGACCAGTTTTGTGTCATTTGGGCTTGTAGGGGGGCTGTGTGACCTTTGGTGACCTTTAATAAATCATTAATAACGCAAAAACGATAAAAGATAGAACGGAAATATTAGCAGCACAAAACAGCACAAACGTAGCACTAACTAATGAGACCAGTTTTGTGACATTTGGGCTTGTAGGGGGGCTAGATGATGTCATAGTCTGGAAAAAACAATTGCTAATATCTTCAAAATAAAAGCAGCACAAACGTAATTTTTTGCGGCACAAAACAGCACAAACGTAGCACTAAAGAAACACACTTGAGTTTTTATTTGTGCTGATTGTAGGGGGGCCAGCTTCGCTGAGCTAAATCTGTCTGGTGAGTGCGTTTTTCAGAGAGGAGTTATCACAGCACGGTGGTGAAGTGGAAGGTTTACAAAATAAGGAATTTTCTCATTAAATTTGTTCATTCATTTTTTATGGACTTTATATCACTTGTCACGTGGTATTATTGAGTTTATATGTTATTGTTTATTTATTTATTATTAATTAGCACTGTAATTTTCTAACACCTATTTAGGTTACGTTTTTTCTGTTTAAGGAAAAAAAACTTGCATTTCTGAAAGGAGCTTTAGAGCAGAAAAGACACAGAAGTGCCCAAAAACATGCAAAAAAAAGTGTGTAAGAGCAGGAAAAAGCTCAAAGAAGCTTGAAAACACACACACACACACACACACAAATAGAAAAAAAAAGCTATGGGAAGGGTTTGTGAAAAAAAAACATTTATGTTAAAAAAAAAAGCTCAAAAGGAGCTCCATAAAAACGTCCAAAAGAGCTCCAAAAAATACATGCTTCTTCAAGCTGAAATAAAAGCTCAAAATGCCTGTAAAAGCAGCTTTTTTTTTTTAGCTGCAGTTTGTATGAGCCCTAAAGCTCTGTTCACAACTGTTTTGTTTTGTTTTCATGCAGAAAGTCATGTGTTTTTTTGCCGCGATTTTGCCACGTTTATGTACAGTTCAATAGGTCACCAATGTAAAAAGCAGAAAACACCTGTAATCTGCCAAAAAAAAGCTCCTGTACTTTTTTGAGCTTCAGTCGTTTTTCTTCAGATGACAAAACGCTCAGATGTAAACAGAGGCCATAAAAATTTATGAGATTTGTCTTGCTGGGTGTTTTTATAACTGAGGCTTACAGCACAAAAACGCCCAAAAACACCTAGGTGTGAACAGAGCCTTATGCCACGTACACACGATCGGACATTCCAACAAAGCCGTGGATTTTTTCCGACGGAGTGTTGAAATGTTGGCTCAAACCTGTCTTGCATACACACGATAAGACAAATGTTGTCGGAAATTCCGATCGCCAAGAACGATCGGAATTTACGTCAGGAACTTTTATCGTCGGAAAAAAAGAGAACCAGCTCTCAAACATTTGTTGTCGGAAATTCCAACAACAAATGTTGTCGGAAATTACGATCGTGTGTACACGTCATTAGTGTTGACAAGTGAGTTTGTGAAGTATTGTGGATTTATTAAAGTTCACCTTGTAGTATGAGATATTGCTGAAACTAGTTAGAATTTGATGTGTTGCAGGTAATGGTATCAAGGAATTGGATAGAAAGAGGATTACGTTGTCAGCAAAAAAAATCTGATAACGTGAGAGGTGCTGCGTGTACGAATTCCTGAGATTAGAGGTTGTGAGCGAGACGAAGTTTAACCATTAGATTGAAAATTGATAGGGAAAGTGGGCATCTGTGCTGGGTTCCATTTGATAAGGTAAATTCATAGAAGACCAGATGTATATACCTGGGCTGCTGGGTACTGGAAACCATATTTCTCCAGTGCCAGCTGCATATATCACCAGTGAACGATATCGAACACCTTCTCCGCATCTGTAGATAAAAGCAGAGAAAGCATCTAAAGTTTTTTTTACAAGATGCAGAATCTTGATTATGTGCCTAGTCGCATCTGTAGTCTGTCTGTTTTTTGTACAGCCCATCTGATCTGGTTTAATTAACCACTTAAGGACCCGCTCATGTACATATACGTCCTGTTTTTAAAGATGGATATCTTGGTAACGGCAGCAGGTGCTGCCACAACCGAGATATCCATCAATCCAGTGAGCGGTCCTGTAAACGATAATGGTGGTCTCCGCAGCGCAATCGCCGCAAGATCACCGTTATCGGCAGTGGGAGAGGGGCCCCCCATCCTGCCGCTCTCCCTCGCCCTCTGCTGCTTACCGGAGCCGCCGGCAGCGGCGGAGGCGATCGGATCCTCTCTCCTGCTCGACAGGGATACGAGTGAGGGCAAGATGGCCCCCACCCGTCCCCATAGCATAGCAGGGCAGAAGTGACATCAAAACTTCACTTCCGACCCATGCTTCTTAAAGCAATATTTTCTTGTTGTCATTTGTTCAAAAAAAAAAGCATTCAAGTCTAAATAGGAGATCGGAGGTCTTTTTGACCCCAGATCTCATATTTAAGAGGACCTGTCATGCTTTTTTCTATTACAAGGGATGTTTACATTCCTTGTAATAGGAAAAACGTGATCAATTTTTTCCGTGTAAAAATGTATAAAGTAAACAAAAATAAATAAGAAAACAAAAACATTTTTTTTAAAGCGCCGCGTCCCGACGAGCTTGTGCGCAGAAGCGAATGCATACGTGAGTAGCACCTGCATATGAAAACGGTGTTTAAACCACACAAGTGAGGTATCACCGCGATCGTTAGAGCGAGAGCAATAATTCTAGCCCTAGACCTCCTCTGTAGCTCAAAAGATGCAAGCTACAGAATTGTTTAAATGGAGATTTTTAAGGGTAAAAGCAGGGTTTGACAAATTCCGGGCGCCAGGTCGCCGTTGCACCTAGAATTATCGAGCTGGCGGCCGGGATAGCAGAGCTGGGGTATCCTGTGCGCGTTGGATGCCTATGCTTCCTAGGGGCCTCTGGAGAGCGGGGGGCGGGCTGCCCCGGGTGACACCCACTGGGGGGGTGTCAGGCCGGCGGCGCCCCTCCCGCGACTGAAGACAGTGCCGCCGGTTTAGGCAGCGGCAGCACGGAGCGGTCACGTCCTGTACCTGTAGAGTCCGAGGTAGTGGCTTTGCGGAGGGTATTGCGAGCTGCACCCGAGCCAGTCGGTACACCCGGGACCCAGCGCAACCATCACATTCTGTCCTCTCCGTGGTTGCGGCCCTGGTCTGTCTCTAGTGGCTTTCATAGCCGAGCAGAGGGTGAAGCCGCCTCCCCTCCTCCGTTATGTCTACACAGTGCTGTGCATGCAGGAGGGGGGAGGCGGCTTCACTCTCTGCTAGGCTGTGACAGCAGCTGCCGAGACTGATCAGAGCCAAGAGTCCGCACGACCACGGAGAGAATGGGATCATTATGGCGCCCCGGTCCGGGTCTGCCGACTGGCTCAGGTGCGGCTCGCATTACCCCTCCCTCTGCAAAACCACTACCTCAGAGGCGTACTAAGTGGGGGCCGGGTCGCACGGGGGTGCCACACACTGGGGGGGTTGTCAGGCCAGCGCCCCCCCGTGACTGCAGCGGTGACAGCGCTGAGCGCCGCGGAATCTGAGAGACTTTTAGGCAGGCCGACTGCCGAGCGCCGCGGTACAAGAGGAGGAGGGGTTGCGGGGTGACAGCGCGGCACCATCCATCCCCTCCTTTCATGGCCACGGGCACAGCCGAGTGAAGCCGCTGCCACCTCCCCCTCCTCTCTGTTTGTGTGTACAGAGGGGGAGGGGACCTTCTGTCCATGTGCCGTGACCGTCTCTGCGCTGATCTGAGGTACTGAATGGGGGGGGGGGGTGTTTGCACTGAGGGGGGGTTGTACTAAGGGGGGGGTGTAACGGAATTAACTGTGACAGATTGAGATTCTCCTATGTCTAGGGTCACCTTATGTCCACTAGGGCCATAGGGTGACAAAGAATCATATTTCATGTATTACAGAAGATGGGACATTAATAATAATTCATGTTTGCAGGATGTCTTCAGATATCAAAAGCTGTTGGCTATTCAATCTGGGCACACATGCTTTTGAAAGGTGTTAATTGCATCAGGGCCTGAAAGACTTTTTGATTGTGTGATTCATTGTGTTTAAAATAATGTGTTAAAGTCTCCATTCAGATGTACTGAATTAGCATGTCAGTTAGGTTTAGGAATATATTGATGCTCAAGTGTGATAGTATTTGGTTTTGATGTCATTATCTCAAGGAATGTATCTGTCAGTATCGGTGCTTGCACTGGGGGGTTGCACTGAGGGGGGGTGTTTGCACTGGGGGGTTGCACTGAGAGGGGGATTTCACTAAGGAGGTTTTCACTAGGGGGGTCTGCACTAAGGGGGGGTTTGCACTGAGGGGTCCAGAGGTGCAGGGTGCTGTGTAATGTAAATAGCGCAGAGGTGCAGGGTGCTGTAAAATGCAAAGGGGTCTAGAGGTACAGTGAAATGTAAAGGGGTCCAGAGGTACAAGCACTGTGTAATGTAAAGGGATCCAGAGGTGCAGGGTGCTGTGTAATGTAAAGGGGTCCAGAGGTGCAGGGTGCTGTGTAATGTAAAGGGGTCCAGAGGTGCAGGGTGCTGTGTAATGTAAAGGGGTGCAGGGTGCTGTGTAATGTAAAGGGGTGCAGAGGGGCAGGGTGCTGTGTAATGTAAAGAGGTCCAGAGTGCTGTGTAATGTAAAGGGGTCTGGAGGTGCAGGGTGCTGTGTAATGTTAAGGGGTCCAGAGTGCTGTAAAATGCAAAGGGGTCTAGAGGTGCTGTGCAATGTAAAGGGATCCAGAGGTGCAGGGTGCTGTGTAATGTAAAGGGATCCAGAGGTGCAGGGTGCAGTGTAATGTAAAGGGGTCCAGAGGGGCAGGGTGCTGTGTAATGTAAAGAGGTCCAGAGGTGCAGGGTGCTGTGTAATGTAAAGGGGTCCGGAGGTGCAGGGTGCTGTGTAATGTAAAGAGGTCCGGAGGTGCAGGGTGCTGCGTAATGTAAAGGGGTCCAGAGTGCTGTAAAATGCAAAGGGGTCTAGAGGTGCTGTGCAATCTAAAGGGGTCCAGGGGTGTTCGCTTCTGTGTGCGAGCTTGGCGGGATGGGGCGCATCCCGCCAAGCAAATTTGTCAAACCCTGGGTAAAAGTTTGACGCCATTCCACGAGCGGGCACAATTCTGAGCGTGACATGTTTGGTATCATTTTACTCGGCGTAACATTATCTTTCACAATATATAAATCAATTGGGCTAACTTTACTGTTGTCTTATTTTTTAATTAAAATAAGTGATTTTTTTCCAAAAAAAGTGCGCTTGTAAGACCGCTACGCAAATACGGTGTGACAAAAAGTATTGCAATGACTGCCATTTTATTCTCTAGGGCAGTGATGGCGAACCTTGGCACCCCAGATGTTTTGGAACTACATTTCCCATGATGCTCATGCATTCTGCAGAGTAGCTGAGCATCATGGGAAATGTAGTTCCAAAACATCTGGGGTGCCAAGGTTTGCCATCACTGCTCTAGGGTGTTAGAAAAAAAATTTATGTATATATATATATATATATAAAATGTTTTGGAGTTTTAAGTAATTTTCTAGCAAAAAATAAGCCTGTTTTAATCTTGTAAACGCGAAATCTGAAAAACAGCCAAGGTCCTTAGTTGGTTAAGGTAGGAATAATATCGATTAGAATGCAAGTAATTTAGCATATATTTTCACATCTGAATTAAGTAGGGATATAGGTCGGAAGTTTGCTGGGGACGTGGGTTCTTTACCAGGTTTTAATAGGGGAACCACCGATGCTTTCAACATTTCTTGTGGAAAATGATAGACCAAACACTTCCCTGTTGAAACATGGCTATCAGATGTGGAGAGAGGATATCCTTGAAAATTTTATAGTAGTCATTAGTAAACCCATTTGGTCTTGGTGACTTATGAGAGGGAAGTAAGTTGATAAGTTTGTCTTCAGGGATTGTGAAAGGAGAGTTAAGCAACTCTGAGGCCGCGTACACAGGATCGGTCCAAACCGATGAAAATGGCCCGAAGTTCAGTTTCATCGGTCCAAACCGACCGTGTGTACGGCCCATCGGTCTTTTGTCCTTCGGACTAGGGCTGTCCCGATACCACTTTTTTAGGACCGAGTACAAGTACCGATACTTTTTCCCATGTACTCGCCGATACTGATTACCGATACTTTTTTTTACATGCAGCCACGTGTCCCCAAATGCAGCCTTGTGTCCCTAAATGCAGTCATGTCCCTAATGCAGCCATGTCCCTGATGCAGCCATGTCCCTGATGCAGCCATGTACCTAGATGCAGCCATGACCCTAAATTCAGCCATGTCCCTAAATTCAGCCATGTCCCTAATGCAGCCATGTCCCTAGATGCAGCCATGTCCCTAGATGCAGCCATGTCCCTAATGCAGCCTCGTGTTCCCTAAGACAAAGCCAAGTCCCCCCCTCCCCCCGCCGCTGCCGACATCTAGTTACTATGCGCTGGGGGAACACAACAGCTTTCATTTGCATTTGAATAGCTGTGTGTTCCCCCGCCGCGCCATCATGTATAGCCCCTCCTCCTTGCCCGGGCACTTTGATAGACAGATCACCCGTCCGACGGGTGACCTGTCTAATAAAGTTTCTGGGCAAGGGGGAGTGGTAGTGTTTTTTTTCAATCCTGGAACTAATTTGTATCAAAATGGCTCTCAAGTATGCTTTATGGGTGTTAACAAAGGTTAAAGTATTTGTGTCTGGCAAGTTGTTGTCTCAAATAAAGTTTTGGAGAAATGGTAGCTTGGTTGGAGGAGGATTGTAAGATGGAATCGCTACAACGCAAACTGATATGGGGAGCAGGTGTCCCCCTCATCCGGGGAATTGAAATAGTTGCATGGTCCCACCACGTGATGTCATAGATGGATGAGATGACAGCCACTGTAGCACCTGTTTATCTTCCAAACAGAGGTCTATACAGGTGTAGGTGTTGTACCTGGCAGAGTGGAAGCTGAAGTCTTCTCATTGGCGTACCAACATCGCCAGACTTCATATAGTTACTCCTTGTGTAATAAGTTGTTCAAGGAGGGGACAAGACAACATACCAAAGTGGAGGAATCCAGCCCCGGGTGGGGGACTATATTGAGGTCTCCACACATAATACGACTCCCATATAGCACCTTTGAGATTCTCTGCATCATTTTTCAAATTGAACTCAATTAATGCGTATTTGGTGCATACATAGATGCCAATGTGTAGGGCAGGGGTAGGCAACCTTGGCCCTCCAGCTGTTTTACAAGTCCCAAGATACCTGCAAGACCCTTACAATCACACACCTTACTCCTAAAGGCTGAAAGATAGTGTCATTTGTAGTTTCACCACAGCTGGAGGGTTGAGGTTACTTGCCCATGGTGTAAGGTTTAGAGTTGAGACTGAAACCTACCTTTAGGGTCAGAAAACACATCCTCAATACAAATGACACAGAGTCTTTGATGGCTAATAGTACACCTCTTCTTTGCCTTAGTAGAAGATAAGAACACATGGGTAGCTTTTTTGGGAACATTTCGGGGGGAGGTCTTTGTTAAAGTAAGTCTCCTGAACTGCCATAATTTCTTCCTTGTGGTGCACTTAAGACCCATATGTGAAGTGACCCCATATCATGATGACACTGCTGGGAACTGGAAAGTGAGTGCCAGGGAAATGGCTTTGGAGTCTGATGGGGTTCATGAAAACACGAAAGGACTGCAAAATCTTGAACTGGTCTTAGTCAGAGGTCACAGGTTAAGTGAGTAGGAGCATCTGAGGGTGGGAGTATGGTATCCTAATAAAACATGGAGATGAAGATTGCAAACAGAAGATGGTGTAGACTGTAGAGGCATGTCCCAATGGGGAAAAATACAAAAGTTAAGAAAGAGAACAAAAACTTAAAAAAGAAAGATCCTGTTGGGATCTAGAGCAGTTAGACTGCAATAGCTCGGGGGTATTGAAGTACAATGTTTAGTACTTCTTTGTGGAGCCTCCGAGAAATGATGTCATTAGGTTAGTGCGCTGGTATCATCAGGTTCAATGCTTGTCGTGTTGCCTTTTATGCTTATGTTGGGTTGTGCGCCATTCTGGTTCCAAAAAGGCCTTCTTTGGTAGCTAGGTGGACTTGGATTGCGGAGGAGGAAACTCTGGTAAAATTACAAATAGTAGAGAGACCTGTATCCAAGGAATATATCCTGGTTGTGGTGCCCTGGTGGGTGATCAGAAAAGTGGCTAGGTATCTCCATTAGTAAACCACTTTGTGGTTCCTGAGTAATTTAGTTACTGTTTGCAGGGTCTCCCTTAAATGTAGCGTGTATTTGGAAAAATCTGATAGTAGATAGATAGTAGTATCTTTTCAGGCAGTTGGTCAGCGCAAGAGAATGTAGCGAACAGTTGCTCTGTAACTTGAAAGAAGTGTATTCTGAGAAAGACGTCTCTAGGAACATTAGCTGAGAGGTAAGCTGGTTTATGCACCATATGGATGCAGTCAATAGTAAGATCAGCGGAGGATGAAGTGGGGATCGCTGTCAAAAAGGCATCTCCGTAGGTAGTTGGTAAAAGATTCTTGAATGCCTCGTACTTTGAAATTGTTCCTTCTCAATCTATCCTCCACCTGCGTTTGCTCGGGCACGACAGCCTAATAATTTGAATGGGCTGTGGTACTCCATGAAACGCAGAAAAGGAGTCTCTGCAATACTCTGTAAATCACAGCCCACACGGGAACCAAAATTACAGTGCGATTCCTTATTCGAATACCATTTCCAGTGCGGGTGGTGTGCCATTAGAATAAATGGCACCTGCCTGCGAGTCCCTCGTTTACTGTGCGGTTGGTTTCAAATATGGGAATTTGTGCACGTCCCGCAGCGGCACCACCCACACAGTTGTTAATCTAGCCTAAAGCTGAGCGTTATATCAAAAGGGGCCTGTACAGTGGTTGACCGCGATATTGTGTCAATCTCGCTCCCTTTCTCGGCGAGATTGAGCACTTGCGAGCCCCATTGCGGGAGCCAGCGCCGAGCTGGCTTGCCGCAATGGAGACAAAGCCGTCATAGAAGCGACGGGGATCCGACGCGGATTCCTGCCAATTCTACACGTGGGCGGAGTTTGTTATGAATCCTGAGAAGGAAGTCCCCGCCGGATTTTAAATAAAAAACCGGCATGGGTTCCCCCCTCAGGAGCATAACGGGCCCTGAGGTCTGGACCCTTCTCCAGAGCACGCCGGCCGGCCGGTCAGGAAGGGAGTGGGGGGGGCGAGCGAGCGCCCCCCCCCCTCCTGAGCCGTACCGGGCAGCATGCCCTCAACATGGGGGGGGTCAGGTGCTCTGGGGCAGGGGGCGCACTGCGGCCCCCCACCCCAGAGCACCCTGTCCCCATGTTGATGAGGACAGGGCCCCTTCCAGACAACCCTGGCCGTTGGTTGTCGGGGTATGCGGGCGGGAGGCTTATCAGAATCTGGAAGCCCCCTTTAATAAGGGGGCCCCCCAGATACCGGCCCCCCACCCTAAGTGAATGAGTATGGGGTACATTGTACCCCTACCCATTCACCTGGAGGCAAAGTGTAAACACAAATAAACCACACAGGGTATTGAAATATTTTATTAGTTGGCCGCCGGGGGGGGGTGTGTATGATCGCTTTTATAAAAGCGCCCCCCTCCGGCGGGCTTCTGCGGATGGGGGGGTGGGTGCCCGCTGTTCTTCACCGTCTTGTTCTCTTCCGCCGCCGGGGGGGCTTCCTTCGACATCTTCAGTGGCGGGGGGGGTCTTCTCCCACTCTCCGGGGTCTACTCCCACTCTCCGGGGTCTTCTCCCACTCTCCGGGGGTCTTCTCCCACTTTCCGGGGGTCTTCTTCTTCTTCAGGACTCGCCGCCGCTATCTTCGTGTGTTAGCTCAATTAATAGCGGCAGCCAGTCCCCTCTTCTGTGACGTTGTCGTCTTCTTCTCTTCTCCAGATGTTGACGCGATGCTTCCTTCCGCTGTTATGGCTGGCACGCGGCTCGCAGCGAGTTATATAGGCCTGTCTTGTGACGTCGCAGTCCCATAATGCCCTGGTAGGTACCACGTGCTACCTACCCACGTGGTACCTACCGGAGCATGATGGGACTGCGACGTCACAAGACAGGCCTATATAACTCGCAGGTAGCAAACATAGGAATCATAGTTTGTAAAGGGCTGCAATAGCCATGATCACTAGCAGTCTCATGTCATGGCAAAAAGACTGTGCACTTTGCGAGTGCAGTTGCTCCAGAGTTTAGAAAATGACATGAAGCTTCACTTTGCCAAGAATATGCAATCACATGCAAGGACAATACAAGTCCATTTGCTTTTAGTGAATCCACCCCACTGTGTCTAGGACTGAAGCATATCTTCAGCCTTCAACAACTCTGCCATCATGTTTGCATTCTCTTACTATTCCTTGTAGCATGTACAAAGTCACTGACCATCTCCTGTTCCATGTCTTTGACAGTTTTTTTTAACATAACATACACTGAATATTAAATATGTCTCTTTGGTGATGTGGGTCTCAAATGTATCCCTGGACTAGGTCAAGTGAGGTGATAACCACTAGTATAAGCGTTATTATGCACTGAAGATGGAGCTTGTATAGTATAGTATAAAGTACATGATGAATCCCCTCTACTTATAAAATAAAATATAGAAGAAGAAATGTCAGCTCGGCAGCCAATGTAAATGACGCTCATCTATTCTGAGTGTCAGTTCGGGAAGATTCTCGTTGTGAATTTAAATATGTCTGCTTAATTCTATGAATATTTTAGCAGGCAGCGGCTGGTGGCCCATCCGGTTCAAGGCAGAGAATGGTGGTTGTGGCGTATAAAGTTCTATACTGCTTTCCGCAGACAAGAGGAACGTCCCGGAAACTTCACCTTCTAGTTGCTAGCAGAGCATTTTGATCAGGAAATATTCCTAACATTATAATGTTCCAAGTCATAAAGGAAACCCTTAGTTGTATAAAGGACTCAGAACATCTGGTGATAACTGGTTGTATTTAGTAATCTTGGCACTGTACAGCAATTCTTATTTTCAGTTTGTTCTAGAACCCTTTGAGATAATTTCCAAATATAGTCTCACTTAAATATGTGGCCCTAAAGAAAAAGGATCACTACATATTTAAAATCCTTAATTCCACAGAGGACCAAGTGCATGGAGGACTTGGCACTTCTCTGATTGGTGGCCCTACTGCTGAGCAGCGTGGACAGACAGCTTGTAGTACTACTTGTGTTGCAAATAATTAGTCGGCGCTTGCAGGGTAAGCTGGCACAGTTTAGAAATCTATTTTAATGGGGAGAGGGTAAGTGGACTATAGTACTGGCTGTGGTTCCTCCATAGAAACACCCACAAATTTTCTCTTCAGCCTGGAGTGAACCTACGGCCAGCACAGACCGGAATAAAAATGGTAATTTAACACCCAACCATTTAACATCCAAAAGACCATGGATCAAAACAGAACCACCTGGTCCCCTGGGAGATTGAAATGTAGGTTGTGCAGAGCCAAGAAGAGATAAATATAAAATAAAAAAGTGCCAGCTATAAGGAAATTCCTCCACATCGACAACTGAAAACAGAAAGAGAACATGCAAGTAATTCCCCGTTTTCATTCCCAAGACAGACCTCAAAGACATACTGGTAGGTTAATTGGCTTCTGTCCAAATTGGCCCTAGTATGTGTATGCATGAATGTGTGAGTTAGGGACCTTAGATTGTAAGCTCCTTGAAGACAGGGATTGATTTGAATTAACAATATATTAATGTTAAGCTGCGGAATTGATGGTGCTTTATAAGTACCTGTAATAAATATTACAAATAAATAAAAAAATAAGAAGTGAGACAAAATCACTATATAACCAGGGTCACCAAACTAGTGCCCCCATTGGAAGATTTCTCCTATATTCCTTTTCTGATGTCAACCCAAATGTTGGGATTTTCTCTTTCTTTTTTTTACAGGTTAAAAGATTTATTGAAAATTGCTCTGGACAATAGACAGGGCTACATTAGTAATAGTATTAGTAATATTATAGAGCCTCTCAACAAATACTGTATTTATTGGCGTATAACACTCACTTTTTTTACCGTGAAAATAGAGGGTAAACAGTGCCTGTGTGTTATACACAGGGGGCCGTGGAACGTTTTTTTTCCTGAAAAGGCCCCGTACACACCATTAAATAAATCTGTTCAAATCTGTCTGATAGACCAATTTTTTTTTTTTTAACAGAAAAAGTTTTTATTGTCTTTTCAAACAAACAACAAACATACACACAAACCAATGACAGTACATAGATAACAGAGTTAACAAAGTGATTGCACCAGGGCATATCAAAAAAGGACATAAATTACACACATAGCCGGTGATACAGAAGCTAAGGGGACACAGACAACTCTACCCCATAGTTATAAATATTAGTCGCCACTCGTGAGGTCCCCCCCCGCAAGGGGGGGATGGAGAATCATCAGGGCAACCCCTCCAGCACCGCCGACCCCCGCCCCCCAAGAAAGGGGAGGACGAGGGGGGGAGGAATAGAGGGGGGGGTGACTCCAAGGAGGGGGCGAGGAGAGGGGGTGAGCGAGGAGAGGGGGGGAGCGAGGAGAGGGGGGAGGGAGGAGAGAGGGAAGGGGGGGGGGGTAAGGGGAAGGTGAGGAGGGAGGGGGAGGGGGAGAACAGCCACCCCCCACATTTAACAAATAGGATGCGCCACAGGGGACCCGTCAATTACTCAGCTAGATGCATCTATCCAGTTTGACCAGATCTTGTCAAATTTTGCCGGGCAGTTTCTGCTTTCATACGTTAGTCTGTATAATGGGAGGACTCTGTTGATCGTCCCCAGCCAGGAGGACACAGTTGGGAGGTCAGTGCCCCGCCAACGGAGTAGGATTTCCCTCCTGGCGTAGAACAGGGCAAAGGTGATGCCCAGTTTGGTATATCTGTCACATTCAATCTCACCCAGGTAGCTAAGGAGGAACAACTTTGGGTCCATCGTGAGCTCCACCCCGTAGCGGTCCGACAGGGTATCCGCCACCTCTCTCCAGTACGCGTCCAATTTGGGACAGGACCAAACCATATGAATGAACGACCCAGTATCCCCCGAACATCTAGTGCACAAGGAGCTCCTGGAGGGGTAGATCCTCGCCAGTCTCTGCGGGGTGTAATAGGCCCTATGTAAAAATTTTAGTTGGATAAATCGGTCTCTAGAGGCAATCATGGACGGGAGGAATGAAGAGACGCACTCCTCCCAGATCTCCTCGTCCAGGTCAGGTATGTCAGCGTTCCATTTGGCCAGGATTCCCACTGTGTCCGCGTCGTACGCCACCGTAAATCGCAGGTAAAGGGATGAGAGAGGTTTCCCCATAACACCCGAAATCAGGAGGCGCTCGACCGAGTCCGACTCGAGCGCAACCGGATCCGGGAATTGGGCCGCAAGCGCGTGTCTCAGTTGTGCATATCTAAATCCCAGGGAGGGGGGAAGCCTGTAGCGAAGGGCTAGGTCTCGGAAGGACAACACCACCCCGTCCGGCATAATATGCCGGAGGGCTAGGATGCCCCGCCGCGCCCAGACCCCCGGGTCAGGGACCATGTTCAGGTGGGGAAGGAAGGGATTCCCCCAAATCGGGGTGTGTGGGGATATAGTATTGGGCTTCAGCATACGCGTCCTGGAGGACCGCCACACCTGAATCACAGTAGCCATAGGACCCGTGACCGATGGATGTGCCCTACGCCCCCGAAACAGAAGGTTAGATAAAGCAGCGTACGAGCCTAGGATAGCCGCCTCGAGGGACACCGCTGGGTTCCGACGCGCCTGGGAAAACCACCAACGGGCCGTCACCAGGACCGCCGCCCAGTAGTAGGCAAGGAAGTTTGGGAAGGCCAGACCCCCCTGGGATAGGGGGAGATAGAGGAAGCGCCTGGCAACCCGGGGAGGGCTGTTCGCCCATATGAACGCCGTCACTATGCTGTCAAGTCGTCGGAAGAAGGATTTCGGGATAGTGACAGGGGTCTGGCGAAAGAAATAGAGCAACTTGGGGAGTATCACCATCTTTATGAGGTTACCCCGTCCGACCGGCGAAAGGGGAAGTGTACGCCAGACCGCACAACGTCCGGACAGGTGTTCTAACGCCGGGAGAACATTTTTCTCCATGTAGGACCTCGGCTCGAGGCCCACTCTAACCCCCAGATACGTGAACTCATCCACCCAGCGCAGGGAGGTGTGTGAGTCGGAGCGAGGCAGCGATGGGTGGAGAGGAAGGAGCACTGATTTGTCCCAGTTGATTTTCACCCCCGAAAATGATGCACATTTTTCAAAGTGGGACAGTGCCTCACCAAGTGAGGCAGACGCATCTGCCAGGTACAGGAGGGCGTCATCAGCATAGAGTGATAGTTTCTCCTCTAGGGGTCCCACCTTGATCCCTCGGACCCCCGGGTCGCGCCTGATGTGCGCGGCCAGGGGCTCCAGGGCCAAGGCAAATAGAGCCGGGGAAAGTGGGCAACCCTGCCTGGTCCCCCGCTCCAAGGAGAAGGGGGGCGACAGGGTCCCATTAGTGCGGATACGTGCCCTTGGGTGAGCATACAGCATTTGTATCCAGGATAAAAACCGGGGCCCAAAACCGAAGCGCGACAAAACCGCCCAGAGGTAGCCCCACTCGACCGAGTCGAAGGCCTTCTCAGCGTCGAGCGAGGCCACCACGCCTGCGCCGTCCGGGACCGCCACCGCGAGGTGGGTGTGTAGACGTCGAAGGTTAATGTCGGTCCCCCGACCCGGCATGAAGCCCGTCTGGTCTGGGTGGACCAGGGCTGTAATAACAGTGTTAAGCCTATTGGCAAGGATCTTCGCAAAGAGCTTCGCGTCAACATTGAGGAGGGAGATAGGACGGTATGAGGAGCATAAAGTGGGATCTTTACCGGCCTTGGGGATTACCACAATGACCGCGTCACACATCGAGTCCGGGAGTACACCCAGATCCGAGGCCGACGCAAACAAGGATAACAGCCTGGGGGCCAGGTCTTCTCCGTAAGTCTTGTAAAATTCAACCGGGAACCCATCCGGGCCCGGCGTCTTACCCCCTTGCATCGTTTTCAGGGCAGCTTGTATCTCCTCGATCTGAAATGGCGCGTCTAGTTTACGCGCCGCAGAGGACGTGAGGACCGGGATGTCCACCTCCTCCAGATAGGCCACTAGGTTCGGGAGGTGATACTTTACTCTAGAGGTGTACAGTTGCTGGTAATACTCCGCAAAACATCGGTTGATTTCTTGCGGAGTTGAGTGTAAGTTCCCCTCCCCATCCCTCACCTGGGCAACAGCAGAGGCACCTGAGTGCTCCCTGGACAGCCAGGCCAATAGCCTCCCCGTCCGCTCCCCTTGTTCGAAAATGCGCTGAGTCTGATGAAGAAGCTTCTTCTGAGTCAAGGCTGTCCGGAGGAGGACTGCCTGTTGCGTCAGGGCTTGCAGGGAGGAGTAGTGTTGCAGGTCTCGGGTGTTGACATACAGGGCCTCCTGTCTAACCGCCTCCCCCTCCACCCTGGTGAGTTCCGCCCTGCGTTCCCTCCGAACCCCCGCAATCAGGGACTGATAGTGTCCCCGGGAGGAGGCCTTAAAGGCATCCCACACCGTGTTCTCCGCAGCCGTACCCGGGTTTTCCGCCCAATAGGACCGGAGAGTGTCATGAATTTTGGGCTCCACCTCCGGATCCGAGATCCAGAACCTGGAGAGCCGCCAGAGGTTGCTGGCCGGATCCGTCGTCAAGGTCAATGAGAGGAGGAGTGGGGCGTGGTCTGAAATCCCGCGAGGGAGGATAGTAATGTCACGTACCCGGGGTAGTACTGGCGTCCCCACACATGCTAAGTCAATTCGGGAGAAGGATTTATGGGTGGCTGAGTGGCAGGTGAAGGCCCGAGTCCCCGGATTCCTCCAGCGCCAAACGTCCGTGAGCCCGTACGTGTCAGCCCATTCCGCCAGTCCCTGGCGAGTGGTGCCCGATGGGGTGAACCTGTCCATACCAGTGTCTGGGACTAGGTTGAAGTCACCCATTAGGACCACATTTTCACAGGGAAACTGCGCCAACTTGGCCGCGAGTATTCCCAGGACCGCCAGGGAGGCGGGAGGGGGCAGGTACAGGCCCACCAGTACCCAGGGGAGATTGTAGATCATAGCATGGACCAACACAAATCTGCCATCGGGGTCAAGAACTAAATCAAGGAGCTTAAAGGGGAGGGATTTGAGCACTAAAACACTAACCCCTCTGGCATAGTTAGAATAAGTGGAATGGTAGTGGTGACCTACCCAGGGCCTTTTAAGGCTGAGGGTTTTGCTACCCATCAGATGTGTCTCCTGTAACACACAAACATGCGGGCTATGTTTTTTAATAAATTGGAACACTAGGGACCTCTTGACTGGGGAGTTCAGGCCCCGTGTGTTCCAGGAGAGGACATCAAGAGCAGCCATTGCAGACCACTAGGCAGGTAACCACAGGGGTAGAGCTACACTGGAGCCTCCAACCGATCACCCGACCCATCACCGGGGCGAGGGAGAGTCGTCGGCCCAACTCTAGAGCAATCAATATGCAAGAAATCAACAGTACTGTCATAACGTATAATACAATCAAACATAACAGGGCGCCAACCGGGCTTCCCAACCCCCCCCCCCCACCCCGCCCCCCCCCCTAACATGGAGGAGGACTTGCATCCCAAAACAAACCCCAGCCCTAAGGCCGGACACGAGGGCAGTGTCCAAGCGGTTACCCGCTACTGTAAACAAAACAGTTAGTGGTCCTGAGAATCCACAGGAGGATGAGGTGTGTGGATCACCCGGATTCCCGGGGGTGCAGTTCTTGAGTACTAGTAACAAGGACATCCAACAGAGAGTCAAAAAGTAAAAATAAAAATAAAAAGGGGGGAAAGACATGTGTGAGTCAACTTTCAGGGGGAGGAGATGGGAGGGGGGGGGCCCCCCTCGACATGTCTGCAGGACAGGGGACATGGGGGTGGTGAAGGGGGATGGGGAGGAGGATCAGCTATAGCTTCTGGTCCACTGCTGGGGAGATACAGGCGGGGGGGAAAGGCGGCAGCCAAACAAGGTGACAGGGTGGTGACCGGCCCCCCCAACCCCCCAGGAGCAAAGGGGGAATGCCTCCGCGGCGTTAGTCAGGTAGGGGTGTTGTGGTG
Source organism: Rana kukunoris (assembly GCA_029574335.1). NCBI lineage: Eukaryota > Metazoa > Chordata > Amphibia > Anura > Ranidae > Rana > Rana kukunoris. The sequence goes on along the minus strand of CM056057.1, from coordinate 144,044,967 downwards.
ATGGCAGTCAGTAGGCCTCATATCTGCAGCGGGTCCGCCAGGATCTTAATGAACCCCCAATACCCCAGGGGGGGACCCCTGAATAGTGTACTCACAGTCAGTTGTCAAAGTTGAAGAAGGGGTGAATCACCGGACTCTCAGCCAGGGAGGGATTCGGCCCAGGCCGCTGCATCTCTCGGGGAGGTGAAAAAATGGATTCTCTCACCATCTTGAACTCTGAGCCTGGCAGGGAAGAGCATGCTGTACTTGATCCCCCGTTCTCTCAGCATGGCACGGACGTGGTCAAAGGACTTGCGCTGGCGCTGTGTCTCCACCGAGTAGTCTGGGAAAATCAGGAGCCTGGCGTTCTGGTATTTGAGATCTCCTTGCAGACGCGCTGCTCTGAGAAGAGTGTCCCTGTCGCGGTAGTGGAGGAATTTAAAAATAAAGGTGCGCGGCGGCGCTCCTACAGGGCCTCTGGTCGCCGGGATACGATGGGCCCTCTCAATAGAGAAGTAGTGGGAGAACCGGGCGGCCGGGAGGATAGTGGGAAGGATTTGCTCCATGAAGGCCACAGGATCGGTACCTTCTGCCCCCTCCGGGAGGCCAAGGACACGGAGATTATTGCGGCGATTCCTGTTCTCGGCGTCTTCCGCTCTGTGCTCCAGGACCCTCACCCTGGCCTTCAGGGACTGGATGTCAGTGTGATGGTCCCTCTGGGTGTCCTCCAGGTCCGAGACCCGTCTCTCTGCTTCCGCCACGCGGTCCCTGAACGCATCCAGGTCGCGGCGTATGAGCGCTGTGTCCGCCTGGACATGATCAATCTTGATTGTTAGGGCTGATTGGCAGGTGGAGATCGCCGCCATAAGTGCCTCAAAGGCCGCCGACCCGGCCTGGATCGCATCGTCCCGCGGAACGTCCGGATGGGATGCCATGTGGACAGGAGGGGGAGGCCGCAGAGGGGCAGGCGTGTGTTTAGGCCCGGACTTCGGCGGGGTAGGTCCTGCGGCGGTGTTGCGGCGCGTCCGACAGCCCCTGCTATTCCGGCGCATTCCCTAGGAGACAGGGGAAGGATTTGTGAGAAGGTGGCCCGGAATCCACACAGGGAACAATGCAGGAAGGATTCTCAGAGCGGGAGCTCGGTCACTACACGTCCTCTCCCGTCGCCATCTTGGACACGCCCCCCTGATAGACCAATTTGATCAGATTTGTCTGCTGGGCTATTTTGGTTTGATCGCTGTACACACGATCAAACCAAAATCCCCGCCGGCAGACGTGGCGATGACGTTGACGCCGCCACGTCACTGCACCAGGAAGTAAAACACTTCCGCGCATGCGTCGAATCCGGGCAGACAGATTTTAAAGCATGCTTTAAAATCTGTCTGCTGGAAAAATCTGTCTGTCCGCCCGTACACACGATCGAATTTGTCTGCTGAAACGGTCTGTCAGACCGTTTCCAGCAGATAGATTCGATCGTGTGTACGCGGCCTTAAAGTTAGGGTGCGTGTTATACGTCAATAAATATGGTAATCAATGAGTCAAAATCTTACAAGTAAGGCACTGTTATCCTACCGTTTTTAGTGCAGAATGTACAGATCAAGTACAGTCATTTCCCCATTCAAGCTAATGGATAAGTGATGGCTTTGGTTACAAGGTAAGATCACAGATATTATTTTACCTTCAGATATAAAATGCTTTAGGGTCGTAAACACTTGGGCAGCCCACAACCATGGGCCCAGGACCTAATAGAGATGGGGAGAGAAGGATTTCCCCATGGGGGAAGATGGGAAGAAAAGGTGAAGTCCAAAAAATTAACTCCCCTAGCCTGGTTCCCCACTCAAATCTTCATTGAACATTCACCACCAAATTACTGTGAGCTATGCAGGTGCCCAGGAGCACTGCTTCAAGAGTCACAGGATTGTGAGCGGGCTTAGAGAACCACCAGTGTACTGTGGCCAGCACTGCTGCCCAATAATAAGGTTGGGAATTAGGAACTGGTATACCTCCTTTAGACAGAGCTAATTGAAGGGTCGTCTTAGCTAGTTGGGATGGAATTGAAATGTTTCTAAAGAGCTAAGGGGGATTAGGCAAGATCATCTTTATTGAATTTACTCTACCAAATGGGGTTAAAAGAAGGGACTTTCATGTCCATGTAAAATGGACAACCAGGGGTTAAAGTTTCTTATCCGAATAAGCAGTAAGCTTCCTACTAATGGCCCATACACACGATCCGAATATCGGACGAAAACGATCGTCCGATGATGGATCGTACGGTTTTCGGATCGTGTGTATACTACTTTCGAGAGCCGATCACGACCGTTCATCCGATATTTTTCGATCGGACATGCGCGAAAATTTTCCTCGTACAATGTCAGATCGTACGATTTTCGTTTAGTCAGTACAGCCGTCGTCCGACAATACAATACAAATACATTACAACACGTGACATCACTTCCGATCTTTTTTTTCTGTCGTACGAGAATTTTCGTGAGTTTAATAACCTATTTTATTTTACTTGCGATTATTAAGCGAAAAAAGTCGTACGATCCATCGTCCGATATTCGGATCGTGTGTATGGGCCATTACCTATACTGAAAAATAGGTAAACTCATCAGCTCGCTGTAATGGTATATGTGTTACAAGTCTGGGACTAAAAGATTGAAGTAGGAACAACACCGATGAGTCCCAGTTGAATTCTGGAATGCCGATTGCAAAGAGAAGGGTGCATCAGCCAGATAAAGAAGAGAACCGATTGCATATAAAGAGCGCTTTTCCTGCAGAGGGCCCACTGTATTTCCTATACTTCTAAGATCTTGTCAAATAAGAATTATAAGGACCCTGGGAAAAAGTGCGCAGCCCTGTCTCATCCCTCTTCACAAGGGAAAAGGATACCATTAGTAAGCACCCAGGCCGTGGGTTATGTGTACAACAAATTAGGCCAGCAAATGAATTTAGGACTGAATTTAGGAGTCAAATGCTTTCTCTGCATCAAGGGAAGGCACTACCCCCAGGCAGTCTCTAGTCAAAGTCATATGGGTATATAGCCTATGGATTCCCCCCTCTAGCGTGGACCTGATCTGGAAGTATCACTGCTGTAATAACTACATTAAGGTTATTAGCCAGGATTTTATCAGTTTAACGTACACATTCAGAAAAAGATGGGACAATAGGATGAGCATAAATCCAGGTTCTTACCAGGTTTTGGGATTACTACAATTGCCACATTACACATGGAGACAGTGAAGAAAGGAGCATTTCAGGAGCTCAGTAACATGATGTGGTAGGAGGGAGCCAACTCCTCCTACGTTTTGTAGAATTCTGCTGGGAATCTGCCTGGGCTGAGAGTCTTCCCAGATTGAAGAGAGAAAATGACCCTCTGTACCTCTTCGTAAGTGGTAGGCGAGTCCAACTGACACCTGTAAGTTGACGTAGGAACAGGGAAGTACACGGTAGTTAGCCAAGTCTTAAGGTCAAGAATAGCATAATTTACCCAGGAAGTAGAAAGTCCGAAATAATTGGAGACAAAGAAGTAATTTATCACCACAGTGTCTGGAAGTAGGTCCCCCATCAGGCTGAAAATCTGGGGAATACCCACGGATGCTGTCAAAACTCAGCGGTGATGTTGGGGGTGGGTGGGACCGAGCAGCTAACAAACACCAGCCAATGGAATTAGGGCTGGGCGGGCCGCTACATTTATGTGGCTTCGACCCCTATCTTAAGCAGTCCAATCATTGGCTGGTGTTGATAGCTGCTTGGTCCCACCCACCCCGACATCGAGGCTGAGCTGTGACAGCTGGTCCTTCTCCCAGTTAGCAGTTACTTTACATGAAAATGTCACACACTGAGTGGCAATTGCAACCCTCGATCCCCTGCATATGAAACCCATTAGTGACGGGGGTATATGAGGAACTAAGGGAATAAGAAGGAATTTCTACTGAGCATGCAAGATTCGCTGTGATACTTTCACAGCCCGCACTACCTTTGGCCACCACTAGAGGGAGACTCTACTCCAATCCAGCTAGCTGACCCCACACAGGCAAATACAAATCTTACATACAATCTGATGCACTCTAAGGGTTGGGGTGCAGTCTAGCAATTACTACACACTTCTAGGGTTCCTCCAGCTATCCTGTAAGCTTGAATCCCAGTGTTAATCACTCTTCCCATTGTCCCCACACCCACACACCAGACACACACTAAACGATAGCCTGCCACCACCCAACAGTTTGTCCGCAGACTGGTCTTCTGAGCCACCACACACACAGATCTCAGTCTTGCAGATCTGTTAGCTTACAATCTGCATGCAATCTGCCAACACACAGGGCAACTGCATACCAATTGGCACGTAACGTAGACTGAGCACCTAGGCGCTTAAATACAATAACCTCTCCAGAGATATGAGTCCTAGCTTAGTACACAGAAGTCACTTATTAATTATATCATTTAATATCCCGAAAGTGGGCAGCGCATACAAAAGAAAAAAAAAGAGTTACCAAAAAAGATACAAAAAATACAGAAAGACACAAACTTGGCAATTGTCTATGAAAATAAAAAGGAACAAAACAGAAATAAAATTTTACCAAAGTCTATTAGTTAGCAGAAGCATACTGGAACAGGTGGCACTCCCCAGTTGGCTTCATGGAAGAACCCTGTCCATATCTCAGGCTACTCCATTTCTTGAAATATGGATGTGGGCTAGGCTCTAGCCCTTGGCCAACCAATCAACCCTGTCTCAGCCCACAAGATGTTTTGTGTTCTGAAATCTCCAGAGTTGATTGGCCCAGAACGGCGCTGATTGCTGGGTCATGGATTGGATTTCTGATACCAGCACATCAGTCCGACTGCAACCGTACCAATCAACTGCAACGTACCAATCACTGCTTGCTTGCCGCAATCAGGCGTCATATAACAGTTTTGTGTATTTTTCTAGAATTCTACACACGCTACAAATACATATTGACATCTACGTGTAGCCTAACATGTGTGCCATCAAATTAGTAGCAGGCTATGTACCCGACATGTTTCGAGCTATGGCTCTTCAACTGGGGCTATGCCATAGCTTGAAACATGTCGGGTACATAGCCTGCTACAGCTATTTGTTCACCACGCTCTGTTACCTTTTTGTGATCACTTGTACCTACCTCTTCACAGGGCTGGTATACTATTTTTATTGTTTTTATCCTAATTGTATTTGTTTCATTCATGCCAATAAAGGCTTTTTATACCTTCCATTGGGATTAGCTACACTATGTGGAGCCTCTCTTTATTTTTTTTATGTCCCTCCATGTGAATACACTCTCCTACAGTTCTCCATGAGGAGCTTTCATTTGGGTTCACCATATCCTGGTTACACATGATTAAAGACGTCGGACTACAGCGATATCCTTTGAAGCTTCCAACACTCTCTCCGTGGATGTCATTATCCTGAGGATTTCGTATATGCCCATCTGATGCACCGCCGCTGGCGAGTGTGTCCAACATGTCTGGTAAGAGTATCCATTCCTTACATATCCTGTGTATCGTTGGATTTTATGTTGGACTTCCCATTGAGCTTCTAAAATTCTGGAGTGATGCGACTCAACTCACATGCTCAGCATAGTGGCATAACAAGACTTTTGCCCATCGATCATATAGGATGCTATCCCATCCATTTGTGTTGAATTATCTCACATACATTTTGTGGCTAATTTGGACTTGCACCATCTAATTTGGCCCATTGTTATATACTTATATGTATGTGGTCACTTATTACATTTGTATTATCACTATTATTGCTGTCATTTGAACCTTTTGTTTTGGTTCATCTTTTGTTTTGGTTCATGGTGTCTATTAATACTTATGGTGTGGGCATCTTGCCCCCATTAATATTTTGGGCATTCTCATGCCCCCACACGTTTGCCTCAGATAGTTCACACTATATTTCTATTAGCGCCGCACTTTTTTTCTTTATTTTTAAACTCCAGAGGAGACCCAACTGCACTGGCAGGAGTGTCAAAAGAATGAACAATCAAAAGACCCATATAACTCATGGGTCAGGCTAACAAATTCAGTACATTCGTACATACGACAAACATTACAGTTCTGGGTATCGGTGAACAATTGCAAGGAGCAAGAGCTTAAAGCAGGCCTAAACTCATCAATTTAACAGTTTGCCAAAAGATGAATTCCTGGAAAGTGCAACTGTCACATTGGTTGTGCTCTCAACCATACTGTCAAAACATCAAATGGCTGGTGTCATAACTGATTACATGTATCATCATGACAGTTGAAGATCAAACAGAGGCCAAGATGACAGCTTCCTTGGCTGCAAATGATAGGAGGGTTTAGTTCCACTTTAACTTATGCCCCAGGATGCCCCTAGGTTTGTTCAGTGCCAAACAGGAGATAGGGTACTAAGACCTCCATCTGCATGGCCATGCTGCTTGTAATAGTGGAGTAATCTCTCACCAAATCCAGAGCACTTGTGGGATTGCCTGTTCGGATGGTCAGAATGCCGCTTCTAACATTGGTTATATCCCTCGTCGCCACAGAGGAAAGGAGAGCCAAACTGGGCCGGTCATAGTTACCCTGCACAAATAGGTCAGCAAATCTGTAGACCGGATAGCAAAGCCTCTTGGTCTGACATCTGCTCCCAGCACCGGGATTTTATTTTACTTCCACTTTTAATGATCACAGTAGAAAGGACAAATAGCGTGAATCTCCCTAACGGGGCAAAGACAGCAATAAAGCCTAACAAGAGTTTTAATCGCTCTCCACTCTATCCAAAACAAAAATAAATAAAATAAAAAATATCCTTTAGGCTGGGTTCACATCTATGCGAATTAGTTGCAGGTTTTCCACATCCAATTTGCATAGCAGGAGAATGTGACCGGGTCTCTATGGAGTCGGTTCACATGTCTCCGGGGCGGCTGGAACAGAAATGCTGTGGGTCTTTGCCTCAGTTTCAGGGCTGAATTCAGACAAAGATTCTGCCCTGAAGCTGATTCATTCCTGAAACGGAGAACAGGGACGGACAGCGTTGCTGTGTGATTCACAGCCGGTTTAGGTGTGAACAGAGCCTTAGTGTCATTTTAAAGAAACTTGCTGTGAAAGAAATATGGGGCTGCCACTGCTGATCCTCTTATGGAAACACTAATCACCTAGCTGTTAATGTCACTGACCTGGAAAAAGTATGTAGCCAATGAAAGACAACTGAATAACTTCTAATCTGCCAACCTGTTTCAGGTCTGTGATTTAGGAATTCAAATAACAGATAATTACCATGATCATTTTCAGTGGTCATTAATGGTAACCTCCATGTCTTTCCCAGTAAGTTTCCTGTATCAACTGTGGGTATAGAATAGGGTATATGGGATTGTATGATATTATTATTGTTGTTATAATTTTTTTTTTTATGGTTAAACTTGATGGACTTGTGTCTTTTTTCAACCTGACTAACTATGTAACTAAGTTGAAGCGATATCATGTAACCATCTGTGGATGTTTCTGAACTCGCAGAGTTAAAAATGTAAAGCGGTGGGAAGGCGCAGATCTGCATTTGTGCTTTAGTCCCTTCTGCAGCGCAGTGGGCAGGGCAAGCCTGTGAAACAGTTACAATGCAAAATTTGGTAGAAAAGTCCCCCGCGGTGAAGACTTTCAGTCTCAGAGTCACCTCCTCCGGCGCCAGCTCAGAAAGTTAACTAAAAGATGTTTAAAATGACGATAATGGAAGTGAGTGGCTGGATGGGTATTAGCCCTGTTACCATGGCAGCCGCTTTATTCATTATAAGATGGGGGCCAGTTACCACGGCAACTGCAGGGCCCGAGGTAATGCTGTAATTTTAGGCCACGCGTCATTTTTCTACCAACGAGGACATGATTTCTGCAAGAGAAGCTGACACCTAAGCTTTATAAAAGGGGGGCACATCAGGGGTTAATGAGCCCCATTGAAAGCTGCGAAAACACAAATTGTGAGGTGTCAGCGCAAAAGTGTTCATACCCGCCACTAGGCGAATGGGGATCACAGTGATCAATAATGGGATTCTGTCTCCCTGAATGGTGGGGGTTACTGCCAGAGCTTTGTTACGGAATTCAGCAACAGCACCACCGGTCTCCGGGCCAGGCATGCACAATTTCCCAGAAACAGAAATACCTAAAAACTCTTCTGTGTGACGTAAGATGGCAAATAGCACTACAAGTGCCAGCGTGTGATGGGGATCCTTAGCAAAATTGCTAAAGACCTTACAGCCCTTTCCAGCTGAAATTCCCTCTACCGATACAAAATAATAATCGATTTCCTAGGAATTAAAGAGGTTCTTAAATTGTACATTAAGACCACTTTCACACTGGGGCGTTTTCAGGCGCATTTGGGCTAGAAATAGTGCATGTAAAGCCAGAGGGCCAGATTCTCTAAGAAATTCGCCGGCGTAGCGTAAGCCATTTACACTACACCGCCGCATCGTACTAGAGCAAGTGCCGTATTCCCTAAGCATTTGCTTTGTCGTTTGCGTAGCGAAAATGGCCCAGCGTAAACCCGCGTAATTCAAATGAGGCGGCTTGTATTTAAATGAAGCGCGCCCCCACGTCGAACCGGGGAAAAAGCCCAGTGCGCATGCTCCAGCTCACGTCGGAAAGCGCCGTTGAAACGGACGTCAAAACGACGCGAGCGTCATTTACGCAACTCCCTATTCGCGAACGAGTTAGTAAAACGACGTAAGCGACGAAAAAAGCAGACGCTGACCCGACGCCATACTTAACATGGCATCCGACGGCATCCGACGGAACTTCGTAAGGTTACTCCACATAGAAGCTGGGGTAACCTTATGCGGACGAAAACGACGTACGCGACGACGGGGCGGCGTAAAAGCGATCGGGAATCGGCGTACTAGCCTCATTTGCATAGGCAAATGAGAAAACAACGTAAAGGCCACCTAGTGGCCGGAGTTGTCATTACACCTACGATCCGCAAGTGTAATGGTTTTACACTTGTCGGATGTTGCAGCGTATCTATGCAAAAGTGATGCTAAGCATCACGCGCATAGATACGAGGCAAAAAAAAAGGCGATACGATGGGGTATCTGAGATACTCCGTCGTATCGCCGCTGAGAATCTGGCCCAGAGCATTTTCACACTGAGGCGATGTGCTGGCAGGACGGTAAGAAAAAAAAGTCCTGCTAACAGCATCTTTGGAGTGGTGAAGGAGCGGTGTATACGCCGCTTCTGCCCATTTAAATGAATGGGCACTTCTGCCGCAGCGCCTGTAAAGCAATTCGGCAGTGGCGCTACAAGGGCGCATTTAACCTCTTCACCGGCCGCTATCGGTGTTAAAAGCATCCCACTGTAGGGCGAATAGCCCCGCTAAAGTGACAGTAAAGCACCACTCCAACTAGCAGCGTTTTACCGTCAATGCCCGACAACTCCAGTGTGGAAGCAGCCTGAATGTATCTGTCTAATGGAATTGCTCCCAGCATTCAGTTGTGCTCATAAGTTTACATACCCTATCAGAATTTATGATTTCTTGGCCATTTTTCAGAGAATATGAATAACACAAAAACTTTTCTTTCCCTCGTGGTTAGTGTTTGGCTGAAGCCATTTATTATCAATCAACTGTGCTTACTCTTTTTAAATCATAATGGCAACAGAAACTACCCAAATGATCAAAGGTTTACATACCCCAGTGTATTGTCCCCTTTAACATCAATGACAGCTTGAAGTCTTTTGTGGCACTTCTCGGATGATAAAGCTGCCAATTCCTCTAAGCAAAAAGCCTCCAGTTCCTGTAAATTCTTGGGCTGTCTTGTATAAACTGCATGTTTGAAATCTCCCCAAAATGGCTCAATGATATTGAGGTCAGTAGACTGAGATGGCCACTCCAGAACCGTCCCTTTTTTCTGCTGTAGCCAATGACGGGTCAACTTGGCCTTGTATTTTGGATCATTGTCATGTTGGAATGTCCAAGTAAGTCCCATGCACAGCTTCCTGGCTAATGAATGCAAACATTATTCCAGTATTTTTGATAACACACTGCATTCATCTTGCCATCAATTTTTACCAACATTCCAGTGCCTTTCTAGCACACATCTCCAAAACATCAGCTATTCACCTCCGTGTTTCACAGTAGGAATGATGTACCCATCTTTATAGGCCTTGTTGACTCCTCTCCAAATGTAGCATTTATGGTTGTGGCCAAAAAGCTAAATTTTGGTCTCCTCACTCCAAATGACTTTGCATCAGAAAGTTTGAGGCTTGTCTCTGTGCTGTTTAGCGTATTGTAAGCGGGATACTTTGTGGCTTTTGCGTATTTGCGTATTTCACCTGAAGTTATTTGTGGGTCTTTCTTTGCATCCCAAACAATTTTCCTGGCAGTTGTGGCTGAAATTTTAGCTGGTCTACCTGACCATGTGTCATGTACCTGGTGGTGGAGCCCAACGTGCAGGGAGCGGCCTCTCGTAAGCCTCGACCCAGGAGCCCCTGGTAGAGCAGACAGGGGGACCAGAATCTGGAGGGGCACAAGCGCCTGGTGGTAAGCTGGTGGCGGACCGGAAGAGGAAGCAGACAGGTGCTGGCAGGGTCCTGGCAGGAAACTACAGGGCACCGGAATGGTGTTTGTAGCGCTTGCTGGTAAGAGCCTAAGGGTTGGCACACACTGGGTCCGGCAGCAGATCAGGAGACTGGAACAGATCCGAAGGGATTAATCAAGTCCAGACTGGATCGGTAGTAGGTAGGCAGGTACAGAGCCAGGGGTCAAGCAGGATCAGTGGTCAGGTCAAGCCGGGGTCAAAGGCAGGCTGCAGGCAGAGGTTGGTCACGGGAAGCCGGGTCAGATAAATGGAAGTCAGGTAGATAGCAGGTGCAGGTTATTCACAGGAAACGCTGTAGACTGGTCAGCAAGAATGCTAAGGACCAGACAGTTTAAATAGTGTTCCTTGGCGCCAAACAGTGTCAGCGTGCGCGCGCGTCACGCACACGGGCGCGAGCGCCGCGCACACAGGCGCGCGCATCGCGAACGCGGACACGCGCATGCGTGCGCAAACGGGCACCAGCGCAGGCGCGTCGGGACTGGCTGGATCCTCCATCATGACATTGCCCCCCCCCTACGGGCAGCCTCCGGATGCCCAACTGGGCCAACTTCCTTGGATGCACCCTCTTAAAGGCCTGAATCAGTCTCTGGGCGTGAATGTTGGCCTCTGGTTCCCAGGAATTTTCTTCCGGACCATAGCCCTTCCACTTCACCAGGTACTGTACCTGGTTACGTCTCTTCCGACAGTCCCGGATGGATTCCGCCTCGAATTCCTCCTCGCCGTCGATAAGTACCGGCTTGGGGGGACCGACATTCCGGTTGGTGAAGGGATCCGGGACTGTGGGCTTGAGCAGTGCCACATGGAAGACTGGGTGAATCCGAAAAGAAGCAGGTAACTTTAATTCATAGGCCACTTCGTTAATCCTTCTGAGTATCTGGAAGGTACCCACAAACTTGGGACCAAGTTTCTTGGACGGGCAGGCTAATCTTAGATTTGAGGTGGACAGCCACACTTGGTCTCCCGGTGCCAGGTCAAGTTCTCCTCTCCTCCTCCTGTCAAACACCTCCTTATTATACTCTTGGGTCTTTGCCATTGTTTCCTGAAGTAATTTGTTGTTTGTGGAGAAAAAATCCAGGGTTTCTTGGGCAGCCGGTACTGAGCATTCCGGGATACTGTTGGATAAGAATAGAGGGTGAAAGCCGTAATTGGTGAAAAATGGGGTCTGCTTAGTAGCTGAACGGACTGAGTTGTTGTAAGCAAACTCTGCAAAAGGCCCAATGATCCTGCGAGAAACTAGAGAAGCACCGCAGGTATTGCTCGAGCATCTGGTTGGTGCGCTCGGTCTGACCGTTGGTCTGCGGGTGGTATGCAGATAAAAAGGAGAGTTCGATCTTCAGCGCCCTACATAATGCTTTCCAAAACCTTGAGGTGAATTGCACCCCACGGTCCGATACGATATTAGCAGGTATGCCATGAAGTCTCACTATCTCTTTAATGAATATTTTTGCAGTTTCGGCAGCGGAAGGTGTCCCCACCATCGGTAGAAAGTGCGCCATCTTCGAGAGCCTATCTACCACCACAAAGATGATGGTATAGTTTTCAGATGGAGGTAACTCGACAATAAAGTCCATTGAAATCATCCTCCATGGTTTCTCCGGAACAGGCAGTGGTTTGAGTAACCCCCAGGCTCTGGTTCTGCTACCCTTATGTTGGATGCAGGTGGTACAGGATTCTACATAGCTTTTACAATCTTGAAGTAATTGTGGCCACCAGAAGGTACGCTGGAGGAGCTCCGATGTTTTGTGTATCCCGAAGTGACCGGCTAGCTCGTGATCATGGCAGGACTTAAGAACTGCTGTTCGTAGCTGTTGTGGAACAAAGATCTTGTCCCTGTTCCACAGTAGGTTGTCTCTCAACTGAAGAGTAGGATCTGGAGGCAAAGAAATCCCTGAAGAGGCCTGCTTAATTTGAGAGAGGAGGTCTCCTTGTAACATGAGAAAATTGCCAGGGGCAAGGATAGTGTCCGGAGGTGAAGGGGCTTCAGGCCCATTGAACATCCGGGAAAGTGCATCAGGCTTAGTGTTTTTTGATCCAGGTCTGTAGGTTATATGAAAAGAAAACCGAGTAAAGAACAATGCCCACCTGGCCTGACGTGGCTTCAGTCTTTTAGCAACCTTTAGGTACTCTAAGTTTTTGTGATCCGTATAGATCAGGATAGGGTGTGTTGCACCCTCCAGGAAGTAGCGCCATTCTTCAAGTGCTGCCTTAATTGCTAAGAGCTCCCTGTCCCCGACATCATAGTTCCTCTCAGCTTCTGATAGTTTGCGGGAAAAAAACGCAACCGGATGTAGGAGGGCTTTGGACCCCAGTCTTTGAGAGAGCACTGCTCCGACCGCCACCTCGGAGGCGTCCACTTCCAAGATATACGGTAAGGCTGGGTTAGGATGCTTCAGGATGGAGGCTGAGATGAAAAGGTCCTTTAAGGTGGCGAAGGCAGCTTGGGCCTCGGGGGACCACAGGAACCGGGTACCTTGCTTGGTCAGACTTGTGATGGGAGCAATTATGGAGGAGAAGCCCTTGATGAATTTTCGATAGAAATTCGCGAACCCCACAAAGCGCTGGACGGCTTTCTTATCGGTGGGAGCGGGCCAATCTGTGATAGCAGTGACCTTCTGGGGGTCCATCTTGACACCTTCTATTGAAATTATTAAACCCAAGAACTGAATGCTCACCCGTTCAAATTCACATTTCTCGGCTTTAGCGTATAGGCTATGTTGACGGAGCCGAGCCAGAACCTTTTGGACATGCTTCCGATGATCAGACAGGGAGGACGAGAAGATCAGGATGTCATCCAGATAGATGACATCCTGATCTTCTCGTCCTCCCTGTCTGATCATGACGAACAGATCGAGGTAATCTCTGAAAATGTCATTTACAAAATGTTGAAATGTAGCGGGGGGTTGCAAAGACCGAAGGGCATAACTAGGTATTCAAAATGCCCAAACCGGGTGCGTAACGCGGTCTTCCACTCGTCGCCATCTCTAATGCGGACAAGGTTATATGCCCCGCGGAGGTCAAGTTTGGTAAAGATGGTGGCCGCTCCAAGTCTCTGGAACAATTCGGGAACAAGAGGAAGCGGATACCTGTTTTTTGATCGTGATCTTGTTCAGATCCCGGTAGTCTACGCAGGGGCGTAGGGAATGGTCCTTCTTCTCCACGAAGAATATACTGGCCCCTGCGGGGGATGTGGAAGGGTGTATGAACCCTTTTTCGAGGTTCTCATCTATATAAGTTTTTAGGGTACCCAACTCCAATTCGGTCAAAGGGAATATCCTTCCAAACGGGATCTCTGCTCCAGGTAAAAGTTCAATTGGGCAGTCATAGGACCTGTGTGGAGGTAAAGTCTCTGCTCCTCTTTTGCTAAATACGTCCAAAAAGCTGTGATAAGCCTCTGGGACAAGCTGGCGGTTTTCCAATTCAGATTCTAAACACAGCAAAGGGGACGAGGTGACCGCAGGTTTCTGGAGACAATGTTGGCGGCAATAAGAGGAAGGAAAACCGATCTTTCCAGACTCCCAATCAATCTGGGGGTTATGGGCTTTCAACCAGGGCATACCCAAAATGACAGGAAATATTGGAGACTCAATTATGTCCAGACAGAGCAATTCCCAGTGATTGTGGGAGATGAGTGCGTACAAGGGGACTGTCTCTTGTGTGACAGGACCAGATCTGATGGCAGATCCGTCGGCTAAATGGACGGCGAGTTCCTGGCGCCTTGATCGTAGGGGGACACCATGACGGGTGGCAAAGGAAGCGTCCATGAAACCGCTGCAGGCACCAGAGTCAATAATGGCGGGGACCCGAACATTCCTTCCTGGGAGCTGCAGAGAGATCGAAACAGCCAGGTGAGTATTATTGTTACATAAAGCAGAGGAGAGGGCAGATGGGAGACCTGAACACTTACGGAACTTGGCAGGGCAAGTGTTGACATAGTGCCCGGATCCTCCACAGTACAGGCAAAGATTATTGATTCGGCGTCGTTGACGCTCTTCCGGGGTCAGAGATGGCCGAAGTAGACCTAGTTGCATAGGCTCCGGGTTATCAGTGGAAGCTGGTACAGGATTTGGAGGTGGCAGGTACGGAGGGCCTGGTACACGTGGCATCATCCAAATGGGGCGTGTAGGGCCGGATGTACGTTCCGCGCGTCGCTCCCTCAAACGTCTGTCGATCTGCACAGAGAGGTGGATGAGGGCTTCAAGCGTGGTGGGAATGCCCACTCGGGCCAGTTCGTCCTTTAAAGACTCCTAAAGGCCCATGCAGAACTGATGACGCAAGGCAGCGTTATTCCAGTTATCAAACAGGCACCAGCGCGGGCGCGTCGGGACTGGCTGGATCCTCCATCATGACACCGTGGTTTTGTTTCAACAGAACCCCTCATTTTCCACTTCTTGATTAGAGTTTGAACACTGCTTCTTGGCATTCTCAGTTCCTTGGATATCTTTTATATCCCTTTCTTGTTTTATACAATTCAACTACCTTTTCCCGCAGATCCTTTGACATTTCTTTTGCTTTCCCCATGACTCAGAATCCAGAAATGTCAGTTCAGCACTGGATGAAAGATGCAAGGGTCTGTCAGGAGTCCAGAAAGACATTCAACTTGTGTGCATGTTATCAGGCCAAAATCACCAAGGTATGTAAACTTTTGATCAGTGTCATTTGGGTAGTTTCTGTTTTCAATATGATTTAAAAAGAGTAAAACACAGTTGATTTACAGGGCTTGACAAATTTGCTTGGAGCCAGCTAAAAATGTTAGGAGACAGTTTTTTTAATTTTTAACGAGCGACAAAGCGCTGCTGCAGCATCGCATTGCAGGCTGTATTAACCCTTTGTCGGCCAGTAGCGACCGAAATGCGCTGCAAATCCACCCATAGCGTCGGCGGTAAAAATAGCGGAGTTTTACCGACACTATGGCAGGCTCAGTGTAAAAGGGGTCTAAGGGTCCCATCAGGTCCGCCTGAAAAACTGACAGGCGAACCTGATCAAACAGCCCGTGTCAAAGGGGCCAAGCATGGAGATGACTAATAATAAATTAATTTTAATTAAGAAAAAAATAAAAACAGTTTTTACTTAAAAAATAAAATAAAAATAAAAGCTATTAAAAAAAAAAAGGCTATATGAAGTTATTTAAACCAGCCACCCCACACTCACCATTAGGCAAAAGGCGCCAGATGACGGCTGAAAACACTTCCTTCTCTTCTCCACTTTGGGAAGGAGATGGGTGGGCAGTAAAAACAGGCAGGAGGCCCCATTAGCATTACTGGTTCTTGTCATACCAACGGCCACCACACAATGGTGCCAGAACACAGAAGAAAGCATAGATCTGCAAAAGGCCGCAAGGCCACGGCCTCAAATACCAGCCGGTGCAGCTCGATGCGATGGCGCGGGGGGGGGGGGGGCACATGTTGACACAGGATACCCCAGCTGTGCCGCGCCAGGTCGCTAATTCTAGTCGAAAATGAGACCTGGCACCGGGTGTTTGTCAAACCCTGTGATAATAAATGGCTTCAGCCAAACACTAACCATGAGCGAAAGAAATAGTTTTTGTGTTATCATTCATATTCTCTGGAAAATAGCTAAGAAATCATAAATTCCCTAAACTTAAGAGATTGTGGAAGTAAAATAAACTTCATTGGGACCAGCAATGAGAGTCTCCAGCAAGTGTTGGGGCCAGTATTGAAAACTCCCAGCATGTCAGGACCAGCAATAACAACACCTAACAAGGTATTAGGGCAAGCAATAAACTCAAGTCAGTTGGGTAGTTAAGTATTCAGCAACCACAAATAAGCCAGAGAACCATTTAAAAAATCAGTCACTCACTGAAAACAGGCCACCCAGTCAAGCACTCTGTCCCATGTCCACGACACAATCTCTTCCAGGCCACTTCACCTTTGTACCACAAGCAATTGCTTTTTTCCTATAAACCTGCCAACAATAAAAATACTGGTAGCCCTGAGTCACAGCAGCCTGTGCATATTATAGACTAGATGACTGGAGCTGTGAGATTACTCTGCAGGCCACGGATAGGTCCCTGATATCACTCTATCATTGCTTTTTAGGAAAAGTTAAATACAGACTCTTAACATTGTGCACAGTGGTTGCTAGGATTGTGAAAGACCTTGGGCACCCAGTGGCACACCAACAAAAAATTGCTTAGCATGCCATGGTGAGCGATGGGCATGTACAGATAGCACCTAACAGTGGGAGTGGCTTAAATTGGTTGTAAAGGCAGATTTTTTTTTTTACCTTACTGAATTTTATGCAGAAAGGTAAAACAAAAAACCTTCTGCATGCAGCTACCCCCAGCCTCCCACAGTAGATACCTGAGCCTAACCTCGATCCAGCAAAGTGCACAAGAGCCAAGGCTCTCTCGTTCCTCATTTGACTCCTGCTGCTGTCAATCAGAGCTAGTGATGAATGAGTGGGGGCGGGGCTTATGAACACAAGAGAGCAGGGCTAATGAGCAAGGGTGCCCCCATAGCATTGATGTGGGGGTACTTAGCGGGGGGAGCCATGAGCGCCAGCAGGGGACCGGAGAATGTGGGGGATTGGGGCTGCTCTGTGCATTGGCTCTCGCTGCTGTTAGAGCTAAGGATGGGCAGAACACCCCCCTGTTTGGTTAACAGCAGAACTCCCAAAACCATTGAACAGAGCAGGTAAGTATAACATGTTTATTAAAATAAAATCAAAAGCTTTACAATCACTTTAAGGCCCCATACACACGATCGGATATATCCGATGAAAACGGTCCGCGGACCATTTCCATCGGATATGTCCGATCGGGAGTTTGATCCGATGGCGTGTACACACCATCGGATCAAATTCCCCGCCGCCGGACGGCGCGGTGACGTGGCGATGACGCGGCGGTGACGTTGACGCCGCCGCGTCACCGCTACGTCACCGCACCAGGAAGTAAAACACTTCCGCGCATGCGCCGAATCCATTCGGCAGCGGCGCGGCGGCAGTGGGAGCCGACATGTCTGCTGGTAAGTGTACTAACCAGCAGACATGTCGGGCGGACAGATTCCCACCGGATAGATTTCAAAGCTTGCTTTGAAATCTGTTGGGTGGACAAATCTGTCCGCTAGCCCATACACACGAGCGGAGATGTCTGCTGAAACGGTCCATCGGACCGTTTTCAGCGGACATATCCCCTCGTGTGTACGCGGCCTAAGAGGAATAGGTTAATTGGGTTTTGCTCCCCTTATATTTTGTGTTTGACTACCTCTATTTATTTTTTATTGAGTTTTTGTTTGTTTGTTTTTTCTTTATATTGGCCTTATTCGGTAAGGGCATTCCTTCTAACTTATTGTATTCTGTATTTAAAAATGTTCAATGAACTCAGATTGAACATAAGAATAGGTTAAAGGGTTGTAAAGGTTCGTTGTTTATTTTCGAAATAAATTCTTTTAAGCTAGTGCATTGTTGGTTACCTTTTCCTTCTACATTTTTTTTTCTTTGTCTTAATTTCTCACTTCCTGTTACTCCTCAGTAAGCTTTCCCCCATCATCCGAGCCGTTATGGCTGGGGGTTAGTCAGCATGCTCGCCCCCTACCTTGGGGACTACATCCCTGCGAGGAGCCGCCCGGCCAAACTGAGCAATCAAGGGTGAAGGATCTTAGCCTGGGAGGTGACCAAGAAGCCGATAATCATTCTGACAGAGCTCCTGCATTTCTCTGTGGAGAAATGAGAACCTTCCAGAAGAACAACCATCTCTGCCGCACTCCACCAATCAGGCCTGTATGGTAAAGTGGCCATACGGAAACCACTCCTCAGTAAAAGGCACGGGACAGCCTGCCTGGAGTTTGACAAAAGGCACCTGAAGGACTCAGACCATGAAAAGCAAAATTCTCTGGTCTGATGAAACAAATATTCAACTGTTTTGCCTGAATAGCAAGCCTAATGTCTAAAGGAAACCAGGCACCGCTCATCACCTGGCAAATACCATCCCTACAGTGAAGCATGGTGGTGGCAGCATCATGCTGTGGGCATGCTGTGGGCATGTTTTCAGCAGAAGTAACCTGCTCTAAAGCACTCTGGACCTCAGACTGGGGCAAAGGTTTATCTTCCAACAAGATAATGACCCTAAGAACACAGCCAAGATAACAAAAGAGTGGCTATGCAGAGACATAGAGAACCATGTCCATATAGATCTATAGACACGTAGAGTACCAAGTCTATGGCAATCTACTCAGATGTCCACAACTCCAATCTGTCTCAGTTACTTATTTTAAACTGACAGTACTGACATAATCGCCAGTGCAGTACAGCCATCTACAAAGATTGTGCATTTATTACGTAAAGAGCAGAGGAGAGGCAACTATTTCTGAATCTTCAGATAAATTATTTAGTAGAGGGAAGGTGCGCTATTAATCCCGCTGTGCACTGCCTTCCCTGCTAAGGGGGCTCCACAGAGCTTCAAAGAAGCTCCAGATGAGATATTTAACTTTAACAGCCAAAAGCAAAACACTTGAAATAAAAGGGAAAAACCTCCACTGAACTGTCATGCCTGCCACCTCCATGTTTTATTACTCATAATCCCCTGCTACTGGAAACATGTCAATAGCACTGTGCAGCCACTTGACTGTCTTGCAGTGTGACAAATGCTAACTGCCAAGGCGGTCATCTCAGCATTATTTGTCATAATCCTTTCCTACTGGCAACATTTCCTTTAAACTTATCACTGGAACCTGCAATCAGGAGTGCCCCCACAGACCATTCCTCCATGCTTATTATGTCTAATATGATAAAAGGAGCTCTAGGTCACAGAGCTTGCAGTTTATCCCTCCCACTTTTTCATGCCACATCTGGTAAAGATGTAATCAGAAGGTGCCCAAGTCTGAATTGTCATTTGTCAGAGAGAATTATTTCTGTTTAATGGATTCTGGGAACAGAGAACCCCCTGGGCTGAGAATGGCACAAAAGTGCTGCTTTAAGCGGTAAACTCATAGCTGAAAATAAAAATTGTGCATTTCCCTGAAAAAATACAGCGGGGGACGCTGGAAATAGAAAACCAGCTTCCTGCACTCCATAGCCGAGATTCATAAGGATCTTGTTCTGTAAAACTAAGTGATGGCATGGATATTCTTTCACAACTGCTGCAAAATACAATATTCCATTATTGCTGGAATATTGCCAATGGCTTCTTGGAGAGTCTGTCTGCACTCACTGGGCACCTTCCATTTTGTTCAGGAGTCACCTCAGTACCATCCATACAAGTGCCATGTCTACAGTCTGGCTACAAAAACAAACGTATGGGAAGATCTCTGGTAAAGTGATGTGCAGGGGCGGACTGACCATTGAGGCACTCGGGCACTGCCGAGGGCCCCATGCAACTAGGGGGCCCCCATCAGGGTTGCCAGGCTCATTAAAACCAGGGACAGTATGTAAAAATATGTGTTTTTACATCTGTCCCTGATATGTCCAAAACTGACATGCTTTTGATGTGAAAATCCTGAGATTTTAGCTGCCTCGCCTCTGTAATGCCTCCTGGCGTGGTGGCCATCTGTAAGCCTGGGGGCCCCATAATCTTCTATTGCCCGGGGGCCCCATGAGTTGTCAGTCCGCCCCTGGTGATGTGTATAATCTCAGATGAGGGGCACTTTTTTACAGCTGCGATCTGTATGCTCTGATTGCACTACATTGTGTGTAATAGCTAGATGAGATCATGACTTTCTAGACTTCATTTTCTGCCAATAACCAAAAAAGATTATCCTGTTTTTTTTCTGATTCTAAGTTTAAACAGTTGATCATGGGACCCAAAAACATATACAGATAGAGAATTGCTTCTATGAATTCCAGCTGGCCAACTCTCCAAAAGCAGTTAATGACGTGCCCAATTTATAAACACCTTCGACCAAGCTAAGCATATTGTGGGAATGAAGTTCACATTTGTTTACAGTACATGGTAAATATTTGCTATTATAGAGTTTAAGAAGGTGAGGTGCTCTGTTGCAAACAATAGATGTGAGAGAAATAATCCTGAAGAAATGGTAAATAAATATTTGCCATCATTAAATATGTACAAAACGTTATGAGCCGTTGGTCCCCAGAGATGACTAAACTCATCCTTCTCAAGACAAAATCTTCTCATAAAATCATATCAGAAAATACAGACAATGCCTTGCACTGAAATAAGCCGAGCCCCCCCTCCAATCCTGGGACAGATCGCCCGTCCCGGAATCAGGCAGGTGATCTGTCTATCAAAGTCCTGGGACCAGGAGGAGGGGCTGTAGGTGACAGCGAGCAGCGGGGAACACAGAAATGTGAAATGAACGCTCTCCTCTCTCTTCACCTTCACGATCGCTGGGAGGACTCCCATTGAACTCAGGCTGCCATGGTGCTTGTCCCCCCCGATCCCAGGTAGCCCTTCCTCACCAGCCCTCAAAATTCACTTGCAAAAGGCGAGCAGATCAGGCTAATTTTTGAGGGCTGCTAGGGGAATCAATCAGCCAGGACACTACAAACTGCATTTACAACGTGTGAGCCCATCATTACAAGGGACGGCAAAAAACAGCACAGGGAATATAACTACACCAATATTTAGAGCATTTCATATAAAAGAACAAGAACATTTCAAAGTGTACAGTGCCTTAGGGTCAGGGTTGGAATCATTTTACAGGAATTCTTTGAAATCATCATGGCCCTCCCTACGCTGGTCACAGATATTACATTCGGTCCAAGATAAAATCAATATGTTCCACTTCCAGTTTTTAACATAAAGACAATGGGCTCAATTCACAAAGTGGTATCTTACCACATCGGAGGATGAGGTAAGATACCGCACAGCGTTTTTTAAGACGTTTTTCAGTATTCACTAAAAACCGCAACCAAAATACCACAAGTTATTTTATGAAGTCATGCAGTATTTTAGTAGTGAAAGACTGCGGTAATTTACAGCCAGTGGTAGTCAGCATCCTTACCACAGGCTGTCACTAGCTGATCGTTAAGGAGCAGACAGTCGCGGGGGCAGGGCTGTATGCGACGTTGAGCGGCAGGATCAGAGCAATTAAAATGAAAGCTGTGATCACTGAGTTCCCTGCACTCTAATCATCCGGGTGGCTCTCCTCCCCTGCACAGGTAGGCTGCATGGTGGGCACAGGTAGGCTGCATTGGTGGGCATGGATAAAGTTGTTGTTAATATTTGTTTTTATAAAACATTTAAGTGTAATTTCATGAGATAATTTATGAGGGCGTATTTAGGGGCGGGCAAAGGCAGGATGGGGTGGGGCAACTGGTGGCAAGTAAACCTTGAGGCCTGGACTTGAAATTTTGTGCCCTGCCCTACAGTATATAGTTACATAGTAGGTGAGGTTGAAAAAAAAAAAAAAGACACCAAAAGTCCAACAAGTACAACCTATGTGTGTGATTATATGTCAGTACTACCTTGTATATCCCTGTATGTTGTGGTCGTTCAGGTGCTTATCTAATAGCTTCTTGAAACCATTGATGCCCGCCCGCAGAGACCACCGCCTGTGGAAAGGAATTCCACATCCTTGCCGGTCTTACAGTAAAGAATCCTCTACACAGTTTAATGTTAAACTTCTTTTCTTCTAATTTTAATGAGTGGACACTTGTCTTGTTAAACTCCCTTCTGCAAAAAAAGTTTTATCCCTATTGTGGGGTCACCAGTATGTTATTTGTGAATTTAAATCATATCCCCTCTCAAGCGTCTCTTCTCCAGAGAGAATAAGTTCAGTGCTCGCAACCTTTCCTCATAACTAATATCCTCCAGACCCTTTATTAGCTTTGTTGCCCTACTTTGTACTCGCTCCATTTTCAGTACATCCTTCATGAGGACTGGGGCCCAGAACTGGACAGCATACTCCAGGTGCGGTCGGACCAGAGTCTTGTAAAGCGGGAGAATTATCGTTTTATCTCTGGGGTTTTTAATGCATGCCAATATTTTGTTTACTTTGTTAGCAGCAGCTTGGAATTGCATGCCACTGCTGAGCCTATCATCTACTAGGACCCATAGGTCCTTTTCCATTCAAGTCATCATTAAAGTGAAAGTCAATGCTAAAACTAAAATCCCTGCATCTGTAGCCAACATTCTAACACTAACCTCTCTAGCCCTGAAAAGAAAAAAACAGTATACATATCGTTTCTGCAGGCGATCCGACCCGATCACCAGCGGTGGAAGCTCTGATCCCACACTGAGCTGTCAGCCGCGGCTTCGCTTTGTAGGCGGATGCAGGAGACATGTCCGACAACAGAAGCCCCATAGAAACTCTCTGTTGTTGGCCGTGTCCTCTGTAGAGCTTCCGCCGCTGGAGATCAGGTCGGATTGCCTGCAGATTTTTTCTTTTCAGGGCTAGAGAGGTTAGTGTTAGTTGGTGGCTATAGATGCAGTGATTTTAGTATTAGCCTGGACTTCTACTTTAACCTAGCTTTTCCCTATTTACTAAAGGGCCAGGCAACTTCTTGCTCCAGGTCGTAATCTAATATTCTGAAAGTTATGTTTATAACTAATGTTATAGGATCTCTCTGTTAAAAAGGGTGGTATGGGATTGAAAAAAAATATATATTTATACTCATCTAGGTGGATGCAGCATCACTCTGATGCTGCATCTGTCCCCTGCTGCCTCTAAGGCAGAAAATCAAACAATCAAAGTGTGCTGATTACTTAGTTATCAGTCTTCAGTGAGCAGAAAGCCAGTGACTGTCAGTCACCAGCTCCCTGTTTTGCCCCTTTAGCGCTCACTGGAGGGCTGGGCTGTGGAGGGGGGTGGGGGCAGCTGGCTCGCGCTCTCAACTGCTCACTTTAAAGTTAGGACCCAGCCTGGACCAGCTGAGTGACATCAGCTGACTTTAGCCTGCTGTCAGCTGAATATGGATCACAGGAGTGCAGAATGAAATGTACTCCTGTGACCCACAGGAAAAGAAGGACCAAAAGAGCTTTGGCACTACTTCTCCTTTATTTTTCTGTCTGCTTAGTCTGTGTCAGATCTTATTACTGATTGGCTCTCACCTTCAGAATACTAGATTGAGAGACCTGGGAATTGTGGGACATATAGTTTCTTCACAGGAAATGTCAGTTCTTAGACTGCAGACAAATGTTATGCATTAACCTGTGCAGTGCCATGCTGCATGCCTGTTTGAACAAAAACAAAGAACAACAAATGACACCATGAAAGTACAGGTGCAATGTACATTATATACAGATGAAAAATACAAGAAGGAGGTAGGAAGTTTTATAATTCCTTCAAGGAAAAGGTGGATTTGTGGATTCCTTGCCTCATTGTTCCCCCATAGGCCATCTTTGTGTACACAGATAAGGTGAAGGAATTTAGTGATTAGGTCAATGACTGCCAAGAACAGATTGACACTCCACTACTGACACAGCCAGCAATACGTCATGTGATTAGCATGTCTCATCACGCTCAGTCATCAGAGTTCAATGTGGAGAGTAAACAGCCAGAGGTGCAGAGTAAACACTGACACCCAGCATATAACCTGTCCCAACCCACAGAAAAATCAGGGGCTCCCACTGTTCAAGCTCCAGGACATTTCATATCTGCTTTGTTATCAGAAGAGAAACTGTGAAAATAATGGCCAGAGAAGGAAATCTTGAATGTGACCGATTGCAATAGGGAAAAACAAACAGACAGTTCTCACCGTAGTAAAAATCTTCCTGTATGTTGGCTTTTA
Source organism: Rana kukunoris (assembly GCA_029574335.1). Lineage (NCBI taxonomy): Eukaryota > Metazoa > Chordata > Amphibia > Anura > Ranidae > Rana > Rana kukunoris. The sequence goes on along the minus strand of CM056057.1, from coordinate 144,020,782 downwards.
ATTCCACTCGGGAAAACTAAAAGATAATGTTGCAATTGAATTACTAGCTACATCTGATTTGCATCTGTTATCTTCCAGTCCCAGTCCCAGTTAAGCCCCTTTCACACGTGCAGCCATATTTGTTCGCATTTTCATCCATCTGTTGCGGATGAAAACAGGACATACATGGGTCCCTATGTGATTGCGAGTGTCAGCGGATGAACATCCGCTGACAACCGTAATTGTCCGCCTCCGCAAAGACCCGTTTTTTTGGATAGGATTTTCTTCCGTCTGGTGGATCGGATCGGATGAACATGGACATACGGTCCATGTTCATCCGATCCCTCCATAGGGGAGAGCGGAGGAAAGACAGGGCAGTCCCTGCACAGTGTGCGGAGACCGCCCTGTCAGCCGACGGCTCAGTGGGGATCTTGCGGAGAATCCCCGCTGAGAAAAAGCGGACACACGGAGGCGGATCATTACGATCCGCCCCGTGTGAAAGGGCCCTTAAAGTCCAGTGCCTGACCCCCACCCCCCCCCCTCGGAAAACGAAGCGCGAGGCTCTGACCCCTATTCATATCATCGCACTTTCAAATGACGTCATACTGCATTGTCGGAACTGAGCTTTGCCTGGTTCAGATCTGCTTACCAATGAAGTACTAAGACAGGACTAAAAACCAAATGTTTGAATTCTTTTACATGTGCCAGACTGTTAACCCCATGGTAACCCCCATAGAAAGTAAAGCACTATTCATCAAAGGCGTTGACATTTCCTGACATTACATTGTGGGTTGTGCGCTCATGTTAAATGTAAGCAGCACCAGGGGCGTACCTAGAGCATTTGGCACCCGGGGCGGATCCAATATCTGGCACCCCCCCCACCTTAAAATGTAAAAACACCCCACTGTGCCCCCTGCATACCTCTGCATCCTTCAATATCTTTTTGTTACTACTGTGTACCCCTCTCCACAACTGCACCTCTGGACCACTTTACATTGCACAGCACCCTGCATCACTGGACCCCTTTACATTACACAGCACCCTGCACCTCTGGACCTCTTTACATTACACAGCACCCTGCACCTCTGGACCTCTTTACATTACACAGCACCCTGCACCTCTGGACCTCTTTACATTACACAGCCCCCTGCATCACTGGACCCCTTTAAAATTACACAGCACCCTGCATCACTGGACCCCTTTACATCTCACAGCCCCCTTCACCTCTGGACCCTTTTACATTACACAGCACCCTGCACCTCTGGGCCCCTTTACATTACACAACACCCTGCACCCCTTTTACATTACAAAGCCGCCTGCACCTCTGCACCCCTTTACATCACATAGCCCCCTGCAGCTCTGGACCCTTTTACACTACACAGCCCTCTCAGGGCCAGATTAAGAACATCATGGGCCTGGTGCTGAGGATTTTGGCGGGGCCTTTTATAAATAAATGCGTGGGAATCACAGCGCAGCAATGGAGGACCAGTCTGAAAATTTAAGTGTACCCTAATGTGCTAATATGCTGTGCATACTTGTACATTGTGGCATAACCTACCCCAGTGTCTCTAAAAAGTAGTAATGTCAGGAAAGTTTACTACAGCTTTAATATCACAGGATCCCAGAAACCTCTCATGGGGCCCCCTACTGACCCAGTGGCCCTTGGGCAGTGCATAAGTGCATAGTTGCCAACATTTAAAAAATATTTTCAGGGACACTTTTTTTCACAAGTGCTATATTTAGAGTACCTGAGATCCCCTATGTTCCTCTGTACATCACAGTAGTAATCACAAAATTAAATAAGTTCTAATAATGGAACAGAACAAATATGAGAACTGAGATTTCCTTTAGTTGAACTAACAAAACTGTGTCCATTCTAGAGCTGTTAACATTGAGGGTATTCAGTATAATTTTAAAGAACTGTTTTTGCGGGTAAGCGACATGGCGGAGGAGTACGGATGGTATATAAGTGGGAAGTATTTGCAGGTGAGTGAGAGGAATGTGGAGGGTCTAACATTGGGCACTATGTACAGGAGAAGGGTGCAAAGGGTACGTCAAAGGTACAGGAGAGGCATAGGTGTGCGCAGCCTTTGGCATTAGGGTGTGCACCCCAAAGTTCAAACACGCTCTACCGATCACTCACTATGTTCATTCAGAAAGGGAAGGGGCCAGAAAATTGCATATTTACTGGCCCCTTTCCTCACTCATCCTAAAACATCCACAGCAACAACCGGATGAAGAGGAGGGAAGCCGGCAAGTACTGTGGGGGGGAAGGTCAGTAGGGGAAATCTGTTCTGTACAGGGTGATTAGGGTGTGCATGGGCACACCTGGCACACCCTGTGCGCACACCTATGAGGAGAGGAGTGTGGAGGGTATGACAGTGGGCAGTATGTAAAGGAGAGAAGTGTGGAGGGTATGACAGTGAGCAGTATGTACAGGAGAGAAGCATGGAGGGTACAACAGTGGGCAGTATGTACAGGAGAGAAGTGTATGACAGCAGGCACTATGTACAGGAGAGGAGTGTGGAGGGTATGACAGTAGGCATTATGTACAGGAGAGGAGTGTGGATGGTATGATAGTGGGCACTATGTATAGGAGATGAGTGTGGAGGGTATAACAGTGGGCAGTATGTACAGGAGAGGAGTGTGGACAGTATGATAGTGGGCACTATGTATAGGAGAGGAGTGTGGAGGGTATGACCGTGAACAGTATGTACAGGAGAGGAATTTGGAGGGTCTAACAGTGGGCACTATGTACAGGAGAGGAGTGTGGAGGGTATGACAGTGGGCAGTATGTACAGGAGAGGAGTGTGGAGGGTATGACAGTGAGCAGTATGTACAGGAGAGAAGTGTGGAGGGTATGACAGTGGGCGGTATGTACAGGAGAGAAGTGTGGAGGGTATGACAGTGGGCGGTATGTACAGGAGAGGAGTGTGGGGGGGTATGACAGTGGGTGTTCTGTATAGGAGAGGAGTGTGGAGGGTATGATAGTGGTCACTATGTACAAGAGAGGAGTGTGGAGGGTATGACAGTGGGCACTATGTATAGGAGAGAAGTGTGGAGAGTATGACAGTGTGCACTATGTACAGGAGAGGAGTGTGGAGAGTATGACAGACTATGTACAGGTGTGGAAGGATGTTTATGGACTGCGTGGTGGTTAAGCGGTACATACATGGATTGAAATCACACCAATTCTGCAGAGACCAGCCATAGTTGATCTATGTATGGGCTAGCTGGTTTTACACGAGTCAATCTATTAATCGACTTGAGTACAACCAGCCTGTTTTTCCCAAAACAATCAGTGTTGCCAGCTATAGATAGCAACACTGATCATTGTCCTCACTGGCAGAACACAACAACACTACAGGAATGATTCCCCCATCCAGAGGTCAGCAGGTGAGAGGGTGTGTGGGGACAGGCTGGGGAGAGATACTAGTCAGTTGCTGGGTAGGCACTGGCTAGTATCAGAGCCAGATACACACAGGTTACATACGTCACGATTGTTAGAGTGAGAGCAATAATTCAAGCACTAGATCTCCTCTGTAATTCTAAACATATAACCTAAAAAAAAATTTAAAGCATCGCTTAGGATACCAAAAAAAAATTGTGCTAACTTTAGTGTTTTTTTTAAATAAATGAACAGTTTATTTCCCAAAAAAAAAACATGTTTGACAAATTGCTGAGCAAATACAGTACCGTGCTAGAGCTGCACAATTAATCATTAAAAAATCGTGATCTTGATTCAACCCCCCTGACATCTCCAATGCAGAGTTTGCTGATTCTATCATATAACAAGTGGAGAGACTTTCAGCTGTCAAAAGTAAATATCTGGGCAGTCTGCAAGTTCTTAGCAGGAAACATTGTAACTAACGCTTTCTTCTTATATCAAAGGGATAAACTTCTGTGTGTAAAGAAAATATCCGGGCAGTCTGCCATGTTTGTAAACAACATGAAACATTGTAACCAACTTCCTTTTTAGATCAAACTTCTGTGTGTAAATGCAAGAAATGTAACCACTTAAAGTCCAACACTTGTTTAAGTTAAAATATTTTAGCAGAGACAAAAATGGCAATTTCTGCAATATTTTATGTCACACTGCATTTGCCCACTTCAATGAATAATAAAAACAAAACAGTAAAGTTGGCCCATTTTTTATTTTTTATTTTAATGTGAAAGATGATGTTATGCCGCACGAATCGTGAGAGAATTGTGATCTATCATTTAAGCAAAAAAATTGCAGTTGTCATTTTAGCCAGAATCGCACAGCTCTTTACTGTGCAACATAAAAAGTTACAAAGACCACCATAGAGTAATTTTCTAGCAAAAAAACAAATGATGATTTTTTTCTCAGTCAGCTGCAATGTGTCAGCTTGTATTTATAACGGCCACTCTGTATGTAGCTTCTGACAGGCTGTGCAAGCAGGTCCGTATCTCCGGAACCATAAATGATAGCCATCCCATGTTTTGACCCGTTGTGGGGTAGGTATTTAACTGCCTACCCACCAAATGTGGGGTTTCTGTGACCTCTGGTCTTCGAGCTACAAGCCCCGAAGTCAAACTTTTTTATTTATTTTTTTCGGTTTTTTTTTCTTTGCGCAAATGGGCCTATCTTGAGAAAGGGGCCTGGAGCTCCATCAGCCCCTCTGTTAATCCGGCCCTGAGCCCTCTGCACCCCTTTACATTACACAGCACCCTGCATCACTGGACCCCTTTACATCTCATAGCACCCTGCATCTCTGGACCCTTTTACACTACACAGCCCTCTGCACCCCTTTACATTACACAGCACCCTGCATCACTGCACCCCTTTTACATTACACAGCACCCTGCATCACTGGACCCCTTTACATTACACAGCACCCTGCATCACTGGACCCCTTTACATTACACAGCACCCTGCATCTCTGGACCCTTTTACATTACACAGCATCCTGCATCACTGCACCCCTTATACATTACACAGCCGCCTGCACCTTTGCACCCCTTTACATCACATAGCCCCCTGCACCTCTGGACCCTTTTACACTACACAGCCCTCTGCACCCCTTTACATTACACAGCACCCTGCACCCCTTTTACATTACACAGCCGCCTGCACCTCTGCACCCCTTTACATCACATAGCCCCCTGCACCTCTGGACCCTTTTACACTACACAGCCCTCTGCACCCCTTTACATTACACAGCACCCTGCATCACTGGACCTCTTTACATTACACAGCACCCTGCATCACTGGACCCCTTTACATCTCATAGCACCCTGCATCTCTGGACCCTTTTACATTGCACAGCACCCTGCATCACTGCACCCCTTTTACATTACACAGCCGCCTGCAACTCTGCACCCCTTTACATCGCATAGCCCCGTGCACCTCTGGACCCTTTTACACTACACAGCCCTCTGCACCCCTTTACATTACACAGCACCCTGCATCACTGAACCCCTTTACATTACACAGCACCCTGCATCACTGGACCCCTTTACATCTCATAGCACCCTGCATCTCTGGACCCTTTTACATTGCACAGCACCCTGCACTGCACCCCTTTTACATTACACAGCCCTCTGCACCCCTTTACATCACATAGCCCCCTGCACCTCTGGACCCTTTTACACTACACAGCCCTCTGCACCCCTTTACATTACACAGCACCCTGCATCACTGCACCCCTTTTACATTACACAGCCACCTGCACCTCTACCGCCCCCCCCCCCACATGTCAGCTAAAAAAAAAAAAAAAAAAAAAATTAAAAAAAAAAATTAAAAAAAATAAAAAAAAAAATTTTTTTTTTCATCGGGGTGGTGTCACCCCTCTAGCGGGTGTCACCCGGGGCGGACCGCACCCCCCGCACCCCCCTAGGAACGCCTCTGAGCAGCACTATACCGACCTGTCACTCTGTCCAAAATAGTAAATTCAGTGATTGGTAGGTGGGCTAAGCCACCTGACAATTACTCTCTCTGGAACATTATTGGCGAGATCTCTGAATTACGAAATGTGCACACCTACCCTGAACATTATGAGGGGCTCCCACTATCTCTGCTGAATTTGTTCTATATTGTTGAGCATGCAACTGGAGGAGTGGGACACCTTTTTATTATAGCAGATGAAAGAGGACCAAAGCCAGATTTTGTTGCAGAGATACAACCAAGAAATTCATGAAGCCAGCAGGTCATTCAATTGATCAGAATCCAGCCATATCTAAAATGATACATTTAAGTAGAAATATATCCGTAATGAACACAATCAATTTGGACTTGCATAGGGACTGTGGGGAAGAATTCTGGATGTCTGTCCTGGACCTGCAGCAGATAGAAAAGCCTGCCTTTGACATGAAGCTACTACTGTGCTACCCATTAATGTAGTACATTATCACCTGGGGGGAAAGAACTATGACTTCATCCTGCCAAACAGAACCATGACCTCATACCCTCACCCAGGAGAACTACGATTTCATCCCACCACATAGCGCTAAAACAGAGCTTGAGAAAGGGACAACATTCACCTAGCTCTGGAAGTCACCGTCACATTGTGCAGGACAACTACAATGCCCAGCATGTTCCATCACTGCATGTTTCATCACAGTGCATGGGGGGGATACAACTTCAAACACTGTATATAGAGATCTACAACTCCTTGCATGTTCCCCAACTATATATAAAGAACTGCATCTCTGAGGATGTTCTTTTATTGTATATAAGAACCACAAATGTTTTTATTGCTGTATAAAGAGGAACCACAAATCTCAGCATATTCTGTCATTGCATATAGAGGAACTGCAACTTCCAGCAGCTTTGTCAGTGATTATATAGGAAATACACTTTCCAGCCAGCTACATAAACTGAACAAAAAGGAACTACAATTCATAGCATTTGTTTTGTTACTTTATATAGAAAAAAGACAACTCCCAGCAGTCCGTCACTCTATAAAAGAATGTTCAATTACTTTACAGTATGTAGAGGAGCTACCCAGCATATAAATAAAGTTTTGAAGTCTTCCTGCTGGTCAAACTGCAGAAAGTCATGTATTCACAGACTTTTAAGGTCCGTACACACTAAGAAAAACAGGCGAACATTTTTGTCCAAAGAGTTTTCGTATGATTTTGGTATAGTGTGTACACAACTTTTCGAAGGGACAAACTCCAAAATGTTTCTCGTATGGGAACAGAATGAACGATTTTCATTTATTAATGTGTACTGTTTTCTTACAAGAAAAATCAGAAAAGAAAGACTGCGCATGATTAGAAACAATAAAACAACAACAAAAAAGCCCTTGTCGTACGAGAATTTGCGTGAGAATGTTCGTACAAATTTCCGTTCATCGATTTGCTGTGAAACATTTAGAAAAAACGGATGAACATTCGTCAGGTATTCTTATAGTGTGTACCCCACTGTGCTATTTAAAAAGATAAAGAAAATAAAGGTCTGGGGTGACCCCTCTAACACCTCCATCCCTAGTAGTACACAAAAAGACAAAAGGGGGCAGCCCTGGGACTTTGAATGAGGTGAGAGAGGTTTAGCCAATGTTCACTGCGAACAATGCGACAAAATCAATTTATTATTTACAAAGTGTTATGTAACGGAGCGGCAACAACAATGATTGTGAGTTACCCAGCATAATAGCCAATGTACATAGCACAGATGAAAGTAAATATATAAAGATTTATTACAAATGTTATACATCAATGAGCAACAATAAAACTTGAAAGTTGCAAGGCCAGTGGATACACATATACAATAAACAATAAACACCCCAGAGGGGGTGCGCAACTGCCTTTGGCGGTGGATGTCTCACTGACGCCTATGCGTCACCGCCCGTACATGATGCTGGGGACGGAGCCTTCGGGCCCTTGTGGGCATATCTGGACGTTCAGGACGGCTGGAACTTTGTTTCACAACTTGATGGTTGGATACAGTGGTCACATCTTTAAGAACAAACGAAGATATTTTCTAGACATGATTACAAAGGCCTTAGTGGAGACTGCAGTGAGAAATACCCCCATCCAGACCATGCTGATCCTCCGGATGTTCCCCTGTTGTGGCTTTTGTTTGCTCTGTCTCCTCAGCTCCCGAGCTAGATGCACTACACAGCCGCCATCCTGATATCCAGCGTTTGGCAATTCATTTCAACCTATTGATACAACATTCATGCATCCACCCCTGAAGAAGCGAGCAGGGTCTCACGAAGCTAGTAGGGCTTTATTGATGCTTTTTTTATGCCTGTACATGCTGGATATTATTGATGTCTGCATTATGTCTACATATTTCTCTGTTTATATGTATGTACATTTTATTTGTTTATTGTATATGTGTATCCACTGGCCTTGAAACTTTCAAGTTTTATTGTTGCTCATTGATGTATAACATTTGTAATACATCTTTATATATTTACTTTCATCTGTGCTATGTACATTGGCTATTATGCTGGGTAACTCACAATCATTGTTGTTGCCTCTCCGTTACAGCCTGCTCCTTTCTCTGCTGTATTTTTGAGCTCATCTAATGTTTAAACTTTTCTCTGGGAAAGTTGTAATGTTGAACATTAACCATTTGCTTACTGGGCACATAAACCCCCTTTGTGCCCAGGCGAAATTTCAGCTTCCGGCACTGCGTCGCTTTAACTGACAATTGCGCGGTCGTGCGACGTGGCACCCAAACAAAATTGGCGTCCTTTTTTTCCCCACAAATAGAGCTTTCTTTTGGTGGTATTTGATCGCCCGTGCGGTTTTTATTTTTTGCGTTATAATGAAAAAAAGAGCGACAGTTTAAAAATATATATAGATTTTTTACTTGTTGCTATAATAAATATCCCATTTTTTTTTATTTTTTTTTATATTTTTTTTTCTCAGTTAAGGTCGATACGTATTCTTCTACGTATTTTTGTAAAAAAATAAAAATAAAAAAAATCACAATAAGTGACTGCTTTGCGCAAAAGTTATAGCACCTACAAAATAGGGGACATAATTATGATTTTTTTTTTACTAGTAATGGCGGAGATCTGCGATTTTTATTGGGACTGCGATATTGCGACGGACACATCGGACACTTTTGACACATTTTTGGCCCATTCACATTTATACAGCGACCAGTGCTATAAAAATGCACTAATAACTGTATAAATGTGACTGGCATTGAAGGGGTTAACACTAGGGGGTGAGGAAGGGGTTAAATGTATTGCCTGGGTGTGTTCTAACTGTGTGGGGGGAGGGGGGTGACTGGGGGAGGTGACCGATGCTGTCTCCCTATGTACAAGAGTGTTTCTCACTCTTCAGACGCATCAGTCGCCTTTCACTGACAGGACGTGAAGCTCTGTGTTTACACTCAGAGCTCCACGTCCCTGCTCTCTCACCGACGATCGCGTGTACCTGACGGACATCGCGGCCGCCGGGTACACGCATCGGATCCTCGGTGATGCGTCGGGACTGTTTTTCCCCGCCGCGCGCCACCCTGTGGCGCGCGCGGGGAATTACAAGTAAATCACGTCCAAAGACGTGACCCCGACGCCTCAGGTCCGCGCTGCTGACGTATTCTGTCAATAGCGCGGACCTGAAGAGGTTAAAGGGTCACTAAAGGAAAAAAATGTTTTTGCTGAAATGACTGTTTACAGGGTATAGAGACATAAAAGTTAACCGATTCCTTTTCAAAATGATTAAAAATAGATAAAAATCAATCATATAATGTGCCTGCAGGTTAGTTTCACTTTTGAACTGGCTTCATGTTTCTGTGAAGTAGAAATAGACACACAAAACAAAAACAAACAAATCCAGAGCAGTGTTTTGTTTTAAAAATGAATCTGATTCTGGGAAGTTTTAGACACACGGTAATGACAGCTTAGACCACCGTGAGAAAGCTCCCAGCACTGTGGTTATAAGTAAACAGACAAGCAGGAAGTGTGGAGATCAGAGCAGGATTACAGCAACTTCAAAGCAAAAACGAATAATAAGGACATGAAACCCGTACTGCAGTAAGTTAAAGGATGCTATTTAGCTAAAAAAAAAAATTCCTTTAGTGATCCTTTAAGCTGTTTCATAGGATGGATTGGGAAAGATAAAATGGGGATTGACAAACATGTGCATTTACAAATAAGAATGACACCCTGTGAGAAAACCCCTTGTGATGCCTTTGTCCTCTGGAAGTAAATGACTACGTTCAATTTAGGGTGGAGTAAACTGCTGCTGAAAATGAATGTCTTTATAGCAGTTGTGGCTGGTGCTCCAAATTTTTGGGGGGGCACAAACGGAAAAAAAACATCAATTGTAGCCTCCATGTGCCCCTCAAAAGCATCCACTGTGCCCATCAATTGTCGCCACTGTGCCATCAATTGTCGCCATTGTGCCATGCCATCAACTGTCACCACTGTGCAATCAAACGCAGCCACTGTGCCATCAATTGTCACCACTGTGCCATGCCACCAATTGTCGCCACTGTGCCATGCCATCAATTACCGCCACTGTGCCATGACATCAATTGTCACCGCTGTGCAATACCATCAATTGTCACCGCTGTGCAATACCATCAATTGTCTTCGCTGTGCCAAGCCATCAATTGTCACCGCTGTGCCATGCCATCAATTGTCACCACTGTGCCATCAAACGCAGCCACTGTGCCATCAATTGTCGCCACTGTGCCATGCCATCAATTGTTACCACTGTGCCATGCCATCAATTGTTACCACTGTGCCATAATGTTTCCACCTCCATGTTTGACAATGGGGATAGTGTTCTTGGGGCCATAGGAGGTATTCATCCTCCTCCAAACACCACAAGTTGAGTTGATGCCAAAGAGCTTGATTTTGGTCTCATCTAACCACAACAGTTTCACCCAGTTCTCCTCTGAACCATTCAGATGTTCACTAGCAAACTTCAGACGGGCCTGTACATGTGCTTTCTTGAGCTGGTGGACCTTGCTGAGCTGCAGCATTTCAGTTCTTCATGGCGTGGTGTGTTACCAATTGTTTACATGGTGACTATGTTCTCAGCTGCCTTGAGGGCATTGATCAGATTCTCCCTTGTAGTTCTGGGCCGATTCCTCACTGTTCTCATGATCATTGAAACTCCACAAGGTGAGATCTTGCATTAAGCCCCAGATAAAGGGAGATTGACAGTTATGAGTTTCTTCTATCTGCGATTAATCGCACTAACTGTTGTCACACTCTCACAAAGCTGCTTGGCGATGGGCTTGTAGCCCATTCCAGCCTTGTGTTGGTTTACAATCTTGCCCCCGAAATCCTTGGACAGCTCTTTAGTCTTGGCCACGGTGGAAAGATTGGAATATGATTGATTGCTTCTGTGGACAGGTGTATTTATACAGGTAATAAACTGAGATTAGGAGCACTCACTTTAAAAGAGTGCGCCCAATCTCAGCTCGTTACCTGTAACGAAGACACCAGGGAGCCAGAAATCGTGCTGATCGATTGGGGATCAACTACTTATTTCACTCAAAAAAATGGAAATCAATTTATAAAACTTTATAACTTTTTTGAAATGCGTTTTTTTGGATATTTTTGTTGTTATTCTGTCTCTCACTGTTAAAATAAACCTACCAAAATTATAGATTGATCATTTCTTTGTCAGTGGGCAAACATACAAAATCAGCAGGGGATCAAATACTTTTTTCCCTCACAGTAAATTATATTTTGGAATTGAGTGGAGTTGAGTTGAGTGACATCTTGATATAGCGCGGTCATTTACCCTGTAGGATCCTGACGCGCTTGGCGGAGTCCCTGGAAAATAATCCCATGGACTAGGAGGTGGAAGCATCATTAGAGATGGAACAAGAGAGGCTACACAGGAAAGGCTTGTGTGAAGAGCCAAGTCTTCAGTTTTCTGCGAAAGACCAAGATGATAGGGGCCTCCTGGAGCTCAGCAGGGAGGCTATTCCACAGCATGGCACCCTGGTGGGAGAACGCTCGACCACCACACCTGGTCTTCTTAGGCACAGAGATGTGGAGGTCTCTTCTGCTCGATCTAAGTTATCTTTCCAGAACTCGTTTGTGGAAGCGTAAACAGAGGTAACTCGGAGCAAGGCTTCTCATGATTTTGAACATGATACAACCTACTTTAAACAGAGTACGATGGTAGACCGGAATTGGGCAAATAGGTCCTGCAGTTCCCTATAGAAGGTACACCCCAAAAACAAAACAAAAAGTTCTCCAAATGATCCTTGGACTGCAGACTTCATAATAAATAAGCACTCTGGCCAAGTGGAATTACAAGACATTATTATTGTTGATATCTGATCCCACCTCTGGTACGGATATGATCTTAAAATCAGGAGTGGCTGAAATGTCTAAATCCAAATATCAAATTATTTTTCAGTTTGTTAAAGTACAGAGTCAAAATTTTTCACTTGACTTTCACTTTTTCAGGTTGTTGTAGCCTACAACCCAACACATATAGCAGCCCTGCCCACCGCGTCAGCAGTCCATTTACTGTCTGTACTTACCTGGGCACATCTACAGTATGTACAAAGAATTTGATATCAGGAAGTAGAAGTGACTCTTCCCTGGACATAGAATTGAACAAGCTGGAGAGGGATTAGCTTGGATTAGGAACGATTATTGCAGTCAGTTTCTCTGGCAAATGCACCAGGGAGGTATAAACTGGCGCCCGGGGACTAGTGTTTGTTTATGGAGGAGAAACTGCAGAATTTAACACAATTCCTTATAAACTGGGTCACCAGAGGCATTTAAAGAGAAGCAGTGCCTGAGATCGCACAATTTTAAATCGGCAGCAGTTTCCTGACAGGAATAATCCTCCTCTCCATTTCTCTATTCACAGGGGATTAATGAGGTGCTTATAAGGTTGCCATAAGCAGTACAAAGGAAAACTGACATGAAAATTCCTCTTAGCAGTAAAAGCTATACTACAGGAAAATGTTCAGGTGGCCTTTCTGTCAAGTGGCTCTTACTGTCACACCAGCATTCATATTCTGTACCCACCTTTCCTGATAGGTAAATGTCTGCTGGTGTCATTTCCTTTATCGCATTCAGTATGAGCCTTTGAAAATACATACAAGTGCGCCAGCCACACACTAGAGGACAAATCAGATCTGGCACAGAAAAGATTCAAGAGAAAAGAGTGAGAGGTGATACCGCTCTAAAAACTGCTGATCCCTTGGCTTTGCCTCCGTCCCACTAAACCCAAAAGGTGCCGCACTCCTTAAAACTATGTCTTTACTGTAGAAATAAAATCCAAAAAACAACCAGAGCGATGCAGTCAAAAAAGTGAACAAAAGGAAATAGATGGCTGACATGTTTCACATCATGCGATGCTTACTCGTGAAACATGTCAGCCATCTTTTTCCTGTTCACTTCATTTTGACTGCATCGCTCTGGTTGTTTTTTGGATTTTATTTGTACAATAAAGACATAGTTTTAAGGAGTGCGGTAGTCCAGGATCTTCTTCTATCCAAGAGAAAAAAAGGGTTCTTAATCCCCTGGAAGTTCATTTCTACTTATTTGCGACTGGCTCCTTCATTGCAAGAAGTTGGGAAAGGATGAGAATAATCATAATTAAAAGGCACAACATACAACTAAATCCAAAGATAGATGGAATAAAGAAAAATCCATGGGTGGGTGAGAAGACCATTTTCAGTAGATGAACTAGGAATATAAATTGGATACTCAAGAAAACATAAGGTGGAATTGTTCTATCCTTTCAAATCCAAGTCTATTTCTCAATAACATATCCATAAAACACCTCCACCCTACACAGGTGGGGGCCAAAGTGTTGCCACCAGGAGATTGTATACCTCACTATAAAAAAATTAACACATTCTTTATTATACAATTACGTTGGCAGAGTGGCATGGGTACGCAAAACCACGTACCCGTACGTCGCTCAAGCCCCCACCGTGCCCGCGGCGATCGGATTCGTTGCAGAACTGATCAGTCTTCAGGTCCAGGCCTAGACCTGCTGATCGGTTCTGACCAATGAAATGCTTCCCCTGCCTGGAAGTGTAAACGCAGGCAGGGAAAGTGATGTCATCTCCCCTCATGGAATTATTTTTGGTTCCAGAAAGAGGAGAGAGGACATCTAAAAGTAAGTTGCACCAACACTACACTGACACAGTACTCGTAGGCACACATTTCACCCCCCCAATCACCCCCCAGCTGAACCCCTTCACTCCCTAGGTCACTAATTGCAGTTTTCAATTTTTTTCTGATCACTGCATTGGTGTCACTTGTGACATTAATCAGCATTAGGGCAGCTAGCAGTAGGCCCAGGTAGGTCAAGGGTACCTCCCTAAATAAATGTTTAACCCCCATTTAACCCTTTCACCCTCTGTCACTAGTAGATCTATTTTCTGATCACCGTATTAGTGTCACAGGTGACGCTAGTTAATTATTTTTTTATAGTTTCGGGGTACCCATCGTATATTACCCTGATCACGCGACAGGTGACATCAATTAGGTTTTAGCATCAGTTAGGGTCTGCGTCAGCTTTAGGCAGCGTCAGATTAGTGCCAGTAGCGGCAACACCCACGCATGCACCATACGCGTCCCTTAGTAGTATAGTGTCCGAACGGATCAATACCTTTGATCTGATCAGATCTATACTAGTGCCCCCAGTAGTTTAAGGTTTCCAAAAATGCAGCATTAGCAGGATTAGCCCATATACCTGCTAGCACCTGCATTTAGCCACCTCCACCCAGCCCACCCAAGTGCAGTATCAATCGATCACTGTCACTTACAAAACACAACACACATAACTGCAGCACTCGCAGAGTCAGGCCTGATCCCTGCAAATGCTAACAGTATTTTTGGTAGCGATTGAAGCATGATCTGACAGTGAGGTGCTCCTTTAGCCTGTGAGTCTCACTGCTTGTAAATACCTTTATTTTGTAGTTCTTCATTACTTCCTCCTCCTTATTAGCCTAGGCTATTAAGTCACAAGGCTATTCGCAAGGGTTTCTGGGATAGGCATTGTTTCCCAGTAGTCCTTGCAACCTGACTGAAACCTATTACATTGCTTGTGCAGCACTGAGCATGTGCGAGATCAGCAAAGCTGAAATGCAGGAAGTCATACAGTCTGGCTTCATGATGCTCACACTTAAGATGGCCACGGTCTATTTCTAGAATAAATGATCTAAATCATCTAAATGCTGTAACAACCATCTAAATGCTGTAACAACCTAACAAAACGGACCTTAGTTTACAGACTAACTTTATTAGAATATATTAAGCTTGTGTATTACAGGGGTATTTATATTTAAAAAGTGAAATTGTTGGTGGAACTCCCCTTTTATATCGCAGCAATCCCCCTTCCCTCTGCTTTTTATCACACAAGATGAGAAACGCGACAGGTCCGGACAAAAGGCAGATCTTTTGAGTTAAGCAGCGGGGCGGTTTCAGCAATCAAACACCTGCCTTTCACTAGCACAGTCCTGCTCTTTGTCCAGACCTGCCATGCTTCGCCTCTTGTGTGATTGGGGTAGCAGAGAGGCAGAGTGCTGGGATGTTATAGAAGGGGCGGTAGTGTAATATCGATGGGGGGATCTGTGATGGGGGGAGATATGTGATGGGGGGGTCTGTTATGAGGGGCTATGTGAGGAGAGGAGTTTGTGTTGAGTGGGCTTTGTGACAAGGGAGTCTGTGATGGGGGATCTGCTATGTGGTGACCTGATATGGGGGCTTTTTGATGGGGGGAATCTGTGATGGAGAGGAGTCTGTGATGGGGATCTGTTATAGGGGTCTGTGATAGGGTGGGTCTGTTATTCTGGGCTTTGTGATGGAGTGGAGTTTGTGATGGGGGGCATCTATTATGGGGGCTATTTGATGGAGAGGAATTTGTGGTGGGGGGGGTCTGTTTTTGGGGGCTTTGTGATAGAGGAGTTTGTGTTGTGGGGCTTTGTGATGGGAAGTCAGTTATTGGGGGCTTTGTGATGGAGAGAAGTTTATGTTGGGGGGGCTTTGTGATGGGGGCCTAATATGGGGGGAATCTGTGATGGAAGGGAATCTGTGATGGGGGAGTTCCGTGATGAGGGGGGTCTGTGTTGGGGAGGGGTTCTGTGATGAGGGCAGTCTGTGAAATACTAATAAGTTTATGTTGATTAAAATTGTACTTTATTTTAAATATTGTATTGGTTTTTCCAGTTTTTTTGCACTTCACATAAGATGTGTGCATAGGTTCATTTTTTTTTAAATTATAGTCCAGCCCCCCAACAGTCTGAGGGACCGTGAACCAGCCCTCTTGTTAAAAAGTTTGAGGACCCCTGCACTAGTTGTACCAGTAACATTAGAGGCCACAATGTCCAATCGAAGATGCCTACACGTTTCTGAGCATGACAGATGAGAGTAATGAGGATGTTACCCATCTGTCAGATTCAGGCTCAGAATACAATTCAGTAGACAGCAACGGCACCCTGAAACAGCAGGGCTCTCGTATGACAGTGAGAGCCAGTACTAGTGCCGTTCATCCTTCTGGTGATCTGGCAAGCACCAGCGGCCTAGTACATCCAGCCCTGTAGTATTACGTGGTGAGGTGGTGAGTTTCAGAAGTGCAGTTCAAGCTGGTGCGGTGGCTAGCTTAAGTAGTGTCCCACAGCCACCAAGAAAACAAACACAGGCCCGTCAAGCCCATACTTGACTTCCTGCAGAATATGCCACTTTTAATTGGGAGCCCACCACTTCTGCAGCACCCGTACTCCCCCCATTTACTGGCCAACCCAGAATTCTGGTGGAAATGGTTGATTTTACGTCACTTAATTTTTTATCACCGTTTTTCACGGAAGATATGTATAGATCTATTGTGGACCAAAGTAATTTGTATGCTGGTCAATTCATCGCCGCTAATCCCCAGTTGACCCTTACCAGAGATTGGAAAGCTATTACGGTTTCTGAATTTAAGACCTTCATGGGCCTATCCCTTCTCATGGGCATAGTTAAAGAAAGTGAGTTGCGGTCATATTGGTCCACTTACCCAATTCACCATATGCCCATGTTCTCTGCATCCATGACCTGAGCTACATATGAGCAGATCTTGCGGTTTATGCATTTTAATAAAAATGAACTCAATCGTCCTCGGGGTGACCCTGAATACGATCAGCCCCACAAAATTTGGCCCCTCGTAAACCACTTCAACCAACAGTTTGCAGCCTTGTTTACTCCCGTTTAAGTTGTCTGCATTAAAGGTAATGGGTGGAAAATCTCGCGCCAATGAGTGGGAGGGGTGAGAAAATTAGATTTAGAAAAGCTGCTCCCTGAATAAATCAAATGGATTGAATTATAATAATTGTGTGCATGTAATAGGGGCGCTAAAAGAAAAATAAATAGGTGAATCAATACAACCTATCCCAATATGAACATAAATCCTTATTACAAATGGTATTATAAAATGTGAAATGTGCATATAAAAAATCAATGATAATGACAGCACCTGCAGTGAAGAAGTGTGCAATTATATATGAGTGAATATGACAAGACAATATACAATACACGGTGAAATGTATAGTGACCATAAATAATATTAATGTGCTCCGTGCTCAAAAAGTCCTTGTGGTAGGTTCCACCTTCACCAATGGGACACCTCAAGTGGGGATGGATGGCTCCTTACCAGATGAAGTTGACCTAAACTAAGGTCAATAGAGCCTGGGTAACACCACCTTGCGCATGGGGGATTCCAATGATGTTGAACGAATAATGCCGATGTCATAAGAAAAAAGGAAGAACAGCTCCCATAGTGTAAAACTATTTATTTAAGATATAAAAACAAATACACAGTGCCAAGTGGCCCCTTACTTGAATGGGTGCCCGTATCCCGGCACTGAGGCTGTAGGCTTGTAGGTATGGAGAGAGAAGCGAAGACCGGCGTGCGTTCCACTGCTGTGCGCGAGGAAACCAGATGGCACTGTGTATTTGTTTTTATATCTTAAATAAATAGTTTTACACTATGGGAGCTGTTCTTCCTTTTTTCTTATGACATCGGCATTATTCGTTCAACATCATTGGAATCCCCCATGCGCAAGGTGGTGTTACCCAGGCTCTATTGACCTTAGTTTAGGTCAACTTCATCTGGTAAGGAGCCATCCATCCCCACTTGAGGTGTCCCATTGGTGAAGGTGGAACCTACCACAAGGACTTTTTGAGCACGGAGCACATTAATATTATTTATGGTCACTATACATTTCACCGTGTATTGTATATTGTCTTGTCATATTCACTCATATATAATTGCACACTTCTTCACTGCAGGTGCTGTCATTATCATTGATTTTTTATATGCACATTTCACATTTTATAATACCATTTGTAATAAGGATTTATGTTCATATTGGGATAGGTTGTATTGATTCACCTATTTATTTTTCTTTTAGCGCCCCTATTACATGCACACAAGTTGTCTGCATTGATGAGTCCCTGATTACATTTTCCTGCAGATTATCTTTTAAACAGTATCTTCCAAGCAAAACAGATTTGGAGTCAAGATGTATAAAGCTCTGTGACAGGGGAGCAGGCTATACATATAGTTTTATGGTTTACGAGGAAAAGGATAGTCACGCGAAGCCCGAGAACTGTCCAGACTACATAGGGAGCGCTGGCAAGATTGTTTGGGACTTGGTGTCACCCTTACTCATAAAGGGGTACCACTTGTACCTGGACAATTATTAAATTTTTTAGTCACTTTTTTGATCATCAGATTGACGCATGTGCAATCTAATCGCTGGGGGGGTTACCCCAGTGGCTTGTAGAGTCCTGTTTTAGACTGGGGAAGAGAGCCAGCTTGAGAAGTAATAATTTACTTGCAGTGGAGGGATAATCAGATTGTTTTTGTTCTGTTCTTCCTTCACGCAGACACGACAGTCAAAACTCCAATGGCGAGTTTGTGTCCATGAATACAACCTTAATATGAGAGGGGTGAACCTCAACAACCAATTGATGGCATCGTACTTAATTGCCCATAAGGCCAGACGCTGGTACAAAAAAGTGTCTGTATACTTATTCCAAGTGACTCTGCTGAATGCTTATGTGCTATACAAAGCGTCAGGATGAACTGGATCCTTCCTTAACCACTTAAGGACCGGACCAATTTGCTGCTAAATGCCCAGAGGCGTTTTTACAATTCGGCACTGCGTCGCTTTAACAGACAATTCCGTGGTCATGCGACGTGGCTCCCAAACAAAATTTGCGTCCTTTTCTTCCCACAAATAGAGCTTTCTTTTGATGGTATTTGATCACCTCTGAGATTTTTATTTTTTGCGCTATATACAAAAAGCGAAATTTTTGAAAAAAAAACAATATTTTTTACTTTTTGTTATAAGAAAAATCAAATAAACTAAATTTTAGTCAAACATTTAGGCCAAAATGTATTCAGCCACATGTCTTTAGAAGATGTCGTGTCTGTAACAAGCGTGGATAAAGGGCATGACACCTGCTAGTATTGTCCCTCCTGTCTTGGTCAATCTGGACTTTGCATCAGTGAATATTTCCAACGCTACCACAATCTATTGTAGTATTCACATGGGTACCGCACGGCACAGTCTAGGGTACACTTTCACAGGGTCTCCAAAGATGCCATCGCATTTTGGGAGATCCGAACCTGGAACCGTTACAGTTACAAATAAAAGTGTAAAAAAAAAATATATAAAATAAAAAAGCCAAAAATAGTTGCTGTTTTATTGTTCTCTTTCTCTCTCTCTCTCTCTCTCTCTATTGTTCTGCTATTTTTACTGTATATTTTAACTGCAATGTTTTATTGGTACTATGTTTTATCATGTTTGCTTTTCAGGTATGTCATTATTATATACTTTGCTTTTTACTGTGTTATATTGTTAACCATTATTTTCTTTTCTGGAATGCCATTCAGCTGCAGCAATGATTCATTTATCTTGACAACAACAGCGTTTGCTCTCGCGATACATAAACTTGCAGACCAGAATGGGTCGAATCAAGCTATGAGCATTTCATGAGTTTGGTTATGCTGGATATAAAAAGCACCATTGGGAAAGCATCTTCTCACACCGATCTTGGTGTGGTCAGATGCTGAGAGGGTAGAGAAAAGATCTAAAGTCTAATAGACCTCAATTTTTTTAAAGGAGTACCTGTCACTACCTATTGCCATCATAGGGGATATTTTAATTCCCTGCGATAACAACAAAAAAAATAAAAAAAATGGGAGGAACAGTGTCAAAAACAAACAAACAAACACCTCTGTCCCCCCATGCTTGCGTACAAAAGTGAACACAAGTGTCAGTCTTGTGTCATATGTAAACAGTAATTACACCATGCATGTGAGGTATCACCGCGAACGTCAGATCGAGGACAGTAATTTTAGCAGTAGACCTCCTCTGACCTTTAAAAATGTATGTAGTTTGTCGCAACTGCACGGTTGTGCGCAATTTTAAAGCATGTCGTGTTTCTTATCTATGTACTCGGCTTAAGATCATATTTTATTTTTTACCAAACATTTGGGCAATATAGTGGGTTTTAGAAGTCAATTTTTTTTTTTAAGAAAACACACCTCGCAAATATTTTTTCATGTAAACAAAAAGTGTCAGAAAGGGTTTTGTCTTCAAGTGGTTAGAAGAGTGGGTGATGGGTGGCATAAACATCTAATGTTGTGCATAAAATACTAGGACAGTTCATACCCCCCCAAAATAACCACATTTTGGAAAGTAGACACCCCAAGCTATTTGCTGAGAGGCATGTCGAGTCCATAGAATATTTTATATTTTTGCCAAGTTTTGGGAAAATTACAATACTTTATTTTTTTTTCACAAAGTTGTCATTAACTAATATATTGCTCAAACATGCTATATGCATATGTGAAATTACACCCCAAAATACATTCTGCTGCTTCTCCTGAGTATGGGGATACCACATGTGTGGGACTTTTTGGCAGTGTAGCTGCGTACAGGACCCCGAAAACCAAATCACCGCCTTCAGGCTTTCTAAGGGCGTAAATGTTTTATTTCACTCCTCACTACCCATCACAGTTTCGGGGGCTAAGAGAGACAACAAGGGGACACCAATTTAAGTGTCAACTCAGTGTTTGGATGATCCCATTATTAATGTCATTGGTGCATCTGCAGGTGGGAGGAGGAGACATCCAGGATCCCAAGATGGTGCTGTTGCTGCAAAGGGTGAAATGTTGTAGCAAGGGTAACTAGGCAGCAGCACATGTGGATCGATGGAGCACAGGTGAGGGCTGGAAGTGATGAAACAGAAAGCAATGACAAAGAGCGTAAAAACATGTTTCGAGGCCCACACTTTTTTCAAGCTAGTTGTGCTGTCCACCTCTCCACATTGCTGCACTTAGAATGGTGCCCCCTTGTGTCTCTAATAGCTATTGCAGGTGCCATGTAGACTATATCCAGTGTATTCACTGTGACAATATCTTTGAAATCCTACCCAGCAGGTAATACGTTTGAGAACCATGATTTTACTTCATATAAGTTTAAAAGTGGCGTTGCTGGGGGGGGGGGGGGTGTTGCGGTCGACACCCAGGTGCCACCCGCTACAGGGGTGACACCATCCCGGGGGTGAAGAAAGCCCTGGCTTCCTTTGGCAGTTTTTTTTCTTCAGCCAGGGCACACCTTCAGTGCCTCCCAGGTGTTCCATGTACCTGAGCCACCCTAGCTGGTGCAGGAACAGGCGGGGGGTGTCGGCTTGTGATTGGTCGGTGTCCTCCGCCACATGAGGTGAGGTGTTGTGAAGGGTACTTGCTGATGAGGTTGGTTTTTGCTGCTGGACACAGCTATATTATATGTGGGGGGGGGGTTGTACTAATTGAGGGGGGTGGTTTGTCCTGAGGTCTGTAGTAATGGAGGGGGGTGGTTTGTCCTGAGGGGGAGTCTGTACTAATGGAGGGGATGGTTTGTCCTGAGGTCTGTACTAATGGAGGGGGGCTGGTTTGTCCTGAGGGGGAGTCTGTACTAATGGAGGGGGTGGTTTGTCCTGGCAGGGGTCTGTACTAGTGAAGGGGGGCTTGCTGATGAGGTTGTTTTTTTGCTGCTGGACACAGCTATATTGTTCTGGGGGGTGGACTAATGAAGAGGGGGTCTATACTGATGGAAGTCTGTAGTGATGAGGAGAGACTGTACTTAAGAAGGGGGGGTCTATACTGAGGAAGGGTGGTCTGTACTGAGGGTGCCACCCGCTACAGGGGTGACACAATTAAGAGAGTAAAGAAAGCCCTGGCTCCCTTTGGCAGTTTTTTCCCCTCTTCAGCCGGAACACACCTTCAGTGCCGTGGCCGTGCCTGGCATGTTTTCAACTCCTCCTCTCCGTCTCTCACTCCTGCGCTGCTTCCCAAGCCTGTCACTTTCTGCTCTCCAACCGGGCAGCACGGCTGCACACTGTCCTCTCCTCTTCAGCTGCCGCCCAGGTGTTCCATGTATCTGAGCCACCCCAGCTGGTGCGGTAACAGGCAGGGGGTGACGGCTTGCGATTGGGGGGTGTCCTCCTCTGCTCGAGGTGAGGTGTTGGGAAGGGGGCTTTCTGATGAGGTTGGTTTTTGCTGCTGGACACAGCTACATTTTATGTAGGGGGGTGGTTTGTCCTGGGGGGTCTGTACTAATGGAGGGGGTGGTTTGTCCTGAGGGGGGTCTGTACCAATGGAGGGGTTGGTTTGTCCTGGGGGGGGTTCTGTACTTGTAGTGATAGAGGGGGAGGTCTATACTGAGGAAGGGGGATCTGTACTAAGGGAGGGTGTCTGTACTGAGGGAGGGTATACTAAGGGGGGTCTATACTGATTGAGGGGGTCTGTACTGGGGGGTCTATACTGAGGGGAAGGTCTATACTGAGGATGCGGGGGTCTGTACTGAGATGTGTCTTTACTGAGGGGGGGTCTATACTGATGGAGGGGGTTTATACTTAATGGGGGGTCTGCACTGAGGGAGGACTATAATTGGTGGACAGGGGTCTATAATTAGTGGAGGGGGGGTCTGTACCGATGTAGACTATAGTTGGTATAGTGGGTGTGACACCATGTTATACCGCACCAGGTGACACCAACCCTAGTGACGCCACTGGTTAATTGTCTTCCTTTTATGTTTACACACCCACTACACATACTAGTCTGCACACTTTGTCTGCACACCTATAGTGATGATTGCCAAAAACAATGTATGCCTAGAACAATGGACTCGTTTTCCAAATTTCTTCCCCAGTGTCACCACATCTACACAGACACACAGTGCTACTTACACAATGTTTTTTACATGCACATCTGAAAAAATGTATTCTTAGATCAATGTGCAACTTTACATGTTTTCATAGTTCGCAGCTCCAGTGGAAAAATCTTGTTGTGTTTGTTCTAAAAACACAACTTTATGTAACACACAAGACCATAAAAGTGGTATTCCATCTATATCTCCAACATATGAGAATCACAGCCTCATTTTCTGATAGTATCTGGCTCGTCTGCCTCACTTTGATTTATGAATGTGTAATGCTTGCCAAACACTATACGAAAAATCGTCCTTTTAGACAGTTTGTTCGTTTTTCGACCAGTTAATGGGCACAAATCAGTTGCAAAGTTTCTGAGCCCAAAAAAAATGAAGGACAAGTTTGGAAATTTTCTGCTGAACGAAACAATAAAAAGCAAGGTTAATGTGTTTCCCATCCAAACTGTTTGCACTAGTTATATGTGAAAAAACAAACATTACATGATGACACTATCGTTTGCGCTCGTGGCTGAATGTTCGTTTTTCAAAAATAAACAATTTTTCCAGATAGTGTATGGCCAGCATTAGTATGCAGGACCCCAGTCACAGGGTCAGTTAAACTCACACAAGACTCATAAAAAATGGTTTCCTTGTCTGATGGCTCCTGCCAACACAAAGGGAGATTTTGCCCATTCTAAACACCCAAAGTGTGAAAGAGTCACAAGACAAGACAGGAAACTGAGGAACAGAAGAAAATTCACCTTTCAGTTTACCGTGCCTGTGACATAACATTTTCTGTGCATGTTCATACTAGCCCTTGCAAACTGATCTGTGCCAAAAGAAGCTTCATGTACACAACCAGAACAGCAGCTGGAACTGGGGGTTCTGACACCTTAAACCAGGGGTGCCCAGCCTTTTGAGGAGCGAGGGCCACTTTAGCGACTTGGTAACCGCTCGCGGGCCACAATGAGCATAAGGGGGGGTGGCAGGTCTGTGCCACTCTGCATATGTAGAGCAGACACAGACGCAACCCGCTCTACGATCCTCTCAGACAGAAGGGGACAGATCCCCTTTTGTTTTTTTAAGCAGATCAGATTGCAGATAGGTGGGTGTAAATAGACATGAGTCCGTTTACATCTGCCGCTCTATAGAGGTGAATGGAGAGTCTGTTTGAGTCCACCTGAAAAACAGACAGGCAGACCCGATCGGACCGATCGTATGAAAGATACCCAAGGCTGATTTCACACTGATGCACAGTGGTTTAACTGCACCTCAACTAACCTCAATCTTCACTTCTTCCTCAGGATTCCTGCAACAGGCTGGTACTGCTGGATGTTACTGCCGGTTGGGTACTGCTGGTTTATACTGCTGACTGGTACTGGTACTGCTGGTGGGTTACTGGTACTGATGACTGGTACTGCTGGTTGGTACGGGTACTGATACTGGTACTGCTGGTTGGTATTGATACTGGTGGCTGGTACTGGCACTGTTGGCTGGTACTGGTACTGCTGGTTTATACTGCTGGCTGGTACTAATGACTGATACTGATGGTGGGTACTTCTGTCCAGTACTGGTACTACTGGCTTGTATTGGTACTGCTGGTTGGTACTGTTGGTTGGTATTGGTACTGATGGTTGGTACTGGTACTGCTGGCTGGTACTGGTGGTAGTAGCGATACTGGTAGCTGGTACGGATGGCTGCTGTCCCAGGTCGCGGGTGTCCCGACCTGCCATCATCGAGCATAACTGTGACAGAAGCATGCGGCTGCAGTAGAGTTCGGGATGGGAACCCGCGATCTGGGCTTGCTGACCCGCCATCTCAGAGCAAGACATGGTGGGCCACATGTGGCCCATGGGCCAGCAGTTGGGCACCCCTGCCTTAAACTTTAACATTGAAAACTTCTGCAACTAACTAATGCAGAACACAGAAAAAACATTTTGCTTTAAGTGAAAGGGTATTAGTCAGGTAAACAAATGGGAAGCACTGTGTTGACGGCAGATAGTCAGCCTATCATTTAGTGCCTCAGCAATATATTGGCTAAATACCAATCATTGTGGACATGGAACAGACATCATTTTATAAAAGTATTGCCATAGCTCTTTTGGCCCTACTTTTCCTGTGGGTTAGAGGAGTGCACTAAATTCCACTGTCGATTAAAATCACTCAGCCTGTCCAGGCTCTGAAGCGATCCTGGCTTTAATGCCAGGATCCACCCAGATACCTGGGCCGGCAGCTGGCTCAGCCTCCCAGTGAGCCACCGAGAGCCTGAGTCAGATACTCCTGCCCCTTCTGCAGCCCAAGGGGCAGAGAAGAGGTTATGGACAGTCACCGTCTCTCTGCTCACTGAAGACTGAGAACCGAGCAATCAGCAGTCTTTGATTGCTCAGTTCTTGATCTTAGAGGCAGTGTGGGACAGATGCAGCAGTACTATGCAATCTTGTTGCAGTGCATACACTCCTTTTGGTGCTGTGTCAATTCAGTCCATTCAAAATGAAGGAACATGCAGCGTGATCCTGTGCAATTCACATGCAGTTCTTAGTGTGAATGGGCCCTTGAAGACTAAAGACCCTAAATTTAAGATATTTGGCACTGTTGTTGCATTGTTGTTAGATTTGCTGCGTGACTAACAGAACCCTTGGTGCTCTGCTACTGCAAGAACCTCTACAACAACTGCATTCTTCTAAAGTAGTGGTCTCCAAACTGTGGCCCTTTTACTTCCTTAACCAACACTTGGGGTGTTATTCATCCCACTAATACGAGACACTATTCTACCCTCTGACACCAAAAATGGGGTGCCATTTATCCCACTGACACCAACAATTGGGCACCATTCCTCCCCCTAATACCAAAGATAGGGCACCGTTTATTCCCACCGACGGCAGCAACATTTTCTATTCCCGCTGGCCACAGTGCCGCCCCCTTCTAAAGTCTGAAGGAGAGTAAACTGGCCATTTGTTTAGAAAGTTTGGAGACCCCTGTTCTAAAGGATTGAAACGTCTGGAAGTGGGTTGCGTACAACTAAATGACTTCCTCAAAAACTGTTCTCATTTCTTTTGATTTTTGCCATTAGGTCATTTACTAGCTAATTGAAAGACAACAGAAAACGTGTATTCATACAAATCCAGTCACACAAAAAACAAATCTAATTTACAGAGCAATGTTGTTATAATGTAGAAAAAGGATGACCATGTTCTAAATTCCACTGACAAGGCCACTTCCTAACTACACTGTAGCAATATATGAGCATTTGACATATTCAAGAGTCAAGCCACAAGGCAGGAAATTAATTTGCCAGCTGATAAATACTGTACTACTCCCTTGTACAACACAGTTCTGTTTACCTCCTGTTAGAACCAGTCCTGACAGTGTGGTCATCTGCTGATCTGGCATCATCCACAAGCAGCTTTCTTTCTTTAGAGAGACAATGAAGTTAAACCCAACATAACTTTACTACAGATAGTTGCAGGACAGAGGATATTCTTCCAGTCTTTTGCAGTGTAAAGACAATGATTTTCCTAAGCCTCGTCTCTGCAAAGACCTAAGGCAGTGGTCTCCAAACTGCGGCCCAGGGCCAAATGCGGCCCTTTGCTTGCCTTTATCCGGCCCTTGGGGCACTTTCCATTCCACTGATACGAGACCCTATTCTGCCATCTGACACTGACAGTGGAGCACCATTTCTCCCACTAACGTCACTAATGGGGCACTATTCCTCCCTATGATACCTGCTATGGGGCACTATTCCTCCCCCTAATACCAGGTGTCTACTCCCACTGATGCCAGGAAATTTTCCACTCCCGCTGGCCAAAGTACGGCCCTCCAAGAGTCTAAAGGACAATAAACAGGCCCTTTGTTTAGAATGTTTGGAGACCCCTGACCTAAGGCCTCATGTACACTGCTGCTGGTAAATAGACGTTTAGGAGCAGTTGGGCATTTTTTTCAACTGCTCCTGAACTCTCCTCTATGTTATCTTATCAGTACATGTACACAGGGTTGTTTATATTCGTTTCTAGGCAGTCAAGTTTAGAGGCTTTTTTTGAAACGCAAAGACATGGGTTCAGAAGCTGAGTTTAGAGGCATTTCAAGCGTCAAACATTTAGCCGCGTTTCGTTAAGTGGCGTTTTTCATTTTTGGCTATTTTAAAAATTAAATTTTTAAAAACATTTCTAAATGTAAACGCGGCTTGTAAACTGACGTTTTAAACGTGGGTTACTATCTGCCAAGTTAAATCGTCCAGGAGAGGTTGTAAAAATGTCCCTTGTGCATGAAGCCCAACACTGACTGAGGGAAGAAGGGAAGAAACAGGGAGGACCCAGCTAGAAATAACATAACTTTTTCTGTAAAAAAAGAAATAACATAACTTAACATAACTAGCACTAAACAGGAGGGGGGGACAGGGAGATGCCAAATCACACAGTACACAATGTAGTGGCCCTGGACCACCACTAAATGTCAGCATAACTCTAAACAGTAACCTGCAGTTCAATATAACACGGAACAAATACATACAAGTGGGACAGAATAGTTGTACTTGTGCACACAGTGGATCTTTGCATTTCCAATTTATAAAGAAGTGACTTGACTGATTCCCCAGGAATTGCCACGGTGTTTAGTTTCACAGCAAATAAGTATTTCCAAGCAGAGGTCAGTGTGGTTGACGTGCCCTACGGACCCCCCATACACAGCTTGAACAAATTGTGATTTTTTTCACTTCAGTTTTACTACTTATGCAGGATTCTGACCCTAAACCACAATCTATCAGTACTGCGAGACACTTAATTTACGTTTGCAAGCCTTTGTCCCTATTTGTTCAAAACTTCTACTGGAGGGGCCAGGTTGTCTGATCTTCCACCGCCGAGCTAAAAATATTCTAGGTGTGCAGTTTGAACCAAAAACCTTCATACATGCCATCCACTGACAACGCTATTTATTACTCTTGCTTCAATACTCTTTTTTTTGTTTTTTGATTACGGTGCCATTCGCCTTGTCTAGAACACAAAACCTCCTATAGAATTACCCCATAAGAAAAGGACTTTGAACCTGAAACGCGTTGGGTATCGCTAGGACTTATTTCGGATGTTCACCGGAAAGTACTAATCGGCTACTGGCGTGAAACTACTTTGTACACATACTATTATATTCCATTTGCAAGATATTTTATGTGTAATTATGTTTTATGTCAGTTTGTTGTAGAAATCATCAATGATGATTTTTTTAGTCCAGTTTATTTGTCTTTTTTTGTACAATATATACTTTTTTAACCAATTTATCAGTGTCTTTGCCAATTTAAAGTCCCCCTTTTTTTTGGCAAAGAGCCCATAACTAGCATTGTTGTTATCCCTACCCAATGCTTCAGTTCATACACGTCACAAAATTTGCTGCCTGCTGTACAGAGACAGAACCCTTTCACGCCAAGCGTACGAATAAATTCGTCCTCGGCTTTTGGGGTTATACCGGGAAGATGCCCGTATCGGCAGGCATTATCCTGGTACCGTTGTTTAGAGCGGGCGATTGGCTATCCAGGCATAACAACCGATGCGGCTAAAACATTCCCGCCGCTCTGACCGGGCCTCCTGTCCCACCGGGAGACCTGATCCTCCATCCGGCACCTCCAGTGTCCAGGCGCAGACTGAAACGAAGCCGTAAACGGCTTTGATTCAATCTCTGCAATGTAAACACGGAAGCGACGTCATGAGGTCACTTCCGGGGTTTCTCAGCTGCAAATGACGCCAGATTAAAAAAATACACAGTATTCAGAATTGCCATTTTCGGTGATCTGAATACTTTGAAGTGCAAAGGAGGGATCTTTTAGACCCCTGTTCCCTCAATAAAGAGTACCTGTCCTATGTTTACATTCCTTGTGACAGCAATAAAAGTGATCAAAATGTTAAAAAAAAAATTAAATAAAAAAAAACACAATTTTAATATTATAAAAATAAATAAATATTTTTTTAAAGCGCTTCCCTCCCCGCGAGCTCGCGCAACAAAGAAAACGCATACAGAAGTCGCGCCCGCATATGAAAATGGTGTTTAAATCGCACATGTGAGGTATCGCAGCGATCGTCAAAGCGAGAGGAATAATTCTAGCACTGGACCTCCCCTGTAACTCTCAGGCCACGTACACACGATCGAACATGTCCGCTGAAACTGGTCCGCAGACCAGTTTCAGCGGACATGTTCGATCGTGTGTACGGCCTATCGGACCGTTTTCCAGCGGACCAAAGTTTCAAAACTTGCTTGAAAACATGTCCGCTGGAAACCTGTCCGTCGGACAGGTTCGATGGTTAGTACACAAAGTCAGACCAAAAACCCGCGCATGCTCAGAATCAAGTCGACGCATGCTTGGAAGCATTGAACTTCGTTTTTTCATCACGTCGTTGTGTTCTATGTCACCGCGTTCTGGTCCGAGGGGATTTTGGTCCGATGGTGTGTACGCACATCAGACCAACAGACCACTTCAGCATGGTCCGATGAGAACGGTCCGTCGGACAAGTTTCATCGGACATGTCTGATCGTGTGTACGTGGCCTAACCTGGTAACCGTAAAAAAAAGTTTAAAGTGTTGCCTATGGAGATTTTTAGGTACCATAGTTTGTCGCCATTCCACGGGTGCGTGCAATTATAAAGCGTGACATGTTTGGTATCTATTTACTCAGCGTAACATTATCTTTCATATTACACAAAAAAATTGGGCTACTTTTTCATTTTTTTACAATTCATGAAAGTTAATTTTCCCAAAAAAGTTGCGTTTAAAACGCCGCGGCACAAATACCGTCCGACATAAAATATTGCAACAATCAGCATTTTATTTTCTAGATTCTCTGCTAAAAATATATATATAATGTTTGGGGGTTCTAAGTAATTTTCTAGCAAAAAATATGGATTTTAACTTGTAAACACCAAAGCTCAGAAATAGGCTTAAGCATGAAAGGGTTAATATAGTTGCACAAAGGCAGGTCTTCACACTATTGCTGTATCTAGACAGGTCATATCTTTGCTGCATGGAAACAGGTCCTCCTACAATTGCTGTATAGAGAGGGCCCCATACCATTGCTGTACATAGAAAGGACCTCATGTTACTGTTGTATGAAAACAGCATATCATTAATTGCTGAAAACTGTAATAAGTTTCTAGAACGTTTAGAAACATTTAAGAAGATCCTGAGAGTATATGCCCCAGTTCAAGTTAATTGTAGAGCAGTTTAGCTTAGGGGGTGGATTTAGCAAAGGTAGTAGTATGTCTTTTAAAATAGAACTATAGGCAAAATGTTTTTTTTTGTCATTTTAAATAGAGTAAAGACACACGATACGAAAATCGGAAATGTCAAATTTTCTCAAACGAACAATCTAGCGACAGCTGATTCCGGTTTTACATTCGCCAAAAGCTGGATGTGCAGACTTTAACATTTTTGTCGTACGTGAACTCTACGTCTGATTTTTGTTTAATGTACTAATGTACGATAAAAGTTTACGTACGATAAAAGTCGTAAAAGAGCAAGACTACGCATGCTCAGAAACGAAAGAATACATCCAAAACTATTCAACACATTGCGTCACTTCTGAAGTTGAATTCTTTTGTACGAGAATTTTTGTAATGCGAGTAACCTCTTCATTTTTGACATGAAACTAGCATGCAACAAAAAACAGATGATTGGTTGTCTGAAAATCTGATCGTGTGTACGAGGCTTAACCACTTTAGCCCTGGACCATATTGCTGTCCAAAGACCAGAGCACTTTTTGTGATTCAGCACTGCGTCGCTTTAACTGACAATTGCGCAGTCGTGCGACATGGCTCCAAAACAAAATTGGCGTCCTTTTTTTCCCACAAATAGAGCTTTCTTTTGGTGGTATTTGATCATCTCTGCGGTTTTTATTTTTTGCGCTATAAACAAAAATAGAGCGACTATTTTGAAAAAAATTCTATATTTTTTACTTTTTTCTGTAATAAATATCCCCAAAAAATATATAAAAAAACGTTTTTTAGCATTTAGCAATTAGCATTTATTGATTGGTTTGCGCAAAAGTTATAGCGTTTACAAAATAGGGGGTAGTTTTATGGCATTTTTATTATTTTAATTTTTTTTACTAGTATCAGCGATCAGCGTTTTTTTTCAGTACTGCGACCTTATGGCGGACACTTTTACACATTTTTGGGACCATTGGCATTTTTTTAGCGATCAATGCTATAAAAATGCATTGTATTACTATAAAAATGCCATTGGCAGTGAAGGGGTTAACACTAGGTTAAGTGTGCTCCTGGGTGTGTTCTAACTAGGGTTGCCACCTCATCCCTTTAAAACAGAACACATATTAATTACACAGGTTCTGTGGCTAATTAAGGTGGTAATTAAACTCACTTGGTGCTTTACCTGCATTAAATTAGCTTCAGAACCTGTGTAATTCATATGTGTTCTGTTTTAAAGGGATGAGGTGGCAACCCTAGTTCTAACTGTATGGGGGGTGGACTCACTAGGGGAAATCATTGATCTTCTGTCCATACATTGTATGAACAGAAAATGAGCGTTTCCCCCGCTGACAGGAACGAGAGCTATGTGTTTACACACATAGCTCTCGTTCCCCGCTCTGTAACGAGCAATCGCGGGTGCCCGGCGACGATCGTACCCGCCGGGCACGCGCACGGGACTCGGGGGCGAGCGCACGCGGGCCGCCGGAGGCGCGCACGCGCCCCCTAGTGGCCGTCGAAGTGCCGACGTAGAATGAGAGAGCCGACCTGCCACCGTAGAACGACGGCGGCTGGTCAGCAAGCGGTTAAGGAAGGGTTTTCAGATTTTTCTTCGCCATCTGTGCCCAATTGCAGAGATTCCCCTTCACTTACTCTCCCATAGGCACACCAGGAAGTGAGAGGAAATCCCTTCAATTTAAGGGAAATCCCTGGAAGATTTCCCCTTTACTTATTTTTTGGGGACAACTCAAAATTTGTGATTTTCTTAAAGTGGTTGTAAACCCTCATGCTTTTTCATCTTAATGCATTCTATGCATTAAGATGAAAAAAACCTTGCAGTGTCTGGCCCCCAGCCCCCTTTACTTACCTGAGCCCCGAATTTTGATGGGTGCGATCCCGCGTTACTCTCTCCACGGCTTCTCGGCTCTTCATTGAATAGATTAATAGCAGTGCAGCCATTGGCTCCCGCTGCTGTCAATCAAATCCAATGACGCGGCCGCCAGGGGGCAGGGCCGAGTCATACACTCGGCGTCTATGGACGCCGAGTGTATGACACAGGAGCGTGCCCACAAGGTAACCCCCTCGGGAGAGCTATTCCCACACAGGGTTATCTAATGCAGGGAGGAGCCGGCGTGGGACCCCAGAAGTCGATTGGGGCCACTCTGTGCAAAACGAACTGTACAGTGGAGGTAAGTATGACATGTTTGTTATCTAAAAAAGAGATGCACCTTTAATATCACTTTAACTTCTACTTCTATCTCCTTAATGGGGGTGCAGACAGCAATACAAACTGACAGGGGTTCCAATCCCCCCCCCCCCTTCCATCCAAAACTAAAAAAAAATATTTTGCGTTTAGTTTTATTTTATAGATTTTTATTTAGCTGTGGACAGATTAGGGAAAGGTTAGGAGTTCTGTTGGGTTTTATTTCTGTCTGTGAATCTATCGGGGATATTTTTCCATACTTTCTGGCTCCGACACCCATATACAGTGCAGAAAATAAGTATTTGAACACCCTGCTATTTTGCAAGTTCTCCCACTTGGAAATCATGGAGGGGTCTGAAATTGTTATCGTAGGTGCATGTCCACTGTGAGAGACATAATCAAAAAATGTTTTCCCAGAAATCACAATGTATGATTTTTTTAACTATTTATTTGTATGATACAGCTGCAAAGAAGTATTTGAACACCTGAGAAAATCAATGTTAATATTTGGTACAGTAGCCTTTGTTTGCAATTACAGAGGTCAAACGTTTCTTGTAGTTTTTCACCAGGTTTGCACACACTGGAGGAGGGATTTTGGCCCACTCCTCCACACAGATCTTCTCTAGATCAGTCAGGTTTCTGGGCTGTCGCTGAGAAACACAGAGTTTGAGCTCCCTCCAAAGATTCTCTATTGGGTTTAGGTCTGGAGACTGGCTAGGCCACGCCAGAACCTTGATATGCTTCTTGCAGAGCCACTCCTTGGTTATCCTGGCTGTGTGCTTCGGGTCATTGTCATGTTGGAAGACCCAGCCTTGACCCATCTTCAAAGCTCTAACTGAGGGAAGGAGGTTGTTGCCCAAAATCTCGCAATACGTGGCCCCGGTCATCCTCTCCTTAATACAGTGCAGTCGCCCTGTCCCATGTGCAGATAAACACCCCCAAAGCATGATGCTACCACCCCCATGCTTCACAGTAGGGATGGTGTTCTTGGGATGGCACTCATCATTCTTCTTCCTCCAAACACGGTTAGTGGAATTATGACCAAAAAGTTCTATTTTGGTCTCATCTGACCACATGACTTTCTCCCATGACTCCTCTGGATCATCCAAATGGTCATTGGCAAACTTAAGACGGGCCTTGACATGTGCTGGTTTAAGCAGGGGAACCTTCCGTGCCATGCATGATTTCAAACCATGACGTCTTAGTGTATTACCAACAGTAACCTTGGAAACGGTGGTCCCAGCTCTTTTCAGGTCATTGACCAGCTCCTCCCGTGTAGTCCTGTGCTGATTTCTCACCTTTCTTAGGATCATTGAGACCCCACGAGGTGAGATTTTGCATGGAGCCCCAGTCCGAGGGAGATTGACAGTCATGTTTAGCTTCTTCCATTTTCTAATGATTGCTCCAACAGTGGACCTTTTTTCACCAAGCTGCTTGGCAATTTCCCCGTAGCCCTTTCCAGCCTTGTGGAGGTGTACAATTTTGTCTCTAGTGTCTTTGGACAGCTCTTTGGTCTTGGCCATGTTAGTAGTTGGATTCTTACTGATTGTATGGGGTGGACAGGTGTCTTTATGCAGCTAATGACCTCAAACAGGTGCATCTAATTTAGGATAATAAATGGAGTGGAGGCGGACGTTTTAAAGGCAGACTAACAGGTTTTTGAGGGTCAGAATTCTAGCTGATAGACAGGTGCTCAAATACTTCTTTGCAGCTGTATCATACAAATAAATAGTTAAAAAATCATAAATTGTGATTTCTGGATTTTTTTTTTTGGATTATGTCTCTCACAGTGGACATGCACCTTACGCTGACAATTTCAGACCCCTCCATGATTTCCAAGTGGGAGAACTTGCAAAATAGCAGGGTGTTCAAATACTTATTTTCTGCACTGTATCAAATAGGGGATGAAGTATAAACATAAGAAAATACAATAAAAGCATTGTTAGAAGTTCTACACTTCTCTACTTAAAATGTGTTTTTGAAAGAAATGTGGCTTCACTTCCTGTCCTAATAGAAAATGAGGCAAAATCTCCCCAATATAAACACAGATGGCAAAAAAAAAAACCAGAAGAGGTTCTAACACTTGTCCATGTTATCTACAATAAAATAAAATATTTTAGTTGGATAGCTGGGATTGGGCTTTAAAATTAAGTTTGATCGATCCTTGAGGCAAAAAAAGAGTTAATAAATGTGACCGTAGGGGGAGGGGAGGGGAACATAGTTAGCCTTGCACAGTGGAGGAAATATATTCCAACCCATGTTTCAAATGTTCTAGCTGATTTCCTGTCTGATAATTCCACAAGGAATAACAAAAAATGTCATTTCGTAGCAGAGTGCAGCAAACTGACAAACAGTCTCATTCTGGCTTGAGTATGAGAACTTTTACAGATGAGTGTGAATGGTCCCAGTGGTCTTTTTCTTTAGGTGTCATAGACCTTTAAATTAGGGAATGTTATACAGGTGTTCTCCAGTCATACTTCCTTGTCTTCCGTCTAACAGCCAAATTGCTGAACTTTTCATACTGACCAAACTTTACGGCAACCTCAACGCTTCTCATCTACAAGCTCACCCTCATCCCTCCCAATTTTTATACTCAGAAAATGTCTCTCCATAAGACTATTCATTGAAGCAAAATACATTTAAAATTCCCTTTACAAAAGACCGGTACAAAAACGTATAAAATTTGTTACATTTATAAGAAATTAGATCAAAGCTTTTCCAAGCAGCAACAAATCAGATCCCAACTTTTCTGATCCTATGCCAGGAAATCAAGGAATCTGATAGTTCAGCTACTACATACAGCAACCTATGATTGTAGAAAAGTATTACCCCTCCTGGGCGGTCTGCTGCGACTCCGCGACCGACTGCGCTGCCTTTGGAGCTGTGATCTCCCCAAAAAGCGGTAGTAATAGGAGCGTCGTCCTGAATTTTTCCTGCTCACAGACATGGTGACCTGGCTAAGAATCCTCAGGGTAGAATTCCTGCTCCTGAATGTTTCCACCTTTTGCTCAGTACTGCGGACAGTTCAGACACGTCCGTGTTCCCACAGCTGCAAAGAGTCACCTATAATCTGCTGTGCTTTACAAGATAGTAAAGATGGGGAAAGTTATGGGAAGTTTTTGGGGTGGGAGTACCTGTCCTGGGCCTGGCTGTGACCACAGAACAACGGTCCAGCCCGAGAGCGGCATGTCAGAAGTGTAGAGTGAAGCCCTACAGGGATTGCTGTACAGCATTGTAGGTAGAAGTCATGTTGACAAGGAAAGAGAGGAGTGTAATGTGAGAGGGCTGGAGAGAAAATTACTCACACCCCACAGCGAGACCTCCCCTCGTACTGCTGCACAAACACTCTACACAGCAAAAAGAAGCCAACCGCACAGATTGCTTATCTCACTTCCAAGTTAAATGTGGACGGCATAGAGACATCCAATCGATTGGCATGTATGTCTATGTGGGATAAAATCAGTATAATAATCCCCTATATCCCTCACATCATGAGAACAGCCCAATACTTGTTAGGATGACAGCTATTTAACATGTATGGGTAAGATCAGGTCTTCAGAGGACTTTAACCTTGCTCATCAGTAACCCTACAATAAATGTGCATGCAGCCATTGAAATTACTTGACATATACACAAAGCCAAAGGGTTCGATTGGAAATTTTTGGCTGGTGCAATGAAAAACTGTCTGTGCCATTTAAATCCAATCCCAAAAAGTCTGCCCCATTTACTGAAGTTAGATTGACTTAGATTCAACTCTGCACAGGAATAAATACGATTTAGAGAAGGAAATTCTTAGGACACATGACCAGCAGAGATCAGTGATTCTTCCGATGAAGTGACAGGACGTGTCACAGAGGGGCACTATATGATCTTATCAAACAGACAAGTCTAGAAATTGCAGCTCAAACAGTAATCAATATCCAACAGCAAGATACCGATAAAGAGAAATATATTATAGAGCCATGAGGTCCAGCCATGTGACTTTTACAACTACTGTATATTCAGCAGAATGGCCTGAGGAAAATTCCTTTTTATTTTCTTCTTGTTTGGCCACAACAGGGCAGTTTGGAGCATCTGCAGGGTATGTATACATCTTCCCATATAAACAAAGTATTTCACCTCCTGCAGTGAGGACCCTCATTAGCTCTCTCGGGGGCTCCAAACATGTACCTCGCTCCTGGAAAACACATGTGCCCTCATTATTTACTGCTCCTGCCACAAGCTGCAGACAAGCTAAGGCAGCAAATGGTCAATAAATGATCAAAGAGCCCATGAGGGGCCACAATCTCTGAGGGGCCACAATCTAACTATTTACTGACTAAATGGTTTCTTATAAGAGACGTTTTTACTGATATTTGAGATGGAGTTCATCTCCCTGCATGCTAAGCTCTTCTGCAACAAACTGACTTTAATGTTGGTTTAACATTCCCCTGATAAGTTTATCCAACAATCATCAACAAGTGAATAGATGGTCTTTAGAAGGGGGTAAAGGGGGTGTTCTAGGACTAGACTGATCGATCTTCCTCCACAGTCATGTCATGAATGTCATTGTATATAGTATGTGTCAGCCCAACAAGAAGGCTGTGGCAGATTGCTCTTTTGACATCATCCTTATGCCAGCCATAAATAGATTTATTTCAAACAATCGACCTTTCAGTTCTGTCACAAGTCATTCAATATACTACCAGCTGAAAGTTCTTCGGTATAAATCTGATTGCTATCAATAACACCAATGACAATCAGGGTCAGCAGCGGTCAGTGTGAAAAAATATTTTTATTCTCAATTGATTGATTTTCAAATGGAGCTTTCATCCAAATGTATTTTAATATGTTTTATTATTATTACCTACTGTATCTAAAAAACACACATTTATTTTGCAATCAGTTTCTCCATACACCATCTTCTTGTGTGGAAAACTATCATAATTTAGCAACCTACCTGACAGCTTATGCCTTTGAGTCCATGACATGCAAATTAGTTGAAACTAATTAAAATACATGGAAAAAATTATTGACATCTGCTACAGTCAGACATGAACCAAACTGATATGTGTATGGCCAGTAGTGGGGTGGAATGAGAACAATGGACAGTGAGGCATTGCTGGCGCTCCTGGAATTTATAAAAAGTCTGAGACAAACTGTCTCAACTAGAGCGCAGCCAATCAGCTATTAAATTATGATTTTCTAAGCCGTCTGGAAAAAAACGAAACACAGAAGCTGTTTGGTTGCTATGAGCAACAGCACTCATTAAGGTAGAACTTTTATCAATTCGTCTCCATGACCTGGTCAATGGTACCTGGCAAAGCATGTAAGCTGTATGCAAACGTGCAAATACGTGCGGCAAAACGCCAGGAAAAAACGCTCAAAAACACTACGCTCAGGTGTGAATGGGGCCTAACTATTCTTAAAAAAAAATTCCTCTCCCTCCTACTTGTGTAAAAAAAAGATCTGTATACTTACCGTTTTTTAGTCTGCTCTGGTCCAGTCAGGTGATCCTGCAGCTTTGACTTCCCTGTGTCAAATAGCCTATGGGCAACGTCAAGGCTCCAGGAATTCCCAGCTGTTGTTCAGTGCTCCATGATGCAGGGAGCAGGATCATGTGACCAGACCAGAACAAAAAAAAAAAAAAGCATACGTATACAGACTTTTTTTTTTTTTTTTTTTTACACAAGGTAGGCAGAATAGGTACGGTAGGAGGGGAGAGGGAACATTTGTAAGAATAGTTTTGCTAGGTTCACACTAGAACATAATGCAGGAAACATGCGTTCCCTGTGCATTTCCCCACTTTTCAAGACGCACTGCAGTTGCAATATGCACCGAGTGTCAATTTAAAGCTGACAACCTAAATGCAGATTGCAAAAGCAGTGTTTACCTGCCTTGGATCGCATGGTAAGAAAGTACCATGCAATCTAGTTGCAGTGCGTTTCCAAAAGTAGTGCACATTTTGTGCGATGTAGTGCGATTTGAGCCCATTCAGCATGTTACTGTGCGATCCATAGTGTGAACCGGGGGTCAGTGTTAGGATTGAATTCTATTTTAACCTCTTCTGTGTCTGAATTCTATTTTAACCTCGTCTGTGTCTGAGCTTTGCATATCTGGTGCAAACCAGTCTTATTGCAATTATCCTGTGTATATGGCGAACCTAACATAACATAATCCACATTGCTGTGACAATTATAGCAGGTGGCATACTCTGCACTGACATAGCTTACACAGTTTGCACAGGTTAAGTAGAGGCTTTTTGGTTCCATTTAGCCTACCTCACCATAACTTTTCCTTTAATACTTCAGAGAAAAAGGTTTTGCCCCATCACAGATGTTATGACAGAAATTCTAAGGAAACATGATGATATTTTAATGTAGCCTCTGGAAAGAAACACAGACAGGACTGACTGGCGGGGCCTGCTGGGAACTAAATCCAGCTTCAAAGTGGTAAGAGCTCTCAGGATTTGGATAGAAGTCGTTTGCTGTGTTGTATGCGGAGAGACAATGGGATGAAAAGTGACTTAGCCCGGCCCTCACATGTTCTACATCAGTTTTAACAAGCAAAGGTGGAGACCATAAATCAGCCAGGGTTAGGATTTCACACAGGGTGCCATGACCAATCAGGACAGAGTCACATGACAGATGGACAGCAGAAAATGATTACAGGGGACACTGATCGCCATGTTGCAATTTGAACTTGTTAATGCAATCTCTGCTGCATTTCCCAGGAATGGTGCAGCACATACCGGCCCTGAGTGCCAGCGCCTATAGCTGGAAACCCGTCTGACATTTCACACACAATGAACTGCAAGGAAAATAAAAAAAGTTATTCTGAGAAAACTATTTCCTGGGAAAGACGCAGATTTCCTTTCCCAAATGAACAATATTAATGAGAGCGCTTTCTTCAGCTATGCCATTCAGAGAGTGTTTTTTTAAACGTCCATTTGCTGGTGGCCAGAGAGGGGGGGCTGTATACGGAACAGTGAACACAAACTATATAAAACAAAGAATATGGACCTGTAGGACGGCGCAGTCAAACCGTTATTTTGTATTATGAATCCGATATTTTTTGCCTGTAACCGTGGTCATACACTCTGGTTTCTACATGCATATGACAGCTTTGTAGTTCTATAACGCATGGGCCATCCATTGACATGGAGAAAAACAATTTGTGCTAAGACTACAGCATACAACCCGCATGTTCCTACAAATAATTTGCAAGCATGTGTATGTGTGTATGCTCCACTATATACAGCGTCCAACTGCAACCGTGGTTACATAGTAGGTGAGGTTGAAAAAAGACACAAGTGCATCAAGTCCAACCTATGTGCAATTTTTGGTGGGGCGCAAACCTAAAGAAAAACTGAAAAAAATTGCAGCCTCACTGTGCCCATCAAATGCAGCCACTGTGCCATCAAGTGTCACCACTGTGCCATGCCATCAAACACAGCCACTGTGCCATCAATTGTCACCACTGTGCCCTACCATCAAATGCAGTCACTGTGCCATGCCATCAAATGCAGCCACTGTGCCATCAATTGTCACCACTGTGCCATGCCATCAAATGCAGTCACTGTGCCATGCCATCAAACGCAGCCACTGTGCCATCAATTATCACCACTGTGCCCTGCCATCAAATGCAGTCACTATGCCATCAATTCGCACCACTGTGCCATGCCATCAAACACAGGTGGTTGTCGCTAAATGTCCGGCCACCTGAACAGACCAGCGGCAACTGGCAACAATAACATACATTCATGCAATGCATGAATGTATGTTATTTTCAGTGGCGGCGCGGAGCCAGAGGGGGCGGTGCTCCAGCGCCCCCTATGGACGGACCGCCGCTGCCTATGTGTGTGATTTTATGTTAGTTTTACATTGTATATCCCTCTATGTTGTGGTCGGTCAGGTGCTTATCTAATAGGTTTTTTAAATCATCAATGCTCCCCGCTGAAACCACTGCCTGTGGAAGGGAATCCCACATCCTAATGGCTCTTACAGTAAAGAATCCTCTACGCAGTTTAAGGTTAATCTTCTTTTCTTCTAATTTTAGTGAATGGCTATGTTGTCTTATTAAAATTCCCTTTCAAGGAAAAGTTTTATGCCTTTTGTGGGGTCAGCACTGTTGTATTTGTACATCAAAAACATATCCCCTCTCAAGTGTCTCTCCTCCAGAGAAAACAAGTTCAGTGCTTGAAACCTTTCCTCATAAATAAGGTCCTCCAGTCCCTTTATTAGTTTTGTTGCCCTTCCCCGACTCCGGTTCTAGCACATCCTACCTGAGGACTGGTGCCCAGAACTGGACAGCATATTTCAGGTGGATTTTAAATGGATGTACAGGTACGCCTATTTGCGCAGCCGTGCCATTGTGCCTACGTACGCACTGGTCGGCAAGCGGCTAAACCTCATTTGCCATGTAGTTGACCACTCTATTTTGTCAAAATCTTCTTGCAAAGTTTCGACATCCTGTGGAGAATTTATTGCCCTGCTTAGCTTAGTATCCTCCGCAAAAACAGAGATTGAGCTGTTTATCCCATTCTCCAGGTCATTTATGAATAAATTAAATAGGATTGGTCCCAGGACAGAACCCTGGAGGGCCCCACTTTCCACCCCTCCCCATTCATCACTACTCTCTAACCTCCTGTAGCCAGCTTTCAATCCATTTACTCACATGGTCCATACCAACAGACCTTATTTTTGTAGAGCAAGTCCCCTTTCAGACTGGGGCAGTGTGCGCGGTGGCGGTATAGCGCCGCTATTTTTAGCGACGATATACTGTCGGAATTGCGGCGGTATTCGTCCGCTAGCGGTGCAGTATGAACCCATGCTAGTGGCCGAAAAAGGGTTAATAAGCGCTCTCCTACGGGACACCCATGCTGGCGTGCTCCCGTGTCCTGCTACTGTGTCTGTTTACACAGACAGCAAGTCTCGTCTCCGCCCCCGGAGTGCGTCATTGGATTTGATTTACAGCAGCGAGCGCGAATGGCTGCTCTGCTATCAATCTATCCAATGAGGACACAAGACACCGGCCTGAGCTGGTTTGCTTGTTCCCGTTGCGGGAATTACGGGGCTCAGGTAAGTATAAGGGGGGCTCGGGGGCGTTGCTGCAGTAAAGAAGGTTTTTCACCCTAATGCATAGAATGCAGTTAGAGTGAAAAACGCAGAGGGTTTACAACCCTTTCAAGGACCCTCGGGTGCAAGCCATCTGGTCCCGGTGACTTAATGTTACGTTCTTCAAGTCTATTTCTAATTCTAATTCTATCCTCTGTTAGCCATGAGGGTGTTTCCTGTGACATCTCATAAGGATAAACGTTTAACAAATGTAATACCTTCACCATCTCTTGATCCTTAGTAACCAGATTCCCTTCATCATTCTTTGGGGGACCAATATGATCTGACCTACCTTTCCTACTATTTATGTACTTAAAGTGGATGTAAACCTGAAAAAAAAAATGTTTTATTTTTTTGATGTCACAATGTACAGTATAAGATTTAATATCATCTGTGCCCAGTCTTGCCACACAGAGTTAATCCAGCTCTAAACAATCCTCTTTTATTGTTCAGTGAAATAAAACGGACTTACAGAGAAAAACCTTAGTCCGTTCCGCCCCCTTGCTGTGAGTGACAAGTTATTTACATATCTCATGCACTAGCCTGGAGACATGCATTATTTTTTAATCCCCACCCGCACTCCTTTTCTAAAGTCATGTGGTTACTTTTCTGGATTTTGACTGGATGTTAGTGATCATAGCATCATTTAGTGTAAGGAATGTATAGGAAAGAATGCATGTTGACAAGGGGAGTGCAGAGGAGGGCGGGGAGTCTACTGACATCACGACTCCACCCACCGAGCTCCAGACAACAGATCCACCCACAGAATCTGCAGTTTTTCAGTTCTTATAACAGACAGAGGGGAGACAAAATTGATCAATATGCAGCACATGTTTATGACTCTGTTTGTACAAGCACATTGAAAACAATGGACCTGCATTTCGATCGGTAAAAAAAAAACCAACAAAAAAAAACACCCGTATTACCAAAAACTGAGCGTTTTCAGGCAGCAGTGTGCAAGTGGCCATAAAAGTAAAACATGCATAGAAAACTGCAGATGGAACCGTCAGAGATCGAGATGGGAGACTAACAGGCCAGGCAATGCACACTCTCTAGTTCAATCACACTGCAGAAGCCTCAGTGCCTAATATACATGCTGTATGGTACAGAGGAACTTGCAGATCTGCACCCACACAATCCACCGCTAACAATGAGCACACAGGGAACCAGGCAGACTGAAGAGGAAATCTAATTGCTACAATTATATAAGAATTACTGACTGCA
Organism: Rana kukunoris; assembly: GCA_029574335.1. Lineage (NCBI taxonomy): Eukaryota > Metazoa > Chordata > Amphibia > Anura > Ranidae > Rana > Rana kukunoris. The sequence continues at coordinate 143,977,999 of CM056057.1, read as the reverse complement.
ATATTCTGCCGGGAGACCCCCAGCACACAGATCTGTTATATCACACACAATATAACTCAGAATATCCAATACGAACAGTTACACAATGAACTGCATCTAATGTGGTCAGCAGAAATAGAATCGCTGGAGAATTCCCACCAATATAGAAGGGGGGTAAGATAAATTGAGGAAGGGAGAAAAGGGGAATAAGGAGTGGGAAAGACATAGAGAATAAAAAAAAGACATACAGAGAAGGTGGGGAGAAGAAGGGGAAGGGATAGAGAGCAAGATGTGGGGCAGAGGGGAACAAAGAGATGGGAGGAAAAGAATGGGAAACACAGATTGAGGGTAATCCACACCAGACACTGTTATAACACAGCGGATGGTGCAGGGGAACATTGCACTGATGAACCTTGTCAGAATGTAACACTGGCATTTCAATAAATTGCATCAGCTTTCATGCGGTGCGAGGCGGTAAAAAAAAAAAAAAGTACAACCGGCCATACTATTTTTCAGTGCACACCATCCATACACCAGTGCAACATGTGGACTGGGCACATAGGAAACTAGACATTTTGCCTTGTCTTGTGGTGGGACTGCACTGGAATAACCAACAACGCAGTCGTACCACACACAGGTGTCGGTTTATGAAACAGTGAAATCTATTCACTGCTTCTTTCTCTGGCATTCACAGTGAACATTTTTCTCCTCTGTGTGATTGTTTATGAAGCGGAGAAGATCGCTTCACCCTCGGAGGAGGGAAGTGATCTACCAACGCTTCAAACAGTGGAGAACGGCCCCTGATACTGGAATCTCGTGAGACTTCACGAGATTACAGTACCAGAAATTCACAGAAATACGGAGATGTCAGTTTATTGAGCAGTGATAAATTATCACCGCTCATTACACTGACAGACCCCTGGTTAATGTATTTAACCACTTGTCCTCTGCCCACCGTCAAATGACGGCGGGCGGAGGACTCCATTATCCTGACATCACGTCATATGACGTGATGTCCCTTTAAAGCCGCGGGCGGGCGCGCACACCCGCCGCTCTGCCGGGATCCCCTGCGAGTGCCCGGCGGCAACGATCGCCGCCAGGCACACGCGAAGGCTCAGTAACTGAGCGGGGACGTGGAGCTCTGTATGTAAACACAGAGCTCCACGTCCTGTCAGGGAGAGAGGAGATCGATTGTGTCCCTTGTACATAGGGACACAATCGGTCACCTCCCCCAGTCACCCCCCCCCTCCCCCCACAGTTAGAACACTCATAGGACACACATTTAACCCATTCCCCGCCCCCTAGTGGTTAACCCCTTCACTGCGAGTCACATTTATACAGTAATCAATGCATATTTATAGCATTGTTCACTGTATAAATGTAAATGGTCCCAAAAATGTCAGAAAAGTCCGCCATAACGTCGCAGTCCCAATAAAAAAAATCGCAGATCGCCGCCATTAATAGTAAAAAAAACAAACAATAAATGCCATAAACTATCCCCTATTTTGTAAACACTATAAATTTTGTGCAAAACAATCGATAAACGCTTATTGCATTTTTTTTTACCAAAAATATGTAGAAGAATACGTATCGGCCTAAACTGAGGAAAAAAATATTTTTTTATATCTTTTTTGGGTTATTTATTATAGCAAAAAGTAAAAAATATTGCATTTTTTTAAAAATTGACGCTCTATTTTTGTTTATAGCACAAAAAATAAAAACCGCAGAGGTGATCAAATACCACCAAAAGAAATCTCTATTTGTGGGAAAAAAAGGACGCCAATTTTGTTTGGGAGCCACGTCGCACGACCGCGCAATTGTCAGTTAAAGCGACGCAGTGCCGGAAGCTTAAATTTTGTCTGGGCAGGAAGGGGGTGTAGGTGCACAGTAGGCAAGTGGTTAAAATAACAAGTACATAATATATATATGTATACACACACACACATACACTATATATACATATATATACACACACACACACATAATATATATGAACATGTACACATTATAAATATGTATGTATATATATGTATACACATAAATATGACAGGGGGACATGGTTACAGTGTTGGGGGGGTCAGAACGAGGTAGAAGGAAGTTAAAAATCTTCCTCCTTCCTCCTCAGAACCCCCGGAAATTTTCTCTTCACTCCCCGCTTCACCAGCTCTGAGATGGTGTATCGGGGAGTGTGAATTCTGACACAGATCACCAGTGAATAGCTGAGATCACAGCTTCATAAACTGTCCGTTTCTGTGTCAGTCTATGAGACTTCACTGTGTGAAGAGATAATCGGCGGGAAAACAAATTCAAACACTTCTCCCCCCGATTATCACTGTTTCATAAACTGTTTATGGGCTGTGATCAGTGGTGATCCCAGGGATCACTGCTGTTCACTGCTTCATAAACGGACACCCTAGTGTTAATAAACCCTCAAGGTTGGAGAAGAGGGACAGAGAACGAGAGAGAGGAGTATAGAGAAAGGGAGGTTGTAACGAAAGAAAGGGGTAAAGTGAAAGAGAGGGATTAAAGACTGGCAAATCCATTATGTGACATTAAAATGTAGAGGTGTTACAAATAGATGTATTTTATTCAATATGGAAGTTGCATAAATTCATAATTGGCAAATAGAATTGTCCGTTTCCTAGTCACGATTGGTCATTAATCTAACCGCATTTTCCACAATAGCTCTATGGTTAATAGCTTTGTTGGATTACGACATGGCACTATATTGTTATCTATTTCAATGTTACGGTTTGTTTTCATCGTCTTTGACAGTTCCAGCAATGTAAAAGCACAAAATAGGTAGTACTACTATTTTTATTGTAAAACTAACGACTGAAACAGAATTGTCTGTGCCTTGTATTGTCATAGCTCAGTTCAGCCTTATATTTTTTACAGTTCTGGTGGTACTCAGACTGATGCTGCTTTCTTTTTATTAACAATAGGAAGTGTTGTAAGTCCAGATAACGGGGTCTGGATGGAAACTTCTGCAGATAAGGGGAGGCTGACCTTTATATTTATTTATATCCCAGGCTGTACCATGTTTTCTTTGTATTATTTTGTATGTACTAGCCACAAAGATTAACGCTCAGGTTTTCACGCTTTACAATAATGCCAGGCTTATTTAGGCGTCTGTGGAGAAGAGCAGAAAACAAGCCAATTCACAGAGAAATAATTGTAGAAATTATGAGCAATAATTAATTTGTGTGAAATAACAATCGTTCTGCACCATGGCAATATTTACCTTTGTGATTTAAATGCTTTGATAAGAAAATCATGAGGTAAAATCATGAACAGTGACAATAGATGAAAACGCTAAAAATGTCTTCTTCTATTACAAACTATCTGACAGTTTCCAGAACATTTCAATAAAACTTTTGAAGAGGTTGAGCACCACAAACAACAGACAGAGCCCTACAGATGACGGACATACTGACAGCTTTTAACACAAATCTGGTGCCAATTTCCACATCTGTAGGACGCAGTTTGCAGTGCAGAGTGATATAAGGTCTATAAGGACTATGAGGAGCAGCAGTTACGAGCCAGCCAAGGGATGTCTCCTGCCTTCCCAGTACTGCCCCAGAATGGTCCCTACACATTGGAAAGAGATGTTCACTTGCAGGTGCAGAAACGGGAAAGGAGTTTCCTTTTCCTGATTAAATTCAGCTCTGCTCTAGATATTAAACATTTAAATTTGAATCTGCAAGGGTTATGATAATTATTAGGTTTTGACGCGGCATACTCCCTGAGAGTAAGAAAAGGGCTCATTACAAGGAGAATGTTCTGCACGATAATTCAGTCTGGGAGCTCCTTTGTGCTTCAACAGCATTTGGAGGACACTGCTTGTATCTCTGGCTTACTCTGTGTAATATCAGGGAAGGGTCAGTCTACCTAGAGCTGATGTTTCAGTTTTAGGTGGAGGTATAAACCCTAACAGAATAACATTGCCACTGAAATGATTTTTATCCTTTGTTGCTGGTTAAGGCTGCCGATCTCCTAATTCATTAATGGCAGCATGACATTTCTCATCGTTAGTTTCCTGATGGTGAGAACAGTGGACCATTCTTACACAAAGTATGTTAAAATGGTCACCTGCAATCTCCATCAGAAGCCCATGCGATGGATTGTCAATGCAGGAGCAGAATTGGAAGACAGGGATAGAACACGTTCACTCTAAACACAAGGACCTGAACAAGGATCTTCTTGGTAGAATAACTAGGTATTTTTTACTGAAAACTAACCACAGTTCTTTTGTGAATTTAGGCTGCCTCCATTGCATTTGTTCCTTCATGTTACTCAGATAGACTTAAGCCCCATACACTACGAATGTCAGGAGAAATCGGCCAGTTAAAAAAATAAATAAACGCCCGACATTCGTGTGTATGCCTCCCTGTTCGACAGAAGTTTATCTGACAGTTTGGCCAGCTTCAGTCAGACGAGCATGCTGGAAAACCTGTAGCGGAGGGCGCTGATCGGAGTGTTTTGTCAGAAAACAGCAACTCAGCAGGGGAGATCGCAATACTAATTTTGTATAGTTAGTACAGTGAATAGTGTGTACCAGGCTTTATTGTTGAGATTCAGGGCTCTGTGGGGTCCATATCTTTTAAATCAAGGACTCCCTGTTCTTTTACTTGCAGATAGTTCTTTATGACTTTGGCTGTACATTTAGTAATTTTCTTGCTGCAGAATGATTTTTGGACCAATAAGACACCTCTGAGCATTTGTCTGTGGGCGCCTACTGCCATAAACATTTGTATTGCTAGGTGCATCATCCACTCCCTTTCAATCACAGCAGCTAACAGCCTCTCAGAGTTTGACAGGTTGCCAGCAACAGGGTTGGATGGTGCATCTGTGCCTAAAACGCCAGAGTCTCATGCATCGGGTCTACACCCAGTAAGCATGGGGCTTTTCTGGGGACATAAACTGGCTCAGATGTAAAGGGATGTACGCTTGTTTACATCTTCCTCATAGACAGATTGTGGTTCAGTGTGGAGGCATCTAAAAAAACTGACAGATGGATCCAGACTGAACGCTCGAGTGAAAGGGCTCTTACTGCTACCCTACTAAAAATCGTTCTGCGATGGATTTTTTTGATGCTTCCTCACTGCCTGTTTTAACTCTCAAAATGCAGAGTCTCAGTGCCAAATTGCATGTGACTGTAGGGTGGTTGCGATCCAAGCCTATTTCACTTGAATGGGTGGCATTTGGCCATGCGATATCTGCCAAATGCAGTACACCATATAATTTTCGCACATGTGTACAGCCCTAAGTGGCTGCATCCCCTAGTTTAGGTGGGCCATTGAAGGGCAGTAAAATCACAACTCAACTGTCTGCTTTTACCATCCCCTGGCTGTTCATGTACGCCCTAACTGAAGGCAAGTGTCATAGGAAAATGAATGCCGTTTTAAAGGCAAAGTGTGGACTCTGACACACCAAATATTGGTTTGAGTTTTTTTCCGTTTATGCACTCTGCAGGTAATTGATTAATAAAAACTATTAATGTCATTACTTTTGAAAGCATCTTAATTTTACTGCATTTTTTCACACCTGCCCAAAGATTTGACACAGTGTTATTGTATAGGAGACTTTAAAGCGGAATTCCGGCCACAATTTCACTTTTTAAATATAAATACCCCTGTAATACACAAGCTTAATGTATTCTAGTAATGTTAGTCTGTAAACTAAGGTCTGTTTTGTTAGGTTGTTACAGCATTTAGATACTTTATAAAACAGGAATTGACCGGGGCCATCTTAAGTGTGGGAATCCATGAAGCCAGACTGTATGACTTCCTGGATTTCAGCTTTGCTGATCTCGCACATGCTCAGTGCTGCACAAGCAATGTAATAGGTTTCAGGTCAGGTTTCCATAGCAACGGGAGTGTCAGAGGAAGTTGACGCCCCTTATCTATGCAAATCTCTCCTCCCCTCCTCCTTCCAGGAAATATACTAAATCATTTGTTATGTAGATATATTTGCACCGCACACCGCACTGAACACAGCGCACCGATCACAGCGCACCAATCACAGCGCACCGATCGCACAGCGCACCGATCGCACAGCGCACCAATCACAGCGCACCGATCGCACAGATCACAGCGCACCAATCACAGCGCACCAATCACAGCGCACCGATCGCACAGATCACAGCGCACCGATCACAGCGCACCGATCACAGCGCACCGATCACAGCGCTCCAATCACAGCGCTCCAATCACAGCGCACCAATCACAGCGCACCAATCACAGCGCACCAATCACACCAATCACAGCGCACCGATCACAGCGCACCGATCACAGCGCACAGATCACACCGATCACAGCGCACCGATCACAGCGCACCAATCACAGCGCACCAATCACAGCGCACCAATCACACCAATCACAGCGCACCGATCACAGCGCACCGATCACAGCGCACAGATCACACCGATCACAGCGCACCGATCACAGCGCACCGATCACACCGATCACAGCGCACAGATCACAGCGCACAGATCACAGCGCACAGATCACAGCGCACCAATCACAGCGCACCAATCACAGCGCACCAATCACAGCGCACCAATCACACCAATCACAGCGCACCGTTCACACCACACAGATCACACCGATCACAGCGCACCGATCACAGCGCACCGATCACACCAATCACAGCGCACCGATCACAGCGCACCGATCACACCAATCACAGCGCACCGATCACAGCGCACCGATCACAGCGATCACAGCGCACCGATCACACCGATCACAGCGCACCGATCACAGCGCACCGCGCACAGATCACAGCGCACAGATCACAGCGCACCGATCACACCAATCACAGCGCACCGATCACAGCGCACCGATCACACCAATCACAGCGCACAGATCACAGCGCACCGATCACACCAATCACAGCGCACAGATCACAGCGCACAGATCACAGCGCACCGATCACAGCGCACCGATCACACCAATCACAGCGCACCGATCACACCGCACCAATCACACCAATCACAGCGCACCGTTCACAGCGCACCGTTCACAGCGCACCGTTCACAGCGCACCGTTCACAGCGCACCGTTCACAGCGCACCGTTCACAGCGCACCGTTCACAGCGCACAGATCACAGCGCACAGATCACAGCGCACAGATCACAGCGATCACACCGCACCGATCACACCGCACAGATCACACTGATCACAGCGCACCGATCACACCGCACCGATCACAGCACACCGATCACACCGCACAGATCACAGCGCACAGGAGTTGTTGAGGGGGGGGGGTTCGGATCAAAGTTGTTGAGCGGGGGTTTCCGCAGATCGGAATTGTTGAGCGGGGGGGGGGGATCGGATGGAAGTTGTTGAGGGGGGGGTTCGGAGATGGAAGTTGTTGAGTGGTTGGGTGGGGGGTGCCGCGAATCGCGGGTGGGGGGGGCTGATTTGCGGGATTTCTGCCCTATGAGAGTGTGGTGGGGGAGGAGAACACTGTGGGAGGGCTGGAGAGGGTGGTGGGAGAGGAGAAGCAGGGTGCATACAGAAGAAATGAGCTTTCTATATTCCTCTATACAGGCGCTGAATGCTTGATTCTCCTACCTTTTACCTCTTGCAAGCAATCAGCGCCTGTATAGAGGAATATAGCAAGGTGATTTCTTCTATTTGCAGCCCCCCTGCTGCACACGTAGGGCGGCATCACAGCTGACTGAGCTGCCTGGCTGGGTCTGTGTTTTCGGCGGTGACGCTACGGTCCCGCCCCCTTAGACCGGCTCGTGTGATTGGCTGAACACAGATCACATTGGCTGTCTATCCACTATCACATGAGCCAGCCCAGGGGGGCGGGACCGTGTTACAGCGTCCCCGCCGAAAACACACCCAGCCAGGCAGCTCGTAATACATAGAGAGAGGAGAGGAGAGAGAGGTCATGTCCCAGGAGGCATAGCGGCTGTGATTGACGGCTGCGGCCGTGGCTGAGAAAATAAACTCATCTGCAAAGCACATTAATTTTTTTAAATGACTAAAAATTACATGCCAATTCGATTTAAGGGGGCAGTGTGAAAGGGGATGCAATAAAGTTAAAAAAGAGGGTGGAGCTCCACTTTAACGAAAATCTAAGCTAACAGAATACACTTTAATATTATACCATTAGCACTGTATTAGCAAAAAACAAACAATCATTATTACCCACATTCCAATATACGGTAATCTTGAAATAATCCTCTACCATATTGCAAGTGAATTCTGCCTATCTGCATGCCATTGCTTTCTACAGTTTCCTGCATTTGATGGAAGCTTTGTAACTTCTCTGCCTCCTGAAAGCAGGCTCTGTAAAATGTGTGACACAGCAGTGCCTACTCACAGGGCATGTGGGGGTAATTTACTTAAAGCGGAGTTCCACCCTTAAAAACACTTTTTTCATTACATCCAGCATACTGGCGTCAGCGCCAGTATGCTGTTTTTTTTTTTTTTTAATGCTCGTACTTACTGTTTCTCCCAAATTTTATTTCCTGGCGCACCGCGGAGTGTCGCGGCTATAAGGCGTCACGCCTTCCGGAAACAGCCGATTAGCATTCGGCTTTTACTCGGCGCCTGCGCACAGCCCCAGGAGCTGACTGCGCAGGCGCCGTATATAGCGCGTCACGCCCTCCGAAAAACCCGAACTAGGACCAGCTATTTTCGGCGCCTGCGCAGTCAGCTCCTGGGTCTATGCGCAGGTGCCGAATGCTAATCGGCTGTTTCCGGAAGGCGTGACGCCTTATAGCGGCGACACTCCGCGGTGCGCCAGGAAATTAAATTTGGGAGAAACAGTAAGTACGAGCATTAAAAAAAAAAAAAAAAAAACAGCATACTGGCGCTGACGCCAGTATGCTGGATGTAATGAAAAAAGTGATTTTAAGGGTGGAACTCCGCTTTAAGGCAAATCCACTTTGCACTACAAGTGCACTGCAAGTACACTTTCAAGTGCAGTCGCTGTAGATCTGAGGGGGGCATGTAAGGAAAAAAAAAAAAGAATTTTAGCTTGCACATGATTGGATGATAAAATCATCAGAACTCATCAGAAAATCACCAGATCTACAGCGACTGCACTTGCAGTGCACTTATTGTGCAACGTGGCTTTGTCTTTTGCAAATAACCCCCTATGTGTCACATAATTCAAGGAATAAATGTGTGGAGATCTTTGCAAAGTACATTTACAAACTTCAAGACCATTCAGATTAATAGGAGTAGGCAAGAAATTGAAATACATAATGGAAATTAATATGCTTTTCCATGTTTAGTTAAGATACACTTTAAGGTGATTGCAAGGCCTGGTTCACACTGGTGGGTCATGGTATTCTACTTGTGACAGCAAAAGTCGCATGACATGTCAAATTCAATGTTTCCCTATGAGAGCATTCCTAACTGATCTGACACAAGTCGCTGCACTAGTTTGGTCCGACTTTGATGTAACTTCAATGTAAAAGTTACATTAAGTTGGACTAAAGTTGCAGGGCAAAGTCAGATCGAAATTTGGGTGACTTTCGTGTCGGAGCACTGTAAACCTGGGCTTAAAGTGGATGTAAACCCTCACATTTACACAGTGAAGTCAACAGCCCCCGATGATACACAGAGATGAACCAAATCTCCCTAAATAAAGTTTTACATGTTTATCCGAGGTCTTCAGCTTTCTACATTATTTAGAAAGTACACATTGTGTTAAAGATTTTTCTTCCCGTTTCAGCAGTGGGAGGGGAGTCTTGGGATACACTGTGTGTGAGCTGATTGGAGGAAAGGCACATACCCCCTCCACATAGGCAGAGGAACGAAACTTGTAGAGCTGAGCTGTGAATAGACCAGCTCTCTGCTTATCTGTCTGGAAGTTCCCTTCCCGACACAGATTTCCAGCTGCTTTTATCTCCTGTATTGGAGAACTTGTCAGAAGTTATCATGCTGATACAAGAGGAATGGAGCAGAAGACCGGCACAGAACTTAGTGCTTCGGAGAGAGAGATAAGTAAACACTACAGATATATGTGCCCAGGTCAAATTTCATGAATGGGCTTTACACCCACTTTAAGGTTTATTATTTTTTTTAAACAACAAACAGGTTCATATTTGCCTGCTATGTACAATGGTTTTGCACAGAGTAGGCCTGATCCTCCTCTTCTCGGGTCCTCTGCTGGAACTTCTGAATCCTCAACTACTCAATGTGGCACCATAGGAAGCCGCTTCCAAATATGGCACACCTGCTGGCTCAATCCCAAGCTGCCTCTGTCTTTAGACACTGACAGCGGACCTCGGTCCTGCCCCTCGCTCTCTCCTCAGACTGTGATGACAGCAGCAGGAGCCAATGGCTACCATTGCTGTCTCTGAGCAAGCAAGGGGAGAGAAAGTTAGCAGCCCTGCTGCTATTGGGCACAGCATTGGATTGAGATTGGGCTCAGGTAAGTATTTAGGGGGTGCTGGTAGCACAGTATCAAAAGTATTTGACTTTAATGCAGAGAATGCATTAAGGTAAAAACCTTTAACCTTTACAACCACATTAGGAGAAACCTTTCCTGTGAGAAGCATTGGAAGCTGCCAGTGTTTACCTCTAATTCAGCCCAGAATAGAGTTCTGACATTTTTCCAACTTTCCTTACCTGCATCTCTGTTCTAGGAACGCGACTCAGGCCAGAGGATCAGAATAACAGCCAGGCAACTAGCCTCTCCAGAAGCATCCATTCTATATATCTCTCAAAATGTTTACTTTACTATCTTTTCAGGACTCGGAAAGAAAAAAAATTCTTTATTATCTCTATCCAGCGGCTAAATTCTCACATGTATTTTACATTTTGAATATGGAAGCAAAAGTAGTAAGACTCCCTCAAGTGATTTCATTATGGAAGAAAGCGATTTAGCTCCTCACTGCTGGAGACCCATGAAGGTAGAAGATGGCAGCAAGCAACTCAATCCATCAACATTTAGGCTGGGCTTCTCCTCTGAGTCACAGGAGTTCAATTTGTTTTGCACTGCAGTGACCCGTTTTCAACGCAGATCGGTCTGAAGAGCCACTGAGATGCCCGCAGAAGCAATGCTGACTGATAGTCAGCATCGCTTTGCTTTGGGAGGAGCGAGAACCGAGCCATTGGCAATGTTCGGTGGCTTGGTTCTCAGTGGGGAACAGATGCAGCATTAGTCTGATGCAGCATCCACCAAGTTAAGTATGAATAGAAAAAAAAAAACAAATAAAAACCGACTTATCGTTTAAATCTGCACGATTCTAGCTAAAATGAGAATTACGATTTGCTTAGAATAAAGATCACAATTCTTGCGGTATAACATCTTCGTTCACATTTAAAAATAAAATGCGTTTGAAAAACCGCTGTGCAAATACGGTGTGACATAAAATATTGCAACACCTACCATTTTATTCTCTAGGATCTCTGCTAAATAAAATATATATATATATATATATATATATATATATATATATATATCATGTTTGGGTGTTCCAAATAATTTTTAGCGGGAAAATAATGATTTTTTAGTTGTAAGTAACAAATGTCACAAAGGTTTGGTTAAATGGTTAAACTTCCTTCATCTACACCAGCCATTCTCAACCAGGGTTCAGTGGAACCCTAGGGTTCCTCCAGAGGTGGCTAGGGGTTCCTTGAGCTGTGACTGATTTACCTCCTGTTTGATGGTGCCTACATAGTTCTGAGCCAATTCCACTTGGAGGAGCCAGTGGTATTACACCAATGATCTTCATAGTTCTCTGTAAGGGGGCATTCTTACCACTATTGTAAAAAAGGGCATTCTTCCCACTGACCCCCAATGAATGTGTTTTATTAGGGGTTCCCCGGGACCTGAAAAAATATTTTTAGGGTTCCCCAGCGGTAAAAAGGTTGAGAAAGGCTGATCTACACACAGAGTTCTTTCCTTTGATAAATGAACAAAAAGATCCTTAGTTTCCACTTATTAAAACTTGACAGGCTGCCTGGATTTTGTTATCCAGCTACTGTATGAGAACTCTCTGCACTTGTTAGAGAGAACCGTGACATGCTGTTTTGTCGATCGGGAAGGGAAAAAGATTGCGATTTCGATTCTTCACGATTAATCGTGCAGCTCTATATCAGAGCTGAAAAATTCCCTGCTATCAGATTTGTATTTGTCACCAATCTGTTTCCAGATGTTCGTTCCTGGACATTATAAACAGATTGCATTCCCCCTGAGGATTCTGGGAAAACTTTTATTAGGTTTTTAGAAAGTTACAGTTACATATCGATGTATTCCACTTTTGTAGGCTTACAATGATATAAGAATAACTGCAGAATAGCATGCACTTATATTTATTTGTGACTATTTTCACAATAATAACTGGTGTGGAGAGGATGCATGGTCTGCAGTGCACTGCAAGAAGAGAAGAGAAGAGGCTACATGAGGACTACAGAAAAGGGGGAGAAAGGGGCTCCAGAAATTTCCAATATGTTCCAATTTTGTGTTTTTAATGAAGTAGATCTATCATTTGGAATTGGAACATGGGCATATTGTATCTATGGGGCCACATACTGAGAAGTTTATTGGATTCGGGGATTATTTAAATTTAAACATCTCCATGCGAATTTATTCATTGGTGACATGACAGGCATGGGAGGCTGATGACACATCTGACTGGCCGTCCTCCCCAATTACACAGGTGACACAATATGGCTACTATAGTTGATAAAACAATGTTGTCTAAATGGACTAAAGCTCATCCACCATGTAACAAAGGATAAATTAAAAAATGCAAGAAATTCAGGAGAACAGCACCAATTTATTATCTTAATTAATTAATGATCAGCGGCGGTCGCTGAGTGCCGTAACCGCACTGAGCGCTCAAAATCTGCTGACTGCAGAACTGGAATCCATTATTATTGAACGCTGAGCTAGATACAATTTATTTTCTGAAATGTGAGTGGAATGAACGAGTAGAGCTATAACTGACATTTTCAACTATCGGAAATATCGCAAACTATCACCAATATCATGAACTGTCACTGATATTACTGTCTCAATCTGTCGCCTACATTTTCATCCATAACACCTACAACCAACACAGACATCACTAATGGTCACTAACTGTCATTGACATCGCCAACTTTCTAATCGTTATCAGTACTGCTTTTGTAGGGCGCTGTAAAGCATCAAGAAGTGGCCCAGGTACAACTAAATAAAGTGGAAGGTAAGAACAGAGGAGAAAGGTGGGACTGTAGTGGTGCCAAGGACAAGATAATCAAAATTAAGAAATATTTATAAAAAATAATAATTTTTATTGGAATAATATACACATATAAATTGTACAAAAAAGGGTTCAATAAAACCAAGTGTTAAAGCAGACATTGAGGTTTGTGGGTCACTGGTGTTCCCAAATTGTATAAGGTGGTATTAAGAGGAGATTGTCCCATCACTACATATTTCGCCGTTTAAGCTTCCTCAGAGGATTTAAACTGGACCACCAATCCATAGCCCAGCTCTAACATAAAATATAGAAACAAATTCTGAATGAATGGAAAAAAAATACAAAGACATTAAATTCTCTATCACATTAGTGTGTTGTCCTGCCACAGCCTACAAAGGAGACCACCAAAAAACTCACCTTCATCCAGTCAAAATGAAGGGAGCGTAGCGACCTACAAACCCCATTGTTCATTTTAATTATATTGTCCTTAGCACCACTACAGTCCCACCTTTTTCCTCTGTTCTTACCAATCGCTATTGGGATGAGGTGCGTATTGTTTTAGAGTCAATCGAATCCTTTTTACTCGATAAATAAAGCGGAACTAAACCCATTCATTTAGCCAGTTTCCCAAAACAGTTACAATCAAGGCATGCCGTGAATAATAACGGTCACATTTGCTTGCACTCTCAACTGAACTGTCAAGCCATCAAATGGCGGGAGTCATAACTGATAGCATGTGCAGCACCCTGGCAACAGCAGATCAAACAAAGGGCAAAGGGTAAGATGGCAGCTTCCATGGCTGTAAAAGAGGAGGGAAGGACTAGGTTTTCTTTACTGTTGCATGAAAGGGAACTTAAAGGAGTTGCCCCCCAGGGCCCTCACCTGAGCCCGATTGTTCCAGCTCCAGCCGTTGTCTTGGGTCCTCATTGCTGTCAATCAAATCCAGTGACACAGGAGCCAGGGTCGGGGCCGAGTCCTGCTGTCTGTGTCAATGAACTCAGCAGCTGGACTCGGGAGCGTGCCCACACATGTGGCCCCATGGAAAGTGTCTCTCCATGGGGGGCACACGATTAAGAGGAGGAGCCAGGAGCGCCACCTGGGGACCCCAGAAAAGGAGAATCAGGGCCGCTCTGTGCACTTGCACAGAACAAGTAAGTTTAACATGTTTGTCATTTAAAAATGTAGCTTTCTTTTACCAAAACTGTAACTAGTTTACTCGCTTCACATTCCAGGCTTCTCCTGTGCTTTTTAGTAATGCCTAATACCCTCTAGCAGAGGTTTATGTTCTCTTGGCAGTTGGGTCTCTGGCAGTGGCGGCTGGTGCTCAATTTTTTTTTTGGGGGGGGGGGGGCACAAACAAACTGGGGGGAAAAAACATCAATTGCAGCCACTGTGCCCATAAAACGCAGCTACTGTGCCCATCATTTGCCACCACTGTGCCCATCAAGCACAGACACTGTGCCCATCAAGCGCAGCCACTGTGCCCATCAAGCGCAGCCACTGTGCCCATCAAGCGCAGCCACTGTGCCCATCAACTTCAGCCACTGTACCCATAAATTGCTGCCACTGTACCCATAAATTGCTGCCACTGTACCCATCAATTGCTGCCAGTGTGCCCAAAAATTGCTGCCAGTGTGCCCATCAATTGCTGCTACTGTGCCCCATTAAATGCTGCCCGGCACTTACCCATTTTGCAGCGGGTCAGCGGCGGTGTCCTGCACGTTCTGCATGTCTTCTTCCTTCCTCTCTCAGGCGTCCAATCACAGCGCCAGAGGTTTCAGCCAATCAGGTGACAAGTAACAGACCAGAGCACCTGATTCCTTCGCTTTGCCAACACAACACTCAGTGAACAGCGAATGCACAGCATGGCGCCCTCTGTTCAGCTTTTTGGGCACCTATTAGAGCCTATGGCTCTAATCAGGTGCTTCCAAAAAAGACCCCTGCCGTTGTAATTCAGGTGCTCGGCGCCCGAAAAAAGTCCAGACACCTGAATAGGGGGTGTCAGTGGCAACCGTAGATAGGATTAATGCAAGGCATTAAAGCAACACTAAAGGATTTTTTTTTTTAGCTAAATAGCTTCCTTCACCTTACTGCAGTACTGGTTTCATGTCCTTATTGTTCATTTTTGCTTTGAAGTTGCTGTAATCCTGCTCTGTTCTCCACACTTCCTGCTTGTCTGTTTCCTTATAACCACAGTACTGGGAGCTTTCTCACGATGGTTTAAGCTGTCATTACTGTGTGTCTAAAACTTCCCAGAACCAATCAGATTCATATTAAAAACAAAACACTGCCCTGGATTTGTTTGTCTTTGTTCTGTGTGTCTATTTCTACTTTGCAGAAACATGAAGCCAGTTCAAAAGTGAAACTAACCTGCAGGCACAATATATGATTGATTTTTATCTATTTTTAATCATTTTGAAAAGGAATCAGTTAACTTTTATGGGCCAGATTCAGGTAGTCCAGAGCATCTTTGCTCTGGAGTAACGCTTCTCATTTGCGTTGCGCTGCAGAAATTTTAGGAGCAAGTGCTGTCATTCACGAAGCACTTGCTCCTAAAGTTGCGGCAGCGCATCGCAAATGAGCCGGCGGAATTCAAATTTGGCGGGTACGGGGCGTGTAGTATGCTAACTAAGCGCGATCCCGTCGCCAACGTACTGCGCATGCGTCGAGTGTCAAAACATCCCCGTGCGCATGCTCCAAAATCTGTGAATGAACGTCAATGACGTCACATTCCCATTCATGACCGTTTTACGCAAGCGACGTTTTTTTTTTTTTTTTCCCGACGCGATGACGACGCCTATACCTAACATAGGATACTCCAACCCCATGTAGGTATATCTATGCGCCGCGTATCCCGTCCGGAAACGTCGTATCGTCATTGCGTCGCGCCGGAATTCGATCGTGAATTGCCGATTTCCGCTCATTAACATATTTTTTGAGCGTAAATCGGCGGGAACGCCCCCGGCGCCATTTTTAAGTTGAAGTAACGATGCGATGGCGAAACTCAGTTACGCTGCTCGCATCGGAACTTCAACCCGGCGTTTCTTGTTTTCTGGTTACAGAAAACAGAAACGCCGGCTCAAAGTCACAGTTAGGCTGGCGGATCACTCGATCCGCCAGCCTAACTGTTCGTGAATCTGGCCCATAGTCTCTATACCCTGTAAACAGTCATTTCAGCAAAAAAAATGTTTTCCTTTAGTGACCCTTTAATCTATCTACACTGATAGAGCAGTGCCAGGAAAGAGGGGGCAGTGCCCATGCGCCCCTTATGAATGCACCGCCATTCGTTTCTGGATTCCATAGATTCTCCAGTAGAGTTGCATCTATGGTCAGCGAACATAAACAGAGAAATATAGGCAAAGTAACAGACAGTAGCTACAAAACAAAGTAAAGCAGTTTAATAAAAGTTGCAGGAGGATGTATGGAAGGTATCTGACAGAAGAAACTTCACAAATGTGTTTACCATTTCCCCTAGTAGTAAATGTAGATGTTTAATTTTGTGCTGCTTTGTGTCCAGTGGAGTAAATTTGCTAAATACTACAATCATCAATTCCCTTTACTGCAAATCTCAGGATTCTGAACGTACCGTGTGAAATTTCTACCTGGAGACAAAAGACATTCCGAGAGGGACAGCAGGCAGACAAAGGTGACCAGAAACTTCTCTGTCAGCAGAAATTTCCAGAAACAGAAGTTCCAGCTCATTCCCAAGTTATAGTGGATCTAAAGATTTTATTTTTAGTTTTTATGGAGTGTGGAAGTGTTATGTTTCTTTATTAGATGTCAAATGAAATACAAATTTCCAACTGGTACTGTGTATTTTCCATGTGATCAGCCTGACAAGTATTATTTATAAAATAAAAAACGTGATAAGCGCTTCTGACAGCAATATGCAGTGTGTGTCCACAACCAAAAATTAAAACATGACAAACAGTGACATCAGAAAACTAAAATGGAGTGCAACTATGAATGAGTGCAATGACTCAAAATCACAAAGTGACAGTGTCATTGCACTCATTCATAGTTGCACTCCATTTTAGTTTTCTGATGTCACTGTTTGTCAATTTTAATTTTTAATTTTTCGTTGTGGACACACACTGCATATTGCTGTCTGAAGCGCTTATCACGCTTTTTATTTCATCTTTAGCTGTGTATTGTGAACACTTTAGATATAGCTGCCTTGGACTGTATTACATGCTCACTATCCTATTTTAATGTTTATTGTTTACTCATAGTAGCGCATTAGACTCTTTTTTTTTTCCAAGTATTATTTATAATTCGGGGTGCAAGATGAATTCCAGATTACCTGTATTTAATTGTCTCTTGTACTTTTGTTCTTCCTTAACAAAGCACAGTCATTGGTTGCTTCCACTTCCCACAGAAAATGGCTGTCAATGGAAAGAGGCGGGATCTTCGGACATTATATACAGAAATTACCTACCATCCAACGCCACAATAATTTAGCATTAGAACCCCTGTTTGTGCCCCCATTATGGAGATTAGCTGCAGGGAAATCTTCCATTGACACCTGTTCTGGTTTCAACTGTCTTAAAGGGGTTGTAAAGGTAAAAAAAAAAAAATGTCCCTAAATAGCTTCCTTTACCTTAGTGCAGTCCTCCTTTACTTACCTCATCCTTCCATTTTGCTTTTAAATGTCCTTATTTCTTCTGAGAAATCCTCACTTCCTGTTCTTCTGTCTGTAACTCCACACAGTAAGACAAGCCTTTCTCCCTGCTGTGGAGTGTCATGCTCACCCCCTCCCTTGAGGGGGAGGGGGCAAGCAGGAGAGTCAGGATGCTCTATACTTATTGATAGAGAAAGGCACTGTGTGTTAGTGGCCATCCTGCTCACTCCCTCCCCCCTCAAGAGGCTTTCTTCACACCAGGGAAAAAACCTTGCATTACTGTGTAGAGTTACAGACAGAAGAACAGGAAGTGAGGATTTCTCAGAAGAAATAAGGACATTTAAAAGCAAAATGTAAGGATGAGATAAGTGAAGGAGGACTGCACATAGGTAAAGGAAGCGATTTAGGGGGATTTTTTTTTTTACATTTACAACACCTTTAAACTATATTCACATTTCTGCGTTTCATGCAGGCCACGTTTGCCCGGGCACAGCTGCCTATTCAAATGAGATTCCTGTTTTGTCTCTATTACAGGAAGTGGAGAAAATTCACCCCTCAATGAGACACAGCAAAATAAAATTGCAGTTTCTAAAAATTTCCTGTTTTAAAGAGCAAAAAAAAAAAAAAGTTTGGCTAAAAATACACCATAAACATTTCATAAAATCTAGAATGTTGTGTGGCAGAGATATTATTAAAAAACGCTACACTCACCTTGGTTTCACACAAGCAAAGTCCATTCAGATGTTTCCTCTGTCCCAGATACAAATTCGAGTGTTTTCTAAGCAAAACCTTGAGCAATCTATCTTCTTCCTCCTCCTACCCAGCCACCTGAGAATTGAGAAGCTGCCCTGGGGATGGGGGAATAAAGAGTCTTGACACTGACACCGTCATTCCACAAAGGGAAATGCATCAACAGTAGTGCCAATCTTATACTGAGCTGTGTAAGGATAAACTTACTGCTGCAGGGTGACAGGCAGATTACCTTCAAAGCCTTAATATTTCACTGAACTTACAGCAGCTAGGTTCTAAAATGATGCTTCTAGTTGTACTTTATTACTCCAGTTGCTGCATTTCCTTCCAAGTGCCCCAAAGCGTACTTATTGTGTTCTCATCTTCAAGCTAAATACAGTGCATCCGTAAAGTATTCACAGTGCTCCACTTCTTGCACATTTTGTTATGTTACAGCTTTATTCCAAACTGGATTCAATTAATTGTTTTCCTCAAAATTCTACAAACAATACCCCATAATGACAACGTGAAAGAAGTTTGTTGGAATTTTTTTCCAATTACAGCCTCAAGTATTTTTGAGTATGATGCTACAAGCTTAACACACCTATTTTTGGGCAGTTTCTCTCATTCTTCTTTGCAGGACCTCTTAAGCTCCATCAGGTTGGATGGGGAGCATTGTGCACAGCCATTTTCACATCTCTCAAGTCTGGGATCTGGCTGGGCCACCCAAGGATATTCACAGAGTTGCCCCAAAGCCACTCCTTTGTTATCTTGGCTGTGTGTTTAGGGTCGTTGTCCTGTTTAAAGATGAACCTTTAGCCCAGTCTGAGGTCCAGAGCACTCCGGAGCAGGTTTTCATCAGGGATGTCTCTGTTTATTGCTGCATTCATCTTTCCATCGACCCTGACTAGTCTCCCAGTTCCTGCTGCTAACATCCCCACACATGCTGCCACCACCATGCTTCACTGTAGGGATGGTATTGGCCAGGTGATGAGCGGTGCCTGGTTTCCTCCAGACATGATGCTTGCCATTCAGGCCAAAGAGTTCAATCTTTGTTTCATCAGACCAAAGTTTTTTGTTTCTCATGGTCTGAGAGTCCTTCAGGTGCCTTTGGGCAAATTTCAGGCAGGCTCTCATGTGCCTTTTACTGAGGAGTGGCTTCTGTCTGGCCACTCTACCATACAGGCCTGATTGCTGGAATGCTGCAGAGATGGTTATTCTACTGGAAGTTTCTCCTTTCTCCACAAAGAAACGCTGAAGCTCTGTCAGAATGACATTCGGGTTCTTGGTCACCTTCCTGACTAAGGCCCTTCTCCCTTGGTCGCTCAGTTTGTCTGGGCGACCCTGTCCGGTGGTTCCAAACTTCTTTCATTAACGGATGATGGAGGCAACTGCACTCATTTGGACCTTCAATGCTGCAGGAATATTTCTGTACCCTTCCCAAGATCTGTGCCTCGATACAATCCTGGTCTACAGACAATTCCTTGGACTCGCGGTCCAAGGACCCAGACTATGGAATGCTCTACCAACCAACATCCGGTTGGAGGTAAACCACCTGGCCTTCAGGAGAAAGATCAAGACCCATCTCTTCTGAGGTCCCAGGGAATGGATACTAAGCGCCCAAAGGCGATTCAGTTTGCATGTGTTGCGCTATATAAGTTTCTCACTCACTTCATGGCTTGGTTTTTGCTCTGACATGCACTGTTAACAGTGGGACCTTATATAGACAGGTGTGTGCCTTTCCAAATCATGTTCAGTCAACTGAATTTAACACAGGTGGACTTTAATCAAGTTGAAGAATCATTAAGGATGATCAGTGGAACCAGGATGCGCCTGAGCTCAATTTTGTGTGTCATGGCAAAGGCTGTGAATACTTATGTACTGTGATTTTTTTTATTTTTAATAAAATTGGCAAAGATATAGTCCTCAAGCTAGCAAATATCCTTCCATGTGCCCAATATAATTCAGGACGTCTTATTTATTTTCAGGAGTCTAGTTTTCTTCCAATATCCTTCTGGGTGCACAATATCCTTTCAGGCACCCCCATATCCCATCAGATGTCCGGTCGGGAGCGAGGCGCTTTTAAGCCCAAAGAAGGGGTTATCAAAGGGTGAAAAGTGCCGCTGCCAAAGCACTTTGGCAGCGCTCCCCGTTTATTTCAATGGCAGGGGAGGTGGAGAGGCGCTGTATACACTGCTCCCGCACCGCCCCAAAGACTCTGCTTGCAGGACTTTTTTTCCCGTCCTGCAAGAGCACTGCCCCAGTGTGAAAGCACTCAGGCTTTCACACTGAGAGGCTTGAGAGGTGCTATTTTTAGCGCTATAATGCCTGAAAAGCACCTTCAGTGTGGAAGGGGTCGAACAGATGTTGGATTTCCTTCTGCATGCCCAATATCACTCTGGGTGCCCAATGCCTTTCTAGGTGCCTGAAATCTGTCCAGGACTATCCTTTCAAGTACAATGCCTTGAAAAAGTATTCATACCTGCGGGCAAAAAGGTGATATCCTCCATATCTTCTGGCAATGCCCCAAACTGACACACTTATTGGAAAGCAATATTCCAGTTACTCTCTGAAATTACCCAAACGATAATTCCCATGAGACCTACACTAGCACTATTGTCCCTTGACATTGAAAAATTCCCGACAATGATTAGACATATCATAACATATTTTTATCAGCGAGACTCAACATCACAAGACAGTGGAAAAAAAACAGACCCGCCCCCACTGAGGGACGTGGTCAATAAGACCCACGTACACTTCACTTACCACCAAATGTTAGCGGTAAAAAACAAAAATTCAATCCTATGGAATGTGGCAACTATGGTCGAATTGGATTAGTTATCCGGGAATTGTCAATGCTCTCGATTCCTAACCTCGAGGAACTTTATTGTTATTGTTCATTGTCTAATGGATTATTAGTCAAATTACCTTGACAAACACAGAACAGCAAGATTAAGATGTGATCTCTAAGGCCTTGTACACACAAGCAAATAGATTTGTTCAAATCGGTCGGACAGACCGATTTGAACAAATCTGTCTGCTGGGATGTATTGGTTTGATCGTGTACACACGATCAAACCAAAATCCCGCCGGCAGACAGCGAGCTGATGTGTCGGTGACGTGGCGGTGACGTTGACGCCGCCACGTCACCGCACCAGGAAGTTAAACCATTCGACGCATGTGCGAGCAGATATGTCTGCTGGTTAGCATACTAACCAGCAGACATGTTGGGTGGACGGGTTCCCAGCCGACAGATTTGAAAGCATGCTTTCAAATCTGTCGGGTGGCCAAATCCGTCTGTTTGCCCGTACACACGATCAAATCTGTCTGCTGAAACGGTCTGGCAGACCGTTTCCAGCAGACAGATTTGATCGTGTGTACGCGGCCTAAGAGATGTGGAGTTATCATTCTGGACACAGTTTTGCACCCATAGGGGTGTCCAGGATGGTGGCCAATCCTCCTACCTCCACATCATAGCGGACACCTAATGTAAAAACGCATAACATTATTATTATTACATGTTGATGCCATTATAGTGCCTAATATGTAGTTATATCCAGATGACCTGCAATATTATCTAGCACCATTCGACTGGATAATATTTGTATCTATACCTGTTTAATTGTATGTTTAGGTCTGTTACAAATGGAAAATATTAACAAAAAACTATTGAACGTAAAAAAAAGTATTCATACCCCTTGAAATTTTCCACATTTTGTCATGTTACAATCAAAAACTTCCATATATTAGAGTGGGATTTTATGTGATAAATAGACCAACATAATAAATAAATGGTTTTCCCAATTTTTTTAAAATAAATATCAGAAAAGTTTTGCGTGCATTTGTATTCAGCCCTCTTAACTTTGTTACCCCTAACTAAAATCTAGTGGAATCAATTTCCTTCAGAAGTCACCTAATTAGTAAAAAAAAGTCCACCTGTGTGTAATTTAATCTCAGTATAAATATGTGATGACCGGGGAGGGGGAGCCCCACGGCCACACACATGCGCTTGGTTAGCTGCTTGGTTCTTGGGCTAGGGGCCCAGGGTCTGGTGGTGTTAACCCTTAGTGAGGGTCGGATGGTATTAACCCTCTCTGTCACGTGACGCCACTGTAGTCTTGATATACCCCAGGAAGCTACAGCTCCGGGGGCCTCCGTATCTACGCTAGCTAGGATGGTAATAACACAGTCCACAACAGGGGTCAATATAACGAAGGCTTTACTGGCATGAAGACAGGTGTCAAAATCTTCACAGCGTTCACAAAGAGTGTCGCAAAGGTTCCACAAACAGTCTCTAGAGGACCACACAGCTGACAATGCCTGGGCTTGGCTTTTCATATATCCTTGGCTTTTGCGGCCGGATTAGTAATGCTGGGCATATGCTTGACTAGACTGAAGAATAAATACACTTACTGAAGTGTCGGTAGACTTGAGGCTTTTCGTCCGAATGACGAATTAATTCGATTATTTCGTTGAAGTACTGATTCTATCGTTTTTTAAAGGTACTCCGCGATTTGCTGTACTTTCCCCTGAACGGGAGGTCTCTGGCCTGCACTGCTTCTTCTCTGACTGAACTCTGCTCTGACCTGTCAGCAACTGTGTGTAGCACTAGTCTGCCCTAAACAGGAACTCCCACCCCTTATATCAATGTGAGGAGACTGAAGCCCATTGGTTGAGAGCTGAGGGAGACTGAAGCCCATTGGTTGAGAGCTGAGGGAGACTGAAGCCCATTGGCTTGAGAGCTGAGGGAGACTAAAGCCCATTGGCTGAGAGCTGTGGATCATAGAGACTTATCTGTATTCCCCTTGGAACTTACATTTAAAGTTTGTTACAAGTTAAAGTATAATACAACACCATAAGGTCTTGTCTAGCACTTAGTCCTACTGACTCTCATACACTCTGACTAAACATCAAATGGCGGACTAAACCTCTTAAAGCTATACGCACCTAATAAATGTATTATCAACTATAACAGTATAAATCACATCATAACTAGCTGAGTCCCTGCAGAGGAGGCCCCACAAGCCGAGGGTCTCAATCTGACAGGGCCTACAGCAAATACCTGTACTGGGACACCACAAATATAGCTGTTCTGTGAAGCCCTCAGAGGTTAGAGAACCTTAGTGAACAAACAGCATCATGAAGGCCAAGGAACACACCAGACAGGTCAGGGAAAAGTTGTAAAGAAGTTTAGAGCAGGGTTAGGTTATAAAAAGAAAAGATCCCAAACTTTGAACATCTCACAGAGCACTGTTCAATTCATTATTTGAAAATGGGAGTATGGCAAACTGCAAACCTACCAAGACATGGCCATCCACCTAAACTGACATGCTGGGCGAGAAGAGCATTAATCAAAGAAGCCACCAAGGCCCATGGCAACTCTGGAGGAACTGCAGAGATCCACAGCTCGGGTGGGAGAATCTGTCCACAGGACAACTATTAGTCATGCCCTCCACAAATCTGGCCTTTATGGAAGAGTGTCAAGAACAAAGCCATAGTTGAAAGAAAGCCATAAGAAGTCCCATTTGCAGCTTACGAGAAGCCATGTGGGGGACACAGCAAACATGTGGAAAAAGGTGCTCTGCTCAGATTAGACCAAAATATAACTTTTTGGCATAAAAGCAAAACGCTATGGGCCAGATTCAGGTAGAGTTAGGCTGGAGTATCAGTGATACTCCAGCCTAACTGTCACTTTAAGCCGGCGTTTCTGTTTTCTGTAACCAGAAAACAAGAAACGCCGGGTTGGAGTTCCGATGCGAGCAGCGTAATTGAATTTCGCCATCGCATCGCAACTTTAATTAAAAAATGGCGCTGGGGGCGTTCCCGCTGATTAACGCAGAAAAAATATGTTAATCAGCGTGAATCGGCAATTCACGATCGTATTCGGGCGCGACGCAGTGACTTTCCGACGTTTCCGTAAGAGATACGCGGCGTAAATAAGTACATGCCCCCTAGGTGGAGTATCCTATGTTAAGTATAGCCGTCGTCATCGCGTCGAAAAAAAATAATTTGCGTCGCTTGCGTAAAACGTCCATGAATGGGAATTTGACGTCATTGACGTTCACTGACAGAATTTGGAGCATGCGCACTGGGATGCATTGACAGTCGATGCATGCGCAGTACGTTCGCCGCGGGATCGCGCTTAGTTTAAATAATACACGCCCCGTACCCGCCCAATTTGAATTCGGCCGGCTCATTTTCGATACGCCGCCGCAACTTTAGGAGCAAGTGCTATGTGAATAACAGTACTTGCTCCTAAAATTTTGCCGGAGTAACGTAAATGAGAAACGTTACTCCAACTTAAAGATTCGCCCATCTACCTGAATCTGGCCCTATGTGTGGCGGAAAACTAACACTGCACATCACCCTGAACACACCATCCCTACTGTGAAATATGGTGGTGGCAGCATTATGTTGTGGGGATGCTTTTCTTTAGCAGTGGACATGGAAACTGGTCAGAGTTGATGGGAAGATGAATGGCGCCAAATACAGGGCAATCTTAGAAGTAAACCTATTAGAGTCTGCAAAAAGACTTGATACTAGGGTGGAGGTTCACCTTCCAGCAGGACAACGACCCTAAACATATAGCCAAAGCTACAATGGAATGGTATAGATCAAAGTGTATTCATGTGTAAGAATGGCCCAGTCAAAGTCTAGACCTAAACCCAATTAAGAATCTGTGGCAAGACTTGAAAATTGCTGTTCAGACGCTCTCCAAAGAATGGGCAAAAATGGCACTCTCTAGATGTGCAAAGCTGTTAGTGACATACCCAAAAATACTTGCAGCTGTAATTGCAGTGAAAGGTGGTTCTACAAAGTATTGACTCAGGGGAGATGAATACAAATGCACGCCACACTTTTCACATATTTATTTGTAAAAAAAAAAATTTTTAAACCATTTATCATTTTCCTTCCACTTCACAATTATTTGCCACGTTGAGTTGGTCTATCACATAAATACATTTACGTTTTTCGCTGTAACATGACAAAATTTGGAAAATTTCAAGGGGCATGAATACTTTTTTTGAAGGCACTGTACATCATAATCTTGCAGTTGTTTGCTATCCATTCCGGTACAGTAAAACCTTGGTTTGAGAGTAACTTGGTTTGAGAGCGTTTTGCAAGATGAGCAAAATGTTTTAATACATTTTGCCTTGATATACAAGTGATGTCTTGATAGAAGAGTAGCGTCATATCACAACTGAGTATAAAATAGAAGAGAGGAACTTCTAAATATAGCAATATAGTTATATATAATGAAGGTACAACATTTAGCAACTTATTGCTACACATAGGAGGTGCCTCTCTTCTCTTTTATACCCTGTAAAAAAAATGCTTTGATATACAAGTGCTTTGGATTACAAGCATGTTTCTGAAACAAATTATGATCGCAATCCAAGG
The DNA here is from genome assembly GCA_029574335.1 of Rana kukunoris. Taxonomy (NCBI): domain Eukaryota; kingdom Metazoa; phylum Chordata; class Amphibia; order Anura; family Ranidae; genus Rana; species Rana kukunoris. Next base: position 143,952,108 of record CM056057.1, on the reverse strand, counting down.
TTTAAGGCCGCGTACACACGATCGGTTTGGACCGATGAAACTGGCCTTAAGGGTGGACTGATTTTGGACTGATGGTGTGTACGCACATCAGACCATCAGGCCACTTTAGCGGTGAACCGATGAAAATGGTCCGTCTGACCATTCTCATCGAGTTGGACCGATCGTGTGTACGCGGCCTTACTGTATCTGATTTCCTTCAAGGTCCCCGATGTTTTCAGATACCCGATATCCTTTCAGACATCTGATATCAGCAGCAGGTAGCAGCAGGGACACATCTGACTTCCACACTGGCTACACATGATCAATTCTTATTCATTACCACAGATCACTGAAGCCAGTTTTGGTTGAAGATTTGACACACTAAATAAGCAATAAAATGTTACCACCACTAGTGCAGTCACTCTTATACTGAGCCCTAGATGGCCGTATTCTGAACAGCAGAGCACAGGCCTCACCTATCAAGTCTCTGATCAGACAGGCCATGCTTTGCAGCAAAGACATTTTAAAATATTAGACCAAAAGTTTAAGCCTTACAAGTCCTAATTCAATTTCCATTCTGCTGTCCCCTTGCTGAAGACCAGACTGATGACAGAAATACAATGATCCCTGGCCGTTCAGGCCGCTCTAAAGTGCCAGATTTCACCAGAAAGTGGCAGTGCAAGCACCAAAGCCCTGCAAACACCAAAGTCCTAGTGCGGCCAGCCAACAAAATAAACAAGAGAAGAAGAACTCACAGCAACTGTCACAGGTCTGGCTGCCCTTTACATCCCAGCAGGCTTTGTGCCACACTACGCGAAATGCTGCGTCAGGACAATCAGCTGCAGTCTCTTCATCAATGTTCAACTGTTGTAAATAAATAAAAGCGCACAACCTTCAGAGAATAGTCCTTCAATCAAACCTTTTAAAAAACTGCCATAAAAATGCGCAGTGTTTGGACGATATTTTCTCCATGCTAGACAGCCATTAAGAACTTTTAAAAATAATGATAGAAATGTATCAAATCATCTATATGTACACATTTATTACTGCAAGATATTTCAGGCTTTATAGAATGCTGCTTACAGAGAAAGCAAGATACAAAAAGCAATGACAACAAGGATACAAAATACTAAGGAATTGTAGGTGAGAGAGTTCAACTGAAATTACTTTATGCTTTCTTCTGGAACCCTCAGGCCCCGTACACACGGCCGAGGTTCTCGGCAGAAACCAGCGACACGCTCGCGGTGATCCTTATTCTGCCAAGAACCTCGGCCGTGTGTACACTCTCGGTGAGCATCCCGTCGGGAAAGCCGCCGAGAGAAAATAGAGAGCAGGTTTCTCTTTTTTCTCGGTGGCCCATCGGGATTAACAGCTGGTCACCTTTCCCGACGGGATGGTTGTCGATTCTGACGGCCGGCCAAGAACCTCGACGGGCGGAACGATGTGTTCCGCCCGTCGAGGTTCTCGTACGTGTGTACGAGGCTTCAGGTGTTAGTGTGTCATTGTTCTGGGACCCAAAGGCATCATGGTGTTAATGCCATGGAATCCACTACTGTCAGTGTGTCCCTCTTCTGCAACCCCCAACAGTCAGTGTGCAATTATTCTGCGACTCCACTCCGCATCCTATGTTCTAGATCTCCAATAGAGTCAGTGTATCCGACCCCCAAATCTCCATGCGTTAGTGTTCTGGGACTTTCAAGTGTAATTTCTCTAGAAACCTCAGGTATCACTGTGTTAACTTTCTGGGGCCCTCAAATGTCAGGCGGCGTACACACGATCGGACATATCCGATGAAAACGGTCCGCGGACCATTTCCATCGGATATGTCCGATCGGGAGTTTGATCCGATGGCGTGTACACACCATCGGATCAAATTCCCCGCCGCCGGACGGCGCGGTGACGTGGGGGTGACGTTGACGCCGCCGCGTCACCGCCACGTCACCGCACCAGGAAGTAAAACACTTCAGCGCATGCGCCGAATCCATTCGGCAGCGGCGCGGCGGCGGTGGGGGACGACATGTCTGCTGGTAAGTGTACTAACCAGCAGACATGTCGGGCGGACAGATCCCCACCGGATAGATTTCAAAGCTTGCTTTGAAATCTGTCGGGTGGACAAATCTGTCCGCTAGCCCATACACACGAGCGGAGATGTCTGCTGAAACGGTCCATCGGACCGTTTTCAGCGGACATATCCCCTCGTGTGTACGCCGCCTCAGTGTGCCATTGTACTGGACCCCCAAATGTCAGTATACCACCCCCCTTAACTTTGGCCATAATTATTTATATTATTATTATTATTATGATGTTGATAGATGTATGACATCATCGGTTGCTAATGACATGCTAGGCGGTCTGCACAGCTTTCTGCTTTGCCAGCAATAGCACAGATAGTGGCAGGGAGGAGGAGATGATGCCTTATTAGGAGAAATGCGTCGGGAAGGGCTCTGCTGATGCCAATGCGTTATTTTGATCCGATTTGCTTTTACTTGTCTTCTCAAATGTGAGTGACCATTTTATATATAATGTTTATAAACGACCACTTTTTAAACTGAATTATACTATGTGGACCAATTTCTCTCCTTAACCTATGTTGCACTGGGAGGATTTGTGTATGAATTAACGTTGCTTAAACCTATGGTGGATACCCATTGATGTCAATATAGTGGAATATCGTCGCCTGGTCTCACTGCCTGGCCCCATTGGAAGCTGTGCTTGCTGTACCTCTCCCTGGGTGTTTTACACCAACAAGCTCAATCAATCCCTCAGGCATATGCCCTTCTGGGTCCATCTTGTCTGGTAAGCCTTTGATCTTCATGGTGGTGGATTGCCTACAGACAACTATATACAGAGTCACTTTTATCACAGTGGATCTATTTTGGACTTTATATTTCATTTGTTCACTAGCACTTTTTTGGTTTATTTCCATCTTTGGTGCTTCACTTTGTATTTATTATATTTATTTATATAATATTGGTTTTTTATTCACAATATTAATTTGGTGCATTTTCAACCTACACATATTTTGGATCATGTCCAAATTTTGAATAACAAAATTTTGTTCAGTCAATGATTGTGTTATATTATCACTTTGATTAATCATTTGCATAGTTTTCATATTATGTGTGCAATTTAATTAATTTATTAAGTATAACAGGGAGGTTATATGTACACTTATACCTTTTGAGCATACCGAGAGTAATATTTTGAGCGCTGCACTTTCTCTTTTTCACAGGGAGGAGGAGAGACCTAGAAGGAGGTGCAAGCTGTGCTCTCTCCTCCTCTCTGTACACAGGAGTTAACACAGGATTGCTCTTTCATCAAAATATAGAGAATTTGAATACTGTCCAGGCAGCAGAAATTGTTGGTGGAGGGAGATAATCAAAGCCTGTGCAGTCTGATCTGAGAGTAATCCTGTGTTAAAGTGTTATTTAAACCCAGGAGCCTGCATTTACTATATCTGGTCTCCCACAGTACACAACATGGAAATGCTATTTTAGTAAATATAAACTGCTAAATACCTTTTCTCATCAGCAGTATATGGCAGTCTTGTGACTTCTATCAGTGTGGCCAAGCACTGGTTAAAGATTGTAGAAGAAGTTTGCATTGTCCCTGACTGTCCTATGAAGCTGCATGACCCCTGACCCTCTGGCTGGACAGCGCCGATTGGCCCTGTGATCACATGCACCATCCTAGAAAAAAAAACAAAAGAAAAACACCTCTAGCAATACACACCAAATTGGGTATTTGCAGAGTGCCTCATAGGGCCTCTTAGGAGTGGAGATTTGGGGGGAGGGGGTGGGGAGATGTGCCAGGATGGCAATTTGGGAGGTTGTGCTTGGAGTAGGGGATTTGGGGGGGTTCGGGAGATGAGGGGGGGGGGGTGGTTTGGAGGGAGAAGATTTACAACCTACAGATCACTGAACTTTGGTTCGCAGACATTTTAGGGCTTGTTCACACCAGGTGCAGTGCAATAACAAGTGCGAAATTGCTTGTTTTCCCCCACTAAGAAAAATGTGCTGCCTTTTGCAGACATGCATGGCTGCCATTAATTATTGATGGCATCTAGCAAATGCATGTATGTTCACGTACGTTAAAATGCATGGTACCAAAGTACCATGGATGTTGGAACTGCACGATTTAAAAAATGATGCCGCCACCTTTTTGCATGACTCACAGGCATTGAGCAGACTAATAAAAAAGGCAACCTGCGGGAAAATGCAAAAAAAGTGCATGCTCGGAAAAAACCCTCAAACTGATGCACCCCAGGATTGTGCACAATTCTAAAGGATGTCTTAACTGAAAAAAAGTTTAAAAAACACTGACCTAAAGGACATCATAGCCATCATAGTGGCTGATAAAGAAAATTTCCCAAGTGAAGCACACCACCAGCCGATACTAGCAGATGACTCGTGCCACATCAGGTACCCCTGCCAAACTACCGATGGGCTTTTTTGCGCTGACTCCTAAATTACTGTTCAGTGTTCCTATAGGGATCTTTCCCACAAAATCAATCTCATCTCCTATCTCTCATTAGCATGGAATAGAGTATATGGAGTATGAGCAAAAATCCAATCACTGTCAAAATGCCAAATGCTCAGCACAAAACACACAGGAGATGTCTTTATTGTGTAGATTCTTCCAATATATAAAAAAATATTTTCTTTCCAATAATTTTCCAACCAGGGAAGAGTTTGGAGGAGCATTCCCAAACCAATTTACTGAAAGATCCTGCCCATGTCTACAGTGCAGAAAGAGAAAAAGTGAATAAGTTTTTGTAAAACAATGGAAGTCTATGACAGTGTTTCTCAACCTTTTTCCAGGGGCGCCCTTGAAAAAATGTTTCAGTCTTGAGGCACCCCTGTCCAAGACTTGGTTCACGTCGCTGTGTGTTGCGAAACATGCGCAAAATCGCGCTCGTTCTTGACACACAGACAAAAGTAGTTGTGATTGTACAGGAATAGGGGGGGGGGCAGGCTTAAAAGTAACATACATACAGACAGATGCGCACGGACACAAACAGGCACACTTACAAACACACCCAGTGTGTGTGTTTGTACGTGTGTCTGTTTGTGTGCGTGCGCATCTGTCTGTATGTATGTTACTTTTAATCCTGACCCCCCCCCCTATTCCTGTACCATCAGAACTACTTTTGTCACACACACACACTAACAGACATGTGTACACATGCACACATACACTGAAAGAAGAACTGTCAGAGCTGCACAACAACCAATCAGATCCAGAGTGCTGTAGCCATGAATGGAGGATGTGGGGTGTCAGTGACTGTGACAGCTGGTTAAACATAGCAGAGCCCCCCCCCCTCACCACCTTACCCTTGGCCTCGCAGTCAGCGCAGTACTTGTTGTCCTCCTACCTCAGCATACGAGACAGGATGGCCTGGTGCTGCTCATTCAGCTTCAGGGCCTTCTCCCTCTCTGGCCGGGTGGCCATGTCTGCAGGCAGGGGAGCAGTGTCGGTCACCGTGGCTCTACCCTTTCTTCTTCCCCCTCAGGGAAAAGCGCGCCAGGCAGAGCTCAGGACGGTACCCGCGGCTCTCACGTCACAGAAGCAGTGCGGGTGCCCGACCCTCCCATAGCAACCGATGACATATTTGGTTGGCATGACGGTTGGCATGACGCGGTCGGGAGGCCCGCACAGCCAGCACAGGAAGTGAGTTTTACACAGCGGACCGGCACCACTGTAAAGACAAATGATAACAAAGTGCCCAGCAGTAGTGTTACATCAAATAGCAGCCATAGCTGCCAATATTTGGGGCAATTTTGTCGCGGCACACCTGGGGACTCTTCAGGGCACACCAGTGAGAAACGTTGGTCTATGAGGTTAGACACACGATGCCTAATGTATAAGCATGCTGTCAAAACCTCAAATAGAAACTTGTGTTCTATGGTGGCTTGCTGCTTATTCCCTGCCACCCAAAAGTAAATTATAAATCTGAATATATGTTTATTGTGCAAGCTGTTACAATTCATTGCTGGTTATCTAGGACTGCTTATTCACTGACATACTGCTCCATCCTTAGACAAACTCTGTGTTGCCAGGACCCACTGGAATCGTCCCAATCCAGTTGCCTGATGATAGTGGCTCATGTGTAGCAAAAGCTTCCACTAAAAAGGAAACACTTGGCTTCCGATACAAAGATATCCCAACGCATTTCCAATTTTCTTGTGCCTTGACAATCACTTTTGATCATGGGAATTGCCTACTAGAGCACCTTGCCAAAAATTCACATTGCTTGTATCAGACGCTGGCCAGCCTAAGAAATTGTCACTAACCAGGTCAAGGTCTGATGAACCTAGAATATCACTCCTATTCCTGTATATGCCAAGAACAAATCCTTGCTCTATAAAGGAATATATAATAATGTCTTTAAAATAATCTAACAAACTCTTTTCAGTGGGCAAAATGTTCAGGATAAAAAAAAAACTTCATCAGCTCGACATATACAGGGAGTGCAGAATTATTAGGCAAGTTGTATTTTTGAGGATTAATTTTATTATTGAACAACAACCATGTTCTCAATGAACCCAAAAAACTTATTAATATCAAAGCTGAATATTTTTGGAAGTAGTTTTTAGTTTGTTTTTAGTTTTAGCTAATTTAGGGGGATATCTGTGTGTGCAGGTGACTATTACTGTGCATAATTATTAGGCAACTTAACAAAAAACAAATATATACCCATTTCAATTATTTATTTTTACCAGTGAAACCAATATAACATCTCAACATTCACAAATATACATTTCTGACATTCAAAAACAAAACAAAAACAAATCAGTGACCAATATAGCCACCTTTCTTTGCAAGGACACTCAAAAGCCTGCCATCCATGGATTCTGTCAGTGTTTTGATCTGTTCACCATCAACATTGCGTGCAGCAGCAACCACAGCCTCCCAGACACTGTTCAGAGAGGTTTACCGTTTTCCCTCCTTGTAAATCTCACATTTGATGATGGACCACAGGTTCTCAATGGGGTTCAGATCAGGTGAACAAGGAGGCCATGTCATTTGTTTTTCTTCTTTTATACCCTTTCTTGCCCGCCACGCTGTGGAGTACTTGGACGCGTGTGATGGAGCATTGTCCTGCATGAAAATCATGTTTTTCTTGAAGGATGCAGACTTTTTCCTGTACCACTGCTTGAAGAAGGTGTCTTCCAGAAACTGGCAGTAGGACTGGGAGTTGAGCTTGACTCCATCCTCAACCCGAAAAGGCCCCACAAGCTCATCTTTGATGATACCAGCCCAAACCAGTACTCCATCTCCACCTTGCTGGCGTCTGAGTCGGACTGGAGCTCTCTGCCCTTTACCAATCCAGCCACGGGCCCATCCATCTGGCCCATCAAGACTCACTCTCATTTCATCAGTCCATAAAACCTTAGAAAAATCAGTCTTGAGATATTTCTTGGCCCAGTCTTGACGTTTTAGCTTGTGTGTCTTGTTCAGTGGTGGTCGTCTTTCAGCCTTTCTTACCTTGGCCATGTCTCTGAGTATTGCACACCTTGTGCTTTTGGGCACTCCAGTGATGTTGCAGCTCTGAAATATGGCCAAACTGGTGGCAAGTGGCATCTTGGCAGCTGCACGCTTGACTTTTCTCAGTTCATGGGCAGTTATTTTGCGCCTTGGTTTTTCCACACGCTTCTTGCGACCCTGTTGACTATTTTGAATGAAACGCTTGATTGTTCGATGATCACGCTTCAGAAGCTTTGCAATTTTAAGAGTGCTGCATCCCTCTGCAGGATATCTCACTATTTTTGACTTTTCTGAGCCTGTCAAGTCCTTCTTTTGACCCATTTTGCCAAAGGAAAGGAAGTTGCCTAAAAATTATGCACACCTGATATAGGGTGTTGATGTCATTAGACCACACCCCTTCTCATTACAGAGATGCACATCACCTAATATGCTTAATTGGTAGTAGGCTTTCGAGCCAATACAGCTTGGAGTAAGACAACATGCATAAAGGACTAATTTGCCTAATAATTCTGCACTCCCTGTAGGTATCAAAGCTGATAATCATGTAAATGTTTCCTCTTCCAGGGAAAAATTAGACAATAACAGAATTCAGACAGGAGTCCGATAAAGCTGTCAACAGGACGCAGAGTTAATCTTCCCACAGATCTATAGATAATGATTGGATGGCACGTCTAAGAGATGCAAATAATTAACATTCACTGATGAAAAATTCATATTTCACTGAAGAAAAAAAAAGAATCTTCAGAAACACCAAACACAAACAAAAGGGGGGGTGGGCTGGATTCAGATTTTCTAAGGTCACTGGTGTTGTCGATTGCAGCGGCGCATTTGCAGGGGGGTCCCTCGGCTGAAGGCCTGGCAGCCGCCGGACCTTGCCGAATTGAAAACTCCCGCGCATGACGACATCGCCGCTCCAGCTAATCACAGCGCTGGAGCGGCGATACCCGAAAGACACGCCAGGCAAGATGATATCTCGCTCGGCGTGGACCAGGTAAGTTCCCTACACCTCGTTTTAAGGTAAGTATTTCATAATGAGCTGTTATGCGGTGCATACCAGCTCATTATGGCTTTTCCTTTTCAGGTGTAAAATATATATATATATATATATATATATATATATATATATATATATATAGGGTATACAACCGCTTTAAGCAACAGGTAAAGCCGGCAACACCCATAGTTACTGAGTGCAGCCAGAGCTGAATACAAGCTTGTGGAACAACAGGTGTCAGCCGACCTACAGCAGTAAAGGTAAGCCACAGTTCAGCTTTGCAGCTTATCTGCGACATTGAATTGTATAGTCATTTTCTAGATTCACAATATCTTGTAGCCCTGTTGAAGGGGCAGGTGGTTTCTGGCCCCCAAAACGCATTGACTTTATTCTGCTATGAATCAATTTTATAATTTAAAATATGTAGGCTCTTGGATGTTTGGTGCGGTCAGTGGATTGTATGTACGTGGATTTTTCAGACACCCCGATGGTGCTTTCCCAGTACTTTACTGGTCAGATTTTTTGCTTTCATGAAAGGAAACAAGGCAGAAATGTTTCCAATACAAAGAAAATCAGTCAATGAAGTGATGCGTTTTTCATCACTCTGATCGGTGGAGACAGTCTAGCAGAAAAGACATAGCGGCTAATTGGAGCTTTTCCATGCAACCAGCTGCTCTGAGAGACAGCAATATAGCTTGACTCAAAAACTGGCAAAAGACACATCATGCCACTGCAACCATCCTCCATTAATTCTTACAGAAGGAAATGGATCACCATGTATATTTACAGACATGGACAGCTGGCAAAAAAAAACACACTTTGACGAAAAACACGCTTGGCACGCTCATATTTGGAAAGAAATATGTATTGTGTATATAAATTTATCTCTACTGCTTCCTCTTGTCACACATTTTTATTTCTCTCTTGTTAGATATTTATTTTTTCTCATATCCCCAACTGGCTGTGACACGGAAAAGAAGGGACAAGAGAGTGCTGTAGCGGCCGCAGCAGATGCAATCGGCATAAAATAAAAGCAGATTTTCCTAACAATTTACAGAATACGACAATTTACTGCTCTGCTAATTCCTGAGAAATAGGTTGATCTCCAGCACAATGCTGCCCCCTACAGGAAGAAGGGAGATGACAAAAGTTACTCAAAAGTTTAAAAAAAAAATTCAGCGTACCAGATTAGACAAATGTATAAAGATTGCTGCAGTCAGACTACAGAAAAGCAAAGTGGCTGTGGTGCTAATATATATATATATATATATATAACCAAATCCATTTCCAGGTTAAAAAAATATGTTTTAGGACAATACTAGTAAACCATGAAGCTCTAATGTGGAGCTTTAAAAAAAATGTTATGCCCGCACCTCACTCTACCTACATGCCCTACGAAATGCCCATACCTATGAACCTATGCCAATATACCTGTGTTGGGGGGTTTAAAAGGCCTAATATACTCACACTGGTTGGACTGTAAAGAGCAACCTTTGTATCAAGGAGGGAGGTGTTGAGTAAAGAAAAAAAAAAAACATGCAACGGTGGTGTTACATCACTGCAAGACATTTTCATTTGGACATGCCATAGTACAAAGCAAACTCACCATTAAGTGTCTGTACTAGGGTTGTCCCGATACCACTTTTTTAGGACCGAGTACAAGTACCGATACTTTTTTTTTCAAGTAGTCGCCGATACCGAATACCGATACTTTTTTTTAATGTGTCCCCAAATGCAGCCATGCCCCCCACATATTGCAGCCATGTCCCCCCACACATATTGCTGCCATGTCTCCCCCACATATGCAGCCATGTCCCCCACAGATGCAGCCATGTCCCCCACATATTGCAGCCATGTCCCCCACATATTGCAGCCATGTATGTCCCCCACATATTGCAGCCATGTATGTCCCCCACATATTGCAGCCATGTATGTCCCCCACATATTGCAGCCATGTATGTCCCCCACATATTGCAGCCATGTATGTCCCCCACATATTGCAGCCATGTATGTCCCCCACATATTGCAGCCATGTATGTCCCCCACATATTGCAGCCATGTATGTCCCCCACATATTGCAGCCATGTATGTCCCCCACATTGCAGCCATGTATGTCCCCCATATTGCAGCCATGTATGTCCCCCATACCTGATATGATGCCGCCGCATACCGACGCGTTAATCCCCCTGCATTACAAGCTTTCGTTTGTATACTTGTAATGGCTGCCGCGCCATGTATAGACACTCCCCTTCTCAGGATTGGATGGATCCGTCCAATCCCGAGCAAGGGGGAGTGTCTATACACAGATCCGTGCATAGACACTCCCCCTTGCTCGGGATTGGACAGATCCGTCCAATCCCGAGAAGGGGAGTGTCTATACATGGCGAGGCGGGCATTACAAGTATACAAACGAATACTTGTAATGCGCGCTGTATTGCACGGGGATTAACGCGGCGGTATGCGGCGGCGGCTTTGCGGCGGCGGGGGGGGGGGGTGGAGTATTCTATTTAGGTATTGGGGGTATTTGCGGGAGTACAAGTACTCCCGCAAATACTCGGTATCGGGACAACCTTAGTCTGTACATAATCAACAATTTAGACATTGGACGCATTTTTAGCCCCAAGTACCTAGGAGATGCCCAGCAACATGGTGAACCAGCACTAGACACTCCCTTTTGTGTGTAAAAGACCCAACAGCAGATGCCTGTCATGCTGTTTTCTGAGTCTCTAAAGCTTCGTACACACGATCAGATTTTCCGACAACAAATGTGTGATGGCAGGGTTTGGTCAGAAAATCTGACCATTTGTACGCTCCATCAGACAATTGCTGTCGAATTCACCGACGACAAATGTTGGATAGCATGCTTTCAAATTTTCCGACAACAAATGTGTGCTGTCGGACTATCTGTTCATGTACACAAGTCCGTTAAAAATAAAATCGAGTACAAACACGCATGCTCCGAACCAATGCTAACCATAATACAACATTAGCAGAAGTTACCCAAAGGGTGTCACTAAAGAGCCGAAAAACCACATAGTTTTGTGTATGTTGGCCAACAAAGTTTTCCCATCTGTATGCAAAACAAATCAGAAGTCAGATCTGCATGCTTGTTCCAGGTCAATAACGTATTGGATGCCACAGGCAGTGGTGTATGTAGGTTTTGTGCTGCCCTAGGCCTGACTAAACTCGTGCACCCCCTAATTTAAATATAACGCACCCCCTTCCTGTCAAGGCCACACCCCTTTCTGTTTAAGACCCACCCTGACATTTTCAAGTGGGGACACTAGTTCTCAATGTCTGGGTGGGGGGAATGGATTCCCTTAATTTGCATAATTTCCTATCACTTCCTGTTTAGCTATGGGGCAGAAAGTAAACGGAAATCTCTGCAATGGGTCAGGGATGGTAAAAAAAAAAATTACTGACAGGGGCTATAACCCTCCCTTACTCTATCCAAAATGAAAAAAAAAAAAAAAGTGTTGCCTATAGTTCTACTTCAAGCACAAATTTCTGATAATTTTATGGAGAGGACTAAGAAGATATAACAATGCCAATACTACAGCAGAAAACATAGCACAGTGAGGATGGTTTGTGGTCCAGGATGATAGGACAATCAAAATTAGAAACAGCTTGCATTACACCAACAGTGTAGCACAAGCCAGCGGGGACACTTTCCGCGCTGCCCCCCTGCAAAGTGCTGCCTTAGGCCTTGGCCAGGATACAGCGTTGGCCACAGGACCAGCATGACAGACAGCCAGCAAAAATGTAACTTTCAACAATGGTAGCCTCTGTAATTATAAAAAAGTAATCCGCTATGTATTTACAGTAATCATTGGCTTTGTACATACACGAGAGCCAGGTCACATAATCTGCTTCTCATTCTCAGCTAGTAACACTGAGATTGATTTACTAAAACTGGAGAGTGCAAAATCTGGTGCAGCTCTACATAGAAACCATTTAGCTCTCAGAAATGTTGTCAAAGTTTAAGCACTTCAGAAGATTTTCTCCCTTAATCACCAGGCCGACTGCGTCGCTTTAACTGACAATTGCGTGGTCGTGTGACGCTGTACCCAAATGAAATTGATGTCCTTTTTTTCTCCCCACAAATGGAGCTTTCTTTTGGTGGTATTTGATCACCTCTGTATTTTTTTTTTGCGCTTTAAACCAAAAAAAAAAGACAATGACAATTTATAAAAAAACTGTATACTGTATTTATTAGCGTATAACACTCACTTTTTTTACCCTGAAAATAGAGGGTAAACTGTGCCTGCGTGTTATACGCAGGGGGCTGTGAAAAGTTTTTTTTTCCTGAAACTTTCCTCTTAGGCCTCGTACACACGAGGCAATCTATTTGTTCAAATCGGTCGGACCGACCGATTTGAACAAATCTGTCTGCTTGGATTTTGGTTTGCTCGCGTGTACACACGAGCAAACCAAAATCCCCGCCAGCAGACAGCGTGCTGACGTGTCGGTGACGTTGACGCCGCCACGTCACCGCACCAGGAAGTAAAACACTTCCGCGCATGCGTCGAAACCATTCGGCGCGTGTGCGAGAAGACATGTCTGCTGGTTAGCGTACTAACCAGCAGACATGTCGGGCGGACGGGTTCCCAGCCGACGGATTGGTAAGCATGCTTTCCAATCTGTCGGGTGGCCAAATGTCAGAACAGGGATTTGTGTTTATATACAGATTCTCGTTCTGGTTCTTGTGCCCACAATCGCGGGTGGCTGGCGGCCACGCGCAACGGGTCCCCTGCCATGCAGTGCACCTGCTATGGCTCTTAAAGGAGCCAACATACCCATATGTCAATTCGCGGGAATGAGAAAACTTGCCAGCGTAAATGTGTGCGAGAAGGTCGGCAAGTGGTTAATCAAACAAGCTGACGTTAGAAGCCAATTGACTATCATGAAGAGCTGCACCAGATTTGGCACTCTCCAGTTTTAGTAAATCAACCCCCATGTCTAGGTGGAATTAGAGCTGCATGATTCTGGCTAAAATGAGAATCACAATTTGTTTGCTCAGAAGATCATAATTCTCTTGGCGTAACATCTTCACATACAAAAAAATTGGGCCAAGTTTACGGTTTATTTAAAAAAAAAAAATTGATTAAAGTTTTATTTTTTCCCCAAAAATCGTGTTTGAAAAACCTCTGCACAAATACAGTGTGACAAAATATTGAACCAACTCCATTTAATTCTCTAGGGTCTCCGATAAAATAATATATATATATATATATATATATATATATATATATATATATATATATATATATGTTTGGTGGTTCTAAGAAATTAACTTGTAAGCAACAAGTTACAGAAAAAAGGTTTAGTCTTGAAGTAGCTAAACTGACCTTATTTACAGACATAAGTTCATTCCTTTGATCCATAAGAACTAAGGGCCCTTTAACACTAGCGGACGAACGGTCCGCTAATTACAAGTCAGTTAACGGACTTGTAATGGGCCCCTATGGGAGCGGATCCGTTAGCGGATGAAGCATCCGCTAACGTCCGCCAGATCCGCATCCGTTTTTTCGGACGGAAGAATGTCCTATTTTTCTTCCATCCGGCCAAACGGATCGGATGCAAACGGACAGACGGTCCGTTTCCATCCGATTCCCCATAGGGGATAGCGGAGGAGAGACAGGGCGGTCCCTGCACAGTGTGCGGGGACCGCCCTGTCCGCCCGACAGCTCAGCGGAGACCGCCCACTGAGCCGACGGACACACGGAGCGGACCGATAAACGGACCGCTCAGTGTGAAAGAGCCCTAAATGTTACAATGTTTCTTCTTTATCTCCACCTAAGCAATGTTGTGATAAACTTGGCAGGCTGCCTGCTTTTTTTTTTTGACAGACTTAAGCTGTGAGCAAAGAACTCTCTGCACTGAATCAAGGAAATGCTGTTTTAAGATCATGAGTGGTGTAGAGTCTCGATTATTTAACGATTAATCGTGCAGCTCTAGGTGGAATAAAATGTAAAGGCAAAACAACATACTGTTTAACCACTTGCCCACCGGGCTTGTTTTTCAGATTCGGTGTTTACGAGACTAAAACAGTTTTTTTTGCTAGAAAATTACTTAAACCCCCCAAACATTATATTTTATTTTTTTTCTAACACCCTAGAGAATAAAATGGCAGTCATTGCAATACTTTTTGTCACACCGTATTTGCGCAGCGGTCTTACAAGCGCACTTTTTTTGAAAAAAAAAAAAACTTTTTGGAAGAAAAAAATAAGACAACAATAAATTTGGCCCAATTTTTTTATATATTGTGATAGATAATGTTACACCGAGTAAAATGATACCCAACATGTCACACTTGAAAATTGCGCCCGCTCGTGGCATGGCGTCAAACTTTTATCCTTAAAAATCTCGATAGGCAACGTTTAAAAAATTCTACAGGTTGCATTTTTTGAGATACAGAGGAGGTCTAGGGCTAGAATTATTGCTCTCGCTCTAACGATCGCGGCGATACCTCACTTGTGTGGTTTGAACACCGTTTTCATATGCGGGCGCTACTCGTGTATGCGTTCGCTTCTGTGCGCGAGCTCGTCGGGACGGGGCGTTTTACATTTTTTTTTTTTTGTTTTCTTATTTATTTTTAATTAGTTTATAATTTTATACATCGAAATAAATTTAAAAAAAAAATTATCACTTTTATTCCTATTACAAGGAATGTAAACATCCCTTGTAATAGAAAAAAGCATGACAGGTCCTCTTAAATATGAGATCTGGGGTCAAAAAGACCTCAGATCTCATATTTAGGCTTAAATGCAAAAAAAAAAAAAAAAAAAAAAAATGTAATTTTTCAAATTTCAGAAAAAAAAAATGTTTCTTTAAGACGCTGGGCGGGACTGACGTTTTGACGTCACTTCCGCCCAGCAGAGCTGTGGGGGACGGGTGGGGGCGATTTTTCCCTCACTCGTATCCCAACACAGCCAGCAAGAGGACCCGATCGCCTCCGCCGTTACCGACGGCTCCGGTAAGCGGCGGAGAGCGCGGCGGGAGGGGGGGGGCCCTCTCCCGCCACCGATAACGGCGATCTTGCGGCGAATCCGCCGCTGGGACCGCCATTATCGTGTACAGCACTGCCCACAGAAAAGATGGATATCTCGGTTGTGGCAGCAGCTGCTGCCGTTACCGAGATATCCATCTTTAAAATCATGACGTCTTTTTACTATGACACCGTGGGCAATTGGTTAACATACGATAGAGTCTAATCAGTCTAATGCATCAAAGTAACTATAAGACTAATCTGGCAAAACATAATATAAATGTGATCCCAAAAACAACACTACCTGCCTGGAGTTTGCATGTTCTCCCTGTGCCTGCGTGGGTTTCCTCCGGGTGGTCCAGTTTCCTCTCACATTCCAAAGACATGCTGGTAGGTTAATTGAAAACTATCTAAATTATCCCTAGTATGTGTATGTATGAATGCGAGTTAGGGACCTTAGATTGTCAGCTCCTTGACGGTAGGGATTGATGTGAATGTATAATATATATATATGTAAAAGTGCTGCGTAAATTGACAGTGCTATACAAGTGCCTGAAATAATAAATGTGCATTGTGTGTTTACACTGTAGATAAGACCAACCAGATTGTCCAGCAGCATTACCATTAAAAATAGTTTTGTATTCCGCAACCTGCAGTACTAAAGTCTGTGCTTTCAATTATACCAGAAGATTTCAGATATTCGACCAGCCTCCAGCATCCAATTTATCTTCATCGCAAGATATTTGCTTTTAATACAAAATCTAAACTAGGACCAAATCCAAATCCAAGACAGCAGAAATATTTACCATCCTTGGAAACAATTTCTGAAAACACAGATCTGTCAGAAACAGACGCACTGAATAATGCAGCTGTCATTCCGACAAGCTGAATATTTATAAGGATTAGGGAAACTAGACAAATTTTCACATAGGACACACTGTTGGTTATATTATTGTCAGGCTTCCTGAAAGTAATTTCCAATATGACTTCCACATTACACTTCATATCACACTTTTATAAACAAACTTGATACAAGAGTCGCCCTCTCGTGGCTATCCTCATACTACACAATATAATGCGTGCTTAAAGGATAAGTTCACCTTTGTAAAAAAATAAAAATAAATGCACATCTTTTTGCAGGTAAAAACAATTACTGGAAGCCTGCAAAGCTGACGACGGGTGCAATGCAGGGCTCTTGCAGACTGTCAGTGTAAGCTGTCTGATTATACCTTATAAGGGCAGGCAGTTGCACAATAATCTGCGAGTGAATGAATGATGCGGCTGGAGCATTTTTTATCAGAATGTATCAGAATACAGAAGACGTCAGTAGGGCAGATTCCTCCATTCATACTTTTCAACTATTAATTTTCTTTTGTTCAGACCGAGGGGCTGAGGGACATCTACAAGTGTATGCACAAATGGTTTTCAATGTGGTTGCCTGCATCAGTGTGAGATACAAGATGCCTGTGGAGAAAAAGTAAGCTATTCACTTGAAAAAAATTAAAAAGATATCCTCATGCACAATAAACAGCATGGATAGAGGATCTGCATTGCTTGCCATTGCACTATGACAGCTGCCGCTGCTGTCTAAAAGCCAGAACAGTGATTGCATTTGATTGGCTGTCATCACTGTTCAGCCAACAATTTTCCCCTGGCACCTTCAATTTTCATATTTAAGTTTGTCAAGTTGGGTGATACCAACAGGACAACCCACAGACTAAAATCCAAAGTAAAACAGCGTATAAAACAAATAAGCCGGCCGGCGTATGGAGCGTGTACCCGTCTTCCGGGTCCTCACACGTGATGCGGTGACGTCAGAGCGTCGCCTCCCGACGTTTCGTCTCAATAGGGACTTGATCACGTGATCAAGTCCCTATTGAGACGAAACGTCGGGAGGCGACGCTCTGACGTCACCGCATCACGTGTGAGGACCCGGAAGACGGGTACACGCTCCATACGCCGGCCGGCTTATTTGTTTTATACGCTGTTTTACTTTGGATTGATGTAAGTGCGCACAATCTTCCTTTTACCCAATAAATGTATGGTTTTACACTATGTGGATTTCTTTTGATTTCTATATGGGACCACTGGTTGACATATGATCGCTTTAGAGCTGAATACATCAACTGGCTGTAATGAATGGATGTTCCCTTTGCTCCTTGCCGATTGTGGATACTACTTTTTGCTGTTATTGATCTCAGTGAGATCAGAGACTCTGGTAAGGGTCAGTGTTTTCTGTGCGGTGGAGGTCTTTGTTTGTCATTACTCACACCTGTCCGTGGATTCATCTACACTGGGAATTTTTTGTTTACTTAAGAATTTTCCTTGATGGACTGTATGATCACCATATGGACTTTAAATAATTTATGTTCACTGTTCACTATTATTGTGTTCACTAAATGTTTTTTTATGTGATATCTCTGCACAATTTGGCGCTAATGACACCATTTTATTCATTTTAGTGATACACCGCATGTCATTTATAGCGCGACTCCAATTTTTTTCAGTTTATCATTACTGTCTTAGCAAAAAAATTCTTCAAGGTTTGGCGATTACAGAATCTTTTCCTCCATCTTGTAGAATTTCAGTCTTCTGCTACAGCGTTGTCAATTCCGGGGAGACCGAGCTTCTGATAATCCAAGCTTTGGAGTTCTTGCTGAACATCTGGGCATAAAGTCTTGTTCTTGCCTTCATTTGAAAGCGACACCGGTCCTCTTTTGTCACTGAAATTATAATGTTGCTTCTCATTTCTACATGGTTTATATATAATGAAGCTGCCTGAGCAACAGAGGCAATAAACCGCTCTGAAATCGTGTTATGAAGGACGCTGTCCTATACGCTGTTTTTTCTGCAAGTTAATTACAAGTTTTTAATGAGTGCGGCACACGTGGGGAAACTTCATGTAAATAATTACTGCCAACTTCAATCCCTGCCGTTTTCTGCTATTTAACACTTCAGTCCCACTTGTGAATGCAAAGAGCCATCTCACAAATAACTTCACTTTCACAACCGACAGCTGAATTGGCCGGTAGGGTTATGTCACTGGGATAATGGGACTATTCACTGCAACAGTGATCTAGCCATATTTCCTTTGGACACCTTCAGGGCAGCACAACTAGGACAAATCACCCGTGGCTATTGTGTAACCATATTTACTGGTGCAATAAAGAAGAATTCTTGAGACATTGAAGATCATTGGCAATCACCTGGGTATATTTACTAGAGAAATACCCTGTAGTAATGACCTGATTTTATTCATTGCAACAACAATATGAGCACATTTCTGGTGGCAGCGATCTATGTTTACTTACTAGTACAACAAGATGCATTATTTAACCACTTCAGCTCCAGGAGGTTTACCTCCCTTCACGACCAGGCCATTTTTTGCTATATGGCACTGCGATAATTTAACTAACAATTGCACGGCATACAAAGCTATACACAAAAAAAAAAAAATATGTTGTTTTTTCCCTACAAATAGAGCTTTCTTTTAGTGGTATTTGATCACATCTGCGGTTTTTATTTTTTACACTAAAAACAAAAATATATTTTTCTTTTTAATTTCTGCTTAGCAGAAATACAGGATCACTACCTCCCCTTCTCACAGAATGGCAATCTGCCTTGTTTAGAAAAGATTGGCGGGTCCCAGCAGACATCGAGTCAGGCAGACCCACTGGTTGGCTCCCGCTGTATCCAATTATAATAGTTGCTGATGGCACGCATGTGCGCACCAGGCCTGGAAGTGAAGAATCACGTACAGAGATTATATTTTATATATATATTTATATTTATTACACATATAAAAATATATAAAAAGTCTACACACTCCTGTTAAAATGTCAGGTTTCTGTGATGTAAAAAAATGAGACAAAGATAAATTGTTTTAGAACTTTTTCAACCTTTAGGCCTCATGCCCACGGACGTTATTACAGCCACTTTTCTGAGCGTTTTTTGCAGCTTAAAAACAGCTCTCCATGTTAGCCTATGGCTTCATCCCCACCATAACGTTTTTGAGCTGTAAATGGCTGAGCCGTTTTTAGGCTGCAAAAAGAAAAACAGGACCAGTGCGTTCTGAAGCTCCAGCGTTACAGCTGTAAAGACGTCAGACACAGGTTTTTTAAATAATTTATTAGTTAGCTACAACATGTAGTAGGGATGTGGAAGTAAATGGGAGTGAGGGAGTGCACAGGGCAGAGAACTAGTCTGGGGAGGCTGTTATTTTACACACGGCTACCTTGCTGGGAGGGGGAAACACCCACCACGTGGTTCTAGAACTCCCAGGCAGCAGGCAGACAGACAGACAGACAGAGGGAGCACCTTTCAACCAATACAGCTTGTCAGGAGGCTTGGGCTTTAACAGAGAGGCAGAGCTTTGAGGAAAGCGGAAGTTCAGGTGGGTAAACGTCCCTACCTCACATTTTTATTCAATTTTCGTTCATTGACGAAAATTGGAATTTATTTTTATCAGTTTTCGTCAATTGACTTAAAGTTGGATGTAAACCCAAAAAAATTTTTAATGTCACAATGTAGAGTATAATATTTCCTATCATCTGTGCTCAGTTTTGCCACACAGAGTTAATCCAGATCTGAGAAATCCTCTTTTAATGTTCAGTGAAATGAACAGCCTTCCAGATAAAAACCTGCCTAAATAAAAAGTCAGTTTTCTCTCTCCTTGCTTTGAGTGACAGGTTATTTACATATCTAGCTTGGAAATGTTTATCATATGTTATGTTTATCATAACATGAGGTAAAAAGTGAGAAATCCACCCCTCCCCCACATAACACATCCTGGTAATATACAATGAACTTTGGATCACCTCATGTTATGATAAACATGTCCAAGCTAGATTTGTAAATAACCTGTTACTGAAAGCAAAAACAGAGAAACGGACTTTATAATTTGGCAAGTTTTTATCTGGAATTCTGTTAATTTGCACTGAACATTATAAGAGGATTACTCAGCGCTGGATTAACTCTGTGTGGCAAGACTGGGCACAGATGATAGGAAATCTTATACTCTACATTGTGACATCAAAAAATAAAAAATTGGGGGTTTACATCCACTTTAATTAAAATATTATTTACGCTTAGTTTTCGTCACTGAAAACATGCAGCTGACAAAAATGATGCCAAAAATATTTTTGTTGATGAAACTAAAGGGGTTGTAAACCCTTGTGTTTTTCACAACCTCTGGCAGTGACCGGCCCCCCCCCCCCCCCCCCCCCCGTTTTACTTACCTGAGCCCCTTTAGTCACTCGGTGGAGATGCCATGTCCCTCTCTGCACAGGGGCCCAACTCTTGATTGGATAGATTAATAGCAACGCAGCCATTGGTTCCTGCTACGAGTCCAGCATTCGTGTCTACGGATGCAAATACTGGACTTGAAAACGCGACCGCAAGGTAACTCCTGAGAGAGTGCTTCTCCTAGGGGGTTGTCTGATAAGAGGAGGAGCCACGAGAGCTGCCGGGGGACCTCAGAAGTCGAGGATAGGTGCCACTCTGTGCAAAACGAGCTGCACAGTGGAGGGAAGTATGACATGTTTGTTATTTAAAAAAAAAAAAAAAAACTGAAACCTTACAATCTCTTTAAAAGGGGTTGTAAAGATTTGTTTTTTATTTTATAGCTAGTGAACCAACAATGCACTAGCTTAAAGGGACCTTTCACCTTTCCCTTTGATTTCACTTCTAAATATTTTTTTTCTTTGTCTGAATTTCTCACTTCCTGTTCCTCCTCAGTAAGGTGTTCAGTAAGCTGTTCTTAATTACTTTCCACCGCTCGGATGATGGTGGAAAGCTTACCGAGGAGAAACAGGAAGTGAGAAATTCAAACAAAGAAAAAAAACATTTAGAAGGGAAATCGAAGGAAGAGGTAAGTGAACCAACAATGCACTAGCTTAAAGGAACCTATTTAGAAAATAAAAGACAAACCTTTATCTCTGCCGAGTATGTTCGCCAAAGCTACAATATTTGAGAATAGCAACCTGTGTATGTTTGCTCTAGCAATGACCAAAGAATATTGACTGCAGCAAAAGTATGGGCACATTGCCATTGGCAATTAACACTAATCACACAAAGAATGTGGTAATTCTGTAATTTGTTTACAAAAGTTTTATTTGGAAGACAGGAAAAATACAAAGGTTACATGAAATGCAGAGATGGTTAGGTTCGGGATACAAGTTTAATTCTGTAATTTGAACATTAAATGAATTACTTTTGGATCTCAAATGTGATTAGACACCCAAAATTCAGCACTCATTTGGATAAGGGAGTGAATTTCAAGAATAAAAAAAAAAGTTGATGAAGGAAAAAAAAGGGAGCCAATACCTGAGATTCTTAATGATGTGAAATTTACCTGCAGAAACAACACCCCCACCCCATTTACATCCTCCCTCTGCCTCTTGCATCATCTGCATTTATTAGGAATTTTATAGATGCACACATCACCTGCCGCATGAATTTACTAACGGTTTTAAAAGGACACAAACTTCCAGAAATTTATAGTGCAATTAAAAGTCTGGAAATCACACAACGCTCCGCACATGGTATTAAACAAAGCAAATTTATTCTCTCAGTCGATAAAGCCAAATTGCTAACAGCGAACTGTTTACTCAAGCACGACAACCAAATATAAAAAACTGACAAAATGAAATGGACAAAACAAACATGAATCCATAGACAAAGTGCCAGAAGGAAAATGAAAAGAGAAGATCTGACAAGAACGAGGACCGGAAACTAGCAAATAGTCTGTCCATCATTTTATGGTTGAACGCTACAGTGCGCAGGTATGGATAGATGAGGATATAACTCATGTGTACTGATATGTAGGGTAACGCAACCATTGCGTGACATAACTTTTCAAACTGCAACTAGAGAAATTGAAGAAACATTTTTAATAAAAAAAGTATACATATAGCGAGATACTGACAATTACTACCAGCATATAAATCAAGAGAAGTGCTACAGTACAGCACCCACACATACATAATACTGACAGCCATTGGGAGTAACACCCAGCATATAGAATAAGAGAAGCGATACTGGGCATACAGTGGGGAAAACAATTATTTGATCCTCTGCAGATTTTGTAAGTTTGCCTACTTTTTTTTTTTTTTTTTTTTTTTAAGTGTATTTTTTTGTGCGTGAACTCGAGAGAGAGGAGCCGGACTGCAGGAGTTGGGAGTAGGCAGACCCTCCCCCCGGAGGCAATCGCCATCCTTCTCCATGCCCCTGGTGGCAATGGCGGGTGTGAAGGGGGGCCTCCCACTCACCCCGCCCTACCTGCTCCTCTTGGGAGCCCAACTGGGCCCCAACAGGACCCCAATGGGGCAGAGGGACTC
Organism: Rana kukunoris; assembly: GCA_029574335.1. Taxonomy (NCBI): domain Eukaryota; kingdom Metazoa; phylum Chordata; class Amphibia; order Anura; family Ranidae; genus Rana; species Rana kukunoris. Next base: position 143,929,322 of record CM056057.1, on the reverse strand, counting down.
CCCCTATGAGGGAGTGAGGGGGCCTAGCCCACCCAGCCAGCCCTGTAGGTTCTTCGCCTCTCTTTATTTTAAGAGACCGCATGGCCAAAGTGCATGTGTTTTAAACCAATTTTGTGTGCGTGCAAGTGTGGTGGTTTTTTTTTTTGTGGGGGGGGGGGGGGGGTGGGCGTACTAAGCACAGGCGTACCTTGCATAGCACACCCACCGGGAGCCGGGCTGAGACCACCAAACTCAATTCACATGTAGCCGAGACCGGGATCCGAACCCTTGGCTGCAGAGGTGAATGGCTTGTCAGCGCAGTGCCAATCACGTTGAGCCACCACAGCTCAGTTTGCCTACTTAAGATACAAAAATGTTATAAATGGAGTTGTGGTTCAGTGAGTAAAATAAGTATTTGATCCGCTACCAACCAACAATAATTCTGGCTCCCACAGACTGGCTACAGTATGTGCTCATGTGGTACACAGATTAGTCCTATCAATCTAGAAAGGTGTTCCTAACAACAACTCGTTATGTGTATAAAATAAACTTGTCCACAGGATCTCTTTCTTCTTTTCAAACCTCACCATCATGGGTAAGACCAAAGAGCCGTCAAAGGACATCAGGGACAAGATTGTAGACCTGCACAAGGCTGGAATGGGCTACAAGACCAACAGCAAAAAGCTTGGTGAGAAGGAGACAACTGTTGAAGCGAATATTCGCAAATTGAAGAAAAACGAAATAACCATCAACTGCCCTCGGTCTGGAGCTCCATGCATACAGCATAGAAGTGATACTGTGCACTGGCGTAGCGTGAGGGGGGGCAGGGGGGGCCGTTGCACCGGACAAATTTATTTAGGGGGGCGCCGCGCCGCGCCAGTGGACTGTGTGTGTGTCACTCTTATATTAATAATTTGTTTTTACCAATCGTGACACTGTCTGTGCACCGGCCGCCATGTTCAGTCTCGACATGGCCCGCCGGCGTGCTGTGATTGGGTCACGGCGGGTCATGCACCCACAGGCCTGAGCTGGCCTGTGATTGGGTCACAGCGGATCATGTGGCCACAGGCCTGAGCTCGAGTCGCCTGTCTGTGATGGCGGGTGGTGCATGTGGTGGATGATGCACACGCCTGGACTAGTCTCCCGCCCGCCTGACACTCTCTGAGAGCAGAGCTCAGCCGCCGATGCTGTCATCTCCCCCGTGGAGACTCTGCCGGTCCAGATCAGGATCAAACAAAGTCAGCACCGACCATGGGCACTGCAGGTAATAATAGCATGTGAGGACCGGATGGTGACCGTGAGACATGTGTGGCAGTGTCTGGGACTGGGGGAGGGAGAGCGGCCTAGTCTAGGGCTGGGGCTGGCAGTGGGCATGTGGAGTGTGGAATCAATCATCTACTCAGTAGTGTGGATACATTCCTCAGTCTTGGCTCAGATGGTAGTGGGTGGCTTATTAAAGCTGGGGTTCACCCTAAAAAAAATGTCTAACATTACATTGAGCCGAGTTGTAATAATGAAATTATGCTGACTTTATTTTCTTGTCGTACATAGCGTTTTATCTATATAGGTAATAGTGCGGGACTGGGCGTTCCTATTCACATGCTAATTGATTGACATGCTTCCCACCGGCGCATACAGCGGTGTCGCGACTTGCCGAAAGAAGCTTGCCGAGACGCGCTGTATGCGCCGGTGGGTAGCATGACAATCAATTAGCATGTGAATAGGAACACCCAGTCCCGTACGATTACCTACCCAGAAGCCGTGGTGAAATATAAATAAAACGCTATGTATAAGGGGGGGCGGAAAAAAAAATCTGCCCTGGGCACCCATAACTCTGGTTAGGCCACTGTACTGTGCAGTGCTATTCCTACTGCAAGCTTTGTCATCTCCTGTCAGTACATTAAAGTAAAAATATCAGAAAATGCTGCAGATTTTTCCAATAATGTAATGCATTCTGACGGGTCATGTGACCAGAGCCACCCCCTTTCATTGCTCTTTCTGGCCACATGCCGTTAAATTGTCCCATCTTTTGTCTTGAATATAGCAGGCTGGGAACAAAGTCTTCTCTGTGAAATAAAATTATCTTGTTTCAGCCCCCGCCGAATCCTCGGCTGATGTTTTGCGTCATCCCTGCAGGACTCTCATTATTCCTACATGTTTGTATACAAAGTGAGCTGTGGGGGGGTAGACTGTATGTACGTGGCTAAGACTAAGAGCGGGTGTTGGAATTTTGACATATTCTAAGCAGCAAGGGCTCAGTGTACGTCATGTGGTGCTTCTATGTGCTATACCAATGAAAACGTGACCTAGTTCGATCAGTGAGGAACTATACCAAGATTCAAGAGTCTGGTGGATGCTGGAGATTTAAATCACCTGACAGTAAATCTATGGAATTTTATCGCAACGTTCCCGGTGTTGTGTCGAGAAGTGCCCGTTATCGAAAAATTACACGGGTGAAACTGCGCATGCATCGTGCTTGCGCAGTACGGATTTTACAATCAGCTGTAAAAGTGTCAGTTAGTGTCTTATTTGTCCACCGCAATTTAGCAGTCCTGCTAAAAAAAACTCTGATCTCCACCATTACTAGTTTAAAAAAAAAAAAAAATGCCATAAAAATATTTCAAAGTTTGTAGAGGCTATAACTTGTGCGCAAACCAGGCAATAGATGCTTATTGGGATTTTTTACCAAATATATGTAGCAGAATATATATTGGCCTAAATTGATGAAGAAATTCGATTTTTTTTCCACATTTTTGTATTCGATGTGTTTTATAGCAGAAAGTAAAAAATATATATAATTTTTTTTCAAAATCGTCGCTGTTCTTGTGTGAAGGGGTTAGCCCGGCAGCGGTTGTGTGGCCCCCTGGATGGGTTCATCACACAAAAAAAAAAAATAGGCACAGCAGGCGATGGTAGGAGGAAAACAAAAAGGTGCGGTTTTAATTTGAACTATATACAAAAATAAATATGACAGAAACAAAAGAAATACAAAAATAAACCCTGGTCACTTGACCGCTCACTAAACACATCGGTGTCCCTAACACCTGGGTACAGCCTAGTGCTGCCCCAGTCCCTAACTCCCTGCTGTTTAGAGTCTTAGTAGTAGTAGCCACCAGAGGTGTATTTAGGTTTTGTGCTGCCCTATGCCTGACTAAACTCATGCACCCCCTAATTTAAATATGACCCACCCCTTCCTGTCACGGCCACACCCTGTGTTGTTTAAGACCCACCCTGAAATTTTGGAGTGAGGACACTAGTTCAGAGGGCAAGGGGGGGGGGGGGGGCAATGGGTTCCCATAATTTACTTAGATTTCCTCTTACTTCCTGGTTGACCATAGAGCAGGAAGTGAAGGGAAATCTTTGCAATGGGACAGGGATGGTAAAAAATAAACTGACAGGGGCTATAACTAGGGTTGTCCCGATGCCTCTTTTTTAGGACCGAGTACAAGTACCGATACTTTTTTTCAAGTAGTCGCCGATACCAAATACCGATACTTTTTTTAAATGTGTCCCCAAATGCAGCCATGTCCCCCACATATTGCAGTCATGTATGTCCCCCACATATTGCAGCCATGTCATGTCCCCCACATATGCAGTCATGTATGTCCCCCCACATATGCAGTCATGCATGTCCCCCACATATGCAGTCATGCATGTCCCCCACATATGCAGTCATGCATGTCCCCCACATATGCAGCCATGCATGTCCCCCACATATGCAGCCATGCATGTCCCCCACATATGCAGCCATGCATGTCCCCCACATATGCAGCCATGTATGTCCCCCACATATGCAGCCATGTATGTCCCCCACATATGCAGTCATGTATGTCCCCCATATGCAGTCATGTATGTCCCTCACATATGCAGTCATGTATGTCCCCCCACATATGCAGCCATGTATGTCCCCCACATATGCAGCCATGTATGTCCCCCACATATGCAGTCATGTATGTCCCCCATATGCAGCCATGTATGTCCCCCATATGCAGCCATGTATGTCCCCCATATGCAGCCATGTATGTCCCCCATATGCAGTCATGTATGTCCCCCACATATTGCAGCCATGTATGTCCCCCATATTGCAGCGATGCGTCCCTCATACCTTTTAGATATGCTGATGCCGCCTCTGCCGCATACCGCCGTATCCCCTGCACAATCGCGTAGCGCATTACAAGCTTTCATTCTAAAAACTTGTAAATGGCCGCGCTCCGTGTATTAAAACTCCCCTTCTCCGGATTAGAGGGATCCGTCCAATCCCACGCAAGGGGGAGTGTCTATACGCGGATTCGTGCATAGACACTCCCCCTTGCTCGGGATTGGAGGGATCCCTCCAATCCGGAGAAGGGGAGTGTCAATACACGGCCATTTACAAGTATTCAGAATGAATGCTTGTAATGTGTGCTATGCGATTGTGCAGGGGGATACAGCGGTATGCGGCAGCGGCGGCGTCAGCATATCTAAAAAGGTATGAGGGACGCATCGCTGCAATATGGGGGGGAAGTATTCTATTTCAGTATCGGGGGTATTTGCGGGAGTACAAGTACTCCCGCAAATACTCGGCATCGGTCCCGATACCGATACTAGTATCGGAACAAACATGGCTATAACCCTCCCTTACTCTACCCAAAATGAAAAAAAAAAAAGTGTTGCCTCTAGTTCTACTTAAAGTAGATGGTGCAGCAAAAACATATAGCACAGTGAGGAAGGTTTGTGGTCCAGGATGATAAAACAGTCAAAATTGGAAGCACTAACCCCCCCCCGCCAACCGTGGTTGCGGAATGCCGGCTCCCGGCATACCAGAAGCAGCGCGGCCGCTTTATGGGGGCACTAGACTAATTTTCCTAACAGTGTAGCGCAAGCCGGTAGGGACTCTTTTCGTGGTGCCCCCCCCTGCAAAGTGCTGCCCTAGGACAGGATACAGCTCTGGTAGCCACACAGGCTTTGTCTCACCGCACAGAGATCACACTCCCCAGACTATTCACACAGGTCTGGTTCCAGGTTGAAGCACATCTCTCTGCATGCTGGGAGTTTTTGTAGAGGACCTAATGAGCCCACCTATTTCAGCTGGGCTCATCAAGTCCTCCCAGCAGGACTCCCAGCACTCACCCTAGAGGTATAAACTGGCATAATGCCTGAACCTAGGAGATATATACATTGCATTCTGGATGCAACCAGGGAATTTAACCTGCCTGCTGCCACACTTGTTAATAGAGCAAAAAATAAAACCTGCAGAGGTCATCAAATACCACCAAAAAGAAAGCAAATGGCTGACTATGATTTTCAAACAACATGGCTGCCTGGGCAGCGCGGACATGGAACAGGCAGTCAGTGAGGTGAGGGGGGATAGAGGAGGGGACACAGAACAGGGCTGCAGATGATGGAGACACGTACGCTCACTCCGGTGTCAGAGCTCAGCAGCCCTGATATATCGGAGTCAGCACAGAGAGGGGAGAGGGTAGAAACTGGCAGGATCAGCCAGGTATTACAGGGGCCAAACAACACAGCACAAGCAATATGTTGTATATAATGCTTTAAGGGAATAGGATCTTTTTTTTCTGCAAAACCTCTTTTCTGCTGCAATATTATTTTATCCCGCAAGAACACAGTATGAATGAACAGTGCTCGCTTGCACAAAAAAGTCCTAGTCTCAATAGACCCAGTGTTTTTAGGGAAACGGTTTTCCACTCTACCAGAGCTGAATAGAACGGGTAAAGGTTCCGGTCCCTGGGGTGGAAAGGAGATAATTTGAGACATTTCTGCAGACCAATGACTTCCTACCACCTACAGTTCCTTTCTGGGAGCTTTATACAGATGACTGGCAAGACTAAGGTGCACAAAACTAGTTTCTCCAGTGCTAATGTGTGAACTTTTTTCTGCATTAGTATCATTTGTAAATTAGGCCCTGGCCACTTACAGGTCACCATTATTTACAACTGGTTCCTGTAGCTCATATAGCGCCCACATACTTCACAGCGCTATACAAGGTAAATAGGACCACCAAACCCTCATTATATTCTGCTCATTCTTCAGTATTCAGCACTCTGAACTGTTACAGGCCGAGTCTTTTACCAATGTTAATTTATTAAGTCGAATAGGAGCACACCCAATAAATATGTTTTACTAAAGTAATAACCCAACTTGGCAAATGATGAATCACCAAAGTGATTCAATGTCCAAACTCAAATCGTCCACCGGCTCGCACTTTATTGCTGTTCTGTTTATTAGCAATAAAGTCTTGTGTTAATGAATTACCTGGACTGTACAAGCGCTGACTGTGGGGCCGAAGTAACGACCATCGCTGGAATTTTACAAGCAAGGTGTAAATCTTAACACTGTGACTAATCATTTTTCGAAAGAGCATTATTTGTATGTTCACCAAGGAAATGTGAGAAAAAATGCTTTCTGGAAATCTTAAACTTCCACATCAGGAAAATACTAAAAAGGTATTCTGACTGATGCATAGGCTTAATCATGACTGGTCCTCTAAGTCTGTGGTCCTAGAGGTCACCTGAAGAATGACATTTTCTGTCAACTGCCTGCTCTTAAAACATCTAAGTGTACATAAAAGTATCAAATAAAATCTTCCAAGCTCTCTTGCGTGATTATCTCTAAATCCAATGTTGCCACTTTATGATCCCATTTTTACTTAGACATCCATGCTATAAATTTTTCCGCAGGAAATGAAAAAATCAAATTAGCCATGAAAATTGTTGAAATTGTTATTATATGATTAGCAAAAAATTAAGCAGAAACTGCAGAATGGACAGCTGGGATTTCATTTTATTATAGCAGGGTACTTTCCACTTCACAAAACAGTGGGAATTAAAGTAGAAGTCCACCCCAACACTAAAATCCCTGCATCTACAGACATCTAACACTAACCTAGCTAGCCCTCTAAAGAAGAAAATTTGTATACATACCTTTTTTGAAGCTGATCCGATCCAGTCTCCAGCGGAGGAAGCTCTGCAGAGGACACAGCTGACAACGGCTGTGAAATTAATTAGGAGTGACATCACCCATAGAGTTACTATGGGACTTTTGTGGTCGGATGTGTACTCTGCACCCGTCTTCGTAGAGAAGCCGCAGCCGACAGCTCAACGTGAGATTCGATCGGCTTCAAAAAAGGGATGTATACTGTTTTCTTGTTTACAGGGCTAGATAGGTGTAAGATAGTGGATTTCTGTAGATGTAGAGATTTTAGTGTTAGGGTTGACTTCTAAGTTAATGGGGGAGAATGAAGTTACTGTACCTACAACAGGTTAGTAAGGGTAGATATTGCAGAGATTCCGATTGCAGAAGTGCAAAAATCTCAGAACACGTGACAAAGATGGGTGATAACCAGTGCTGGGACAAGGCCATTTGGTGCCCAGGGCGAAGATGGCAAACTGCGCCCCCCCCCCCGTTTTTAAGAAAGAAATAATGTTTCAAAACAAGAATATGTGAGGAGGGGATATGACAGAGGAAATATAAACAGGAGAGGAGTGCGGAGTGGATGACTGCTTGCAGGAGGTGCAGATGGAATAAAAGACAGTTGTGGGGGGGGGGGGTGCCTTTTAGTTGGGGAGATATTTATTTTAGGCTACTATCACACTGAGGTGCTGGCTGCTTTAGTGGTAAATTGTCGCTAGTTTTAGCTGTGCTTTTTGACCACTACCTGGGTGCTTTTAACTCCCACTAGCATCTGCAAAAGCGCTTTGCAGGTGCTTACTGCTTAGGCAGTGCTGGCTATTGATTACAATTAGGGATGAGCCGAACACCCCCACGTTCGGTTCGCACCAGAACCGTCGAACAGTTCGATCGTTCGCACGAACATTTAGAACCCCATTGAAGTCTATGGGACTCGAACGTTCGAATTCAAAAACGATCATTTTAAAGACCAATTTTCAAGTTATTGTTGGAAAACGTCTTTCAGAACCCGGGTCTTGCCCCAGGAAACATGTATTAATGGAAAAAAGTCTTAAAAACGGTCGTTTTTACAGGAGCAGGACTCCTGAAAAAACGACCGTTTTTAAAACTTTTTTTTCCATTGATAGTAGTATCAATGGGAAAAAAGTTTTAAAAACGGTCGTTTCGTTTCACTCGAATTTGCCGCAAACGATCGTTTTTGTGCGAAATTCGACGAACAATCGAACGGACGATGTTCGAGTCGAACATACGTTCGTTTCGAACGCAAAGCTCATCCCTAATTACAATGGCAGGGGCATTTTGGGAGCGGTGTATTCACCGTTCCTAAACCACCTCGAAGATGCTGCTTGCAGGACTTTTTTCCTTTCCTGCAAACGCACTGCGCCAGTGTGAAAGCACTCAGGCTTTCACACTGGGGCTGCAAAAGAGGCAGTTTACAGGTGCTTTTCAGGCTCTATTTTTAGGGCAAAAACGCCTGTAAAATGCCTCAGCGTGAAAGTCGTCTAAGTGGTAGCGTCTGAGGGGTGAATAGGGAGGGGTGATGGAAAGATAGGGAATGCATTTGGACTGTTTTGGCTCTCGCTGGTAATCATGCTGGAAGCATAAATGCAAACATTTCTGTACTGAGAATGTGCGCCTTTTACGTTAAAGGGCGCACATTCTCAGTACAGAAATGTTTGCATTTATATATGTATAAGGCAGCGGAAAGTGGCTAGGGACTATTATTTTATTTATAGAGTGTTTAGATAGGTGGTGAGTTTTGGGTTGTACTGATTTTTGGATAACACGGGGTTATATAGGATGGTCATCAGGTCATAAATTAACTTCACATTAACTGGACAGAGCAATTGGGGTTTATTTTTATAGAGAGGGCTGCAAGTCAGTTTGGGAAATGTCTGTCAGCTCTGGGGGGTTGCTGCTAGCTCTAATCTCCACCCATCCCCTTGTCACCTAGGAAATAGGAATATAACTCTTTACTGCAAGACAAACCCTCCTAGCAGAAACGTTGCAGATTAGCTCCCCAGCCTTCCCCCACAACAGCACAGCTCACCTTCCTGCAGTTTGCTGTGCAGTGTGCTCTCGAGTCCTGAGTCTCCCCGTTTCCACATTTTCGAGCTTCCAGCTAGAGCCAGGCTCCTCTAGGTCACAGCTCCCTGCGCTCCTCTGAGTCCTCCCACCTCGCCTCCGGCAGTAAGTGACATCACCACGCTGGCAGATACTACGAGACTCCTCCGTAGGGGGAGTAAACAGTGAAACTGTCAGGGAAGTAAGGTGACTGATGCAGGAGCGCACTCTGCACTCACAATTTGTACTTTGCCGCTGCGCTGGCTATGACACCGGTGTAATTGTACACACTGGCGGCTGTGGCAGAACTTCAACTGCAGGCTGCGCCCCCCCTCAGCATAGAAAATGGTAGCGCCATGGGCACGTGCCCTGTCCGCCCCTGCCTTGTACCGGCCCTGGTGATAACACTCAAACGAAAAACTTCAAAAAGAAAAAACAACCGTGAAGTTGTTGGTGGCTGACAAATCTGTGTTAATAGGGAAGTGGTGTGATAAATGTTGTGTTGTACCAAATGATTTTCTTGCGCAGCCGCTGAAGACTTATCACCGTTTTGTTTGCTTGATGTACACCAAGCATTTCAAGCAGCAAAGAAACGCTCAAGAAGAGAAGAAAAAATAGCAATGTGCAGATCCGTTCTACATATTTATTAAATCATTTTAAATATTTAAATAGTGACAACAATTTACGCTGCGCTTCTGACACTGTACACATCATTCCCTAACCTCAATGAGCTTACAATTTAAGGTCTCTATCCCACAAGCATACATACTAGGCAGGGCCGGCGCTAGCGCAAGGCAAGATGGCGGAAAATTGATCACCGCCCGAATAGAGTATCATCCTCGGACGGACCTATGGCATTGGCAGCCTGAGACTGACATGGGAAGTGCCATGAATCTTACAGTCTTGGATCCAGAGGACAAATCGTTTTTTACGCTGAATTTAGCAACTGCCGGATAGGCCTACTCTCACTGACCTAGCAGCTGGTGCGAAGCTTGTTCAAAGTCTCTGCCACAGACTTGATGGGTGCTGTTGAGTCATTACACAATCCTCTGCCACAGTATAGTGTAACCACTCACACACTTAGCGAAAATTTCAAAGAAAGTACACAGCTCACGGTGCCAGGATCTTTCAGCCAGGCCGGCAGCACGGTGAGACAAGTTGGTCCGGATGCGTCCTTCAATTAAGTCCCCAATTTCTCCGCTTCTTTTCGCAGGCAAGACAGCACAGGATCACCCCTGGACCAGTAGAAGCCCCAGAAACTCCTGGGCCCACTCTCAGTTGCGAAGCCTCAGGTCAGCAGGCCCCAAGACCGGAAAAACTGTCAGCGCATCCCTGAGGCCAGGAGGGCCCCTCTAAAACAGTGTCTGTTCCTTAAGTACCCTCCCCCAGAATGCACAGCGGGTTGACCACACCCACTGGGCTGCTTCTGGGAAGAAGGCACCCAATGCACCCAGCCTATTGCATTTCCAACCTTGACTTACGGTGACAGCGACACCTGCAGGCAAGGGGAACATGTGCAACACAGCTGGACTGGAACAGAACTACAGCTCAGCTAAGTAAACTTACAAAATAGCGCCTACAGGAGCAGGGCGCTACATTTATGTAATACTGTACCTATGCCAATATTTTCAATAAAGCCTTATCAGAATCGGAAAGCCCCTTTAACAAGGGGGCCCCCAGATCCCAGCCCCTCCATGTATGAGTAACCCTACCCATTCACCAAAAAAAAAAAAAAAGTGTAGTGTAAATAAATTCAGGAGGCACTTTTTGAGTACTTTATATAAAAATAAAAAAAACACAAAATAAAAAAAATTCCTCCGATGTAGAGCCAACATCATTCACGATGAATGCTGAAAGAAAGAAAGAAAGAAAGGATCTCAGCTGTTAAACAAAGGCTCCTGGCCAATGACAGCTCCGCAGCCTCTCGGCACTAAATAAACTAAGGGGTGGCCCACCCAGTGCCCCCACTCAGGGATGTCATTGATTGGCCCCATCCTTTAGTTTATTTAACTCCGGCAGAGCGATCATTAGGCGAGAGCCTTCATTGGGAGGATAGGCATAGAAATTAATGGCGTTCCTCCTTAAAGTGTATATAAAGTGTATGTAAAGCTGGAGATTTTCACTCTTACAATTGTCCTGATCACTATTGTCCCAGATCAAGAGGTTGGGGGGGGGGGGGTTGCAGAAAGTTAACCCCCCTTCGATTTTACATAGGCAGCAAACAAGTGTTTTAACCCCTTCTTACGAGCTCAAAAGAAAAAGAAAAAAAAAAGTTTTGGCTTTCCATACACTTCTTTAAAGTATCTTGTTTTCTAGTTTTGCACAGACATTATAGGCACAGAGCTTCGCAAGGTTCCAGGTACATATTCATTGTGCTCTAGAACTGACCAACTTCATGCAATGGTTAAGTTGTCTCTGTACAGAGACATTTTTCCAGGTCAGGCAGTCGGATCAGACCAGCACCGGCTACAGTAAATCCAGCGGATAATCCAAAAGATTTAAAAATCCTAACTATGCGGCAGAAGCAGAGAGTAATTGACAGAAAATTCTAAGAGAGCAAAGTTAGTGAAATCGGCTGTGCAATCTCAGTGGAGCATCACAAGACAACACAAAACAAATTCAACCAGCAGAAACCCACCACGGTCAAATCTGCACTTGGCAGCACTCCAGAAAACGGGTACTCACAACAGGAAGAGGAAAAGTACCCAGAGTTGACCATCCACATACATACAGTTCATTTAGCTTGTACCATCGTGCTGCAGTGTGTGCACTGAAAGAAATAAAAATAAATAGGACATTTTTTTTAGCGTTTCAATAAAGTTAGGAAGAAAAAAATGTAAATGGCATGATGCATCATATACAATGCATCCCACCACTTTATCATTGCTCACACCAACGGCGTGGGATCTTGCACATTGCTGGTGTGAACGGACACTTATGCCTTGTTTCCACTGCACGGATCGGGTCGGGTCAGATGTTTTGGAGCGGTTCGGATGGGTCCGGTCTAATCGCGTGAGTGTTTCCACTGCAAAACGGACCGTGAGGGACCATTCAGAGTTTAGAAAACACCCAAAATAGCGAACCGTACCGTACCGAACCGATCCGCTCAGTGGAAACAAGGCAATAGCCCTTGTTTACATTGATGCAATTTGAGACGTCAACTTGCATGCCAAAATTGTCAGTCATTGCCGGCAATGGCACCTTACAAAACCCACACAGATGTCTCCGAAATCTCCCCCGAAGTCGGGACTGACATGCGGGAATAAAATTGTGCTGAACGAACAATTTTATTCCCGCAGTCAGTGTGAACCAAGGCTTATAGTGAATTATTTTAAATCATGGCTTGACAAATTTGCTTTGAATCTAAGAGCCACTTTGTGCACGTATGCAGCAATATATATTTTTTCCCAATATTTTATGATGACAGGTTCTCTTTAATGAGACATGCATGGTCTAAAAGAGCAGAGTTGGGGGGGGGGGTGGGTAGAGTTGGGGGGTTATGGTAAGAACTGGGCTGTTCTGTGCAGTTAGGACATGTCAGAAGGCTGGCCGGAGGCCGGCCTGTATTTGTGGGAGGAGTCTGAGAGTACTTAAGACTCCCTCCCTGTCGATGCTGGGTCGGCGTAGGGTTCTGGGTTGAGGAAGGGGGGTGGCATGTCGGCATCAGCAGGCGCCATTCAGCCGTCGGCTTTGGAGGAGGGAGGGGTTGTCCACCCGCCCGCACGCGCATGGCGGCTCCACGTGTCTGACCCAGATTTGTTTCTTCCCCCCGGGTTCCACATCTTCCCACCCTACCTGCCTGCCTCTCCAGCCGGTCAGCCACCCTTCTCCCGCCGCCGGCGGTCACGTGGTTCCTCCGGTACTCGTCCGGGTCCTCCTCTCACCGCCGCTTCCCCTGGTATTCACGCAGGGGGGGGGGGATGCCCGCCCGCTGTTTTCTCCCTCCAGCATGGAGGGAGCTGCCCGCTGCTTCCCCCGGTATTCACGCGGGGGGGGGGGGGATGCCCGTCCGCCCGCCTGTTGTATTTTCTCCCTCCCCAGCATGGAGGGAGCCGTCCGCCGCTTCCCCCGGTGTCACGCCGAGGGGGGGGGGGTGCGCGCCCGCCCGCCTGCCTGTTGTATTTTCTCCCTCCAGCGGGGAGCCGTCCGCTGCTTCCCCCGGTGTACACGCCGGGGGGGGGGGGGGGGGCAGGGATGCCCGCCCGCTGTTTTCTCCCTCCAGTATGGAGGGAGCCGTCCGCTGCTTCCCCCGGTGTTCACGCCGGGGGGGGGGGGCGGGGATGCTCGTCCGCCCGCCCGCTGTATTTTCTCCCTCCAGCAGCGGCATGGGGGGGCTGTCCCCATATTTCACTCGGGACATACTGGAGGAGGGGGGGGGCGGTTCATGTATGGGTCTTGCTGGCAGCTGGGGGGGTGTCTGCCATTTTTTTCCAGGGGTCACATGCTGGCTACTTGGGGGAGGGGCTGGTCATGCTAGCGGCATGGGGGGGGGGGGGGCTGTCCACCTTTTACTCAGTTCGGGGGGGGCTTTGCCCCTAGGGTTTTGCGTCATAGCGTTCTGTCCCCAGGTTTTTGCGTCATAGTGTTTCTGCCCCTATTTTTTCTGGCACAGCGGTCTGCCTTCATGTTTGCTGTCATAGCGTTTCTGGCCCCAGGTTTCTGTCCTAGCGTTTCTGCCCCTACATTTTCTGTCCTAGCGTTCTGCCCCCATGTTTGCTGTCATAGCGTTTCTGCCCCCACGTTTGATGTCGTAGCGTTTCTGCCCCCACGTTTGCTGTCATAGCGTTTCTGCCCCCACGTTTGCTGTCATAGTGTTTCTGCCCCCACGTTTGCTGTCATAGTGTTTCTGCCCCCACGTTTGCTGTCATAGTGTTTCTGCCCCCACGTTTGCTGTCATAGTGTTTCTGCCCCCACGTTTGCTGTCATAGTGTTTCTGCCCCCACGTTTGCTGTCATAGTGTTTCTGCCCCCACGTTAGCTGTCGTAGCGTTTCTGCCCCCAGGTTCTTCTGTCGTAGCGTTTCTGCCCCCAGGTTCTTCTGTCGTAGCGATTCTGCCCCCAGGTTCTTCTGTCGTAGCGATTCTGCCCCCAGGTTCTTCTGTCATAGCGATTCTGCCCCCAGGTTCTTCTGTCATAGCGATTCTGCCCCCAGGTTTTTCTGTCATAGCGTTGCTGCCCCCAGGTATTTTCTGTCATAGCGTTTCTGCCCCCAGGTTTTTCTGTCATAGCGTTTCTGCCCCCAGGTTTTTTCTGTCATAGAGTTTCTGCCCCCAGGTTTTCTGTCATAGCGTTTCTGCCCCCAGGTGTTTCTGTCATAGCGTTTCTGCCCCCAGGTGTTTCTGTCATAGTGTTTCTGCCCCCAGGTGTTTCTGTCATAGCGTTTCTGCCCCCTGGTTTTTCTGTCTTATTTCTGCCTCAGCGTGTCAGGCGCAGTGTTTGTCTCACACAATTCTGTCTCAGGTTCTATTCTTGCATTGGCCATAGCTATAGTATCAGTATTTCTGTCTTAGCGTTTCGGCCCACACGATTTCTGTCATAACATTTGGCATTGCATATCTGCCTCAGTGTTGCAGGTGCAGCTTTCTCTCATACCGTTTCTGACAGATTTTGCCTCAGCGTTTCAGGCTCAGGGATTCTATCATACCATTCTGCCTCAGGTTTCTGTCATTACATTTGCCTCAGCGTTTTCTCTCATACTGGCAGGTTCTGCCCCAGGGTTCTGTCATAGCGTTTCTGCCCCGGGTTTTTCTATCATAGCGTTTCTGTCATAGCATTTCTGCCCTAGGTTCTGGCATAGCGTTTCTGCCCCAGGTTCTGGCATAGCGTTTCTGCCCCAGGTTCTGGCATAGCGTTTCTGCCCCAGGTTTTCTGTCATAGCGTTTCTTCTATAGCTTTTCTGCCCACGTTTTTCTGTCTGGGCACTACGGCCCCCACGTTTTTCTGTCTGGGCACTACGGCCCCCACGTTTTTCTGTCTGGGCACTACGGCCCCACGTTTTTGTCATTTCTGTCTGTCATTGCATTTCTGCCTCAGCATTTCAGGCTCAGTGTTGCTCTCATACCATTTATGCCCAGGTTTTGTCATTTTAGTTTTGCCTCAGCGTTGCTCTCATACCATTTCTGCCCCAGGTTTCTGTCCTATAATTTTTTCCTCTGCATTCAGGTTCAGCGGGTCTCCCATACCTTTTCTGCCCCAGGCTTTGCCATAAGTTTTCAGGCTCAGCAGTTCTGCCGCCCCCACGATTTCTGTCCCCCTCATTTTCTGTCATAGCATTGCTGCCCCCACGATTTCTGTCATATCTTTGCTGCCCCCACGAATCCTGTCTGTGTTGGTTTGTCTTGGCGTTGTCTTTGTGGTTACTATGTCTCGTTGTTTTTTTTTTGTCCACGTTGCATCTGGGTTGTTTAGCTAGTGCTCACATCTCAGGATCTGTCACGTCTACAGATTCATACGGGCTGAGGTTTCGTTTTTAATTGATTGTTGACCACAATCTTCTCGCCTGTTTACATACGTCATACGTTGCACGTGCATTCATTACACATACTCGATTACCCACAGCAGTCCGTGGGTACACTAACCCTGAGTGTTCAGTTGTATTGTCTGTCTCTGCGCGGCAGGTTACTCAGGCTCACGTGCCAGTCACACTGGGTTGGGGTGTCATCGGTGCATTCATGCGCAGCGGTCTTAGGTAGGCACAGAGGGCGTTTGTTGGTTCATGTGTGTTTTCTGTCTTGTCTAGGTTGTGTCAGCGCACCCCCAGTTCCTGCTCTTCCATTTCTGCCGGCCACGTCATCATCTTTTTGGGTCCAGTCTATCAGGCCTTCTGGTTCATGACTGAGCAATAGGTGTTCCTTGTCAGAGGGGGTGGAATCACCCATCCCTGTTTCTCTGACATCCCTACTGTGGGTACTTTCAGACCTTTTTTTGGGGCTCATTGCTGCATCATCAGGTTTTTCATAGTGTTGTGGCTTCAGCTGACAGTCATGCTTTCATTTCCAATCAAGTTTCTGGAGGCAGCTTTTCCAGGGGTTGGTCTGGTTTCTCTACCTTCATGCTGTAGGTGAGGGGCTGGGTTTTTAGGTTCCTAGTGGCTAGTTTTGTAGCATTGTTACTATGGGCTGCTCTCCTGCAAAACTGGTCATTCGGTACTTGTCCATGGTCTGGCGTTCAGCACTTGGGGGGGGGGGGGTTGGTTTGGGTTAGCTGCCATACCGATGTCATCTATCCTTATGCTCGATTTCGTCAGTCCTGACGGTGGCAAGGTAAGTCTTTTTTGTGCAGCATCATCGGGTCTTGCTTCTGCCTGTAACCTGCTAACCAAGTCTATCAGGTAAGAACGGGTTCTGTGTGTCGGTTTGGGCCATGTTGGGTTGTTGTTACCTTAGCGCAAAGGATTCGTCCTTCTGCTCCGTCAACATGTCCATCAGGTATCCAGCACTTTAGGCTCCTGCTAGTTGTCAGATTTTTTGCAACTCACCCGCTCACTTTCCTATCAGTATGGGTAGGCCAGGGGTGTGGGGGTTTCCTCACAGGGCTACGCCTCTGATGTCCGGTTGTAGCTTTCATTGTTAGGCATTATTGCAGGGGCTTCTCGGGCCAGCTCTGGTTCAGTTGCCCACAAGTGTCCACTCATCATAAGCATATCAGGCTATCATATGGGTTGTCGCAGGCTCGAACCAATCATTCTCGGGGCATTGGTCGAGTTCAGGGCTGCTTCACGCATTCGGCAGGGGCTTCCTTCTATCACAGCTCACGAGTCGGTAGCTTCTCCAGTCATAACGGCTACTTATCAGGTGTACATGCGATTGCCATCCGGGCGCGTGCTGCTTTGCTTCTTGTTTGCTCATCTACCCCTCTTCACCTACATATGTGTCTTTTGCCCTCTTTCAGGCGTACCTACCAGCCGGCCAAAGGCACACTCCAGGCCTTGGTTATTAGGGTCAACGCATTCCTTACTCGAAGACTCTGATTACAAGTCAGAAGGCTGGCCGGAGGCCGGCCTGTATTTGTGGGAGGAGTCTGAGAGTACTTAAGACTCCCTCCCTGTCGATGCTGGGTTGGCGTAGGGTTCTGGGTTCCCACCCACCCATTCCCCCAGCTTTCATACATTCTCATTGTTCTTTTTCTTGTTCAGGGTATGCCCTCTTTCAGGCGTACCTACCAGCCGGCCAAAGGCACACTCCAGGCCTTGGTTATTAGGGTCAACGCATTCCTTACTCGAAGACTCTGATTACAAGTGTATTTGTGGTTGGAGCAGATGCTGCTGGGAGGGAAGATACAACTAAAGGATGATGGGGGGCGGGCACACAAAGACGTGTACATGCAGTGGGCAGTGACACTGAGGAGTCAGGCTCTGCATAGGACATTCAGCAGACGGGATTCTATATGAGGCCTCACTGTGGCTGTGGCCTTTCTGGTGCTACTGGGTCTGTTTGTCCAACACCACGCCGCCCTTACCCTTCCTGAGGATAAGCCACGTGGAAGGCGACGGTCAAGCAGATGTCATGATGCACAGCAGACACCTAGCCCCTCCTCAGCCAATCCCAGTAATCACCAGCTGAGCCGGGACCAGGACTGGAAACTGAATGGAGCCATGTGGTGGACGTGAGTGTGACTAGTAGGCCGCAGGGGGGGGGGGGGGGGTCGAGATTGCGACCCTGTAGCTACACCAGTCCAACAGCAGACATTTGCTGTCCAAAAATTTTAACGCATGGTATCCAACATTTGTTGTCAGAAAATCCAACGAGCATATGATGGAGCATACAAACGGTCTGCTTTTCTGCCCATCTGTTTGCCATTACCGACCCTGACCTGGACTTTAATTATTCTTCAGCTTGCCACTTGTACCTGATCTGCCTTTCTGTGGCTGACCCGGACTGCCTGACCCTGTTATCTGCATCTGACCCTGCTGACCTGTGTCTCCTGCTCTGGTTTCCCTGCCAGTACAGCCCGCACTGCTCTTCAATGTCCTGCAACGAGACCAGCCAGGCACTCATGCCCACTCTGTGCTCAGGTGCTCCTGTCACTTTACCAGGGTTCCTAAAGCAGGGGCATACGAGAAGCCCATTCAAATGTAACCTTTTGAGCAACTAAAATATACAAAAGCAGGCAGCAAGGAATACAGTCCAAATAACAAATGTGCAAAAGTAAAATCTAAATGAATTGCTGTGCTAATATAGCTCTGAAATATTAAACAACATAAATCATAAACCAAATTCACAATACACTCTTAACGTGTAAATCACAAAAATCAATAACAATCAGTGGGTAAACAAAATGAATGTCTCAAAGAAAGGCCAAATGTAGTGGATCCAGTGCTTCAGTGCAGTCAAGTGAAATTCACAGAAAGGATAAGGCCCATTTCACATGAGCGGACCGTTCGTCCGCTTATTACAAGTCCGTTTACGGACTTGTAATGGGCACCTATGGGATCGCGTCCGTTAGCGGATGATGCATCCGCTAATGTCCGCAACGATCCGCGTCCGTTAAGGTCCGGTTTTTCGGACGGAAGAAAAACCTATTTTTCTTCTGTCCGGCGTATCGGATCGGATAAAAACGATAGCGGAGGAGAGACAGGGCGGTCCCTGCACAGTGTGCGGGGACCACCCTGTCTGCCGACAGCTCAGCGGGACCCCCCGCTGAGCCAACGGACACACACGGAGCGGACCGAAAAAATGGACCGCTCCGTGTGAAAGAGGCCTAAGACTTGCTTAATCTTTGCAAGCCCTCAAACCACAACAGTGCTCCCCTATTAGAAATGCCCTCACATCATGATGTGTGACCTCACACTTAGGGCCCTTTCACACTGGTGCGTTTTTGCCGCGTTTTCTGCAGAGGAACAAGCAGGAGAGTACCGCGTTTTACAGCGTTTTTTTATTCATTTCAATATAGAGAGGCATGGGAGGCATTTTATTAGTGCTATTTTTACCGCGAAAACGCGGCAAAAACAAGGGAAAAACGCACCAGTGTGAAAGGGGCCTTAAGTTTGGTCAACTGCCAGTAACAGCCGCTCCAGGTTCACTGGCGCTCGTTGGCGGGCGCCATTGAGCATGCGCGTGCACGCTCCTCTGTTGGCCCCAGGCAGGCTATTTAAATCTGCCTGTCACATACAAACTTCGCTGTCTGCTCTACAGCATTCTGTGTGTCTTACCTGATCTGAGACCTAAACCTGTGAACACCCAGCTATCCATGACTTTCCCAGCTATCCGCCTGCACCTGACCGTCGGCCTGCTTTTGACTACTCTCCTGCTTGTTCCTCTGATGCGAGCTTGATATCCGACCCGGTCTGCCTGCCTGACTACTCCTGACTACTTAGTGTACTCCAATCTGTTCCTGGTTGCAGTCCAGTACTCCAATCCTAGCGTGCTAACCTGTCAGCTGTCCTGTTCCTGGTTCCAGTCCAGTACTCCAGTTCCAGCCTGCTAACCTATCAGCGGTTCCTGTTCCTGGTTCCAGTCCAGTACTTCAGCTCCGGTCTGCCCTCCTGATCCTGTCCCCTGCAAAGGATTCCTGGACTTCTGGACGAACTTCCTCCACTGTTGATCCTGCCAGGCACTCATACCACTCCTCACTCCTGTGCCTTCTGTTACCTTACCAGGGGCCGCGAGTAGGAGCCGTAAGGGAGGCCTCCCTCTGCAATTCTTGCTCAAACCACCAGGCAATGTAACAGTCACCTTGGACTAGTTGAACTTGCTTTCCTCCTTTGTGTCCTGTCATTTTTTTCTCCACCATTGCTGGGTAAATATGTAAAAATAAAAAGGAGATCCACACATGTGGTATCGCCATACTCAGGAGGAATAGTAGAATGTGTTTTGGGGTGCATTTGTGATATGCATATGTTGCGTGAGAGAAATAACCTCTTAATACGACAATTTTGTAAAAAAAAAAAAAAATTGCAAAGAGTTAGGGGTAAAAAAAAAAATTACAACTTAAAAAAAAAAACTCACTATGCCTCTTACTAAATACTTTGGAATGTCTACTTTCCAAATAGGGGTAATTTAGGGGGTATCTGTACTTTTTTGGCTTGTTAGGGCCCTTTCACACGTGCGGACGAACGGTCCGCTTTTTCTAAGTCCGTAAACGGACTTAAAATGGGGCCCTATGGGAGCGGATCCGTTAGCGGATGATGCATCCGCTAACGTCCGCCTACGATCCGCGTCCGTCTGGATCCGTTTTGCGGATGGAAGAAAACCCTATTTTTCTTCCGTCCGGTGGATCGGATCGGATGCAAACGGACAGACGGTCCGTTTCCATCCAATTCCCCATAGGGGAGAGCAAAGGAGAGACAGAGCGGTCCCTGCACAGTGTGCGGGGACTGCCCTGTCCGCCGACAGCTGAGTGGGACCCCCCGTGGAGCCGACGGACACACACGGAGCGGACCGAAAAACGGTCCGCACCGTGTGAAAGGGCCCTTAGGGTCTCAAGAAATGAGATCATCATTGCTTCAGGTGTGATCAATTTTCAATGATTGGCACCATAGATTGTAGACTCTAACTTTCACAAAGACCAAATAATATACACGGATTTGGGTTATTTTTAGGGCCAGGTCAAACCAAACACAGTTCCGTTCAGTTCCAAGTGCTTTTTTTCTGCACAAAATGCATGCACAGTGTTTTTCATGTATTCCAATTAGGGATGAGCTCCAGTGTGTTCGCAGAGTCCACGTACAGAACCGGCCAGGAAGTCGGCACGGCGCTGTGCTAACCACAGGCAGGAAGACATTTCCCGATCTCTGCAGCCGAGCATCGGGAATATGTCTCCCTGCCTGTGATTAGCACCGTGCAGACTTCCTGGCGGGCTCTGCACGTGGAATGTGCGAACACACTGGAGCTCATCCCTAATGCCAAGGGCTCTAGTTGGCTCTAGTTCACACCATGCTGTCAGTTTTGGGTCAGTTTCTGCACCGTAAACTGACTGCATGGTGTGAACTAGAGCCAACAAGAGCCATTGGAATACATGGAAAACACGGTGCATGCATTTTTTAGTGCGGAAAAAATGCACACAAAACTGTACGGAACTGCATCTGGTGTGAACTGGCCCTTACCAAATATATGTAGCAGTATACATTTTGGCCAAACTTTTAGAATAGAAAAAAAAGAAAATGCATTTTAAGGCCCCTTTCACATGTCCGCCTCCGTTCGTCCGTTTTTACAAGTCCGTTTACGGACTTGTAATGGACGCCTATGGGGTCGCGTCTGTTAGCGGATGATGCATCCGCTAACGTCCGCAATGATCCCCGTCCGTCTGGATCCGTTTTTTCGGACGGAAGAAAACCCTATTTTTCTTCCGTCCGGTGGAACGGATCGGATGAATACGGACAAGCGGTCCGTTTTCATCCGATTCCCCATAGGGGAGAGCGGAGGAGAGACAGGGCGGTCCCTGCACAATGTGCGGGGACCGCCCTGTACGCCGGCAGCTGAGCGGGGATCCCCGCTGAGCCGACGGACACACACGGAGCGGACCGAAAAATGGACCGCTCCGTGTGAAAGGACCCTTACAGCATTTTGGGTATTTTTTTCATGTATAGAGCAAAAAATAAAAAACCTAGCAGTGATTAAATACCATCAAAAGAAAGCACTATTTGTGTGAAAAAAAGGACAAAGATTTCATATGGGTACAATGTTGCATAACTAAGTCATTCAAAATGTGAGAGCACCGAAAGCTGAAAATTGGTCTGGTTAGGAAGGGGGTTTAAGTGCCCAGTGGTAAGTGGTTTAATCGGATTTATTGGATTTTTATCAAATTTATTTTAATACAATGCTTTTGGAGTAAAAATCTATCCAAAGATAGTTTTCTTTTTAAGATACATTAATAGTTTACTTTATTCAGCATGAAATGGAGATTATTTATGTAGCATGAGGCTGTATATTCTGCAATAGTTACATTTTTGGAAAACTCATTCAATGAATACAACAAGCTCTGCAAGCTGAGATAACATGCACTGCATTGATGCAATCACATAATTTCACAGTAACCATGGGATAAAACAAAGTTTAGAATATTCCTTTATCCCATTGTTTCGCAAATCTATGTACATTGCAAATTATTTTTCAAAACTGTGGAAATCATTTTCCCAGATTTCCACCTTTTAATAATATGCCTCATAGTCTCCCATATGCACGAGCTAGTTCAAAACCAGAAATCCCAGCATGCCAACGTCTGGCAGACCACATCACTCATGCACATTGGAAGACAAACTACCAGCCAATAGCGGCTGCTCTGTACAGACACAGTCAAACTCTTCACCTTATACTTTCCATATAATAAATCATTGAAAAAACAAGAGAACAATCCTGAAGAACCAGCTGGATTCAGGCTCATTAAAACAAAATAGGGTGCAAAGCCAACACTGGGTTCAACTATATAGGAAATACTGCAATGTGCAATCAGAGATCCCAAAGAATCCCATGTAATGGTGCACGATATAGGACTGCCTTTCATCATTCTTGATTATGGGCCATACCCATGGAAGAAAGGTAGATGGCTTCAGTGGTACTAGCTGAAATCACTGAATTTGGAGAAATGTCAGTTTGAGGCATTCAATTGACTAGATAATCCGTAGATAATACTGTAGATTTCTGGACATATGTCAGGAAAAACGGAACTGAAGATGGACCTGGAAGAGTCAGTTTTGTATCTCATTTATTTAATTTATAATTGTAGTATACAACAGCCAAAAATGCTTTTCTTTTGTACAGAGGTAGAAGGGTTATATAGTCTCTATTCAGATTTTAATTGCCGTCGGTGTCCCTGCTGTACTCACTTTCTGTGTCAGAAAAGGAAGTGATGAGAAATCTCTCCAGTGGGGACAAAGACAAGGGTGCTTTTTTTGCAGTGTGGAGGGGCTTGGAACCTCTGTCAGGTATTTTTGTTTTGTCTTTCTTACCCGGTGACACCAACCAGTGGCGTAACCAGAGTTATGGGCGCCCGGGGCAGATTTTTTTTTCGCCCCCCCCCTTATATAAACACCCCGGATACCTGTTACCTACTCTGCTCATACCCTGGGCTACCTGATAGCAGCTGATCTCACTTTTACTGTGGAATTGAAGAAAAGAAAAGATCGTTGAAGGGAAAAAGATTATCGAAAGAAATACGAGATCGCTGAAGAAAAGAAGAGATCAGTAAAAGAAAAAAGATCGTTGAAAGGGAGAAGAGAGCACTAAAAAAAAAAAAAAGAAAAAAAAAAAGATCGCTAAAAGAAAAAAGAGACTATTGAAGGAGAGAAGAGATTACAAAAAGAAGAAATCAAGGGAAGAAAAAAGGGATAATTTAAAGGAAGAAAAGATTAAGAGATCGATAAAAAGGAAGAAGAGACCACTGAAGGAAAAAAAAAAGAAGAGATTGTTGGCTGAAATACCAGATCATTAAAAGGGAAGAAGTGATTACTGAAAGGAAGAGGAGATCACTGAAGAGAGGAAAAGATCCTTAAAGTAAAGAGATTATTGATCAGGGCCAACTCAACTCTGGGACATGGATCTCCTGGCTGAGCTGGGCAATAAGAGTGATGGTCTTGCCCAGGACACCAATATACTCTTGAACAGCCATCAGTCAAACCCCTCTTAGAAATAGGCATTGATAACATTATCACCATGGTGGTGTTTTTGCATTATATTCACTCTAGGGGTGTTGGGCAACTCATTGTCATTACTGTCCTGGCGAGAAACAAACCAGGGAAGCCCCGCAGCACCACCAACATCTTCATCCTCATTCCATTCTACACTCCACCTCCAGACCACATGCCCAGCCCCAGCCCTAGACTAGGCCGCTCTCTCCCCCCCCAGTCCCAGACACTTCCAATCCAGTGAATCCACACACGTCATCTCAGTGACAGTCTCACGGTCACAGTGGTCACCGGTCCTCATCTGCTCTGTCTTCCCACGTTATGCGCCGCTGCTGCCTGCAGTGCCACAGTCACCGGCGCTTTGATCCGGAACGGCGAAGCCTCCGCAGGGGAGATGACGGCGGCTGAGCTCTCAGAGAGACTGACAGGCAGGCGGGAGACTCCAGGCGCGTTCATGCGCCACCCACGAATCACAGACATGCCAGCTCAGACGGGCCTGTGGCCACATGGCCCGCCGTGACCCAATCACAGGCCAGCTCAGGCCTGTGGCCACATGACCCGCCCTGTGACCCAATCACAGCACGCCGGCTGGCCATGTCGAGACTGAACATGGCGGCCGGTGTCACGGACGGTAAATACAAATTATTAATATAAAGACAGAGAGTGACACACAGTCCACACTGGCGCGGTGCCCCCCTAAATGAATTCCCCCGGTGCAACGGCCCCCCCTGCCCCCCCCCGCTACACCAGTGACACCAACATATTTCATTTCATTTATGGCCAATTCACACCAGCCTCTGCATTACAATGCAGTGGTGGTTGTGCGGTGCGGTCTGGCAGAATTGCCAAAATGCTGATGTGCCAATGTCAGTGCATTGAACTGTTCACCTTTTCTTTTTCTTTATGAACTTTACTGAAGCACAGCACTGCAATGCAGTGGTGTGAACCAGGCACACTGGAGACAAGGCATTTTGCCTTCTCATGCGGTGGGACTGCACTGGAATAGCTGCCCAACACAGTCCTACAGCTGGGCTTTGGGGAAGCAGGGGGAATGGAAAATGGTTGAAGATTAAAACAGTAAATCTAGATCTGGGTAAATTAGGGATGGGCCACAACATCTCTTTTTCTTAGCATACTGGGAGTTCTGTCAAACTATGCAGAACATCGGATGGAATCCTGCTTAAAACAGCAACACAGACCTAGAGCCTCAAAAATTGCGGTAAAAAATGATGAAGACACAAGGAACATTATATAACCTTCAGGAAGTGCCATTGACATCCAGTCCTACAACAGCACATCTGATAATTAATTAGGGTATTCAGAGTGGGATTTTATTAACATTTCCCCCACTGCACAACACAATATTCTGATTACATGCTGAGATTTATCGAGCTAGGAATATAATTTTAACTTCTAATATAAAATGACCCATGGGCTTCTCAAGGACAAACTAAAGAAAAAAAAAAAAAAAAAAAAACATTAATTCTCTAAACAGAGGAAGAGAATGGAGATACAATCAGCTCCAATCTCTGCATCGGACGCTGCACACAATTCCCCATTGTCTGACTACGAACTTGCTGCAGGACAAATTCAAGGAGAAATTACAGAGAAAACCAACAAATATCAACTCTATCAGCCTTCGCTGCCCTGTTACTGGTGATTATAATCACAGGCAATTATATGCTTTTTATCAGTCACTCCTGACTGCACAGAAACACAACTATCTGCCTTCTTTACTATGGGGAGAAATTCTACAGTGCAGTTCCACTTCAACCCAGCAAGTGTCATATAAGGATTAGGCACCTTAGTCACTGTATTCATAGTCAGGATGGGGATATACATTTTATAACGGTCCCTAAATTTACCAGACTGAGGCTAGATTTACACCTATGCATTTTGCAGTGCTTTGAAGTTTGCAGAAATGCACTGGAGTCCATTTAACATGATTTTGCATGGGTCGCGTGCACATCTCTCAGAGACTTTTTTTGCCCACAATAGGTTGCGTTTTCGGTTTCATAGAATTTAATTGAAATGCAGCAGAAGGTATAAAAAAATGCAGTGTTTACATTGCATTCTTAATGTGTGTTTTGACATTTTCTCCCACATGACAGACACATGCCAAAAAATCAAAAGCGTATAAAAAAAACAAAACACACTGGGAAAACGCATCAATTGCAACCTGCATAGGAGAACCTAGCCTGAGCAAACATTCTTTAAAGGGGCCACAGTGAAATAGAGTACAGCTCTTATGATCAGAGCAGGAGAGAAAGAAAAAGCACAGTAGATGGGATACCATTACTGAGAATAGCACAGAAATAGGGTTGTCCCGATACCACTTTTTTAGGACCGAGTACGAGTACCGATAATTTTTTTCATGTACTCGCCGATACCGAATACCGATACTTTTTTTAAATGTCATGTGACAGTTTTCAAACCACAATACAGACTAAGGATATTTTCTTTAGAATTATGAAGAACTCTAACTCAAGACATTATAAAAGAATAAAAATGAGTAAAAATGAATAAAAATGTTTTATTTGCTTGTCACGCAGTAGTAAAAAACTCAAAGAATTTTCACAGAACATGTTGATAAATACAAAAAAAGTATTCTATTTAGGTATCGGGAGCATTTGTGCGAGTACAAGTACTCCCGCAAATACTTGGTATCGGTCCCGATACCGATACCGATACTAGTATCTGGACAACCCTACACAGAAACAACAGAATAAGCCAAAGTGGAGGGAATGAAAGTCACAGTGGAGGAAAGTCTAATGCCGCGTACACACGACCATTTTTCGGGTTGTAAAAATTTACGTTTTTCTTTTAATACCATTAAAAACGATCGTGTGTGGGCTCCAGAGCATTTTTCACAATGTAAAAAATGGGCATTAAAAATTTCAAACATGCTTTAATTTTTCACAAAGTTTTTAACGTTGTAAAAAATGAACGTGTGTAGGCTTTAACAACGTGAAAAAAACACGCATGCTCAGAAGCAAGTTATGAGACAGGAGAGCTCGTTCTGGTAAAACTAGCGTTTGTAATGGAGCAAGCACATTCATCACGCTGTAACAGACTGAAAAGCGCGAATCCTCTTTTACTAACACGAAATCAGCAAAAGCAGCTCCAAGGGTGGCGTCATCCGAATGGAACTTCCCCTTTATAGTGCCGTCGTATGTGTTGTATGTCATCGCGCTTTGCTAGAGCATTTTTTTTTTCACGATCGTGTGTAGGTAAGGTCATTTTAACGATCGGGTTGAAAAAAACGTTGTTTTTTTTCTAGACCAGGGATCTCAAAACTACGGCCCTCCAGGTGTTGCGGAACTACACATCCCATGAGGCATTGTAAAACTCTGACATTCACAGACATGACTAGGCATGATGGGAATTGTAGTTCCTGAACATCTGGAGGGCCATAGTTTGGAGACCCATGTTCTAGACCATTAAAAACATACTTTTTTACAACCCCAAAAACTGTCGTGTGTACGCGGCATAATACTAAGGATGCCAAATTAAGGAGAAAAAGGGAGCCACAGTGAAGGAGAGTTCAGTGGTGAGGACAGCGGAGGAGGGAGAGAAGGGTCCCTTATGGAGCGGAGTTCAATAATAAGGATGAGAGTGGAGGGAAGTCCAATGCTGAGGATAACAGTAGAGGAGGAAAAAGGAGCCACATGGGAAGGTAGTCATACTGGGAATGACAATGATGTTAAGAGGGGCCACAGTGGAGAGGAGTGCAAAACGGAGAATGGCAACCAAGGAGGAGAAGGAACCACAATGTAGAAAAGTACAATAACTAGGATGACACTTAAAAAGTGGATGTAAACGCTCCATACAACCAGTGAAGTGAACAGCCTCAGATGATACACAGAGATGAACCAAATCTTCCTTCATAGGTTTTACATCCATATCTGCTCTCTTCACATTTACAGGTGAAAACGCCAAAAATGTAAATATCATGCAAAAAGTTCATTTATTTCACTAATGCAACTTAAAAGGTGAAACTAATATATGAGATAGACTCATTACATGCAAAGCAAGATAGTTCAAGCCGTGATTTGTCATAATTGTGATGATTATGATTTACAGCTCATGAAAACCCCAAATCCACAATTTTTGAAAATTATAATATTGTGGAAAGATGCAATATTCTAGGCTCAAAGTGTACCACTGTTATCAGCTAATTAAGCCATAACACCTGCAAATGGTTCCTGAGCCTTTAAATGGTCTCTCAGTCTGGTTCAGTAGGAATTACAATCATGGGAAACACTGCTGACCTGACAGTTGTGCAGAAGTTTGATGTTCCCAAAGTGCTGTATCAAAGCACAACATTAATAGAAAGTTATGTGGAAGGGAAAAGTGTGGAAGAAAAAGGTGCACAAGCAGCAGTGATGACCGCAGCCTGGAGAGGATTGTCAGGAAAAGGCCATTCAAAAGTGTTGGGGACTTTCACAAGGAGTGGACTGAGGCTGGAGTCAGTCAGTGCATCAAGAGCCACCACACACACACAGACGGGATCCTGGACATGGGCTTTAAATGTCATATTCCTCTTATCAAGCCACTCCTAAACAACAAACAACATCAGAAGCGCCAAGGAACTTGCTTTATGGTAGAATCCTGGTTATATTCTGCTCCATGAGTTTGGATGTTGGCGCCAACCTGGGACCAGCTGTTGGTATATATCTTCACTTCCCCTTCCTGTCCTTGTCCTAGTATAGGTTCCTGTTTGGTGGATGCCATTTGTTTTGTTTGCTGACTTTGCTTGTTTCTGACTCTGATTCTGGGATACCCCTTGGATTTATGCTGATTTTGTTGCCGACCCTGCCTTCTGGTTGACCCCTGTGTACTTCTGCCTTGGTCCGCTGACTTGGATTGTCCTTTCTCCCACCGGGTTCCTGCCTCTACTAACCGTGAGTTTGCTGGTGGTTCCTTGTTAGGCTGTTTTCACCATCTATTGTGGTCCCTTAATACTGGCTTCAGGATCTCAACCTTCCCTCCACCTGATACTGGGATAACAAGACTACTGGCCAGGAAACCAGAGTGACGGTTGTAATCTCCTGGCAGACCTGACATTATACTAGGGTCAGATGGACCTCAGCGAGCTGGTGCAGGCAGTCTCTCTACATGGTCAGCTGTTGGGTGAACAGGCCAATCGTGTACAATCGTGTAGATACCTACAAGCTACTTGACCCATTGCAATCTGGCTTCCGTCCCGGACACGGGACGGAAACAGCATTGCTGAAAGTATGGGACGATGTTCTCAAGGCCGCAGACGAAGGAGAATCCTGTCTTCTAGTTCTGTTGGACCTAAGTGCCGCTTTCGACACGGTAGACCACAAACTGCTGCTGACTCGGCTTGTTGAAGTAGCCAGAGTCGCAGAAGGCGATTTATCTTGGTTCTCCTCTTTTCTGGAAAACCGATCGCAAACCGTGAAGTTAGGATCGTTTACGTCTGAGAAACGCACAGTAACATGCGGAGTCCCTCAAGGATCGCCCCTGTCACCAGTGCTGTTTAACATTTATCTTCGTCCTCTTTTTGAGATTATCAGCAGCCAAAAACTGCTTTACCACTCATATGCAGATGATACGCAACTGTATTTCCGCATCTGCAATAGACAGGATCACCACCTCAATCTAGAGACATGCCTCTCTTTGATAGAGGACTGGATGACAAAGAGTTATCTTAAACTCAATGGAGCGAAAACAGAACTTCTCCTGTTTCACGCCAAGCGCAGGAATCAACTTTCAACAGCGTGGACCCCCCCGCCTATTTTGGGCAAGCTCATCTCCCCTAGCGCCAAAGTCAAAAGCCTAGGAGTCATTTTTGACTCCTTTATGACAATGGACGCACAAATAGGGTCAGTAGTCAGCGGATCTCACCATCTACTGCGCCTACTACGCAGACTCACTCCGTTCATCCCTAAAGAAGATTTACCGGTCGTGGTGGGAGCAGTTGTAAACTCCAGGCTGGATTATGCAAATGCCCTTTACCTCGGACTCCCCAAGTACCAAATCGCTCGTCTGCAAGTCGTTCAGAATACGGCCGCCAGACTTGTGACAGGGAAAAAACCTTGGGAATCCATCTCACCTTCACTGCGAGCCCTTCATTGGCTGCCAGTTAAAGACAGAATTGCTTTTAAAGCTCTCTGTCTTACGCATAGATGTGTCCATGGGAATGCCCCCCTTTATTTATGCGAAATAATAAAGGCGCATAACCCCAATCGCGTTTTGCGATCCACGAATCAGAACCTGCTCCAGGTTCCGAAAGCCAACTTCAAGTCCAAAGGAGAAAGAAGATTCGCGATCCAAGGTCCAAGACTATGGAACGCTTTACCAACCAGCATTCGGTTGGAGGAGAACCACCTAGCATTTAGGAAAAAGGTCAAGACACATCTCTTTTGATATCAAAGGAGACAGGAACAACAAGCGCCCAGAGGCGATTCAGTTCGCGCTATACAAGTTTTCATTCATTCATTCATTCAATCATTGGAGGAAAAATTGAATACTATCATGACTATTTTATCCTCTTTGTCTACTGCACATGGTGCTAGTCCTGCTACATCTAATAACCTTGAGTCAGTAGATGGACACAAGAGGGCTACAGTAGAGGGACAGAATGAGCCACAGCCACATTGGAGGGGAATCCAATACCATAGATGCTAGAAGAGGAGAAAAACAAGAGCCAACATGGAGGGGAATCCAAAACGGAGGATCACAGAAGAGGAGGAGAAAAAGCCACATACTGAGGCTGGCACCTGTGGGGGAGAAGCTCCTACAGGTGTCCATACAAAATTACATTTACCCCAAAAATATTTTATAACATTTTTGCAGAAGAATACAGGTGGGAGAATTTTTGTATTGGTTCACACTGGTGCATTTTGTCCTAATCGGTGCGACGCCGCATCTGCGGTGCTGCACCGATTTCAAAAAGTAGTTTCTGTACTACTTTTTGCGTTTTTGACCCGCGATTTACATTGACATCTGTGCAGAAACCTGCACAGGTGTCTCTATAATCGTGGCCGAAATCGGGACTGCCAGCGGGAGTGAAATCAGCTGAACTCGCACGGCTTCACTCCCGCAGCCCAGTGTGAACCTGGGCTTTATGTCCAGAGAAGGTCTAAGGGCATATTGACGTCAGGAACAGTCCACTACACAAGACCGCTAGACCACAGGAGCTGCAGGCACTGGTCTTGTGCTGGGAGGATTGGAGAATTAGGCAAGTATAGCTCTGTTCTCCAATCTCCTAGACAAAAACAAGCAGTAAACTCGTGCAGTTGTGGGCACAGCCCCACTGCATGGTGAAAATAAAACTGTCCCTGGAATTCAGCTTTAAGTAAATATAACCTCCAAGTCTTCGATGTCAAGTTATACAAAGTAACATGCACAATATAATATATAATTACATTACACAGACAGCACCAGTTTGTGAATATGGCATATCAGTTCTGTCGGGTGAAGTGGAGGAACTACATCTGGACTGTTACATTCTTGTCTAACATTATTAGCTGGAAGATTTTATGTACTTCTCAACTCTGAACAAGCCAGAATTATCCTCGATGAGAGAGATTACACAGACAGACATTATGGCTTTCAGCTACTTAAAAATCAACCAGCCACGTCCTCGATAATACTCAGAGAGGTCAGTGAGCCTAACTGCCAACACCACGCTGTGTTCATTATCTCCCGCAAAATTCCCGAGCGGCCAAATCAAAACTAACAGACGCAACGTGAGATCAACTATCCGGCAAATAAAGTTCTCTTCCAACCATAAAAATATTAATGTGCCAATTCTAGGAGGAAGCATCACTGAAGTGGCGACAATGGATAAAGATAATGAAGATGATACACGTTCACTTGTGTGACTGCGCACTCCCAGTTTCCACAAACAGAGAATTATGGGAAAGAATGCAGAGACAGCAGACATGGAGGTTGCTTTATCCCACTGCGGAATACAGCGACTGCATTATTAGTGTAATTTCAAGTGCAGTTTGCACTTGTAGTGCAAAGTGGATTTGCCTTTAGTAAATAACCCTCATAGAGTCTTCAACAATGGGATTATGAGGGGGAAAAAAACAACACTAGTGAAAGGGCGATATTGGTTCTTTGTATGGTCAACGTGCAATTTCCAGAACTTACAATCTGTATTAAAACTATGGGTTAATCATTAAGGGTTAACTTACAAACTTTGTGTTTTGGTACGGTGTGTTATCACAACATGTGCTAACACAGGTTACATGCACTGCTGCATTGTGGTGCTATTTATTTTTAAAGGCAACACAAATGTGTTGCAGCATGCTGCAATGCACCATAGTGGGTTGCATTGCTAAACCCGTGGCATGTCTGGTTTTTGGGACATTTTGCAGCATCAATTGCAAAATGATTGCCATAAGACTACAGAAAAGAAACAAACGAAAACCAGATGAGATTCTAAGGCAGTTTAAAGTGGAGGTTCTGCTGATTTTTTATTTTTTTTTAAAGCGTGCCCGCGATGTCAGCAGACGAGGCTGAGCAATCGCTCGGTCCTCGGCGGCTTCCGCCGCCAACCTGGGTAAGGGAATCAGGAAGTGAAGCCTTGCGGTTTCACTGCCCGGTTCCCTACTGCGCATGCACGAGTATCGCGGGGCGCCGTCACTGGTCCCCGCTCTCTGCTGGGAACAGTGTTTCCCAGACAACAGCAGGGGGGGGGGTGACATAGGGGGGCCGGACTCCCACAGGAGTCAGAACCAGGAAGTGGTGCAAATACCTGTCTTTGCACCCCCGTCCCCCCTGAAAAGGTGGCAAATTTGACACCGGATGGTGGGAGGGATCCAAAAAGCGGAGGTTCACTTTTTGTGTGAACCTCCGCTTTAAGGGTTGGTAAAAAAAAAAAAAAATCATACAAACATATCCATTGCATTTGGGAGTAACGTTATTCCCCCTTTATCAGGGCTCAACCCAGGATAAAAAACGTATAGGACCGCAGGCCACACCTTGGCCATTACCTTAGTTCCACGGATACAACCTTACAGCTTAGTAATACACACGCAAACACCATATTTGTCAAAAATTGGCCGTGGTATTTTATTGGTTTAAAATATTTATACAAACATAATAATTTAATATTCAGATGAAATCAAATGTACAGCAAACCTTTTCCCAGTTTACAGAACAAAGAAATACGTCTCCCCCATATGCCGCGATGACCCAACCACATAAAATATACCGTGACAAGAGGGAATCGAGACCTTCAGCAGTCCCTTTTATCACTTCCCCAGGGACAACCAGAAACGTCCCTGGGTTCCAATTACCTGAAATTCATGGGGGAGGAGCCACAACATGGTGCTGAGCAGTAGTGTGAGGGTGTGAGCTCCTGGGGGCTCTCCCGGGTGTTAAACGGCCATAGCAGAAGCGAGCCTGGCTGTCCTGTGAATACCGCAATGTCGGAGGGCTCCTGGATGGCAGTGGCTGTAGCGATGGTCATCTGATGTATCGGAGGAGTCTCCCGTCTAACGCCGGAAGTCACTCGCAAGTGCAGCGTTGTGTGTGCGCGGGTGTGATCCCCGAGGAGAGGTTCCAGGGCTTGTGGGACTACGGGGACGGAGAGCGGAGACACTCAGACATCCAGTGGAGTCACTCGGTCACGCTCCCTTGAACCTCGGCAGCAGAGCACAGAGGGGAGGAAGTGGACGTCTCTTTCATTTGGGAACGGTGAGCGGAGGCATCCAGCTACTGTGACTACTCACGGCATGAATGGAGAGGAGAAGACAGATGTCACTTGTGAGTATGGGAAGAGTTGGAGATAAGAGTGGAGCAGGAAAAGACTTCAGATAAGTTATTTAATAATATAATATAATCATTACAAGGATATCTGGATACTTACTGCACCCATAGAATAAAGACACCGGGACAATTGGTCAGATACTCACAGATTAAATGCTGGTTTGCCCATATATTATGAGCCTGCTAGTAAAGTATTGGTCAATTACTACGGGTACCAAGAAATACCTAAATTGCATGAAGTAAATAATCCCTAGGACTGCATTACAGGGGGCAAAACTACAAAAACTACAAAGCTGTATGTCTTATCTAAATCTTCTGGATACCTGACATGTGTTCTCTTAAGGGTTCTCTTAATGGTATAATTTAAGCCATAGACATTTGTATGTTGGCCTGGGGATAAAGAAATGTTCTGAGATATATATAATTTAAAATTCATGGGGACACTTTTGTGATATGTCCACTTGCTGGAAGCTGAGTTGTATATGAAACAAGGAACCTGTTTGAACTGTGTTTGTGTTGGAAGATATAAAACAGGCTTAGCTGAGTATAGTTTAAAGCCCACCCGAACCAGCGGGTAGAGGAAGAGAGGGGAAAGCTTGGTATATTAGGGAGTGGGGGTTCTTTATTCCTTTTCCTCTCCCCCGCCCTTTGGCTCCCCCCTTGAGGTCGTGGTTGCTCTCCTTCCTTTTTTAGCATCCCCTTTGGTAGCCGGCTCCTCTCTCTTTTTTTTTTTTTAAAAGAAGAAAAGGGAATGTCCACACGCCGTCGCACAGCCGTGCCCGCAGCTTGTGCGGGAAAGCACAGGCAAACGGGCTTAGAGCCTACTTCACTGTACAGAGTGCGGACCCAAGGGGGTTTGGCAAAGAGGCGGTCAAATCAAGAGGAAAAAAAGGGTAGTTCCCCTGATTGGGAAAAAAGGAACTAAAATGACCGCACAAGAACTACCTGGACAGGGTCGTGGGGTATCTGGAATTGGGACAGGTAATATATCCAACCAAGGACACTCCCCCTTGAACTCAAAACAGTATGGGATGACTCAAGGAGCGAATCCCTTAGGATAAGGAGATCTTCCGACTCAAGTCTGCCAGATTGCTAAACCGTAAAAACCGGAAATTGGCTGATTTGGTTGTTTAATTTTTTTTTATTTATTAATTTTTTTATTCTTTTCTCTCTCCCCCCCCCTCTCTTTGCCCTTCCATCTGCACATGTCCCCCTTTTTTGGGGGTAATATTTGTGTAGGGTGGGATCTACCCCCCTTTCTTTCTTTTTTTTTGGAACGAAGGGAAATAAAGGGAAAGAAGAAGTCCCCTTTAACTTTTTTTGGTCTTCTTCACTGAGTACATATAAAATACAGAATGGCACAGGCATATAGGAAAATATTTTTTTTTTCTCTCCCTCTCTCTCTCTCTCTCCTCCTGGACCCCCCCCCCCCCCCTCGCCTGCCATTTAATGGGCGTATCCGATAGTATAATAAATGGCAGGGAGAATGAAAATTATATTGTAAAAATGTAAGGGGTCTCTGTTCTGGCACAAACTGCGACATAAGAAGGCCGAGATAGTTTTTCTCCAAGAGACGCATTTTGTGATGGGGTCAACCCCTCGTATGCCTCTTTATCCCTATAATCAATGGTTTCATGCACCCTCACCTATCCCCAGAGCAAGAGGAGTTACAATTGCAATACATAAACAATGTCCCTTAATACCCATAGAAATACAGGAAGACCCGGAAGGTTGTTTTATTTTTGTCAAGGGAAAGATACAGGGTCAATACTATACTTTTCTTTTCAATAATGTGTATTACATTTTCAACATAACTTACAAAGGTAACGTCTTTCAATCAGGGACACATGACTATAAACCATTACATTCGAGGAAGCCTCCTCCCAGAGCACATGTAACCCAATAGCAAGCAATATACAAAATAGACGTTTCTTAATAACACTTCTAGTATGTAGAGGCAAGGAAAGTAAAAAAAAAAAAAAAAAAAGAGAATCAAACCCATAGGGGAATGATAAAAAAGGGGTCATTGAAGAGGGGGGGGGGGGAGAGTTGAGGCTCCGTGCCTCTTAAAGCAGTCCACAAGACCACATCTAAGTTGTAATCGACCTGGGAGCATTGGTCAAGTAACAGATCCATGAATCCCAGACTTTATAGAACAGCTTCATCTTGTCCTGTGTGATTGCCGTTAACCGTTCATTCAACATAAGCCAAGACAATTTATGTTTAAGTTGATCAAATGGCAAAGCTGCAGACTTCCAGTTTCTCGCTATAGTTATTTTCGCTGAGATAAATATAAATGTTACAAGTCGTCGTTGGGATCCGGATGCTTCAGATACCCTACCCCCCAGGAGTGCATGTTTTGCAGATTTAACTAAATTAATCTGGGTAAGGGAGTAGATGAAATTGTACACACTGATCCAGAATTTCCGGACCTTAGGTCCACCACACATGGTAGGTGGAGCACATCTGGCCACATCCCCGAAAGCACTCCTGAGTGGCTCCTGGCACAAAGGCGGCCAGTCTAGCCGGGACCATATACCATCTCAACAAAACCTTGTAGTTAGCCTCTATAATGGAAGTATTCATGATCGAACAAGATGCTGATTCTGACAGCCTATGCCATTCATCAATTTCAAATGTTTCCTGAAGATCCTGCTACCATTGAAGCATATAGCTCAGCTTTTCCGAGACACAAGACAGGACAGAGTATATAGTGGAAATGTGGCCTCTGACTTTATCATATTGCCTGCACATATCAATACTATACTTTTGCAAAGATTTATGCCCCCAATAGCCAGACAGTTACATTTTTTTTTAATTCAGTTCTTTTATTATCATAGAAAATACAGTTAAACACCACAAATAGCAGTAATACATGTCAAAAATCAGACAACATAAACATACATGGTCATAAAATAAAATAAGAGAGAAAAGGCAAACAGTCCGGCCCTGCACAGCGAGAAGATAAATGAGCAAAGACTCAATGCCTAGACAATAACAATGTGCACGGCCGTAGAGGCGTCCTGACCATTATTTACCAGACCTAGAGCTAACTGCAGTGCATGAAATACCATGCAAACGACAACATTTTATCAGTTTTGTAGTTATTGGGGAAGCAAAGCGACCCAGAGGCCAAGTAGGCCCAGACATGGGACACATAAAAAATAAACGTGCAACAGGATATTCTCAGCATCTGACTAATTCGCCCATGTTCAGGCAGGGGTGTAGGGAGGGGATGAAAGTGGCAGGGGGTAAGGATCGGGAGAAAGGAGGGGAGGAATAAAGAGCAAGAGCAGAGTACAGAAATAAGAAAGTGTGGAGAGTAGGGTAGTACACTCTGACCAGGAAATGGAATACCTCCTCCGGATTCAGACGGACTGCGTTATTTTTTAGTGATAGGCGTCCGTGTATGTAAAGTGCTGCCAAGGTCTCCAGGTCTCCTCCCTATTATGCAGAGTAGCAGTGAGAGCCTCCATGTCTCCGAGTTCATTAACTTTTGCAAACCATAGGGATCTTGCTGGGGGATTCTCCGATCTCCAACAGAGGGGAATGCATGCCTTGGCAGCATTCAGTAGCTGGATGGTGAGAGAGGCCTTATATTTCTTGATAGGTCGCTCCGACAGGTGGAGCAAACAGGCCGCCGGATTCCCCTCCAGTGAGACACTGGATATAGGAGGGGGGTTTTATTATTACCCTGGATCCTGGTTTAGACACTTCCTCTGGGAAAACGTTTATATCATACAAGGCATTAAGATGCGTTAAAAAACATCTCTGCGCCATGCCTTTGGTGGACTGTTGGAGAGATGCATGAACGGGACAGGATTGATATGCTCTTAATTGATCAATACCATCGATCACCATATCTGACCATGCTCCAGTCAGTGTAACAGTAAATCTGGTATCGATGGGAAACATGGAAAGAATTTGGAGACTAAATGAATCCATTTTGGACAATAATCAGAATGTGGAATCTCTCTCCCGTACATTAATATCATATTTTGAGAATAACGCATCAGAGGGGGTGTCTGATCAGGTGGTATGGGAGGCCCACAAGGCGGTTATTAGAGGAGAGTTAATTTCAATGGGTTCACATATTAAGAGAGAAAGACAAAGGGAAATGGCCATGCTATTAGAAGAGATACATAAAATAGAAATGAAACATAAGGCAAGACAAGTAAAAAAAAATATATACGCCATGTACATACTATAAAGAGGAAGAAAGAAATGGAAATACTGCGCTGTCAAGATACTTCCAAACAAATACTAATGCTGCAACTTAAAATGTGAGATACACACAAAATTAACATAAATAAGAAAAAGCAAGCTGCGCAAATATCATGAGTGTCGACCACTGTGTGGACAATCAATGATAAAGAAGATCTCCAAAGAGAATGTAGAACCAAATCTTAGTGAAATTCAATGAAAAATTAGTCCTCAAACATAAAATTGAGTCTCTGTGACAAAAATAAATGAAAAGTGATTCGAAGAGTGATCGTCTCTCTCAAGATGGGATCTTCCCATCTGGTAAGAAGCTGTTAATCACTGTGGTGGAAGATCCTCTTTACTATCTGGTCACCTTTCGTGGTGTTTTTGACACCATTTGTTTCCTCTAGAGGAGCAGCACATCTTGAGAGAGACGATCACTCTTTGAATCACTTTTCATTTATTTTTGTCACAGAGACTCAATTTTATGTTTGAGGACTAATTTTTAATTGAATTTCACTAAGATTGGGTTCTACATTCTCTTTGGAGATCTTCTTTATCATTGATTGTCCACTCAGTGGTCGACACTCATGATATTTGCGCAGCTTGCTTTTTCTTATTTATATACTATAAAGAGGGGTGATGGGCAA
Source organism: Rana kukunoris (assembly GCA_029574335.1). Lineage (NCBI taxonomy): Eukaryota > Metazoa > Chordata > Amphibia > Anura > Ranidae > Rana > Rana kukunoris. The sequence continues at coordinate 143,891,205 of CM056057.1, read as the reverse complement.
ATAGACTCTCAGGCGATAGCAGGAGAGTTTCATCGCTTTTACTCATCCTTATATAATATAGACTTGGCCTCTGGGGAGGGAGTACACAAGAGGCAGGGGGAAAGGATAAGAGAATATTTGGAAGCCTCAGGACTACGGGCTATACCGACAGAGACCCTAGAGGAAATGGAAAAAAGCTATTTCTATGGAAGAACTAGGGGTAGTGATTGCGGCCTCAGCACTAGGTTAAAGCCTGGGACAGGACGGCTTTACAAATATATACTACAAGAAATTTGCCTCAATTTTGCAAGCCCCTCTTTGTAGACATCTTAATTCTGTATCAATATCCAAACTGTTGCCGCCAGAGGCACTGCTAGCATTTGTGACAGTGATTCCGAAGGAGGGCAAAGACCCCCAGAGCTGCTCTAGTTACAGGCCCATCTCCCTCCTGAACTCCAAAACCAAGTTCCTGTCTAAAATCCTGGCTCTAAGACTACAAGATCATATAGTCAAATTGATTCATCTCGATCAAACAGGGTTCACGAAGGGCAGAGAGGCCAGAGATAATACCATCCGGGCTCTGCATGTACTACACTGGATGTAGAAAGGAACAAATTCTAACTCAGAGTGTGGTAATCTCAATAGACGCAGAGAAAGCTTTTGATAGAGTGGGATGGGGATTTATGGTGGGAGTTCTGAGGGAGATGGGCCTGAGGGAGCGGATGATAGGATGGGTGATGGCACTGTACGCGGACCCCAGGGCGAGGGTTAAAGTTAATGGTAGACTGTCAGACTATTTTGAGATACGTAATGGGACAAGACAGGGGTGTCCACTATCCCCAATACTATTTGCTATGGTATTGGAACTTTTCCTGTGTACAATTAGAGAAAATAGTAGGATCAAGAGGATAGGTATTGGGTCAACAGAGCATAAGATATCAGCTTATGCAGATGACCTATTGTATCTTTCCTCACCTCAGGAGTCCATGACAGAATTGATGGTGGAGATAGAGAAATTCAGTTCTATATCAAACTTCAAAATAAATATCGAAAAGTCGATGTTGATGCCAGATCATGTGCCGTGCCGTGAGGATGAGGAATAAGCTGCAACGATTATTTCCCTTTGTATGGCGTTTACCTAGGGACATATATAACCTCAGACTTAAAACGCCTATACGATCTAAAACTACGGACTCCTGGTACTATCTATATTAAAAGACCTGCCGAAGTGGATTGGTAGGGTAAATGTGCTTAAAATTAGTGCAATTCCTAGGCTTATTTATCTCCTACATACCATCCCTATAACCCTCCCACAATTATTTTTTAAACAACTGAGGAGGGCTTTCTTGACTTTTGTATGGGGAGACAAACACCCCAGGCATACGAGATCTTGAGGAGATCAAAGGGGGAGGGAGGGGTAGGCCTACCAGATATAGGATTGTACTATAGAGCCATGGCCCTGGTCCATATAATGAACTGGTGTCACGACTCAGCGAATAAACTGTGGGTGCCCCTGGAGAAAACACTAGCAGGAAGGAATCTGGCGGGGGCGCCTTGGATCCCAACCCCTTATAGGGGGTTATCGGATTATGTATCGCCTTTGACAAGAACAACACTAACCATATGGGACAGAATGAATGGCACAGGAAAGTTTGCTCCCCCAATATCCCCAATAACACCCCTAGAGGGATTCCCCTGGTTTCCTCCGGGGGAGGAGAAGGAAAGTTTCGAGTTTTGGGGAAGGGAGGGGAAATTGTGCAGGAATTACACCACAAGGAAAAATGCTCTCATTGGGAGAATTGGTACAGAAGTGGGGGAAGTAACAATGGCAGAATAGAAATATGGTCAGCTGAAAGATCTATTTAATAGGGGCATTAGGAGTGATGTGCTCACATCACTCCTAATGCACATCACTCCTAATGCCCCTACGGTGCTAGCTATTTTTATATCTATATTACAATTTCCTTTTTTCCTGGTGTATCCCTGCATGCCCCTTCGTTGGCCTCTCACTGCGTCATCTCTTGATAGCACCATGGTAATCTGGTCACCCCTGCACCTCTACTATGGTGCTTTACTTGCACAAATGATATAATCTGGCGCCATGTACAAATATTTGACAGTATATGAAACCATGTTTGTAAACCAATAATGTTTTTTCCCCCCTTTTTTTCTCTTTTTAGAAAATCTATAGCTCCCGAAGAAGCACTAAAACTGCGAAACATGGAGAGCTTATGTTCACTGTTACCTATATCCACAGTAGTCACCAACTAACGTTGATGCCTACATTGGACTCATTTTGGTTTTATTAATTTGTTTTTTTGTTTGTTCACATACAAAGTATTCTGTGATCAATAACGTGTGCTTTTAATGTAATTTTATAATTCTGTACTGTTACGTTGATTCTAACACCAAAGTATATGTTTTGGCGCTACATCAATTAAAATTTATTTTTTGTTAATGATTGGTGCCTAGAAAGTCCATTCTTTCAAACAACAAATCTTTCTATCCAACTTCTCAGGACGTGGCACTGCAGTACCGTAGGTCACCCATAGTCCATCCTATGGTGTGTGTACCTTGAATCTCTTTCTTAAATACCCTGACTATCTTTGAGGAGTGGTGTGTTGACTTATCAGAACCAGGCCATATGCTATCTCGTATGTATAAACTGGTGCTGAGTGCTCAAAGTCAGACAACCCCCTATTTCATTCAGGAATGGGAAAGGGAGTTGGGTCATAATTTTACTTCAGAACAAGTGAAAAGGTTGATGGAAACAACACATCACTCCTCAATAAGCTCTAGCATACAAGAGATGTCCTATAAGTTCTTAGCTAGGTGGTATCGTACACCGACAAGTCTGTATCCAACGGCGGATGTCAATGGCTGGAGGGGATGTAACCAGAGGGTGTCGTTCCTACATCTATGGTGGTATTACCCCAAGATAAAAAAAAGTTGTGAGGAGATAGCCCCCTGGATTAAAAGAATGACACTCAGACCTATAGAATTCTCTCCACTACATTTTCTTTTCCATGGGATGTCGTTGTCTATAAAGTTCTACAAAAGAAGTGTTACCCCACATCTGCTAAATGCAGCAAAGGCATTAATACCTAGATATTGGAAACAATCAAGATGTCCCACTATAATGGAATGGAAGATGGAGGTGGAGAGGATTTTGGAGGCAGAGAGATGGATACATATAGTTAAAGACCAACAGAATACATTTAAAGATACATGGGCAGGATGGATATATCATTCCCCTGAAATAGGAATAGAGTAGGTTGGGAGGAATGGGGGGGGGGGGTCGGGGGAAGAGGATTTGAGGAGAGAGGGGAGAGTGGTGGGGTTTTCCACCCTTTTTTTTTCCTCTGGTGGTAAGTTGTCCAAAATTCCCAAGGAGAGACACATTTGAGAGGGGATCGAGGGAAGGGGAACAGGGGGAGGATTGTGATATTTTGATGGCACATATATATGTATTCTTGGGAGTGCCATCACCTCCCTTTCTTCCCCTACCCTCCCCCTTCTCTTCCTTTTTTTATTTTGGCCTTATTTTTGTGGCATTTTATATTTTTCTTTGTTGTTTGAGGCTCACTGGAAACCACACATACAGTGCCTGCCGCCGAGAATGTGTTTTTAGTTTGACAGCATCGCGCTGATTCGCACTCGCTGGAATAGTAAAAGCACATTCCAGCGAGCGCGTCAAAGAAGCGACGGGGATCCGACGTGGATTCCCACTAATTCTACACGTGAGCAGCATTTGTTATGAATCCTGAAGGGGAAGTCCCTGCCGGATTTTAAATAAAAATCCAGCATGGGTTCCCCCTCAGGAGCATACCGGGCCCTTAGGTCTGTTATGGGTTGTAAGGACACCCCCTACGCCGAAAAAACGGTGTGGGGGTCCCCCCACAATCCATACCAGACCCGTACCCAAAGCACGCCAGCCGGCCGGTCAAGAGGGGAGTGGGGGCGAGCGAGCGCCCCCCCCTCCTGAGCCGTACCGGGCAGCATGCTCTCAACATGGGGGGGGTCAGGTGCTCCCTATCCCCATGTTGATGAGGACAGGGCCCCTTCCCGACAAACCTGGCCGTTGGTTGTCGGGGTATGCGGGTGAGAGGCTTATCGGAATCTGGGAGCCCCCTTTAATAAGGGGGCCCCCAGATACCAGCCCCCCACCCTTTCTCTTCAGGACTGGCCGCCGCTTCTGTCACGTCTTCTTCTTCTCTTATTTTCTCCAGATGTTGACGCAACGCTTCCTCCCGCTGTTATGCTGGGCGCGTGGCTCCCAGCGACTTATATAGGCCTATCTTTTGACGTCGCAGTCCCATCATGCTCCGGTAGGTACCACGTGGTACCTACCGGAGCATGATGGGACTGCGACGTCACAAGATAGGCCTATATAAGTCGCTGGGAGCCGCGCGCCCGGCATAACAGCGGGAGGAAGCGTTGCGTCAACATCTGGAGAAGAGAAGAAGAAGAAGACGTGACAGAAATGGCGGCCAGTCCTGAAGAGAAAGAAGGCACCGTAGAGCACCGAATCAAGAGGGGAGAGCGGGAGAAGACCCCCCGGAGAGCGGGAGAAGACCCCCCGGAGAGCGGGAGAAGACCCACCCCCGCCAAAGATGTCGGAAAAAGCCCGCCGGAGGGGGGCGCTTTTATAAAAGCGACCACACCCCCCCCCCCCCTGGCGGCCAACTAATAAAATATTTCAATACCCCATACTCATTCACTTAGGGTGGGGGGCTGGTATCTGGGGGCCCCCTTATTAAAGGGGGCTCCCAGATTCCGATAAGCCTCCCACCCACATACCCCGACAACCAACGGCCAGGGTTGTCGGGAAGGGGCCCTGTCCTCATCAACATGGGGACAGGGTGCTCTGGGGTGGGGGAGCCGCAGTGCGCCCCGCTGCCCCAGAGCACCTGACCCCCCATGTTGAGGGCATGCTGCCCGGTACGGCTCAGGAGGGGGGGGGCGCTCGTTCACCTCCACTCCCCTCCTGACCGGCCGGCGTGCTTTGGATACGGGTCTGGTATGGATTGTGGGGGGACCCCCACGCCGTTTTTTCGGCGTAGGGGGTCTCCTTACAACCCATAACAGACCTATGGGCCCGGTATGCTCCTGAGGGGGGAACCCATGCCGGATTTTTATTTAAAATACGGCGGGGACTTCCCCTTCAGGATTCATAACAAACGCCGCCCACGTGTAGAATTGGCGGGAATCCACGTCGGATCCCAGTCGCTTCTATGACGGCTGGGGCTCGCAGGTGGTCAATCTCGCCGAGAAAGGGAGCGAGATTGACACAAAATCGCGGTCATCCACTGTAGGGGTAATAAAACACAAAAGTATTATACACTAAGGCGCTAGCAAGCTGCCTCCTTAATTTTGAATGGTACACTGGATATTATATAACGGCACATATAATAAGGTGCTCTTAAGCACCTTTCTTAATAGGGTCGGGCTGGGGTTTTTTTTTTTTTTTTTTTTTTCTACTTCTCCCACTATAGGGGGTTCACTGGATATTATATATAGGTATAAGGACACATATCATAAGGAGCCACTAAGCTCCTTTCTTAACCACTTGACCACTGGGCACCCACTTAATAACCAGACCAATTTTCAGCTTTCGGTGCTCTCACATTTTGAATGACAATACTGTAACCAAATGAAATGTTTGTCCTTTTTTTCCCACAAATAGAGCTTTCTTTTGGTGGTATTTTATCACCTCTGCGGTTTTTATTTTTTTCGCTATAAATTAAAAAATGAATGAAAATGTTGTAAATTATTTTTTGCAAAAAGGTAATTTTTCTTCATAAAATTTGGCCTAAAATGTATACTGCTACATATCTTTGGTAACACTGATGGGCACAGGCGGCACTCATGGGCACTGTAATGGCACTGGTGTGGCTTTGGTTGAAGCGGTATGGCTCTGGTGGCACTAATTAGAATACAGGCAGCACTGGTGGGCACAGGCGGCACTGGTGGGCACAGGTGGCACTGATGTGGCACAGAGGTGGCACTGTAGGTACACAGGTGGCACAGAGGTCGCACACAGGTGGCACAATTGTGGGAATGCTGGGCACTTATGCTGGGCACAGGGTCACTCTCCTCTCACGCTGGATCTGTGTGAGGAGAGGAGAGCATGAACTTCCGATGACCCGTTTTGTTTACATTTGTGATCGCTCCGTCATTGGACGGAGCGATCACGTGGTAAAGGACCGCCGTCATTGGTCCTTTACCGCAATCTGTGTTGCAACGGGTCCTATGGACCCGGCGAGCACTGATGTTTCCCAGTGAGCGCCCGCGGGGGCGCGCGGGAACGACTCTTTGGGAGAACGTCAATGTACGCCCTCCAAGAGTCAAGCAACCGCCCTGTAGCTGTAATTCGGCTATGGGCCGGTTGCTAACTGGTTAAGGGAAAAATTCCTTAATTTTTATTTTATTTTTGCTTTTTGTTAGCTAACTAGATATTATAAACAGGGGAAATAAAACACAAGAGTAACACATAAGGGGCTCCTTTTTTCATTTTTTTTTTAAAGGAAGGAAGTTATCAATGTGTGTCCAGGGGAAGGGGGACAATATGTTTTAGGATGTAAAGAGGGTAATCTTAACAGTGTCATGTCTATGTTGTATGTTGAAATTTGTGATAATGAAGAAAAAAGTAAAAAAAAAAAAAGACCACCTGAGACTCAAAGCATATATTTAAAGTGACAGTACATCCACCAGCCTAAATACTCAAAGCATATACAGCTAACCTGCATCATGCCATTAAACAGGGCCGAGTGGCCGTCGTCCCAAGAAAGTGGACTCAGATGGTGCGCTCCCTTTTGTACAGACTCAGAAAACAGAGATTTTACACATCCATATTAGAACCAGTATTGAACTCTCCTCATGGAGTAACAGCTTAAAGCGGAGTTCCACCCAAAAATGGAACTTCCGCTTATCCCACTCCTTACCCCCTTACATGCCACATTTGGCATGTCATTTTTTTGGGGGGGGGAGTGGGGGCTTCAGGAGGAGTGGGACTTCCTGTCCCACTTCCTGCTTCCGCCGAGGGGCTGGTTAGGCGATTAAGCTTAATCGCCTACACCAGCCCCTCCCTGTAGGCGATCACATGGGACACATGACAGGTCCCATGCGATAGCCTGTCCAATCAGCAACGAGCCGCGCACGCATTCGCAGTGCGTCTCGCACATGCGCAGTGGGTGCCCGGCCGTGAAGCCGAAGGCTGTCACGGCTGGGTGCCCATAGTCGGGATGGAGACGCCGGCCGGGGAGGGGGGGGGAGAGGAGCGGAGCCCCGGTCGGCGCGTCGCTGGAACGCAGGAGCAGGTAAGTGAGTGTTTATTAAAAGCCAGCAGCTACACTTTTAGTAGCGGCTGACATTTAATAAACACCATTTTTGGCTGGAACACCCCTTTAACAGCAACTGCTGAGCAGAAATGGAGCAACTGCTGTCAGGTTGTTACTCTATTACTAGTCTTATGATTTGAGCTACTGGAGGGTGCCTATTGAGGGAAGCCTTGCTGAATGGTAGCTGTCTTTCCAGAGCTATTGAGCTTGTTTGAAGTTTTCCTTCATCTAACTAAACTAACAAGTCCAATTTTTCCCAGAGACTCAGAGTATGTTGTTCTGGGGTGAAATTGATGGAATTGGCTGCAAAACTTAACCTGCGTTAACCATCTTAAAAATGTAAATGAGCTTTAAAGTGTCAGCTACTAAACAAATAAACACACCCATTGACCTCGATTAATACTCACCTACAACCTAGGTGGACATACAATTCGGGAACCATTCAGTCCAGTCTAAAGCCAACCTTCAACAGTTTTCATGAACTTAGGTAAAAAAGTAAAAAGTTTGGAGCTCACTTAAATTTTATTTATTTAAAAAAAAGAAAGAAGGTGGGCATTTTCAAAGTTTTACGCACACATGTGACCTGACTCCGCTTGACTAATCAAAAGAATATAACTTATAGGACATGTATGTATCCGCTGTTGCCAACCCCCCCCCCCCCCCCTATATAGTGACCAGTGGAAGATGTACATATAGTAACAGACATTTCTGCAGAGAAGTAAAATAAACTTTCTGCTAGCGTTTCTGCTGAGTCCAGCTTCCTCCCTGCCAGCTGCTGTGTAAATACGACTGTCCGCGGAGAAATTAAATCTCGCTGTACTTAGTGCAAACACACTGCAAACATAACAGACTCGTTGCACACAGCACTGAGCCCATCATGAATATATTGGCATGTTTTCCCATCATTTTCACCACCAGGCTGACCAGAAGCTAGCAATCGACAGTCTGCACATGCACTCTCAGGTGACAGGGTACACACAGCACAGATGATTTGGGATCTCTCATTGGGATGGTCTTCCATATTTTTAACAGGCTACATACAAGATGTATGCAAAAATAATCTCTCTAGAATTTCTGTTGTGTATCATTCTGTATCCAGAACCGACATTTATGAAGCAATGGACAGTGAGAGGTAAACCAGGGGTGTAGTTACACTGTTCTTTCAATAATGTGCAAATATGCACAGCATGCTTGAAAATTATGAGACTCGTATGCTTGGGTGTACATTACACATTGTAGTGACATGGTCCGACATGTTCACCAACCCCTTCCTTTCCTCGCTTACTTTTTACTATGCCTCCGTTTGTGAGTGAATAGGAGCAGTTATACAGAGATTTCATTCATATACAGTGCAGCTGAGGCTACAGAGAAAGGGACTGAGGATGCTATGACTTCAGTGATTTTCTCTTTCTCAAAAAGATACATCAGGGGTCTTTTTAGAACCCCAGTTATCTTACCAAAAAATAAAAAATTTACAAAATATTAAAAATTTTATTGTAAATACAAAACCTGTAAATAATTTAAAAAAAAAGTACAAAAAAAAAACAAAGATAGTAAGGCTTCCATGTTCACAGGGCATACTACAGCATACACCCCTGCGAGGACGCGTTTTCCCACACAAGGATGCACAGGTTTTCTGTGCATCCCTGTGCAGGCAGTCCCATTAATGTAAACAAAGGAAGTGGTGGGGGTGATGGCGCTGTCACTAATATGTTGTTTGCTGAGCCAGTGACCGAACCCAATTGGGTAAGTATGGGCTTTAATGGGACAACATACCCTAAAAAATATACATGTATGTAATAAACTGTGCAAGCAAAAAATGATGGATGTGTGTAAAAACTGATGGTAATGCCCCTAGAGCCCACAATCCATCTGGGCATAGGCTGCAAACATTAGATTGTACATCTCTGTCATTGACACTGGGATTGTCAGCTGCGCCAGTTTTCTGTTCCAGCTTGGTGTCATTCTTATTATTATTTTTTATTTATTATTTTTTAATGTTATTTTTATTTTTATATATTTATTTTAATCTCCTTTCGTACATTTTTTGTACTATTGCACTTGTACCTTTTATATTGGGTTACAGTGCCAATAAAAGTTGTTCCTTTTAAACGTATCACGCTATGGAAGCTTTTCTTTCTTGCCTTGGAGGAAATCAGATTATCCACTGAACCTCACACTACCAAGCATACTTACTAAGGACATACCGCAGGAGCCCAGGTGACCTATCAGGGATTGGTGCAACCCAAGGAAAGGACCCACGGCAGTTTGGAGCAACACGCTGATTAATACGCATTTTACCCCAGCAGGGGTGAGTGCTTCTGGTGAGTGGGGAACCACAAGGGGGAACACCGGACCCACTGCGAAAATCACTGGCTATACTGTCTACTATCTACTCATATAGGAGCACCTTGACCACCCAAGTCACCTGCTTTATATCATATGGACTTCTAATTTATATTTATTGCCTTTGTATCATTCAGGATGATGTGTATATATATCGTGTGTATTTACTGTTTACCTCATACTAGCCTTTAGCACGGTTAGGTTAACCTTCTACAGCTGTATATTATATTAGTACATCTCTGCAATTACACCCCCGGTGGTTTACATAGGCATTACCATCAGTTTTTACACACATCCATCATTTTTTGCTTGCACAGTTTATTACATACATGTATATTTTTTAGGGTATGTTGTCCCATTAAAGCCCATACTTACCCAATTGGGTTCGGTCACTGGCTCAGCAAACAACATATTAGTGACAGCGCCATCACCCCCACCACTTCCTTTGTTTTCTCATATACCCCCTTTGGGGAGTTATATTCAGGGGGGGCTGCAGTCACACATCTTTATTAGTCCTACCACCCTCCATCAGATTATCCTAAGCGCAGCTGTTCCTCTTTACACAGTCCCATTAATGTAGCCACTGTACAAACACAGCCGCTGCTCCCAATTAGGAATCTGTGTGGGTGATGTCCCTGAACCCACACTGTCTGCATTTACGGCCATGCACACACACACACCCACACATATGTCAGATTAGGAGCAGCAGTCCATGCAGCCACTGCAAACCAATTGACTTGAATGGACCTGCCTGCATGGACCACCTGTGCATCCCTGTCGGGGTAAACACAGACCACTATGGACATACACTTTAATACATCTCATGTGCACAAGGTCTTAGTAGGAATTTAGCAGGCATTTTGTAAGTTATGTTGTGTTAACTAATAATAATTTTAGCAGTATTTTTTGTGCAAATAGAAATTTAATAAACATTTGGGGGGGGGGGGGGGGGTGTATTTCACAAACTCTGAAAGCTGGAAGTGAAAATGAAAAAACAACATTGCAAAAATGGTCTGCCACTTAAAGCGGGGGATCACCCAAAAATCAACTTTCTGCAGTTAGATCCAGCATACTCCTGACATCTGCAGTATGCTGGTCTTATTTTTTATTTTTTTGTACTTATCGTTTTAGCAGTATTTCTTCTATGGCTCCAAGCAGGGAATCCTGCGGGGAATAGGCGTTCCCAAAGGCAAGCAAGTTGATTGACGGCCTTAGCGCGTCACGGCTTCCAAAAATAGCCGAAGTGACACTCTGCAATTTACGGAAGCCGTGACGCGCTATCGAAGGCCGTCAATCAACTTGCTTGCTTTTGGGAACGCCCATTCCCCGCAGGATTCCCCGCTCGGAGCCATAGAAGAAATACTGCTAAAACAATAAATACCAAAAAAAAGACCAGCATACTGCAGATGTCAGCAGTATGCTGGATCTAACTCCAGAAAGTTGATTTTTGGGTAAACCTCCGCTTTAAGTTTAGAAGTGGAGCATGGGGTCTAGCAGCAAAGGCTTATAGCGAAAGTTTTCCTTTAAATGTTTATACTAGTTCCGAGTGGTGCTTCTGCATTGACTCTGTCTTAATCTTTTGGGGACTCCAATGGCGAGCGCTCCCTCATCCGAACTTAACTCACCAGCCTCATTCCTACTACTCCACTCTTTGTAATGTCCGTGGAGCTGACAAAGGTCAGAGATCTTACCAATAGATGACCCAACCTTCTCATGACGGACCCCCATAAAATATAAAAAAAAAAGTCTGCTTTCTCCACCTTCCTGAAAAAGGTTTATTATGTAGATTTATGTTTTTTTATTATTAAAACAAAAATAAAATAAAGAGTATTTGTAAGATATCTTCCTCATTTGTGTTTATACAGCTTCTTGAAACAGCCACCTAATGTGCAATGCTTAAAGTAAATGTAAAGTCTCATGTTTTTTTTTTTTAAATAAACATGTTATATTTCCCTGTCCTGTGCAGATGGTTTTGCACAGAGCAGCATGGATCCTCCTCTTCCTTAGTCCCTCTTCGCTGCTTCTGGCCCCTCCCTCCTGTTGAGTGCCCCCACAACAAGTTGCTTGCTATGGGGGAAACGAGCCGCGTCCCCTCTCCTGATTGGCTAACCAACTTTGATTGACAGCCATGGGAGCCAATGGCATTGCTGCTGTGTCTCAGCCATTTAGAAGGAGAGTCCCAGATGGCTATGACACTCGTGGACATCGCTGGAGAGAGATAGGGGTCAGGTAACGAGAGTGTGCTGGAGAGGCTTCTACACACAGAAGGTTTTTTATCCTGACGCATAGAATGCATTAAAGATAAAAACCTTCTGCCTTGCCTTTACAACTCCTTTAAGCCAGCCATAGACTTAAAATCTCAGTCGGTTGAGCAGGAATTGATCGATAAACTTGAGTACAACCAGGCTGTCAGATTTTACATGCGGCTGTTATAACCGCTAGCAATAATCACAGTGTTCTCTTGGTGGGGAGGGGGGAGAGCACAATGGCTCCGAGGGAGGAATACCCTTCAGAACCGTTAGTGTTGATGGTGGAATCAAGCCAATTTTGTTCCTGCAACCTGCGGATCCAGGAAAGAAATTTGCTCTCTATGGCCTGCCTAGACTTTCATTGTGACAGCAAGGGACTATGGTCAACATGATGCGCATGTATGTGTTAACATTTCTGCACACTGGCAACAGGAGCAGAGGTTGTGTAATACAAACATCTTTTTGACAATCTTTATAAACAGAAGTTTATCTGAATAGTCTAAGAAAAACTTGAATGAAGCATCCTAACTGATAACATCCACAGGGTATTTAACTCTGCAGAAACTTTGTATCCCTTCCTAATGCCCATCTAGCCACATCTAAAGACAAAGCGGAAACCAGAATCCCACTAAGTAAAGGATCTTCACCTTACGCTAAATACAGTTCTTATTTACAGGAGAGGAAACATAATTAACATGTGGTCTCATTATCACCTGCACTGCTAGCTGACTTCTGTGATTAAAATGGCGGCCCCTTTATAGAAACAGAGCAATATCAGCGTGGTTTATCATTCCCAAGGCTGGCTTTTTTTCCCGATTAGGCTGTTTGAACCTGGCAAATGATTACGTGTGTGTAAAGAAAACAGAGCAATAATAGATACAACTGAGCGACCTGAGGTTCAGAGCCCCCAGGGACCTCCCGCTGTGGAAGGAGTGCAGACATTCTCACTTAAATATATTGAAAGTCAGCACAACTCTGGGAAAAGTAAATGCCCTCCCTTGCAGTCGGGCCACTTCCCTGGCAAACGTTGCTCCCCTATGTTCCAGTAGTGGACTAAGTGTCCCTCAGTGTCCTCATGTTCATTACAGGGATGATGTCAGAGAACCCAAGACCATTAGAATTGGGGGGGGGGGGTGCGTACGTGGACCAGTCTAGCAGCACAGCGGAGCGCCTCTGGTAGCAGAGGATTAGTTAAGTAAGGCTCCATGCACACTGAAGCTGATAAACTGGCATTTTGAACGCCAGATTTCAGGCAGAAAAAGCTTCTTTAAAATCTAGCTTTTATCATCGTTTATCAGCGTCAGTGTTAATGAGCGTTTTTATTGTATAAACACTAAGGACACTCCAAAAATCCCACAATGCATTCCCAAACTCCCAGAATGCATTTTTTAAAGCTCATAAATGGCCCATAATTAGCATATAGCGTTTTTCTGTGTTTTTTCCCGCCGAAAAACGGCACTTTGAACGCAATTTTCGGGCGTTCAGAAAAAAGCCAATAAAACTCCAAAGCTCATTAAAGCTAAAAAAACGCCCAGGTGTGCATGGGCACATAGGCTAACATAGAGTTCAGTTTATGGGCTTTTTAAAAAACGCCAATAAACTGCAGTTTATCAGCTTCAGTGTGCATGGAGCCTTACCTGCTCATTTATGTCCAGGGGGACTGGGTGAAGCAGGCTTCATGCACACTGAAGCTGATAAAAGCTATAAAAAAAAACACCAGTAGCTTTGCAGGGAGCCTTCAGCGTTTTCAGTGTAACTTTTTCAGCTTTTTTTTTTCAATGGAAAAAACGTCACTTTGAATGCAAATTTCGGGCGTTTGGAAAAAAAGCCAATAAACTCCAAAGAAAAACGCCCAGGTGTGCATGGGCACATAAGCTAACAGAGTTCAGTTTATGGGCTTTAAAAAAAAAAAAGCCTAAACGCCAATAAACTGCAGTTTATCAGCTTCAGTGTGCATGGAGCCTTACCCTTGCAGTGCAGGCACAGCAAGGGTGGAACTTAATTTATTTTTCCTAGAATTCAGCCTGACCATGTAAAGAGCTGCCACAGATAGACTGCATACAACACAAGCAGCAAACATGCAAGCACGTGGTATTATAAGCAATTTAAAAGATATGCTGGAAAGTCTTTGGGATTGTTCAATTGTTTATTACCAGCTTTTCTTTATACCACCCATAAATGAATACAGTGATACCTCGGTTTGCGAGTAACGAGGTATACGAGCGTTTCGCAAGCAAGCTGCTGACTTAGTTTGCGAGCGCTGTCTCGCAAGATGAGTAGGACTCAAGCCGCTTGTGTATGTAGGTGGTCAGAGGTCCTGGGGCTATGGGAACTCAGGTTCTCCGGGTGTCTGAGCGTCACCAGCGGCGTTTGGCCATATAGATTACTGCGCACACCAGCAGTCGTTGTGGAACAAACTATATGAGTTTCCATTATTTCTTATGGGGAAACTCGCTTTGATATACAAGTGCTTTGGATTACAGGCAAGCTTCTGGAACAAATGCTCATAATCCAAGGTATTACTGTACAAGCATTGACGTAGAAATACTGCTTACACATTATCTGTGAACCACCAGACATTTGATCCCACCACTGATCCCAAGTCATTCAGCCCGGGGTGCATCCCCTCTCCACTGACAAGTATTGCCTCTGCTGCACAGGTCCTACAAAACAGTTTTCTGGCTTTCTCCCACCTACGCCCAGCCTCTTCCCAGTCGGATAAAAATAAGACCCAAAACAAAAGATTCCACCTCCCCTTTCTTATTACTCAGCTAAAGTGGGAATTATCAGAACAAGAACGAAATGCCAAGAGCTACTGGCAGACTTGTTGTCTGAACGCGTCATTCTACGGGAAGAAGAGAACAGAAGAGTCTGAGCGGTAACCAAGATACACAGCTATTAGCCCATCAGAAGGATCGGCCACACAAGGCTAAAACATAACAGATGTAAATACTGTCTACCCTTATATTCACAAAGGATATATAGAGCATCGCACAATCCCAGCTATTACTGCGCTTGACCTTGTGCAGAAAAAAGAAATGCGAGTGGCAAAATCCAACTCAGTTACAGAGTTGAAAATGATCATAACGGCGATCAACTTCCGAAAACTTCCAGAAAAAAAAAAGATTTGCATGGTGTGAAGTACAAAAAATACTTCTCTGTAGACAGGAGGAAAAGTCATCAGATTTGAGATTTTTAGTTGCTACAGTGATTTTTGAGAAGTGTTTACTAGTGGGGTTTATTTTTTTAAATTCTGCATATTTAAATTCTTTTTACATGCAATTTGGATTGGGTGTACTCTACATCTGGCAAATATGTAGTGCATACAGCATTGTGCGTTTTTGTTTTGTAGACATATGCGCATATGAGGATACTCCTTGAAGTCCAAGCCACAAAACAATCTGTTGATGTCATGTTACAATGCTTTTAAACATGGCTTCACTTCCTGCATGCTTGTTCAAAACAGTGACTGAAAGTACAGAGTCTAAAATAGCAGTATGGCAGCCAGGTTATTAGCATTTTTAGGAGCAGGAGTGTGACAGCAGCCAGGTGTTGCTCTCATGACAGTTTTTCTCCAATACTTAATTTGGCCTGTTTGTTGAAATCACGAATGACCATCGTCACCGTAATATGATTGTATAACACAGAAATTACCTCCTGTGCAGCATTACAAAGGTGAACATTTTTTAAAGCCATCACTGTTTCTCACAATGATGGGGGGGGGGGGGGGGGGGGGGGAGTGGGATACATTGTGAACTGTCCGCAGGTCCCAGGATTTGATATGCGGGAAGGATGGTGGATACAGACATACTCTGTCGAATTTATTAGGGGTGAGGTGGCACATTACGGCTCCAATTTGTTTCACAATCTGCAGAGGAGGTCAGAGAGTGATCCAAGGCTTGTGTTTAATTAAATTAAAGCAGTATATATTCAGCAGAGCCTTCCCAGAGCTCGCCGGAGACGTCTGTGTAATCCGCTGTCAGCCTGTTACGCTCAACAGCCAAATCATTTGTATAGATTTCATTTCTGAAGGTCGGTAAATAGGAAACGGTGAGCGATTCTAACTGTGTATTAGGACTAAAGGCTCATACACACTATAAGTAAATTGGGCAAACATTTTCATTCGAGGAACGATTGCACTATTTTCTGATAGTGTGTACACGACTTTCGACAGCCGATTCCAACCTTCCAAATTAAAATTTCCAAAGGGACAAACTCCAAAATGCTTCTTGTATGAGAACAGAATAAATGATTTTCACCTGCGCCTAATCAGAAACAATAAACAAAGAAACCTTTGTCGTATGAGAATTTCTGTACATTATTTCCTCCCTTCTGCTGTAAAGGCTGGGTTCACACTATACTACACGACAGTAGTACGAATTTCATGCTACTTTGCTCTGCAACATCGGTCCTACATTGGTCAGACATCCATCCGACTTTCATGAACAGGATACTACTTTGATCTGACTTTGTGATAGTCTGACTTGTTCTTTGACCAATCAAAACAATCCCAGAGTGAGGGGAATTCCTTTTACTGCTGCTGTAATCACATGTCGGATGTCAAAAGTCGGACGGTAAGGACAAGAATCCTACTTTGATCAGACTTCAATGATATTCAATGGGCTGACTTAGGATCAAAGTCGGACCAAAGTAGTACAGGGAGCATTTTCAAAGTCGGACCGACTTGTGTCTGACCAGTTAAGACGGCTCTCATAGGGAAACATTGGATTTTTACACGTCATGCGACAGGAGCGTTTGTCAGACCAGTGTGAACCCGGCCTGAAACAATGAGGAAAATCAAACGATCGTTTGCCTAATTTTCTTATAGTGTGTTCCCCACTTAGGGCTTATAGTGGTTGAAGGGCTCTTTCACACTGAGCGGATCCGTATTGATCCGCCCCGTGTGTGTCCGTCTGCTCAGCGGGGAACATCCGTAAATCCCTGCTGAGCTGTCGGCTGACAGGGCGGTCCCCGCACACTGTCTTTTTTCCGCTCTCCCCTATGGGGAATCGGATGAATACGGACCGTGTGTCATCCGATCTGATAGACGGAAGAAAAATAGGATTTTATTCCGTCCGAAAAACCGGATCTTGACGGAGGCGGATGTTTACGGATCCCATAGGGATGCATTGTGAGCCCGTAAACTGACTTATAAAAAGCGGACCGTTCGTCCACTCGCGTGAAAGGGCCCTAAAGCTGGAGAGTGCAAAATCTGGTGCACCTGTGCATGATAGTCAATCAGCTTCTAGCTTCAGTTTGTTCAATTTAGCTTTCACAAAAAAAATGAAAAAGAGCTGCTCCAGATTTTAACCACTTCATTACTGGGCACATAAACCCCCTTCGTTCCCATGCGAAATTTCAGCTTCCGGCACTGCGTCGCTTTAACTGACATTTGCGTGGTCGTGCGACGTGGCTCCCAAACAAAACTGGCGTCCTTTTTTCCCCACAAATAGAGCTTTATTTTGGTGGTATTTGATCACCTCTGCGGTTTTTATTTTTTGCGCTATAAACAAAAAAAGAGCGACAATTTAAAAAAAATATATATATTTTTTACTTGTTGCTATAATAAATATCCCATTTTTTTTTAAAAAAACTTTTTTTTTTTCACAGTTAAGGCCGATACGTATTTTTCGGCGTATTTTTGAAAAAAAAATTAAAAATCGCAATAAGCGACTGGTTTGTGCAAAAGTTATAGCGCCTACAAAATGGGGAACAGAATTATGATTTTTTTTATTATTTTTTTTTTTACTAGTAATGGCGGCGATCTGCGATTTTTATTGCGACTGCAATATTGCGGCGGACACATCAGACACTTTTGACACAAATTTGGGACCATTCACATTTATACAGCAATCAGTGATATAAAAATGCACTAATTACTGTATAAATGTGACTGGCAGGAAAGGGGTTAACACTAGGGGGTGAGGAAGGGGTTAAATGTATTGCCTGGGTGTGTTCTAACTGTGTGGGGGGAGGGGGGTGACTGGGGAAGGTGACCGATGCTGTGTCCCTATGTACAAGGGACACAGATGGTCTCCTCTCCGCTGACAGCACGTGGAGCTCTGTGTTTACACACAGAGCTCCACGTCCCTGCTGTCATCTGTTCGGTTTCCCGCCGATCGCATGTACCTGACGGACATCGCGGCCGCCAGGTACATGCATCGGATCCCCAGCGATGCGGCGGGACAGTGTTTACCCGCCGCGCGCCACCCAGTGGCGCGCGCGGGTAATGCACACAAATCACGTCCAAAGACGTCAAGTTGGCGCCTCAGGTCCGCGCTGTTGACGTATTATGTCAATAGCGCGGGTCTGAAGTGGTTAACTTTTCAGGTTTTAAGAAAATCAACCCCTTAAAGCGGAGTTCCAGGCTTTTTAGGTTAAAATTGGGAGCTACAAACAGTGTAGCTGCTGACTTTTAATAAACAGACACTTACCTGTTCGACGGTCCAGTGATGCGGCCGCCCGGAGGATCGCTTCTCTCCCCCTCCCCTATGCCGGCGCCTCCATTGACACTCTGGGCACCCGGCCTTGAAGGCTTTCAGCTTCACGGCTGGGCACGCACTGTGCATGCGCAAGTCGCGCTGTGCTCTCGGAGTGGGCAGGCGATGTCCTGTCACATGTCCCAGAAGATCGCCTAGAGGGGGGGCCGCCTATGCGGCCCGTAGGCGGAAGGAGTAAGTGTGACAGGAAGTCCCATTTCAAACAAAGCTCCCAGGCCCCCCCAAAAAATTACATGCCAAATGTGGTATGTCAGGGGGCGGGGAGTGCTTAAAGCGGAAGTTCAACTTTTGGCTGGAACTCCGCTTTAATGCAACCTTTAATTCCGCATACACATGACCATTTTTTTCGATGTGATTCTTGTCAAGCCTACCTTGCCTACACGCGATCGTGAAAAAAAAATGCTTGAGCAAAGCGTAGTGACGTACAACGGCACTATAAAGGGGAAGTACCATTCGAATGGAGCCACCCTTGGGGCTGCTTTTGCTGATTTTGTGTTAGTAAAAGTTTGGTGAAAGAGACGATATGCGCTTTTCAGTCTGTTACAGCGTGACGAATGTGCTATCCACACCAAAACGAGAACTCCCGTCTCATAACTTGCTTCAGAGCATGCGCAGTTTTTCACGTTGTTAAAGCCTACACGCGTAAAAAACTATGCAAAAATTTAGAGCATGTTCAAAATTTTTAATGCCCATTTTTCACGTCATGAAAAATGCTCTGGAGCCCCCACACAATCGTTTTTAATGACCATTTAAAAAAAGAAGATTTTCCACGTCATGAAAAACGGTCATGCATTCATCTTGGCATTTTGATGATTATGCCCCTTTTTAAAGCGCTGAGGTGTAAATATCAAATCTCAGAAAACACATTTGAGATGCCATTCGTTTGAATGGAACCTAAAGTTCTGGCGCGATAAATCACACTGCACTCTAACACATGCCCCCATTGCTAGAGATCCATTATAATATCACACTGTCCCTGACCAACGTAACATTCTGCATGTCACATACTCTTCCGGGTCTGTGAAAATGATTACCAGAACATATACAGTTGTATTCAAAATTATTCAACCCCCACTGAAATTGATTGTTTTGGCCAGTTTGACATTGATTTTGATCATTCAGTCATCCTGCTTACAATTAAATCAAAGAGGCACGTGTAGGTCAGACAAATATAACATAACATTTATAATGAAATAACCACAAATGTCTTTTCTGTGCTCACATCATTATCAGTTTTATTCAACCCCCAAGTGACATTCAATCTTAGTACAACATCCTTTTACAGTTATAACAGCTTTTAAACGTGAAGCATAGCTTGACACAAGTGTCTTGCAGCGATCTACGGGTATCTTCGCCCATTCGTCATGGGCAAAAGCCTCCAGTTCAGTCACATTCTTAGGCTTGCGCACTGCAACTGCTTTCTTTAAGTCCCACCAGAGGTTCTTAATCGAATTTAAGTCTGGTGACTGCGATGGCCACTCCAAAATGTTCCAGCCTTTAATCTGCAACCATCTAGTGGACTTGGAGGTATGCTTGGAATCATTGTCCTGTTGAAAGGTCCAACGTCTCCCAAGCCTCAGGTTTGTGACGGACTGCATCACATTGTCATCCAATATCTCCTGGTACTGAAGAGAATTCATGGTACCTTGCACACGCTGAAGCTTCCCTGTACCTGCAGAAGCAAAACAGCCCCAAAGCATGATTGACCCCCCGCCATGCTTCACAGTAGGCAAGGTGTTCTTTTCTTCATAGGCCTTGTTCTTCCTTCTCCAAACATAGCGTTGATCCATGGGCCCAAACAGTTCTAATTTTGTTTCATCAGTCCACAGAACACAATCCTAAAACTTCTGTGGTTTGTCCACATGACTTTTGGCATACTGCAGTCGACTCTTCTTATTCTTTGGAGACAGCAAGGGGGTGCGCCTGGGAGTTCTGGCATGGAGACCTTCATTACGCAGTGTGCGCCGTATTGTCTGAGCAGAAACTTCAGTACCCACATCTGACAAATCTTTTCTCAGTTCCTCAGAAGTCACATGGGGACTTTTCTCCACTCTACGCTTCAGGTAGCGCACAGCAGTCAAAGTCAGCATCTTCTTTCTGCCACGACCAGGTAGCGTTTCAACAGTGCCCTTTGCCTTGAAATTGCGAATGATGCTTCCTATGGTGTCTCTTGGTATGTTTAACATCTTTGCAATTTTCTTATAGCCATTGCCCTTCCTGTGAAGAGTAATCACCTCTTCTCTTGTCTTCCTGGACCATTCTCTTGACTTCACCATGTTTGTAACCACACCAGTAAGGGCGCTTTCACACGTGCGGACCGTTCGTCTGTTTTTCACGGATGAAAAACGAACTACAATGCTTTCCTATGGGATAGCGTCCGTTTACATCCGTTTACATCCGTCTCCGTTAAGCTCCGTTTTTTTGAACGGAAGAAAACCCTATTTTTCTTCCGTCAAAAAAACGGAACGGACGAAAAATGGATGTTAGCGGACGATCCGTTTAACATCCGACCTGCTAACATCCGTTTTTCATTAAAATATGTAATAAAAATAAAGTTATAACAAAAAAAAAAAAAAACGTATGAAAAACCGGATGAAAAACCAGATGAAAAACGGATGACAACTGATTAAAAACGGATGACAACTGATGAAAAACGGACGAAAAAAACGGATCAACTGATGATAAAAAACGGATCTAAAAAACGGTCGTGAAAGGACCCTAAATGTCTAGAACAGGGGTGGCAAACACAAGGCCAGGCCTTGCCATGTGGCCCGCGCGGTGGTGGCAACAGAGTGTTACCGATCCGTGAGACCATGCGATCCGCTCCGCAGCCTCGGCCATAGGAAAGTCCCCGGCTTCGGCCTAGCTCCGGAGCGGCGGCCATCTTGGTACACCCGGCGGCGGCTGTCTCGTCAGGAAGCGACGTTTCGCCGCCATCTTGCTCCACCCCAGTCGGCTTGCCTAGTAACCAGTGCACGGCGTGACACTGCACCGCCTCAGCTCACTGATTACAGACCCCGGGACCACAACCGCAGACATGAGGAGAACTGCACCTGCAGGTAGGAGAGACCATCACCCGGGGAGCATGGCTGTCTGTACTGAGCAGAGGAGGGGGACACCTGTGACACCGGAGAGGAGGGGGACCAGTGTCACTGGGGCTCCTCACCTCTCTGGTGTCACAGGTGTCCCCCTCCTCTCCTCTCTGGTGTCACTGGGGTCCCCCTTCTCTTCTCTCTGGTGTCACTGGGGTCCCCCTTCTCTCCTCTCTGGTGTCACTGGGGTCCCCAACCTCTCTGGGGTCCCTCTCCTCTCCTTTCTGGTGTCCCTGGGGTCCCCAACCTCTCTGGGGTCCCTCTCCTCTCTGGTGTCACTGGGGTCCCCCTCCTCACCTCTCTGGTGTCACTGGGGTCACCCTCCTCTCCTCTCTGGTGTCACTGGGGTCACCCTCCTCTCCTCTCTGGTGTCACTGGGGTCCCCAACCTCTCTGGGGTCCCTCTCCTCTCTGGTGTCACTGGGGTCCCCCTCCTCTCTGGTGTCACCCTCCTCTCTGGTGTCACTGGGGTCCCCCTTCTTTCCTCTCTGGTGTCCCTGGGGTCCCAACCTCTCTGGGGTCCCCCTCCTCTCCTCTCTGGTGTCCCTGGGGTCCCCAACCTCTCTGGGGTCCCCCTCCTCTCTGGTGTCACTGGGGTCACCCACTCTCCTCTATTGGTGTCACTGGGGTCCCCCTCTCCTCTCTGGTGTCACTGGGGTCCCCCTCCTCTCTGGTGTCACTGGGGGTCCCCCTCCTCTCCTCTCTGGTGTCCCCCTCTCCTCTCTGGTGTCCTGGGGTCCCCACATCATCTGGGGTCCCCTCCTCTCCTCTCTGGTGTCCTGGGTTCCCCAACCTCTCTGGGGTCCTCTCCTCTCTGGTGTCACTGGGGTCCCTCTCCTCTCTGGTGTCACTGGGGTCCCCCTCCTCACCTCTCTGGTGTCACTGGGGTCCCCCTCCTCACCTCTCTGGTGTCACTGGGGTCCCCCTCCTCACCTCTCTGGTGTCACTGGGGTCCCCTCTCTCCTCTCTGGTGTCACTGGGGTCACCCTCCTCTCCTCTCTGGTGTCCCTGGGGTCCCCAACCTCTCCGGAGTCCCCCTCCTCTCCTCTCTAGGGTCCCCAACCTCTCTGGGGTCCCTCTCTTCTCTGGTGTCACTGGGGTCCTCCTCTTCTCCTATCTGGTGTCACTGGGGTCCCCCTCCTCTCTGGTGTCACCCTCCTCTCTGGTGTCACTGGGGTCCCCCTTCTTTCCTCTCTGGTGTCCCTGGGGTCCCAACCTCTCTGGGGTCCCCCTCCTCTCCTCTCTGGTGTCCCTGGGGTCCCCAACCTCTCTGGGGTCCCCCTCCTCTCTGGTGTCACTGGGGTCACCCTCCTCTCCTCTATGGTGTCACTGGGGTCCCCCTCTCCTCTCTGGTGTCACTGGGGGTCCCCCTCCTCTCTGGTGTCACTGGGGGTCCCCCTCCTCTCCTCTCTGGTGTCCCCCTCTCCTCTCTGGTGTCCCTGGGGTCCCCAACATCTCTGGGGTCCCCCTCCTCTCCTCTCTGGTGTCCCTGGGTTCCCCAACCTCTCTGGGGTCCTCTCCTCTCTGGTGTCACTGGGGTCCCTCTCCTCTCTGGTGTCACTGGGGTCCCCCTCCTCACCTCTCTGGTGTCACTGGGGTCCCCCTCCTCACCTCTCTGGTGTCACTGGGGTCCCCCTCCTCACCTCTCTGGTGTCACTGGGGTCCCCCTCCTCTCCTCTCTGGTGTCCCTGGGGTCCCCAACCTCTCCGGAGTCCCCTCCTCTCCTCTCTAGGGTCCCCAACCTCTCTGGGGTCCCTCTCCTCTCTGGTGTCACTGGGGTCCTCCTCTTCTCCTATCTGGTGTCACTGGGGTCCTCCTCTTCTCCTATCTGGTGTCACTGGGGGTCCCCCTCCTCTCTGGTGTCACTGGGGTCCCCCTCCTCTCTGGTGTCACTGGGGTCACTGAGGAGAGGGGGGGGGACCCCAGTGACACAGAGAGGAGAGGATGGTGACACCAGAGAGGAGGGGGGACACCAGTGACACCAGAGAAGAGGGGGGACACCAGTGAGGAGGGGGGACACCAGTGACACCAGAGAGGAGGGGGGACACCAGTGACACCAGAGAGGAGGGGGGGAACCCTGCGCTCCCTACGCAACGCACTCCTGAACACTGAGCTCCTTACGCAGTGCAAGAAAACTGGAGTGCAGATATAACCGGCCCTTTGAGGGCAACCAAACTGCTGATGCGGCCCACGATGAATTTGAGTTTGCCACCCCTGGTCTAGAAGGAGCTGAGTTTCACAGTAATTTTAAAGCTGCCTAATTGGTGCTTATTAGGCTTTATTGCTGCTCCCTGACATCCACAGGTGTTTTCAATACCTGATTGAAAACACTTAAATGAACTTCTGTTCTTCAGAGTGGTAGTCTTTAAGGGGTTGAATAATTGCGTAAATGAAGAATTCACAGGGGAGCTGTGGTGGCTCAGCGTGATCGTTCACCTCTGCAGCCAAGGGTTCAGATCCCAGTCTCGGCTACATGTGAATTGGAGTTTGGTGGTCTCAGCCCGGCTCCCGGTGGGTGTGCTATGCAAGGTACGCCTGTGCTTAGTACGCCCACCCCCCCCCCCCCCCCACAAAAACCACCACACTTGCACGCACACGAAATTGGTTTAAAAAAAACACGCACTTTGGCCATGCGGTCTCCTAAAATAAAGAGAGGCGAAGGACCTACGGGGCTGGCTGGTTAGACATCATGGTGTGCTTGGGGAGACAGAAAAAGGCAGGTTAGTCTCTATTGGGACATCAGATTTTAGGATCTTTATGTCAAGCAAGTGCTGTGCTTTGCTTACAAGTCACAGCCTTATCAATTGCAAGAAGAGAAAAAATATATTCACCTCGGCAGCTGCCAGGTCAGGAATATTCCCGCACAGCTGAAGGGAGGAGAAGTCATTTTTTACAGAGCACACTTTGTGCTGGAATTAAAATGCTGAAAGAAAATAAATAAGGTGAGCATGTCCCAGAGACAAATAGCAGATTAACTGATGGACTAATAGCAAGAAAGCTGATTGAATGTAATCTGCAAGGATACTGCTGGATCCCTCCCTCCGGGGCTGATCATAAATTATGAGCTATTTTAATTCCCTGTCATCCAAATCCAGACGCATCTCATAGAAAGAGATCCGTCAGGAGTGGCATGGCCCATTCATAAAAATCTGCAGATATTGAATGACAGAGAGAGTTTAATGTAGTTAAAAGGGCCAAAGGAAACAAAACCAGTCTCACAGGACAGCGATAACTCCTTAGTTGCCGCCGGATCAATCATCTCTTTGGGAAGAAGAATGGAGGAGGTACATAGGAAGAAAATGAGCAAAACAGGAGCAGTGTCACCTGGTAGTAGGGTGCACCTCTGAGACTGCTTCCCCATGTATTATGGGATACTGAAGAGCTGCAAACAACCAAATTCAGCGAGCATCTAAAACTGCCAAGCAATCACTAATGCTGCGTACACACGACCGTTTTTCAGGTTGTAAAAAATTATGTTTTTAATGGTCTAGAAAAAACAATGTTTTTTTTTAAACCGATCGTTAAAAAGGGATTTTTAAATACAGCTTACCTGTAAAATCCTTTTCTTGGAGTACATCACGGGACACAGAGCGGCATATTCATTACTATATGGGTTATATGGAGTACCTTCAGGTGTGGACACTGGCAATCTCAAACAGGAAGTCCCCTCCCTATATAACCCCCTCCCCTAGAGGGAGTCCCTCAGTTTTGTAGCAAGCAGTATGCCTCCCAAAATGGTCACCCAAAAGAGGGGTGGGAGCTCTGTGTCCCGTGATGTACTCCAAGAAAAGGATTTTACAGGTAAGCTGTATTTAAAAATCCCTTTTTCTTTCTCGTACATCACGGGACACAGAGCGGCATATTCATTACTATGTGGGATGTCCGAAAGCAATGCTTTAATGAGGGGAGGGAGACATCTTCCAAAGAAGGATTCAATTTAGAGGTAAACTCAAATAATAATAATAAATCCAACTTAGTCAAGAAAAAAACTTTTTTTTTTTTTTTTTTTTTTTTTTTTACCCAGGGTGCTTCTGATCCCGAGGATTTCAAACTGCAGCCTGTAGTACTGCCTGTCCAAAGGCAGAATCCGCATTCCTTCTCACGTCTAGTTGATAAAACCTTGTAAACGTGTGGACTGATGACCACGTTGCCGCCTTGCATATCTGAGCCATAGAGATCTGATGGTGTGCTGCCCAAGAGGCGCCCATGGCCCTGGTAGAATGGGCCTTTACCGACAACGGAGGAGGTAACCTCTTCAAACCGTAGGCTTGAATGATTAATTGTCTAATCCATCTCGAGATGGTGGATTTTGCCGCTGCCTGCCCCTTCTTGGGGCCATCTGGTAGAACGAATAATACATCTGTCTTCCGGATCTTTTCTGTAGCTTTAAGATAGGCCTTCATGGCCCGGACAATATCCAAGGTATGCAGCAACCCCTCCTTTCTAGATGTAGGTTTTGGAA
The DNA here is from genome assembly GCA_029574335.1 of Rana kukunoris. Taxonomy (NCBI): domain Eukaryota; kingdom Metazoa; phylum Chordata; class Amphibia; order Anura; family Ranidae; genus Rana; species Rana kukunoris. Next base: position 143,865,238 of record CM056057.1, on the reverse strand, counting down.
AGAAGGATGGAAGTACCAAATCCTGGTTTAAGTGAAATTTGGATATAACCTTTGGTAGAAAGGAAGGATGGGGCCGGAGAACTGCCCTGTCCTTATGTAGAACGAGATATGGTTCCTTACACGATAAGGCTGCTAATTCTGACACTCTCCTGGCCGAAACTATGGCGACCAAGAAAACCAACTTTCTTGTCAGTAAGACTAAAGGAATCTCAGCCAACGGCTCAAAGGGTTGTTTCTGTAAGTGGACAGGACAAGATTTAAGTCCCATGGACAAATTGGTGACTTGACAGGAGGATTAATACGCAAGACCCCCTGTAAGAAGGTGTTTACCAGCGAGTGGGTGGCCAGCGGCCTCTGAAACCACACTGACAGAGCTGAGATCTGTCCCTTGATTGTGCTTAGTGCCAGGCCTTTATCCACTCCTAGCTGGAGAAAACTTAACACCCTATCAATAGTATATTTGCGGGAATTCCATCTTTTGGATTCACACCAGCCTACGTAGTTCCTCCACACCCTGTAATAAATCACCCTGGAGACCGGCTTTCTAGCCCTAATCAGGGTAGGGATTACCTGCCTAGACAGACCTCTACCCCTGAGAATCAGGGATTCAGCCTCCAGGCCGTCAAATTTAGACGCTGTAATGTAGGGTGGAGGATCGGGCCTTGTGAGAGTAGGTCTGGTTGTAGAGGAAGAGTCCAAGGGTCTCCCACTGCCATCTTCAGGACTAGTGAGTACCAAGTCCTCCGGGGCCAAGCCGGAGCTACTAGAATGACTGGCTTGTGCTCCACTCTGATCTTGCGCAACAGGCGAGGGAGTAACTGTAGTGGAGGGAATGCATATAGAAGTTTGAATTGATGCCAAGGGCAAACCAACGCATCGGTTCCGCAGGCCATAGGATCCCTCGCTCGAGACACGAACTTGTCTAGTTTCTTGTTGAACCTGGATGCCATTATATCTACGTCCGGCATTCCCCACCTCTGGCAGATTGTCTGAAAGACCTGGGGATGCAGAGACCACTCCCCTGGCAACAGACTCTGGCGACTTAAGAAGTCTGCCTGCAGGTTGTCCACTCCGGGAATGAATATCGCCGAAATGCAGGGTACATGAACCTCTGCCCACTGAAAAATCAAGCTCACCTCCCTCTGAGCGGCCTGACTCCTGGTTCCCCCTTGGTGGTTTATGTATGCCACCGCCGTGGCATTGTCTGACTGGATTCTCACCGGGAACCCCTTTAATCTGGAGGTCCATGCCAGAAGGGCTAGGCGAGCAGCTCTGATCTCCAAGATATTGATGGGGAGCTGCCTCTCCGCTTTCACCCAAGTTCCCTGGCGAGAGAACCCCTCGAAGACCGCCCCCCAGCCTGCCAGGCTGGCGTCTGTGGTAACTACCTTCCAGACAATAGGGCTGAAGGATTTTCCCTTTAGAAGGTTCTGAGGGTTCAACCACCAGGCCAGGCTTTGTCGGACCCTTGAAGATAGCGTCAAAGGGGACTCTAAGGCATGTGCCCTCTTGCCCCAGGCTGCTAGAATGGCTGCCTGTAGGACGCGAGTGTGGATCTGAGCGTATGGTACTGCCTCGAACGTGGCTACTAGCTTGCCTAGTACTCGCATACACAGGCGAATAGTTGGTTTTTTCTTGTTTAGAACCAACTGAACCAACCCCTTGATAGCTTCGATCTTTACCAGGGGCAGGAACACCTTTTGCTGTTCTGTGTCTAACCTCATGTCGAGGTATTTCAACTGCTTTGTAGGCTGGAACGCTGACTTTCCCCGGTTTAGGACCCAGCCGAATTCTTCGAGGTACCGAACCGTGAGGTTTACTGCCTTTTGCAGACCCGGCCGTGAGTGATCTATGATTAAAAGGTCGTCCAAGTATGCTAGGACTGTGACCCCCTGGATCCTTAAATTGGCCAGAACTAGGGGCTAGGATCTTCGTGAATACCCGGGGGGCCGTGGCCAGCCCGAAGGGGAGCGCCCTGAATTGGAAGTGTCGCTGCCCCACCGCGAAGCGTAAAAATCTTTGATGCAACTGAAAGATTGGTACATGAAGGTAAGCATCCTTTATGTCTATGGAGGCCAGAAAATCGTCCTTCTGAAGCGCGGCGGCTGCTGACCGGATGGATTCCATCCGGAAGGAACGAACCCTTAGGTAACCGTTTAACCTCTTTAGGTCCAAGATTGGCCTGACATCGCCGTTGGGCTTTGGTATGACAAGAGAGATTGGAATAGAAACCTAGCCCTTGCTCTTGGGCTGGCACTTCTATAATTACGTCCTGGCAAAGCAGGTGATCCAAAGCTGCCAGCATTGAGGCCTTCCTTGCTGGATCCGTTGGTAGCCTTGATTCTTGAAAATGAGGCGGAGGATACCTTAGAAACTCCAGTCTGTAACCTGTGGTTACCGATGCCCGGACCCATTTGTCGGGGATCTTGGCTTCCCAAACTTCTGAGAAGAAACGAAGCCTTCCCCCCACCCGCGAGAGAGTGGGGCGCCCCTTCATAAGGCAGACTTAGGGGCTGTTTTTGACGGCTTGCGATACCACGGCCTCTTACCCCCAGGGGCCTGTCCCTGCGATCTACTGTTAACGTTGGATCGTGCAGGCGGCCGTCGATACTGCCTGGAATTTGAGGGCCCCGAGACAGGAAAGAGCTGCCTTTTAAATGTAGGAGCCGGAATGTCTTTTTGACCGGTAAAAGGGTACTCTTGCCATTTGAAATAGTCTGAATATATTTATCCAGATCCTCTCCGAAGAGTCGTCCTCCATGGAAGGGAAACCCTGCCAGAAGCTTTTTGCATGGGGGCTCCGCCGCCCAGTTCTTCAACCATAAGAGCCTTCTCATGTGCACCAAAAATAGTGATAAACGAGAGGCCTGCTGGATGGAATCTTTTATAGCATCTACAGCAAAACACAGAGCTCTGGGAATGTCAGAAAACTCTTCTGCTTGTTGGGTAGGCATGTCCTTTAACATTTCCTTTGTCTGGTCTTTTAACGCCTGACAAACACCAATCGCAGCCACCGCTGGCTGCACCACTGCTCCTGCCGTAGCAAAGGATGCTTTTAAAAGTGTCTCTAATCTTTTATCAACCGGATCTTTAAACATATGTATGTTTTCCACGGGCAAGTTAGTGATTTATTCACACATGAGATGGCTGCATCCACTACTGGGAGCCTCCACTCTTGGAGAATTTTTCCTCCATGGGGTAAATGACCGCAAATCTTTTCGGTGGCAGAAAAATCCTGTTCGGCCGTACCCAATCCCGAAAGATCAATTCCTCTAAAAGAGGATGGACCGGAAAAACTGCGTTGCTTAACGGAGCTTTCAAAGAGCCCAGAGAGGATACCGGAGGAACCTGAGGCTCTGGCAATGGTAAACTAAATGCCGAGCGGACCATGTCCGTCAAAGACTGTACCCACAGTCTTTCTGTCTGGGAGTCTGAAAATGGTTCCTCCGAGGCAGACCCCTCAATCCCTGAACCCTCTTGGTTCAGGTCTAGTTGATCCTCCTGTGATTCCAATTCCTCCGGCGAGAGAATCTCAGCATCTGAGGATACACCTCTTGGTGATGGGGATCTAACCCGTTTCTTACCAGGAATAGCTCTAGCGATCAATGCTGCTATTCTCTCTTCTAGCCCCCCTAGGGATACGGCTAGCATCTCCTCTGTGATAAACACAGGGCTGGGCTGATCTGGGCCAGCCTCCGCACCAGATCCCCCTAATGGCTCATCCAAGGCGCCTTTTATGTTTTTTTTTTTTTAAATTTAATCCTTCTTTATTTAGAAAATTTTGGTTTTACAACATAGGTTACTTAACAATTACATTGGAATCGACCAAATACACCAAAACCTTAATTTCTTATCTCATAGTCCTTTGTAATCGTTTAAGACTCAGGGGTGTATTTGAGGGTAACAGGGTAGGTGTGAAATACAGATAATTATTTACATCCAGGGTTAGCCTAGTAGTAATTCCCTGTATTATCTCCTATAGTTCCTGCTCCAGGTTTAGGTTCTCCATCTATGATGGGGTGTTATACTCCCCTGTTCCCTCCAACCTTCCCATATTATCCATTTTAGATTGTCTCTTTTCTCTCTTTTTTCCTTTTTTTTCCCCCCTACCCTTCCTTCCCCTCCCTCCTCCCCCCTAATAATACAAAAAAAAAAAAAAAAAAAAAAAAAAAAACCCCACAACTCCCCCCCACCAATTTCTCTCTTCTCTCTCTCCCCTCCCCCCCCAGGCCAGAGCCCCCCATCCAGTTCCTTGGAGCCTCCCCCACTCCCGTTCCGTCACTCCCCTCCCATCAAACTCCTCCCTTCTTCTGAGTGCATAAATACATTCCATGTTCCCCAGGTCAAATTATATTGTTCCTTTCTATCTTGGGCTGATAAGACCATGTCCTCTATTGCACAAATCTTACTCACCCTATGGAGCCAGTCGGTTATCCTAGGGGGGTTATCTTTTTTCCAATTTTGAGTTATCCCAGCTTTAGCTTCGTTGACCATATGGCATATGATCGATTTCTTATATATTTTTATTGGAATCTGCGTTAGGTGCAGCAAACAAAAAGCTGGGTCATCCTGCAGTTGGTATGTTGTAAATTTTTGGGTTATCCTTAATACTTCCTGCCAGTATTTCCTGATCTTTGGGCAGGTCCAAAATAAATGATATATGGTTCCCCTATCTTCCTTGCATCTCCAACAGATATCTAGGGTTCCGGGAACGCCCTACTCAATTTCTCTGGTGTATAGTACCATCTATTTAATATTTTATAATTTAATTCTTGGAGCCTAGTACTTATTGATGATTTCATGGTTTAAATTAGTTATTTTTTGTTGCTGGATCTGTGAGAAATTCCTCTCCATATCTCTGGCCCATTCTCTTATAGATGGTATCTCCTGGCCTTCTAAAGGTGTTATTCCTAATCTATACAATCTAGATAATAGTCTATCCGGGGGTTCCTGGTTTTCACAATATTTTTCAAATTGAGTTAATTCCCTTTTATATCTGTTTGTTGATCCCAAAGAGTTCAGAAAATGGGACAATTGTACCGCTTGCCAATTTTTTATCCCATATTTTCCTTCCTGGAGTATCAATGAGGGTACCGTTGGCCATCTGTCTTGTTCTAAGAAATGTGATATCTGTGTAAGGCCCTTCTCTCTGAGACTCCTGTATGCTCCTTTCTCCATGCCTGGTGGGAAGCAGGGATTTCCTAGTACTGGATACAAGGGGGAGAAGCTTGAGGTGTGTTTTCCTAACTGACATATCTTATGGCCTATTGCTAACGTCGCCCCTATAATTGGATGGTTTTTAATTGTTTCGGCAATATTTGATAGCACCATATTGCTCTTTGCAGTGGGATTTGGCTAATTTCTTGTTCCAGGTCTACCCATAATTTTGTTCCTATCCTCCTACCCCATTCTATAATCCTACCCATATGGATCGCTTGATAGTATTTGGTTACATCTGGTATTGCTAAACCCCCATTACTCTTAGGTAGGCACATCCTGCTCCTACTAATCCTAGGTTTTTTCTTGGCCCAAATGAACTAAAAAAAAAGCCTATTTACTTGAAGTAAAAAAGCAGGGGGGATCTTGATTGGTATTGTTTGAAGGAGGTATAATATTCTAGGGAGTATACTCATCTTAATGGCATTACATCTCCCAAACCAAGAATGAAATCCCTTCTGCCATCTCTTCACAGTATCTTTAATTATGTTCATCAATGGAGGGAAATTTACTTCAAAGATCTTACCTAGTTTTGGTGTGATATAGATCCCCAGATATTTCATAGCTATCTTAACCCACTTAAATTTAAAATGAGGTTTTAAGATTTGTTGTAGGCCCCCCGGTAGTTCCACACCCATAGCTTCTGATTTCTCATAGTTAATTTTTAAGTTTGCTAATTTCCCATATTCCTCTATTTCTCTCATCAAATTCTGTAACGATTCCGGGGATGAGATATGGTAAACAGCATGTCATCTGCAAATGCAGAAATTTTATATTCTCTGTCTCCTACTTCCAATCCCCGGATCCCCGGGTTTTGCCTTATCCTATTTAGCAGAGGTTCCAGTGTCAAAACGTATAGTAGCGGGGACATGGGCACCCCTGTCTTGTTCCATTTAATATTTTAATAGGCTCTGAGAGGATCCCATTTACCTTGACTGATGCTTGAGGTGTAGTATACACCCCCATAATCCATCTGTACATGTGTTCTCCTAAACCAATCTGTCTCAGTACTCCTGCCATAAACTTCCAGTTAACTCGGTCGAAAGCCTTTTCGGCATCTGTACTGAGGAAGATCGAAGGTGTTTTGGTTTCCCTTGCCCAGTGTACCAGGTTCAGTACTTTAATGGTATTATCCCTGGCTTCCCGGGTCGGGATAAAACCCACCTGATCTAGGTGTATTAGCTGTGTCAGGAACGGTTGTAATCGAGCTGCTATTAGTTTTGTAAAAAGTTTTAGATCTGTATTCAACAATGAGATCGGGCGATAACTACCGCACTCCGCCGGGTCCTTCCCCTCTTTGGGAATCACCGCGATATGTGCCATAAGGGCTTCCGGGCGGAACGCGGTAGATCGGCCGATCTCATTGAACATCCCAATCATGTATGGTCCGAGGATGGGAAAAAATTCTGGTAGTACTGAATAGAAAACCCATCTGGGCCGGGGCTTTCCCTTTTTTAACCATTTTCATAATTCCTTGGAGTTCCTCCGTTGAGATAGGTCTATCAAGAATCTCCCTTTCGATTGAGGGTATTCTTTTAAGTTGTGTTGAGGACAAATAGTCCTCAATCCTTCCTCTAGGGATATCTATTTGTTCTAGGTTGTATAGAGAGGAATAGTATTCTCTAAATCTCTGCGCTATATCTTTAGGGAGTGACATTATCTGGCCGTTCTTACCCTTGATATGTGGTATATTCACCTTCCGTATGTTCCTACTATCTCTTTTATATTTTTCTTGCCTAGTACTTTGCCGCACTTTTTCACCTAATTATATTGTTATCCTTCTACCTACTTGGATAATCGCTTTAGCTTTATACCTCAGTAGTTTCCTAACTCCCTCCTTTTAAATCCTAATTCTTCTCCTACTTTGGTTGATTGTATACTTTATGTTGAATTTTCCAGGGTTGGATATCTGTCGTTAATTTCCTAAATGATTTTCCGATTTTTTTTTATTCTTGTCCATGCTTTATCAATATACCCTCATCAGCCTTGTGTGGCCTCCCACACCACACTTGGGTCGCTCCCCGGGGTATCGTTGGTCCGGAAGTAAGTATTCTCCTAGTTCCTTTTCTACTGCTTCTTTGACTTCTGGGGTCTGTAGTAGGCTTCATTCAGACGCCAACGATATCCGTGGAGAGAGCTACTGATGTTATTATGTCAATTGTCACTGGGGCATGGTCTGACCAGGTTATATTTCCAATTTTGACTTCCTCCACTCCCGTCAATAAATAGTGGGGGATCAAAAAGTAATCCAGCCGTGAATATCTTTTATGCGGATTGGAGTAAAAGGTATAATCTCTCTCCTCCCCATGTAGTATCCTCCAAGCGTCGACCAGATGCATTTCTTTTAACTTTCGCAGGACTCGCCCCCTAGATTTACTCTGATAAGGAAGAAGATCCTAGAGATGTATCTAGTGGGGGTCTAATGTCATATTAATGTCTCCTCCTAGTATCAACTTCCCTTCTATAAAATTTATCTAATTTAGACAGTACTTTAATCAGGAAAGTATCTTGATTCGTATTAGGTGTATATATGGTAGTGCTAGTGTTACTTTCTCTTCTCCTATAGTGCCTTTTAGAAAAATATATCTTCCATTTTCGTCTATCTGTTTTTCCGTTAATGACCAAGAAATCTGGTTGGATATAATATAGCCACTCCCTTAGATTTAGATGTTGGACTAAATGAGTGGTAGGCCCATGGAAAAATCTATTTTGTAGATAGGGTAACCGACTAGCTCTAAGATGGGTTTCTTGGACAAAGGCCACATCTGAGCGCATTTTTTTTAATTCACAAAGGAGCATTCTCCTTTTTCTGGGCTGGGGTATTTAATCCCTTGACGTTAAAAGTGGTAATCCTTATATCCATCCTTGCAGCTCAGAGTCCTCTCCTCTCCTCCTACTTGAACCCGGACACAAGGCTAGATAAATAGGTGAGGAAGGAGGGAACCCGCGCCCAGGTACGGAGAGGGAAGCGAGAGAGAGAAAAAAAAAAAAACCCCCCCACCCAATCCATAATGTAGTTTTGAAGAGTTCCGAATGGAGCTTCTTCTGGGATCTTGTCCAGTGTGTTGTTGACGGGTTTGTCGTTTTTCTTAAGGGGACGTTTATAGTGATTTTGAATTTGATTGCATGGTGATCTGTCCAGGGTAGGAGCTCATTTTCCAGTGTGTTGATATCCATATCTTGTTTGAAGATAAGATCAAGAGTGTGACCTGAAACATGTGGGTCCACATACCAGTTGCTGCAGACCTAATCCTTCCAAGTGGTCAATGCAGGTGTCAGTGACGGGTCCTGTGAGGTGTTGGCCCAGAGGTTGAAGTCCCCTAGTAGCAGGAGATGTTTGATGTTTAGGGTATAGGTGGAGATGAATTCTGTCAGTTATGTGAGTATACCTGCCTCCATATCTACAATCTTCTATATAGCTGATATCATTCCCCCCCCCCTAAGGGGCAAGAGGAAATAAAAGAGAAATTCAAGGGTGGGAATCATCTTAACCATATAGTCCAAATATAGACAAATGTTAAAAAAAATAAAACCCAGGCCTGCCCCCGGTGGAAGGGGGAAATAAAAAAAAAAAGGGGTGGAGATAGAGTCTTCCTGTCTCTCTTTACTTCCAATGGGTAGAATTCTCTTATACTATCTTTATTAGTCTACTTCTTCATCTATTTAGGCCGCGTACACACAATCTAATATATCTGCTGAAACTGGTCCGCAGACCAGTTTCAGCGGACAGGTTTGATCGTGTGTACTGGCTAGCAGACAGGTTTCCAGCAGACAAAAGTTTAAAGCATGCTTTAAAACTTGTCTGCTGGGAAAGCCGTCTGTCGGATATGTCCGCTGGTTAGTACGCCTAACCAGCGGACGGAAATCTCCCGCATGGATTTGACGCATGCGTGGAAGTATTTTACTTCCTGGTTCGGCCACGTCACCGCGCTGTATGTCCGCGGGGATTTTGGTTTGATCGTGTGTACACAGATCAAACCAAAATCTCCCAGGAGACATGTCGATGAAAACGGTCCGTCGGACCGTTTTCATCGGATATATTCTCGTGTGTACGGGGCCTTAGAGATCATTGGTCTTTTACCTTTTCAAATTCCCAGCCTTTTTTAGAACCTGGTATTACCTCCAACCAGTTCGCTATCGGAATAGTATCTGTCTCTAGAAAGGAGAAATTCTGGTAATTCCTTTGGGTGTCGCAAATTAAATGTATGGGAGTTTTTCCTTATAGTCAAAGAGATAGGGTACCCCCACCGATAAGTACCCCCTAGTGATTTAATTTTGTCCAGGAGGGGTTATAGCATTGCCCTTCGTTGTAAAGTGGCCCGTGAAAGATCTGGCAAAATCTTTACCGTAGCTCCATCCTGTACTATATCTCCCACCTCCCATGCTTTCTGACTTATTAATACTTTGTGTGCAAAGCGGTGAAAACAACATATCACATCTCTTGGCCGGTTCACATTTACTGAGGGGGGCCCTAAGGACCTATGCACTCTCTCAATTTCCAACATTTGAGGTGGGGCGGGAGTAGCTAACTGCTGGCATATTGCTAGTATTGTGGACTGCAATGCCTCCCTTCCTATAGTTTCAGGTACACCCCTGAACCGCAGATTTTGGCGGCGGTTGCGGTCTTCATATTCCTCCAACCGGAGTTGCATTGATGAGACATAAATACTTTGTGTATGCTGTACCTGCTCGAGATGCTGTATACGATTTTCAAGAGTTGCCAGCCGCTCCTCCTCTCTCTGCAGTCTTTCCACTAATTGCTGGATTTCCGTGTGAACCTGCTTTTTCTCTCTGCAGTGCATTTCCTCTATGCAGACCACCATGTCCATATGTGTTGGTAAGGCTTTAATGTCTGCTCGGGTCGGCAGAGCCTGGAGGAGGGCTCTGAGATCAAGATTTCCAGGGTCCCCAGACACCAGCTGCACGTCTCCTTGCTCCCCTGGGTTTTTTCAGATCCCACGGGTTCACTCTGTGCCCCCTTCTCCATTTCCACTTGTACTTGCCTGGGAGTCACTGTACGGTCTTCCACCACTGGTGGTGCTCCTGTCTCTGGATTACACTCGCTCCTGTGTACCCCCTCTCTGGTTGCTTCCGCATCATGTGATCCCGCTTGTATCTCTCTCCCAGCCGCGGCTCGTGTGCGGGGGCAAAAAACGATCAATCTCTGGCTGTATTTTCAATCCCTGCACCCGCTTTTCTCTCCTCTTCATTCGGGGCTTTAACTAGGCTTGTGGGGATAGGAATTACATCCCTAGTTAGGCAGCAGGGTGTGAGGTGGAGGGACGGAGCTCTACAAGTGTGTGTTGCTCTCTACTCTGCATCACAGGCCACACCCCATTTTTTGGATTTCATATGTACAATAAAGACATTGTTTTAAGAAGTGCGGCAGTCCAGGATCTTCTTCTATCCTATACAGGCTCATCACCATGCTTATTCTATCCAATGCACCTGTGCATAGTCAGCATACTCTGCTTGCTTTGTGGTGTAATGCAGTTCAGGAAACCCTGGACTTTACCTTCTGAAGTGATGCTTTTCCCGTTTGCTAGGAAAACGTTGTCCTTTGCACTGTAATGAATGTTTGTGAAGAAGGTCTCATCGTTAGTAATGTGGCTTGTCGCACCTGAGTGTATGGACCAGCCGCATGGCTTGCCATTCTGTTTTACTTTAAAGGTGCCATTCTGTTTTACTTTTGTGAATAGCTCTAGCTTTCGCTGCTCGGCTTTCCAGATAGAACAGTCCTTTTTAAGTGATCAGTCCTTTTACAGTGAAAACAGGCTCTGCTTTCTTTGTTGTGCTTTGTGCCTTTGTACATCTGAAGAGCTTTGTCATCATTGTGTGCATTTTCTTTACTTCTGTCGTATTCATCGATTAATTTCCCTTTGACATATTCCAGTTTCAGTTTCTGCTCAGGTCTGGTTTCTAAAGCATTAATGAGCAGGTCTCTGGAAGGCTTCAGAGGCACAGGGAAACAGTATGGTTATTATTGATGTCCTCTCCGATAGCACGTAGCTTCTTTAGCATAGCATTTGCATGGTTACACATGCACTGGCCTTCTTGTAGACTCATCTTGTACAACTTTCTTAGCAAAAACAGTTTGCTTTTTAGACTTGAATGCTTATCTAGTTTTTGTAATGAAGTCCACATACCTATGGCCATTACCTTGCCACAAGTCATCCATGCTAAAAAGCATTTCCAGTTTAAACTCCCATAGCTGATAATTGGCATTGTTCAGCTTTGCATTTGCAAACTTCACATCTGGTACCATCTGGTACCACTTGCCATTTTTCAGCTGCTTGCATACAGACTTCTCACAGACATTCTGTAATCATTGAGTATTCTTTCAAGTGTCTTTGGGTGCTGCTGCGTGCCTGGGAGCTTGTTTGTATACAGAGAATACGTTACTTTCATGGAGGATGTTTTTATCATGTCTTAGGCCGCGTACACACGATCAAACATGTCTGGTGAGACTTTTCCGACGGACCGTTTTCATCAGACAACTCTGAACTTGTCTGATGGTCTGATGTGCGTACACACCATCGGACCAAAATCCGATCAGACCAGAACGCGGTGACATAGAACACAGCGACGTGATGAAAAAACGAAGTTCAATGCTTCCAAGCATGCGTCGACTTGATTCTGAGCATGCACAGGTTTTTGGTCCGATGATTTTGTGTACTAACCATCGAACCTGTCCGACGGACAGGTTTCCATCGGACAGGTTTTAAAGCATGTTTTAAAACTTTTGTCCACTGGAAAACGGTCCGATAGGTCGTACACACGATTGAACATGTCCGCTGAAACTGGTCTGCAGACCAGTTTCAGCGGACATGTTCGATCGTGTGTACGCGGCCTTACAGGAAGCAGGACAATACAAGTGCATGCACTTAACATATACAGAACATCCTGTTATTAATTTACCATAGAATAACAGGCGATCATACTGCAATGCCACCTGCTGGATAGAAAGGCATAATGCATATATATATATATAGTTCAGTTTATATAGCATGCCGTTGCTTTTCCATCAGTTAAAGGCCCCTTTTTCTGCATTGAGTGTGGGCAGTAATATGGAATTTGCATTTAGGTCTTTTGGGGTATCCTGTGCCTAAATCCCTCTCTTCCTGAGTTCATCGGACATGTAATAAACTCTGTTAAACTTCTTGAAGTAACTGGCACCCAATTTCTATTACCTCACAAAGAGTGAAGTATTCCCCTTGGAATTAAATACTAGCCCACCAAACCACCTCCCCATCCCTAACTACCATCGGCGGTAAAAAGGCACTATTGGGAACACTGATGTAAACAAACTCTCATTTATTAGAGTTAATTAAGATCAATTAATCCTTTATGACATTAGAAGTGTTTTATTAATGAAATAAGTTATTTGTGCCAGGCTTGTTATCAACATTTAATTTAGTTTAGACAGAACACAGCTTAAGTCCTAAAGGGTTTGCCATTAACCACTTATTAGTGTTACCCTTCTCATGCTCCATTAAAGTGGAGTTTCCATCCCAAATTTTTTTTTTCATTATTGTGCTCATAAGACCTAAAAAATAAAAAAAAATAAAAAATGTTTTTTTTACTCATCTGGAAAATGCCTGTTGCTATGCGGTCCCACGAAATCTGCCCTTGGAATCACCTAGGATTCTGACATCATCTCCCTCTAATGCTCCCGGGAAATGTGTGGCATCATTTCCCAGGATGCAGTGCGCTGCCCAATTATCACTCCACATCCAAGACTTCCAGGAAGTAAGTGCTTGTGGGCTTCACAATGCCCACAAGCAAAATGACAACCGTGTGGACCTAGTTTTATAAACTATCTTTTTTGAATAACTATGTGGAGCGGCGGCGGATTGTAAAATAGTAAGTGACCGGATTTATATTATAAAAACGCAGGATGAAAGGACATGCATTAAAAAAATGCTAATTGTGGTTGGAACCCCGCTTTAAGAAGTTGCATTTAGTACACACTATTCTGAAAATAGACTGTAAATCCAGTAATGTCTGTATTAAGCAGAACAACTGTTAGCAGTCTATTCCAACTGTCCATTCTGTCTCTTTCAGTCTAGGTTCACACTGTATGCGGGTGCAAGGCTGCATGTAATTGCATGCCTTTCTGCATCTGTTAGCAGACAAGAAGGGATGCCATTATTTCTTAACTACTTGCTGACCAGCTTCTGTTATTGTACTGCAGCAGGTCGGCTCATTCCCGCAAATTGCTATCATTGTACGTCGGCTCTGGAACTCTAGTTTGTGAGTGCACGTGCACCCACTGGACAGCGGGGGAGCCAATCAGCTAGTGGAGCGGACTCAATGTCCACCGGCCACCCACGATTGTTCCCCGGAGGGACAAAATGGGGATCTACCTGTGTAATCAAGGCAAATCTCTGTTCTGACAGGGAAGATCCCACAGATCCTGTCTTTCTGCTATGCAGTAAGACGGATCTGTGTGTTTTCCCAAACTGCCCACCCCCCAAACAGTTCGAGCACACCTGCAGGGAACACATTTAAACTCTTGATTGCCCCTGATGTTAACCCCTTTAGGTGTCCTATCTGTCGACCGCAATTTTGCAGTCCCACTAAAAATCACAGATCACTGCCATTACTAATAAAAAAAAAATGCAATAAACCTATTACCTATTTTGTAGACGCCATAACTTCTGTGCAAATAAATCAATATACGGTTATTGCGATTACTTTTTTTTACCAAAAATATGTAGAAGAACATATATTGGCCTAAACTGAGCAACGAATAAATATTTATCATAGCAAAAAGTAAAAAATATTGGGCCAGATTCTCATAGAATTTCGCTTGCGTATCGTAAGCCATTTACACTATGCTGCCGCATCGTACTAGAGCAAGTGCCGTATTCTCTAACCATTTGCTCCGTAGTTTGCGTTGGTGTTGTAGCGAAAATGGCCCAGCGTAAGCCCGCGTAATTCAAATGGGGCGGCTTGTATTTAAATTAAGCGCGCCCCCACGTCAAACGAACTGCGCATGCGCCGACGGGGGAAAAAGCCCAGTGCGCATGCTCCAGCTCACGTCGAAATGCGTCGTTGAAACCGACGTCAAAATGACATGATCATCACTTACGCAATGCCCTATTCGCGAACGAGTTAGTAAACACGTAAGCGACGGAAAAAGCCGACGCTGACCCGACGCCATACTTAACATGGCATCCGACGGCACCTGACGGAACTTCGTAAGGTTACTCCTCATAGAAAGGGGTAACCTTTTGCGGACGAAAACGACGTACACGACGACGGGGCGGCGTAAAAGCGATCGGGAATCGGCGTACTAGCTCATTTGCATTTGCATATGAAAATGAAAAAACAACGTAAAGGCCACCTAGTGGCCGGAGTTGTCATTACAACTACGATCCGCAAGTGTAATTGTATTACACTTGTCGGATGTTGAAGCGTATCTATGCCAAAGTGATGCTAAGCATCACTCGCATAGATACGAGGCAAAAAAAACGGCGATACGACGGGGTATCTGAGATACTCAGTCGTAGCGCCGCTGAGAATCTGGCCCATTGTTTTTTTTCCCAAAAATGGCGATTTTTTTGTTTGTAGCGCAGAGGTAAAAGCCGCAGAGGTGATCAAATACCACCAAAAGAAAGCTCTGTTTGTGGGGGAAAAAGAACTTAAATTTTGTTTGGGTACAGCGTCGCATGACCACGCAATTGTCGGTTAAAATAGCACAGTGCCGTATTGCAAAAAATGGCCTGCCCATTTATTTATTTTATGTCACAATGTAGAGTATAAGATTTCCTATCATCTGTGCCCAGTCTTGCCACACAGAGTTAATCCAGCTCTGATCAATCCTCTTTTATTGTTCAGTGAAAATGAACAGACTTCCAGATAAAAAGCTGTCTAAAAAAAAAGTCTGTTTCTCTCTTCTTGCTTTGAGTGACAGGTTATTTACATATCTAGCTTGGACATGTTTAACATATGTTATGTTATGTTTATCATAATATGAGGTGATCCGAAGTTCATTGTATATTACCAGGATGTATTATGTGGGGGAGGAGTGGATTTCTCACTTTTTATACTTTGGATCACCTCAGAATAGTGTGTACTAAATGCATTCTCCCACAGTTAGAACACTATGCAGGGTACACAATTAACCCCTTCCTCACCCCCTAGTGTTAACCCTTTCAATGCCCGTCACATTTATACAGTAATTAGTGCATATTTATAGCACTGATCGCAGTATAAATGTGATTGGTGCCAAAAATGTGTCAAAAGTGTCCGATGTGTCCGCCATAATGTCACAGTTCCAATAAAAATCGCAAATCGTTGCCATTACTAGTAAAAAAAAAATAATACAAAATAATAATTCTGTCCCCTATTTCGTAGGCGCTATAACTTTTGCGCAAACCATTCGCTTATTGCGATTTTTTTTTTACCAAAAATATGTAGAAGAATACGTATCCTCATAGACTAAGAAAAAAAGTTTTTTTTTTAAATTGGGCTATTTATTATAGCAACAAGTAAAAAATATTGATTTCTTTTTCGAAAAATAAAAACCGCTGAGGTGATCAAATACCACGTCGCAGTTAAAGCGACGCAGTGCCGGAAGCTGAAATTTCACCTGGGCAGGAGGGGGGTATATGTGCCCAGTAAGCAAGTGGTTAAACAGCATCCCATCCTCCTTTCACAAGCCAAAAACATGCAACTGTTGTGTTTTTATGTAGCTTCAGTAGAAATACAAAATTATAGGCACCTTAGTAGAGACTACTGTCAGTGGCCTTTGTACTTTCTGTTAAAACGCTTGTGGCATTTTTCTTTTATAAATGGTGACAAGTATGGTTTCTCATAAAACTATGCATTCAACTCCTATGACGCAAACTTGTTTGTAAACTGCTAATGCACAGAACTCTGAATCCATTGGATGTAAATACTGGAAATGACCTTTGTGTACTGTTCTTGTCAGTACATTTATTATTATTATTATTATTATTACTACAATACAAGATTTATATATCGCCAATAGTTTGTGCAGTGCTTTACAGAATAGGAAAGAAAGTAAGTACAGTTACAATACAATGTAAGACAAGAAGGTTAAGAGCCCTTGCTTGCATTGCAACAATAATACCAATTTACAAGAAAATTGTTCAGCTGCTTAAAATTGCATTCCTAAGCTTCACAACAACTTCTGTTCCACAGCACTGTTCTCCCCTAGACTGACTTTACTGTAATGCTTGCTCATCCAAGAGAAGGTAAAATTATGTTTTATTCATTTGTTTAAATGAGTGCAAGACCTATGAGTTTAGATGTTGCTTGACTATGATGGCACAATGGAATTCTGTCAGGTCAAAAGGGAGCACACAATGCAAAATTCAAGGATTTATGGTGTATAGTCTGTGAAATGTATGATTTATTTCAATTACTGTATTTCTTAAAGTTAAAGTGCACTTAGAAGATCGCAGCAGTTTGATGACATCCTGGAGAGGATGTCAAATATAGCTTAGGGTATGAGCTACAGTAAATGTTTGCGCTCAACAAATCTATTCAAAACGCTTTCCAATTGTATATTATTTTAGACTTTTATAGAAAATTAGAGGTTTTGACCTGTCATCTGACTTGTAAGAGGGTGTTGGGTACAGACATATGCTATATTACCAAACGTATTGGGATGCCTGCCTTTACACGCACATGAACTTTAATGGCACCCAGCCTTAGTTCATAGGGTTCAAAATTGAGTTGGCCCACCCTTTGCAGCTATAATGGCTTAAATTCTTCTTGGAATGCTGTCCACAAGGTTTAGGAGTGTGTCTATAAGAATTTTTGATCATTCTTCCAAAAGCACATTTGTGAGGTCTGGCACTGATGTGGACAAGAAGGCCTGGCTTGCAATTCATCCCAAAGGTGTTCTATCAGGTTGAGGTCAGGACTCAGGCCAGTCAAGTTCCTCCACCCAAAACTCACCCATCCATGTTTTTATGGACCTTGCTTTGTGCATTGGTGTACAGTATATTTCAGAATAGGAAGGGGCTATCCCCAGACTGTAACCACAAAGTTGGGGGCATGAAATTGTCCAGAATGTCTTGGTATGCTGACGCCTTAGGAGTTACCTTCACTGGAACTAGGGGTCCAAGCCCAACCCCTGAAAAACAACCCCACACCATAATCACCCCTCCACCAAATGATTTGGACTAGTGTACAAGGCAAGGTCCATAAAGACAAGGATAAGCAAGTTTGGGGTAGAGGAACTTGACTGGCCTGCACAGAGTCCTGACCTCAACCCGAACACCTTTAGAATGAATTAGAGCAAAGACTGCAAACCGGGCCTTCTCATCCACATCAGTGCCCGACCTCACAAATGTGCTTCTGGAAAATGGTCAAACATACCCATAGACACAATTCTAAACCTTGTGGGCAGTCGTCCCAGAAGAGTTGAATTTGTTATAGCTGCAAAGGGTGGCCAACTCAATATTGAACCCTATGGACTAAGACTGGGATGTCATTAAAGTTTGTGTGCGTGTAAAGGCAGGTATCCCAATACTTTTGGCAGTATAGGATATCTACTTCAAAAGGATTTCTAATTATATGGACATTTTTGACATGTAGAGCGTTGTAGAGTTTTGACCTGTTATCCAACTTTAAAGGGGGGGTTGGGTACAGACATATTTACTGTTGGCATTTTAGCATTGAATGTAGGCAGGTGATTTTGAATTCAATAAGGCAATGTCAATAAAGAAGTCAACTGACCACCACTTTGTGATAGGCACTAGGGAAATCCTGCTAAGGACCGATGTGTCCTCTGGCCTTCCTTTCCAGCACCATATTTGGAAAGCCTTGGACTGATTGGAGGTCATGCAGGGGTTTCTTTTTTTTTTTGGCACAGGTATGCTGTAAATAACATGATATGCATCATGACATCCCTAATAAATGGAAAATGAAGTAGAGACAGTCCCGTCACCTGGGAACAGGCTGAAGATAGAAGCTTCTGAGAAATGAGAAACAGCAATTAAGTGTTAAGCCTCGTACACACGGCCGGTTTTCCTGGCAGGAAAACTGCCATGACAGCTTTTGGGGGAAAACTGTCCGTGTGTATGCTCCATGGCAGTTTTCCCGACAGGAAAACCGCCGGTCATCGCAGCGGGAAAAATGAGAACATGTTTCCTTTCTTCCCGCCGGCGTTTTTTTTCCTATGGGTAAAGCCTGTGGGGCAGCATACACACAGCCGAGTTTCCCGGCCAAAGCTCTCATGGCAGTTTTCCTGCCAGGAAAACCGGGCGCGTGTGGGCGTGTGTAGGGGAAAAGCTGCTGAGCCGCTTCTCGGCTTTCCCATTGGGTTTGCCGATCGTGTGTACGAGGTATAAGGCTTTTCTGTGTAGTGTCCTGGCAGAGCAGAAGATTTTACTTCCTGCAGTGCTCTCCCCTCTTGGAAAACCAAAGGTTTGGGAAAATAATTTGAAGGAAG
The DNA here is from genome assembly GCA_029574335.1 of Rana kukunoris. Classification (NCBI taxonomy): domain Eukaryota; kingdom Metazoa; phylum Chordata; class Amphibia; order Anura; family Ranidae; genus Rana; species Rana kukunoris. Next base: position 143,846,589 of record CM056057.1, on the reverse strand, counting down.
CTGTGATTCAACTCTTTATTTGTCCTCACTTGTGGAAAAGAGTGAAGACTTGTATCCTAAAACTTTTTTGTATTGACAATTTATTTCTCAATTGATGAACTCTCAAAGGTTGTGAAAATTAAAAAATAACAATTATTTGTCCCAATTTTCCACATTTTTCCTGCTGATAAAAGGCTTCTTGTCAAGGAATGCTGTCTCATGTTGCATTACTTTTCTGGTAATGCCCCTGAGAACCTACCGGTTACACATTGGTCTCCTGGTTTTAGTACTCTGACAGTGGATATGTGGAGCTGGGAGAAATACTGTGGCCAGGGGCGGACTGACCATTCGGGCACTCGGGCATTGCCCGAGGGCCCCATGCCACTAGGGGGCCCCATCAGGGTTTTGCCAGCCTCAGTAAAACCAGGAACAGTATGTAAAAAACTGTGTTTTTTAAAAAAAAATACCAAGATTATAGCTGCCCTGCCTCTCCAATACCTTTTCAGTGTGTGTGTGTGTATACTGTATGTTTTTTCTTTTTTCACTGTGTGGCCCCATAATCTATTGCCTGGGGGTCCCATAATCTCCTATTGTCCCCGGGGGTCCCATAATCTCCTATTGCCCGGGGGTCCCATAATCTCCTATTGCCCGGGGGCCCCATAATCTCGTATTGCCCGGGGGCCCCATGAGTTGTCAGTCCACTCCTGACTGTGGCTTTATCAAATATTTTTGTATTAGGTTGTCTACAGACTTGCAGGTGTCAAGGAATGTAAGTTCTTCAAAGACACCTCTGCATGCTGCAAATAGCAGGGACACCCTGGGCAGGCAGGCACCTTCACTAATGAACTGCTTTTGAAAATGGCATCTGTAAATTTGAAGTATCTGCAGAAACCAGTTTAATGCATTGCAGCTTTTAATTACTGTGAATTGGTTGGATATAATAAACAGAAGCTCTTTGTTTATCTCAGCGACAAATTCATCAGTAAAGGCCAGTGCTGTAATTCATTAAACCGTTCATCCATAGTATGACTGTATGTAAGCGTTAAGGCAAATACAGTTCATGTATAATGCATCAGAGAGACAGATGTGTGGGAGTAAATATGGAAATGTAGCAGCCATTGTTTGCCGCTTAGATGTTAACAGAGAATCCAAATTTGAAGTTAAAAAAAAATAATAAGCCACATATTCTTTAGCTTATAAGAGCAAGGAATGCATGAGATTTCCCATACACAGTAAGGGCTCATGTACACACAGACTAGGCTGACTTCTGGCTCCGGGAAAACGCAGAACTCTGAAAAATTGTGCCATGATTTTACCATCATTTTGCAGTGTTTCAAAACATTCCTATCCTAAACACAATTCTTCCAGATTCAGGAGAGGGAGGTTGAACCTCCCCTAATCGCAGCAGCTCTTAACTCTTGTAAAAGAGTGCATGGTAGATTCACGTACCTCGCGCATCTTTATGCGGGCGTAGCGTATCTTCTTTACGCTACGCCGGCGCAATGTTGAGAGGCAAGTATAGTCATCGGCGTAAGCCGACGTAAGTCAAAGTAGGTGGAAGTGGGCGTGATATATTTAAATGAAGCGTGACCCCATGCAAATGATGGGCTGAGCTTCAAAAAACAAACTGTGCATGCGTCGTATCTTGGACGCATCCACAGTCACGTTGAAATAACTGGCTAAGATACTGTGATAGATTGTTTTAAAAATATCTATTTGATAAGTTAATCTTATGTTATGATTAGAATCACTGAAATGTTTTCTCTTTCCCATATTCCTTATACTGTTTATTTGTTTTGTTTCCTTTTTATTGCTTGATCTATGGAGTTATTATGTATGTATGGATATATATTGCAATACTGTTATTATCCTTACACGAAGAAAAAGATAATGTTTTAAAGTTATGAACCCAGCATTGAAAATATGAAGAAGCAGATATTACATTGTAAAAGTTACCATTTGAAATGGAGAAACAGAAAGGCAAGAGCAGATGCTCCCATTCCCCCCCCCCTTCACTCTGGTGTCTCGTGACCAAGAGAGAACTGATCGAAGGAGCTGACAATGGACTTTTTTTATGCCTGTATGAACTGACCAATGAGGGCTCTCATGCTGAGTACAAGAGGGTGGGTGAACTAGGTGTAATCAGTGGGTGTGACATGTATGGGTTGACCAATGAAATGCATTTCCTGTGAGCTTGTATGTTTTAATAAATCAGGAGCTGGGGGCTCCTCGGTCTCTTTTGGCTGAACACGTTGAAAAGGTGAGATGTGAATCTCTTTGTCTAAGTTTGCATGCTCTCATTTAATTTGGAATCGACCGGTAGAAATGGGATTCACCCTGAGAAATTGTGTTAGGAAATCAATAAATCAAAGAGTCTTCATCAATACGTCAAAACACTGCCTATGACGTGAACGTAACCTAAGCACAGCCCTATTCACATACTACGTAAACGATGTAAAAATCAACAGCGTTTGTTCCCTGGTCCATACCTTTGCATGGGTTGAGCCTCCTATATGAGGAATAACTTTACGCCGGACATAACCCTTACGCAAATCGCTTAAAACATGCGCCGGGCGCAAGTACGCTCGTGAATCAGCGTATCTTACTCATTTGCATATTTAACATGGGTACGCCGAATGCGTCCAGCGTAACTATGCGCCCACGATACGCTGGCGTAGTCAAGTTACGTCGGGCGGCTGAAGCCAAATTTTTCAATGTATCTAGCTTGGGGAATCGGCGCAGAGATACGACGGCGCACATTTGTACTTACGATGGCGTATCTATAGATATGTCGGCGTAAGTCTTACGTGAATCCGGGCCATTTTTTGTGGAGTTGGCAAAAGCAATGCCAAAAGCTCCTAAACTCAAAAGTTTAGAAGCTGTAGGGAACATGAATCCCTTGAGCTGGCTATCCACTCCATGTGTCCAGTCATGCCAATTACAGCATGATCTAAGGCAGGGGTCTCCAAAGTATGTCCCGCAGGCCGTATCCGGCCCGCTAGGACATTTTTTCTGGCCCGCAGCTAGAGTCACCAGACTCTCACTGCAGGAACGGTCTTGCAACAGGTTGCAAGGCTTGCTCTACATACTTACAGGCATTGAGGGGGTGTGCAGTGCAAGTCCCACAACCCAAGAAACCAAACAAAGCCCAAGTTATTTCAGTGCAGACCTGCTGCACCTCCCGGCTCCCACTCTGCAGTTTAATTCAGTGTCCTTTACCGCTGTAATTTCACATACAGCCTGCATGGGTATGGGGAGGTGGATCTGAGGGGACACAAGTGTGTAGCAGGGGCTCTGATGAGGGACACAAATGTTTCAGGGTGGCTGTGATGGGGACTCAAATGTGCAAAGAGGTGTTAATGGAGACATAAACATGAAGGGAGAGTCCGATGTAGAGCTGCAACTAACGATTATTTTCATAATCGATTAATCGGCCGATTATTTTTTCGATTAATCGATTAATCGGATAAAATCATTAAAAAAACGTAATGTGGAATTTTTTTGTTTATTTAACAGTAATAATGAAAAAACATGTTACACTCAAACGGCAGATTAAAAAACGTTTAACATTAACATTACACAACTTTACAGCAGTACTATTCCTACCCGGGAACACCAATGCTGGGGCACTATTCCTCCCGGGAACACCAATGCTGGGGCACTATTCCTCCGGGAACACCAATGCTGGGGCACTATTCCTCCCGGGAACACCAATGCTGGGGCACTATTCCTCCCGGGAACACCAATGCTGGGGCACTATTCCTCCCGGGAACACCAATGCTGGGGCACTATTCCTCCCGGGAACACCAATGCTGGGGCACTATTCCTCCGGGAACACCAATGCTGGGGCACTATTCCTCCCGGGAACACCAATGCTGGGGCACTATCCCTCACGGCAGGGCTTGACAAATTTGCTTGGAATCTAGGAGCCAGCTAAAAAAGTTAGGAGCCAGAAAATGCGCCCCGTCCCGACGAGCTTGCGCGCAGAAGCGAACACATACGCGTGATGTATCACCGCGATTGTTGGAGCGAGAGAGCAATAATTCTAGCTCTAGACCTCCTCTAACTCAAAACATGCAACTTGTATTTTTTTTAAACGTCGCCTATGGAGATTTTAAAGGGTAAAAGTTTGACGCCATTCCACGAGCGGGCGCAATTTTGAAGCGTGACATGTTGGGTATCAATTTACTCGGCGTAACATTATCTTTCACAATCTAAAAAAAAATTGGGATAACTTTACTGTTTTATTTTTTAATTAAAAAAAAAAAAAAAATCCAAAAAAAGTGCGCTTGTAAGACCGCTGCGCAAATACGGCGTGACACAAAGTATTGCAACGATCGCCATTTTATTCTCTAGGGTGTTAGAATAAAAAATATATATAATGTTTGGGGGTTCTAATTATAGGAAAGGAGATGGCAGTAAAAAATAACATTACAGTTGCTGTTTAACTTGTAATGTCAAACGGCCACCACCAGATGGCGCCAGCTCACAGAAGGAAGAGCTTGGGACTTCACAAGGCCGCAAAGCCGCGGCCTCAATTAGCGTTTGCCGCGGACCCGCGCCGATCGCGCGGCGGAGGTGGTGGGGGCGCACGGAGACGCAGGATTTTGTGCCTCCGTGCTCCCCCACCTCCCCCGCTGCTCGATCGCGGCGGGCCCGCGGCAAACAGTAATTGAGGCCGCGGCTTTGAATGGGCGGAAAGGGCGGACCGATTAATCGATAATGAAAATCGTTGACAACGATTTTCATTATCGAATATTATCGATAATATCGATTAATCGTTTCAGCTCTAGTCCGATGAGGACACAATTGTATGGGGAGGTTCTGCTGAGGACACAAATGGGTAGGGAACGTTGATGGGGACACAGATGTATGGGGTGTCTCTGATGGGGACGCAAATGGGCAAGGAGACTCTGATGGGGACAGAAATGGGTAGGGAGTCTCTGATGGGGACACAGATGTACAGGGAGATTCTGATGGGGATAAAATGGGCAGGGAGAATCTGATGGGGACATAAATGTGCAGGTCGAATCTGACAGAAACACAGATGTAAGGCACATAAAAGGTTTAGCCCTGGTGCACAAGGCTCTGGAATATAGGTGTGGACAGAAGATACAGGTACACCATCCAGCCCCGCTAAAGGCAGCCTTTCAAATTCAATTATTTTCAATGGCTGAGGATTAATTTCTAAATAACTTTTTTTTTTTTTCGGCCCGCTAATGTCTGTAAAATATATGTTTCCAACTTCATCATTAAAACGACGTTGCCCACACACCATCGTTTTTAAAAAATTATCTAGAAAAGCGCGGTGATGTACAGCACGTTCGACGGCACTATAAAGGGGAAGTTCCATTCACCTTGGGGCTGCTTTAGCTGATTCATGTTAGTAAAAGACGATTTGCCCTTTTTTGTCTGTTACAGCGTGATGAATGTGCTTACTCCATTATGAACGGTAGCTTTACCAGAACGAGTGCACCAATCTCATAACTTGCTTCTGAGCATGTGCGGGTTTTTAACATCGCTTTAGCCCACACACGATCATTTTTTACAACCCGAAAAATTACATTAAATGTCATTAAATGACATTAAAAAAATGCAGCATTACACACGATCATTTTAAATGACAATTTTTAAAAACAACGGGGTAGATTCATGTAGATCAGCGGATCTTTTGATCCGCGTGATCTATCTTTTTTACGATCCGCCTGCGCCAGTTTTTGAGGCAAGTGCTGTATTCAGAAAGCACTTGCCTCGTAATTAGCCCTGGCGGGTTGTAAATCCCCCGGCGGAATGCAAATTCCGCGGCTAGGGGGAGTTTACTATTTAAATCACGCGCGTCCCCGCGCCGATCGTACTGCGCATGCGCCGCCGGCAAAATTTCCCAGCGTGCATTGCTTTAAATGACGTCGCAAGGACGTCATTGTTTTCGATGTTAACGCAATTAACGTATGGCCGTATTCCCGTACGACTTACGTAAACGACGTAAAAAATTCAAAACGACGGCCATACTTAACATAGGATCCGCCGCACTTACCCCGCATATAGCAGGGGTAACGATCCGCCGGAAAGAGACGAACGCAAACGACGTAAAAAAAAGGCGACGGCCGGGCGTTCGGTTCTGAATCGGCGGTTCTCCTCATTTGCATATTTGTCGCGTAGAAAAAAAGAAGCGCCACCTAGCGGACGGCGGGAGAATGCAGCCTAAGAACCGACAGTGTAACTCACTTACACCAGTCGGCTCTAAGGGAGATCTATGCGGAACCTGATTCGAGGAATCAGCCGCATAGATCCGAGCGTCGGATCTCACAGATCCGACGGTGTATCAGTAGATACACCGTCGGATCTCTACATGAATCTACCCCAACGTTTTTTTCATGCCGTTGATCGTTTGTACGCGGCATTAATTATATTCTTGCATACACATACTAGGGCCAATTACCCTACCAGCATGTCTTTGGAACATGGGAGGAACCCCATGCAGGCAGAGGGAGAACATGCAAACTCCAGAAGGCTTGCATCATGGTTTGGATTTGAACCAGTGACCCTAGTGCTGTTAGGTAGAAGTGCTAACCACTTAGCCACTGTGCTGCTGCACCACTTGGCAACTGTGCTTTAATGGGTAAAAGGGCAAGGTGGACATAGCTGGTACAATTTTTTTTATTATAAATTCTTTATTTTAAACTCCACCATGATAATAAATATGCAAAGATAAGTCATCACAACACACCAATAGGGAATAAACAGACAGAATCTGCTGGTACTTTTTTTCAAACCAAAATCCAGCTTCTAGCTTTTTATTTAGAAGACAGCAGGATGCAACTATAGCCATAGTAGCCCATTTAACTGCTAAAAGCAGCAGGGATTTCCATGTCTGAAAAAGGATTGTATGAATTTACTCACAAATTAACAGTTTTATTTTCTCTGGCTCAGGAGTTAAGAATCACAGACTGCTTTTGTACACATTGTACATTGATCAACCCGCCTTTGCCAGCTTAGGTCTGCCTGGTTTCTAAGGTGAAGCATCTCTCCATTAGTACACAGCATAGGCTCAGCACAGCAGCAGTTTATGAGGTGGAGGTTGAGTTTTTTTGAATTGTCCTGCCTGCAACTGTGAACAGTTCAGCCAACTATTCAAACTACTTGGCTACAACCTGGAAATGTTAAATTTTATTGGCTAAGGCTGGGACTACTAAGAAACAGAGGCTAGAGCTAGGGCTAGACTGATCCAGAACAATTAAATAAATCAGATGCTTGATCTGCCTCAGTAAATTAGAATGTGAAAGCTAAACACAACCATACAACTAGCATTTTCCGAAGGAGGCAATGTTTCTGTCATGACAGGTAAACATTAAAGTATATTCACAAAGGCTGCAATTCAAATTGGTGACTTAAATGTTGCTAGCGGCAAAGCAGACCTTCACCAAAGCCTGGAAAAAACAATTTGTTTCCTTTGAGGAAGTTCATCAGTGGATTGATGGATTTTTTATTAATGGGAAACTATTACAGGATTTATATAGCGCCAACAGTTTGCACGGCGCTTTACAACATAAAGGGGTACAGTACAATTATAGTTCGATACAGAAGGAATAGGAGGGCCCTGCTCTTGGAGCTTGCAATCTAAAGGGAGGGGGATGTGGTACAAAAGGTAACAGCTCCAGGGGATGATCTGATGGAAGTGACTCAAGTACAGTTTTTAGGTGGAGGTGGGGTAGGCTTCTCTGAATATATGAGTTTTCATGGATCGCCTAAAGGTGGATAGGGTAGGAGCTGATCGGACATACTGGGGGTAGGGAGTTTCAGAGGGTAAGAGAGGCTCTGGAAAAATCCTGGAGGTAAAAATTGGAAGGAGGTAACAGGGAGCTAGAGAGCAAATGTCTTGGGACAAGCGTAGAGGACGATTTTGACGATTGTTTGGAAAATAAATGCAGAGCTGCCCCCTCAGGAGCCGCTGGATAGATTTGGGATGGGCGTGTTACCTCTGTGATGCGTCTAGGGGTATGTGATGATAAGGTGATGTAAGCAATGACGGAATGTCCAAACAGCAGGGTGTCGTTTTCTGTGCCTTTATTCTCTTGCCAAACACGGCAAACGATTAACTTGAAGTAGACAGAGAAAGATTGGTGAAAGGAAAATTGCAGATTCAGGCCTTTACCATGTAGAAGCAGTCCTGCTTCAACGATACCTTTGCTTTGTCGCCACTCCAGCCGGAGTGGGTATAGTGTACCTGGACAGTCTCTCTCATAGAACTGGCAGCCAGAGTATCACTCAGAACCTTGAGAAGGAAAACAAGTCTCTGCCACCGACTTGGCTCAAATAGAAATAGGAGTGGAACCTCTGCCACAGGCCCTTGCTCTGGAATGCAGTTTAATGGAGCGATTCCTTCTCAATGCCTGAATTTCCCTCAGGTTGTTCTTGGTTTCGGTCACCGACTGACAGGTTGCCATTAGACAAACTCCCAGTGTCTGGTCACCTCGATCCCCGGTGGCTTGTCTAGGCCCTATTGGATCGCCTGCCTCCTGGCTCTCCTCAGACTGACTCCCCACTGAACAGCACAACTCACTTGGGATCTTCTCTTAGAATGAAGGGGACCCAATAAGTCACTGGGTCCCATCGCAGCTTCAGACGCTCCGGGCCAACAGGGTCCCGGAACCAAAGACAACGCGTGGCACGTGCGCCCCGGCCTATTAGTCCACATCGCCGGGGCCGCGATGTGCGCACACCCTGAAGGTGGGTGGCACCGCAACAGCAGAAGAAGACCTTGCAAAATGGCCTCTGCTCAAGAAGTACCCCCCCCAGCTTGCCCCGCGAGGGAAAAATCCCCTCTCATTGGCTGCTGGCCAAAGGTGCTCCTACCCGAGCTCCGCTCCGTAAAGGCACCCCAGGAAAACAGAATAGACCGACAGCACAGCCCAGCTAGAACAGAGCTGAATTTGTGCAAATTACCTGGATCAGAGCTAGGTAACTCTCTCATCCCCCTCTAAATTTAGAATAGCACCTGGACTGACAGTACACAGGCGCTACAGAAGCTTAGTGTTACTTCAAAAATGAATATGGACTTATCATTGAACATTATAAGATATTTTTATTTCTGAAAAATAAATATGCTGTGGTTAGCCTGGTCCAGTTACTGTAGCTGCATTTTATATCCTGTTCTATTCATTGCACTATGAAGTATGCCAAATAATTCCAGACAGGGCTTGTTCTCCACAGAGATTTATGAGAAAAATGCTGTGTAGGAGCTAAAACTGTGTGACTCTGCTCTTATAATGAATATAATATCAACAAAATGACCATGCAAAAGCTAAGCTTGATGGTAAGGACAGCTGCCTCCGATATGATGTATAACAGAGCCAGTCTACAGTAGATCAACTTTCAATTTAAAATTACATTTTTTTATTTTATTTGGACCAAACTGAAGAATATTCATCTACTTAAACTGAGAGTGTCAAATTTAATGGATTTTTTAAATAGAGTTAGGTATAATAACAAGGGCCAACCTCCCAAAATGTTAGGAACCTGATGCATTAAGCTGCAGCGTCACATGCCACGTGCTAAGAGAGACATAACCAGGAATATTTGCTTGAAATATTCATACAATATGTCATACAGTATTGAAGTATTGTATGTTTGAAGAAATAGAAAACATTTGTTGGCTGTCTTGAGCAACACAAATAGCCACAATTTTAAGATTTGGATAAGACCCACTATTGCTTAGCCCATCCCATGACTTAGGCCGCGTACATTACGATCGAATTTGTCCGCTCAAACTGGTCCGACGGACCAGTTCAGTGGACAAATCCGATCGTGTGTACGGGCTAGCGGACAT